>OZ014531.1:177272091-177897091 GCA_963966105.1 Volucella zonaria | reverse complement strand
AGTTTTGAGGAAGCTGCATTATTTAGTTTATGTGTCAAACCCATTGAAAATGAGACAACGCGCTAATTTTGACAAAAATGAAAAAAAGTAAATTTCGTTTGACAACTTAAAGGAGTATTTGGCGTTGTTCAGCCGCAACTTAGACGAGTTATTGCGTCGTTTAATAACAGCGGACGAAACGTAGATTCACCACATCACAACGGAGACCAAGCAGCAGTGGGTTTTTACGGGCAGATAAGCGACAAAGGAGCTCCAGGTGGGGCTGTCGGCTAGCAATGTCATGGTGACAGGTTTTTGGGATGCACGCGACATAATCCACATAGATTACCTTCAGATGTGGTAAAACTGCGAATGTTATGACAAATTTGATCAACAAGAAGGTGATTTCCATCAAGACAATGGAAGGATGCACAGGAAATAAAACTGTCTTTCATTCAAAGGTCACGGTCTTTGGTTTTAGGGGTTTGGTGTACACTTAAAATACTTGCATCCGCTAACCTCGCCCGCGCTGGGCGAAGGAAAATAAGGAAGTAAAGAAATAGACATTGCGACGTACGTTGGAATTGAATGTTTGCAAGTTATTATGACTTGGAAATAAAGCGTTCGACAGGGGATTCCATATGAAAGTTGCATAGCTTAGGAAAGAATGACGATATTTCAGAGTATGTTCGAAAGTGGGCTTGAGGATATACTGATGAGCATTCGCAGTGAGACGTGTGTTACGGTTGAAATTTTGAAGGAGTGGAATGCACTGTCTGTCGAAATATCTTCCAGCAAGTTTAGAGGTTTATGGAGAACCTGACCCGATGTCAGCATTGTACTCCAATTTCGGATTAATAAATGCTAATTGAAGCCATTTCATACGGTATACGGTATTTCTTCATCACTTGAGAAAACCTAGGCATTTTGAAGCATTTTTGACGACATCGAATTTGTGGTCATTCCAACGTAGATTATTGACTCATATACCGAGAATGAAAAAGTTTTGCTTTCAAAGACAATTGACATCATTGTGTTTTGGACGCATTAAATAAAACTCTGTTGGTGGTTCCAGTAATTCTATTAATATCGGAATTTAATGAGGTTAAAATACGCTGCCGTTGTAGTTCTATAGCCGAAGAGCAGGGAATTGAGTATGGTGACAAATATGAAAAACAGAGAATAATGTCGTTCTCTATCTCTTTTTTCAATTTTATTGCCGCAAATGACTTTACCTATTGAGACCAGCCATACAGCTATGTCTAGCCTTGGTATCCCTATCCAACTCGTCAGCTTGTGCAGAATGACAATGGAGAATGCTCGCTGTTCCTTAAAGGTAGGAAACAATCTCTTCGAGACCTTTGATGTCAAAAAGGAATTTACACAAGGTGATGGACTGTCATGAAACATTTTCAGCACCATGGTTGAGAAAATTGTGCGAAGGGGACAATTTTCCAAATATCTTGTATACGCTGCTGACAATGACATCATTCATTGGTAGAACTCAACGAGCCGTCACGTTAGATGCGAACAAAATGCCTTCAGTCATGAATGAGAACAAAACCAGGTGATGTCCACAGAAAGGAACACACAACATCAACGAATAGGAGAGAACACCATAATAGGCAGCTATAACTTTGATGAAGTCAGGGAATATGTGTACCTCGGCTCCGTTATGTTAATGGTATTTCATCCGATACTCTTGCTAATCGCTGTTTCTTCGATTTAAAAAGGCAAATGACCCCTTGTGAAGAAACTGTAAGGAGATTCTATATAAGACCCTCATCATCCCAGTCCTGTTTCTAACGCAAAATTCATCGAGTGATTTTTGGTTTTTCGTTGGCGGGGTTTGTAGGAGGAGATTTAACAGCGAACTCTGCCAGCTCTACAGTGACTTTGACCTGATCAGAAAAGTGTCCATTGGCCGCCTAAGATGGCTAACCCATGTACAGCGAATGAACAGCAATGTCCGCTAACTCGGAGGGACGGTAGAGGAAGATCTCGTGTTAGGTGGCACACACAACTGAATGGGTATCTCAACCAATTTGGAGTGCTAACTGGGGGTAGTTAGGCAGAGTCAGAGCTAACTGGATGGGCCAGTTAGATGGTCCTGTCCATCACGGACTGTTGTGCCATCTGAGTAAGTAAATAAAGTTGAAGACAGAATGGGACGCTGGTACACACCAACATTTATGTTATTTTTGGGGTATCAGACGTGACACAGACGAAGACAGCTTGGATTGAACGTTCCGAAAGGCAATTTCTAATTCATTTGCCAAGCTTTGTCAAATGCCTTTGAAATATAAAGTGCAACTATCTTAATTTCACCGCATTCTCCGTGAGACATGCCATCAAATCACTAGTGGACCCATTGCCAGTCATTGAGAAGTTTTCTTGTTTTGAGATATTTCATAAGCTGATAATTTATTACCGTTTCCATGACCTTGGCAAGTAAGCGCATTGGGTCTGTAGGAAGAGAGATAAGAAGATTCGTTTATTTTTTGTGATTTGTCGGAAAAATGCAGTTTTCCATTTGCTCGGAAAGAGCCCGAATAGTAGGATTGAAAACACATGGAAAGAAGAGGAGATATACCATGTGGACCAGTGGAAGATTTGTAAGAGAATTCGATCTATTGAGGATCGCGACGCGCTGAATTGTAGGCGGAGACCTGACACAATTTGGAAATGTTAGGCCAGCTGCAAGTAGATTTGCTGATAGAATTTCTAATGTTGTTGACTTATTGATCCACTCTCGTATTTCAACGGTTAACAAAGGAAGAAGTAAAGAGTTCCAAAACAAACGAAAAGAAAAAAATAAATTAAATAAAAACCGTTGAATAAACGCAATCGCAAAAGGTCTTTTGTTTAATGTTTCAATCTTTTATTTGAAGCGTTATTCGATATTTTCTGTTTTTACTTTTTCTTGGTACACATTAAGACATATTTTACCGTGAGATATATGTATGTATATTTCGAGTTTTTTTTTTCTTTTTATCATGTAACGTTCTCGTTTTTGCCTGTTTTTTTTTCTTTTCTGCTATAATGAATTTAAGAAATAGTGAAATATTTTGAAACAATTTTACAACTAAACAACGAGAATGGCTCTAAAACTATGTAACGCGTTTTATGGTCTTATTTTTGTTTTGTTAAATTGAAATAAAAATTACGTTTAAAGTTTACATGGGCATAAATGAGTAATGTAATGCTTCGTTCGTCTAAATTAAATCTATTGGAAGAGAATACTCGTATCTGTGTGGTGTAATGGAGGTCGAAGTTCGATTGTTTTTTTTTTTTTGTTTGTTATGTTGTTAGATAATAATTTAACTACTTATAGAAAGATTTATATATATATATATATTTTTTTTAGTTTAAAACAATAAATATGAACACTTAAAAGTTAGGTACAGGTTAATTGGTGAATAAATTGATTTGTTTCTAATTTTTGTTTTTTGGATTTGTTTTTTGTTTTTTTTTTTTTATAATTCTGAGGGTGGAATGCTTTTTGTTTTTAAATACATTAAGAAAGTGGAGATGATGTTCACTGAAAATAGAATTTGAAATGTAAGCCATTTGTTAGTTAAGCGGAGACAAAGGTTAATTATCATTCAAGTTAGTACATGATATGCTTATTTTTTTTTCTTTTTGATTTATTGTAAAACTGTCAATTTTGATTCAAAAAAAAAAAAACCAAAAACTATAAAACAAACAACAATCAATCCGAGTTATGAACTAGAATCAATGCGATGCAATTTGGAAAGAGATCTTGTACTTACAGGAAGAAGAATAAAAACAAACTAAGGGTTAATCACAAGTGAAACGGAACCAAAAAGGGAGTAATAAGAGAGAAACGAAAATAAAAAAAAAAACACTTGGCATTGCGTTTGAATTTTGAAATTTTGCGCAAAATATTTATTGTTAGTAGCAGCACTTAAGTAAGAGAAATTAAACTAAAGTCATCTAATGTTAGTAATAATCATGCAGTTCAAGTTAGTCCATAGGGGGCTACCGTCTACGAGTAATTGTAAAGCTCACAAAGAAGCTACCACCACTAATTGCTACTGTTAAATGGCATGCGTCTTGTACCAACCTTATTGTCAAAATCAGCGAAATTAGCGAAGCCGCTACCAGCAGAAGGTGAGCCAAAGGCATCACCAGCACCTTGTGGACGTGTTGGTCCCTTTAAAAACAAACAAAGGACATGTTTCATAGATTGTTAAAAGAAAATTAATATCCCCTTTGTTTGGAACTTACCGCAACAGGACGTGGTGGCGCAGGTCTTGGAGGTGGCTGTTTAGATTTCTTTGGTGGTAATGCAGGACTTGGTGATTCAGGCCTAGGTGGTGGACCAGATCGTTGAGTATTTGGGCTGAGTACCTGACCGACACCGGTTGGAGCATGAAGAGCAGCAAATGGATCACTTCCAAAGTCGTCTTTTCCCGGCTAGAAAATAAACACACATAAATTACAAATATTTTGTCATTTCGGTTGATTTTGTCTTACCTCAGGAGTAACAGCATTGGTTTTTTTGTCACCAAATGGATCAGCAGCTACACCACTTCCTCCGAAGGGATCTCTCTGCGCGGTACTACCAAAGCCAGATCCACCGAAAGCATCATCGAATCCGCCAGTGCTGAAATTACCTTCCTCGAAGCCACCCGTTACTCGTGTGCCATTTGTAAACGGATCTGAGCCGAAGCCATTCGCGGCAAATGCATCAGTTTTGCCAAATCCATTGGTCTTCTCTTGGAATGGATCTTCAGCCTTGGGCTCTTCGGGAATTTTCTTTTCCAAGGCATTTTTTGCTTCTTGGAAATCGGGTTCGATTTTAAGTTGATATTCGGTTACCAAATCAACATCGTTTGCTTCAATGGCTGCTTTGCACATAATCAAAGCATCGGTCATTTGCCTTTGAGTTTCCATTAATTGAGTTACCATTGAACGAACCTACAAAAGCACTATTCATATGACATTGGCTCTCTTCAAAAATATCTATTCAAATCTGACCTGACTAATTTGCAGCTGAGTATCCTGCAGATGTTTTGATAAGTTGTCTAGCTCTTTGCGATTTTCCTCGTATTCCCTTTCAAGCGAGGCCTCTTCGTCTTTTAACTTCTGCAATTCAGATCGTTTCGAGTTCAACTCGGTTTCCTGTTCATTGATTGTTTCCTCTTGTTTCTGACATTGTTCACGCACTTTGTTAACCTAGAGGGTAGACAAATAATCGGTAATCAGGACGTTGTTATTTTTTTTTTTTAACAAATCTCTACAGAAACAAAAGCTGCATTTGCACATGAGGAAAGCCACAACAAAATAGAAAGCATCGAGGAGAAATCGAATAGAATAAATAAAAGAAAACAAAATATTAAATACGAGTAAACAAAACAGTACGGAAAAACAGCGTTAAGTTAATAAAAAACAAATCAATCAAAACGATAAAATAACGGAAATAATAGCCAACCAACCTGATTGCGTACTTCGGATATTTCTAAATTAACACTAGCAATAGCTTGTTGATATTCTGATTCCTGATCGGTCGTGATCAGGAGGAGCATTACATTTCATTTAATCAGATTATTTGTGTTTTTTTTTTGTTTTTGAGTGTTCCCAAAATAAATTATATAAATAAACCGAAAAACGGAAAAGTAAATAAAAAAAAAAATAAATAAATAAAATGAAATAATAAATAAATGAAAAATTTTTATTGAAAATAATGATTTTAGAATTTGAATGTGGCAGAGAAAAGGGGTAGCAGATTTAAAAACCAATGGAAAGAGAAATTAAAATAACACCGCGTATAATTTGCACGACACAAATCCCACTCCATGTGGCTGCTTAAACAACAGAACGTTTGCCTAGCAGGGAAGCCAAAGTTTTAGTCATTTTGAACCGCATTTGCAAAATATGGAAAGAGTTCTTTAACGCGTTACTTAACCTAATATTCCCCTGGCTATCGTGTACGAAGTGAAAACTAAAGATTTTACGATAGCGGAAGTTAGCGGACACAGTAAAAAGAATGAACAGGATGCGAACAGTCCAACTGGAATCAGAAATCTCGGTTCGCGATTTTATTCAATTAAATGATGGGAAGGATTCCACTGTATAAAAGAAAAGACGGCACGAGAAACTGCAAGAGCTACCGATCGGTCTAACTAATGTAGCATTTTTTTTTTCTGTCGCAACAGATTACTCAGAGTACTCTATTGTACTCCTTACATGCTCCTTTTACTAAAATTTCTTAGTCTTTCGAAGAAAGATAAATTAGCGCTTCAGTAAAAAAAAGTGCCTACAGTACCAGCACGGGATAAATCAGCGCCGAGTACCTACAGCCTGATACAAGTGTACACCAACCGTGAAGACGCGAATATATGTATTCCTTTTCTGGATCAGATGCTGTCAAAAACCAGTACTGGACACAGGAGAAGTCGATTTCGTATTTTTTTCAGCAGCAGGAGTTGAGTCATCATAACTCAAGTGCGTGTTGTACCAAAGTAGATTTATGAAGATTCATCCGTGCATCTAGAAACCACTTCCTTGGATGCACTCCTTCAACACCAGTAGCAAATACAGACCGCGGCCAAAAAAGGTAATCACTTTTCTGCGTACGTCCACGTCTGTAAGTACAGACCAGCTGTTTTGGCACTTAGTGAAACACAGGTAGATCCCCGCCCACACCTCTCAGATCACACTGATCTGAAGCTACCTGGCTACGAACTTCAACCACAATGTAGTCCCTGTTCCAATCCGGAATTCAATTTCATGTGGTTAAAATTCCATCTCCGTAAGCAAATTATCCACTATTGCTTTATTTACAGAAGCCCCAAACTGGACAGGACCTTTCACGAGTTTGATGCGCTGTCTGACTCCATTCAAAGAATTGTATTACTATATCTGCATACTGAAATCGTGATTACGGGCGATTTCAATATACACAATTCTGGTTGGCTTCGACATTCTGGACAGACAACACCCCGAAGGACGGTGTGTTGAGATCTTCACTGCGGAAAATAATTTAACCCAACTTGTAAATGAGCCTACACGAATATCAGACGTTGATAGTCATACCGCCAACACTCTGGACTTGTTTTTAACTTCTCACCCTGATAAGTACTGCGTTGATGTGCTCTCCCCTATAGGCTCGTCGGACCATTGTGTCATATCAGCTAAATTCTCGTACACCCACCACACCGTATGGCAATACGAGAAAGCCAATTGGAGCTGACTTAACAACTTCTTTAGGAATTTTAACTGGTCGTTATGTTTCCTCGATAACGACGTGGATGCCGCTGTTGACATGATCACAGAAACTATTCTCTTTGGAATGAGATGCTTTATCCCTCATCGGATGAAGAGTATCAGACCAAAAGAAAAGGCATTGTACGACTCGAGCTGTAAAGAGGCTGTCAAGGTTAGAGAATTGTTTTTTCGGTCCTACAAGACCAACCCGACAGAGGAAAACCGAAAAAAGTTCAAACGAGCCAGAAATGACTGCAGCGTCTTTCTTAAACATGTGAAATTCCAATACGACCAAAAACTGAGGCAAAAAATACTGCAATGTCCCAAAGCCAGTAAAAATTATTGGTCGTTCTTCAAAAACATTAGAAATTCTGCCTCATCCTCCATCCCAAGGCTCATTTACAATGACATTCCAGCTGTCAGTTCTTTGGACAAGGCCAATCTGCTTGCTGCACACTTTGCGGCTAGCTCAACACTCCCAGATTATGCTTTGCCCCGCCTACACTTGAGTGCGTCGAATCTTCAATTGGACAAATCTACTTTCGCACTCGTGTAGTAGCAAGAGTTCTTAAAGACCATAACATTCACAAATCCGTTGGCCCAGATGGTATATCTCCCCTCCTTCTGAAGAGGTGTTCTTCCTCGCTGGCAAAACCATTGCGTAAGCTTTTTCATCAACCCTACTCTTTCGGACTCTTTCCGAGAAGATGGAATCCAGCCCGTCCCTAAAAAAGGCGAATCTTCTTCTCTCTCCTCCTACAGACCCATTGCACTTACGTCCCTTCTCTTCAAGGTCATGGAAACGCTGATAAACCATCATCTTATGAAATATCTCGAAACACGAAAACTTCTCAATGACCGGCAGCATAGTTCCCGTAGCAACAGGTCCACTGGTGATTTGATGGCATGTCTCTCCGAAAAGTGGAACCATAGCGTACATCAATCTGGCGAAAGCAAGATAGTTGACCTGATATTTCTAAGGCATTTGACATAGTTTGGCATCAGGCTCTTTTGTCGAAAATGCGTGCTTTTGGGATCGACGACTCTCTTCTTCAATGGATTAGAATTTACCTTTCGGAACGTTCAATTCAAGTTGTCTTGGATGGTTTCAAGTCTGATATTCACAAAATAAATGCCCCAGGGCTCCCTTCTGTCTCCGACACTCTTTTTAATTTTTATCAATGATCTCTTGTGTGCCACTTCTAATCCAATATATTCCTTTGCTGACGACAGTACTCTCTGCTTTTCATATTCGCTTCCGGACTCACGTCCCTGCTCCTCGGCTGTAAAACGGGAACGGCAGCGTATGTTAAGCTCATTAAATTCCGATATCAACAGTATAACCAACTGGGGAACTATCAAGAGAGTGGAATTTAATGCTTCCAAAACACAGTGCTGTCTACTGTCCTTACACCCAGCCATTATCCATGAATGGCACTTACATCGTCGAAACCGATAAACTATCCATTCTCGGTATGTGTGTCAGTGACAACTTACGTTCAAATGACCACATATTCGATGTCGTCAAAAATGCTGCGAAATGTCTAGGTTTCCTCAAGCGATGTAAGAAATATTTTAGCCCCTCTGATCTGGCCACAATATGTAAGGCATTCATCCACCCAAAATTGGAGTACAATGCCCACATCTGGTCAGGTGCTCCTCAAACATCTCTGCAGCTGCTAGATAGGATTCAAAACCATGCGATAAAACTCATTGGTGATACTAATGTCAGTCAATCAATTGACACCCTCGAACACCGACGTAATGTCTCCTGTCTCACTTTGCTTTATCGCTATTTCCACCACCAGTGCTCCATTGAAATCGCCATTCCACCCATTCAAACTTTTAACCGTAACACCCGTCTCGCTATGAATGCTCATCCGTATACCCTAAAGCCCATTTTCGGACGCACTCATCAAAAATATCGTGACTCTTTCCCAAGCCGTACAACTCGCTTATGGAATGCCCTGCCGATCTCTGTGTTTCCTGGTCGTTATAACTTTAACAAACATTTGAAAACAATGTACATCGGTATCTGTCGTCTTTTCTTCCTCCCTAAATTTCCTTCGCCCGCGCTGTGTACGAACATTTTAAGGGTACAAAAACCCCTCATTCTTCCCTAGCCAATATGAAATCCCAGAGGAGTTATAGACTCATTCTCCCCTTACAAATCCCCTGGACTAGACGAATTCATGCCAATCATGCTTCAAAAAACAAAGCAGGTTTGATCCCGTTCCTAAAAAGACTATGAATGTATGCCAAAATGTTGGAGGGAAGTAAAGCTACTTTTCACTCTCAATGCAGGCAAGCCCAGTCATACCCATCAAAAAGACCTCAGAGCCAGACACATAAGTCTAGCATCATACATTTCAAAAGCTCTGGAAAAACAGTTTCACACTCATATTCGAAGTAATCTACAACCAAAAGACTTAGCCTCAACCCAACATGCCTAAACAAAAGGCAAGGGCACGGAAATGGCCCTACATGAGGTTGTCAGCACGATTGAAAGAAGTCTTCACAACAAAAAGTCTTCAACAATGTCAACTTTTTCGCTATAAGTAGAAACTTAAGAAATGGAACAGTTCATCCTGCACCTCCGCAATAGGAACATCAATGCAACACTAGGTAAGACGGTATTGAGGATCAACTCTTCAAAGGGCACCCCTCAAGAAGGAGTAATATCATCCCCCTTTTGTGGACCCTAATGGTTAATGAAATACTTCTGAACCAAAAAAGGGATACGCGGATGATAGCCACCGGCAAGTGCCTCCCTACGATCAACGAAATCCTAAACTATGCCCTTAGAATCCTTGGAGAATCAACCCGCAAAAAACATATAAAAGGATAATGCCACAATTTGATCTTCCTTCTATAGATGGGGCAACCCTCCGACTATCGAACATTGCTAAATACTCGTACCTAGGAATTGTACAAGATAGTGAGCCGAGTTGGAAGCTTAAAGTCGAAGAACGAGTAAAGAAAGCAACGATCGCCTTCTACGGTTGCAGCCGTATAATTGGAATAAAATGGGGACGGCCTAACCCGAAGACTATTCTATGGATGTACATGGCTATCGTCAGATGCATCTTAACCTACGGCAGCTTAGTATGATGACAATCTACAAATAAAACCAGCAACCTTATATTAATGACAAAAGTACAGAGAATTGCGCGTATAGGCACGACTCATGGCATTAGAATGACGGCAACGGCGGGGCTGGAAAGTATATTCGGCTTCCTACATGCAAGAATCTGCATAGAAATGAACTGGGCTTATGCTCCCATACGGACTACATAATACCCCATCACAACTTCGAAACATTATTCGCCTGCATTTTCTCAAGCAGAGAGGAACGGGACCAGACTCGATATCCATTTCCACGGATGGATCAAATATTAAGACAGAAACCGGCGCCGTCATCTTCTTCGATCAATTAGACTTACGCTGCTCACGACGCCTGCCGGACTACAGCAGTGTCTTCCAGGATGAGATATCGGCTGTAGCAGAAGCACCCAAACTTGTGACAGTAAAGGTAATATCCCATGAGGATATTACTATATTTATTGACAGCCAGGCTGCCATCAAGTCTTGTGAAGCTGAAGAGATTCAGGTTCTTCGCGTTCAGAAGAAGATCACGCTATTCTGGGTCCCTGGCCACAAAGGAATGACAGGCAATGAGCATGCAGACGAGCCAGCTCAAATATTCAAAGAACGAGAACGCGCATCGAGAGCATCTTCGGTTAATATTTGAGCGATTATGAGGGTGTCGAATGGTCATCAATCTAGAAAAATGCTAGCTAACTCAGGCAGAACATACATACGCTTTCTAGAACATACAGTCAACGGTTGTGGAATAAAACTCCCAAAAAATAAAGTCGAAGCAATTCTTCAGTTTCCCAATTCCCAGGCGAATTAAAATGATTTTTAAATTCCTAAATTTTTACAGACGTTTCCTTAAATACGCTGTCTAACGCACGGCGCAGATGGAAAACTGGTCTGGCGAG
The DNA here is from genome assembly GCA_963966105.1 of Volucella zonaria. NCBI lineage: Eukaryota > Metazoa > Arthropoda > Insecta > Diptera > Syrphidae > Volucella > Volucella zonaria. The sequence continues at coordinate 177,885,875 of OZ014531.1, read as the reverse complement.
GCAGAACGTGGTTTTGAGAGATGCAAAGTCGCCCTGGCGGATGCTGCCTTGTTAGCACACCCAATATCTAACGCTTGACTGGTGCTGATGGTCGACGCATCTGATGCGACCGTGGGAAGAGCTCTTCACTAACCATCCGGCGATGCTTGGGAGCCTCTTGGTTTCTTTCAAAAGAAGCTGACAACATCACAAACGAAATGCAGTACTTGCGATCGGGAGCTGCTAGGCGCTTACATGGCAGTGAAGCATTTTCGGTATATGCTTGAACGCCGTAAGTTCTGGTTCTGTATCGTCACCATTACAAGCCGCTGACATTCATCTTCAGACAAAATCCAGAAAAGGCTTCTACAAGGGAAGTTCATTATTTAGACATCATCGGAGAGTTCACCACGAATTTAAAATGGATTCCTAAACAGGAGATGGTGCAAACACCATCAACTACGAATAATTGGCCGACAACCAGGAACAAGATGAGGTACGTCAAATGCTTTGAGACTAAAGAAATTGATTTGTCAACGCGAAATGTTCGACCTTTCATCACCGAAACATTTCGTCGAGCAACTTTTGAGAACGTGCACAACCTTGCACATCCTAGTATCCAATCAACTGTAAAAATGGTCACAGAGAGGTTTGTATGGCCATCGATTCGGAAGGATAGCCAGCAGTGGGCGAGATTTTGCACAAGTTGAAAACGTTCAAAGGTGTTCGAAGTATGTTCGCGCTCCTACTCACACGTATCCGTCAACAGACAACCGATTCGAACATCTAAATATTGACTTTGTGGGCCATTTGCTACCATCATGAGAATTCCGGTACATTCGCAAATGCGTAGATCGTTTTCCGTGATGGTTGGAAGCGATACCAATTCAAGACATCACTGCCGAAACCGTGGCCAGGGCCTTGTATGAAAGGGTCAATACACCTGTGAAGCAGTGTAGCAGGAAGGTGAAGTTTGGGAATCCACAGTTTGGTACCGTAGCTATTCGACATACACCGGCAACACTAATCCAGAACTCATACTTCTCACGGGTTGCGGCTGTATGCGAGACTGAACATTCCCAAACGATGAGGAAGTTTCGCTTCCATCTATGCCCTCTTCTCGATTCAACCGGCGACAGCTCTAACAAAATCTTCTTCAAGATGTAGGAAGTTTAGTCTCCTCTACTGAGAGAGTCAGTTTTAATTTAAAAAAAAAATTGTTGAAGTACTAACAAGGAGATAGCGTTGTTAGGTTGAGGATGTTGTTAAGGCCGTAATTTTCAGAAAATTAATAATGTTGCAGAATTGCATGTCTGAAATCTCTTATAATTCCTTGAAAAAGGGTTAGCCAAGTGTGCGATGCCTGGTTCTAGCTAGTGCCGGGCAGTCACAGAGAAAGTGAAATAGGGTTTCCTTTTCATGCGAGTTGTTACAGCCACGTCAAAGAAGAGTTTAGAAGTCCGCATCGAATTAAATGCAAGTGGTCAGCTTATAGATTTGCTAAGTATAAGTGTTTTTCTTAGATCAGGTGATTTAATGCTTCTACTGTCCACTAAGTAGGAGGCTCCTCGTTGGGTTATCAAGCTTGTTCGAGTCGTCACAGCAAAGATGTTGTCACTGGCTTTTCTCTATTCAAGTTCCCAAAGCGGAATTATATAAAAAAAAACAAAACGTGTTTAAAATTAAATAGTAACTACCATACCTCCACCATATAACTACGCCTAGAACCCAAATAAAAGCATAAATCAAAAAATATATTAGTTCAGCTGACGCCTATATTATTTGCAATCTCTGCCAAGACTATGGTATTCTGGGACTGCCAGCAAAATTTCTTTAGCTTTTCTTAACACCAAAAGCATCGAAATAAATAAAAACTAAAGACCACTCGAGCTACTAAAGGCAATCTAAAAAAAACTTCAAAGATTCTCACCTGATTCTTAAGGTCATCCAAACGCTTCTGGGCTTCGCCCCTTTGATTCTCCAATTGTTTTAATGTCGCAGTTAATGTGTCCAGTTCGCTCTGTTACATAAGACAGTTTTCAAGAGAATTCTGATGGAACAGGAATCTAAACATACCTGCAAACTTCGAACTTCGCCAGATTTAATACGAATATCAGCCTCCTTCTGAGCAATCTCGGTCTCTAGGGCTCGTCTCTCCTTAGCCAGTTCCTCAATCTCCTTCGAGATCATTTCCAACTCTGGATTCGAGTAAGTTGGCTTGGGTTCCTAATGAATTCGTTTGTTTATAAACAAAAGAAATCTAACGAATTGTATGCGAAGCTCACCTGTGGAGTCACGTCGACTCCTTGAACGATACCACGCATCGAAGGTGGCACCATATTAGCAGTGAGCACTTGAGGTGGTTCAATTCCCTTTTGTTTGCGTTCCACCATCCACATGGCTAAGGCAAATTGTTCAAGAGTTAGTTTGCCCGATTGATTTGTGTCGCAAAGTGCCCTAGATGTAATAAGAAAAATTAATAAAAATTAACTCAACAAAATATGACACACCTACCAAATATGAGCTAAACAATTCTGTGGAACACCCGATTGGAGAAATACGTTCTTCACCTCCAAACCCGACACCAAACCATCCTTATCGCGATCAGAGTCACGGAAAATCACTTCGAATCTTTGCAATTCAGATGGCACGACTACCCAATCAATAGCCCCAGCAACAGGAGCTGGTGCACCAATTGGAATCAGTGGATCTGTTGGGATAAGTGGTTGCATTGGGATAATCGGTGGCGGAACACGTGCCATTGGTGGTACAGCAGCCGGAAGTGGTGGTACTGGTGGCGGTGCAATATCAGTTGGAAAGTTTGCTACAAAACCACCATCGCCGAAAGCTTCACCGCTTGGGGCGCGAGGTATCTGAGCAGCAACTGGTGCTGGTGGTACAGCTGGCTGCGCTGGCACTGGTGGTGGTGCACCTGGTTTACGTGCTTGCAATTCTGGTGGCAATACTTCTGGTACGGCACGTTTATCGAGTGCCTGATAGACTAGATGCATGGCAACTATAAATTCGTGTTTATCTAGGTTCCCATCTCTGTCCTGATCAGCCAAGTCCCAGATTTTTCCCAGTGTTTCCATTGGCAGCTTTGAGTCCATTAGAACGCCTTTAACTTTATTACCAGCCAAGAAACCGTTGACTGGATTCAAGGATTCAAAGAGTTGTTCATACTTTAGCCGATCTACCACTTTCATAGACCAATCTGTGTTAGTCACTGGTATAGATTGAATGCGCTGTGGCATAATCTTTGGAATCTCACCCTGCAATCGAAAACAACTCACCAACATGAAAGCCTCAACTCTGATGTTTCTTCAACTTACAACTTTTGGAGGATTAACAGTTTCCGTATAGATATTGCTCATGTTGATCGTCAGGCCAGCCTGAGCCAATGACACCAATTTTAGTGAGACAAAAAATCCCGGTTTATCCAAGAAACCCTTCCCAGCAGGGTCGGACAAGTCCCATATCCTACTAAGAACCACATCACTCAAACCAGATTTCTTAAGGAATTTAGCTGCTGTCATTGCCTCAATTGCTCCCGTGCCCTTCGGGTCAATCTACAAAAACAAAATGCACATCCATTAAACAAATAGACACTTCTCTTCCACCCCAATTAATTAAGTTGCTCCAACAAAGAGTTTCCTCTGTCCATTACCTGTTTGTAGTAGGCCTCGTAGGTCGCATTGTGCTTGCCTGATACCTAAAAAGGAAAACGAATTTCAATTCGATTAATCGCTTACAAATAGAATTTCCTCAATTTGGAGGTGGTCATAATGAAAAAAATCGAATTTAAGTTTTTTTTTTTTTAATCGTTATCACAAAATCGATAAACAGAAAATTTTTGACAGATGGTGACACCCTTCGATTGGGTGAAAAATCGACAAAGCAATTGGAAGGATTTTGTTTCACTTTATTTTCCTAGTAATGCCGAATGAATTAAAAAATTACTTAAATACGAATAGAGGTCAAACATTGAAGTGTGATTTAAAATAAAATTCAATTGAAATGGAATATAGATTTAAGTGGAAAATGAATAAAATATTTACTTGGATGGGATTTGGTAGCGAAGCCATATTTGTATTCTCAACTGCGACTGAGAAGCGATGTACGAACGAGTAGCTGTCAAGTGGATGCGAATGAATTTTGGCAGATGGGAATGACTGAGATGAAACGAAAGACGGTATTGCGCAAGTAACTATTCTAGATGCGAGAATTCTGGTTCTGAAACACGTAACTAGGTTGTTTCACCTAACGAGAAAATTAAACGAAGGAGTTTTTTCCATCTTACCAACTTTGGTTGCTTTATTTAGTTTCAGTTTCAATCTATGATATATTTCAGAAATCCGGTGGTAAGTCAACGTTGCTTTTATCCCCAAGCCATGTAACAAACTCAGTGAGCTACACATGGTATTGTTTTTTTCTTAAAACAATGGAAAGACTAATAGGTGATCATGCAAAAAATAAATAAAAGTAAACCTCTGCACCCAAATCAATACGCCTACAGGAAAGAACGACCTACGGAAGATGCTCTTCCAAGCCTATGCAAAAAATGCCTGCTGACGAAGAGATTGCATTATGTGTTTTCGATAAATTGAATGCGCTTTTGACAATACCGGGTACGATTCCATCTTAAAAGCCATAGAACTCAGAGGTATTGATCACCCTACTTACTGATGGGTGAGAACGTTTTTCGAAAAGAACATAACCACTTCTATTTCAGGCGAGACATTAATTCCGGCTTCAGCAGCCAAAGGCTGTCCACAAGAAGGTGTTCTTTCACCATTTCTAAGATCACTTGTCATCGACGAATTACTACCTTGCGCAGCACTGGTAGGTGCTATACAAAATGGTTTTCGTTCCCGGCAAGGGAATATAAGGTTAGAGTGGGATGTTACCGCTGCTTTGCTATGGGGCATGGAGTTGCCGACTGTCCTTTTAAGGAGGACATTTGCCTTCGCTGCGGACAAGAAGGCCATAAGGCCGTCAGCTGCAAGGGAGCTATGCAGCGCAGAAACTGTGCTGCAAGAAGGCGACCGGCTGACAACCTTATGGGGTCAACCGACTGCCCCACGCATGTAGCTGTGTTGGCAAAGTTGGCAGCAAGGAATTAGAACGATGTAGATCGTCCAACAAAATTGTCAGGGCGCCTTTTCGCTGGGGGTCGACTTAAGAGCTCAAATGGTTAGGCAGGGCTGCAGCATTGCCCTGGTTCAGGAGCCCTATGCATCTAATGGATGTGTTATTGGTTTGCATGCAGAAATGCGGGTCTTCCCTGATACCAGGAGGAAATGCTGCAATTATTATCAGGGATGTTAATTTAGTTTGTGTGCCTGTTTCCTCCATTGAACGAGGTGTTTGCGTAAGCGAAGAAGGTGCTTTTGCCAGGATTTTTCTTGCCAGCGTCTACTGCAAATACAGTGAGGCAATCGACCCATACATTGAGTGCTGACGCCAATGCAACCGCCCCTCTTTGGTTCAGTAAGGAATCCGGACTCTCAACGGCTAACTAGAGCCAGAATCGGGGGAATGTTTTTGGTGAATGGGTCGTTGCGCGCAACGCCCATGTTATCAACGAGCCGAGTGAGGTGTATACCTTTGATGCGGCTGACGTTGGCAGAAGTGACATTGACGTTACTTTTACCAACGAGGCAGCTTTTAGGGCGTTTAGCTTTATGTGGCGGGTTAGTGTAGGGGTGAGCGATCACAACTGGATTCAGTTTGAGATCACTCACGTAACAGAAGAAAGTGACACTGTTTCTCACAGGAGATGGTTTGTGCGAGGCGCTGATTGGGGTGTTTATGGTGCGCGTAAACTTGCGGAGGTTTCATCCCTGACACCGCAAGTGTACGGTAGCATAAGCATTGACCGGCAAATCGCGCACATCAATGAGTGCGTATGGCGGGTTAACGACGAACTCTTTGAGAAGAACCGTAGGGCGAATCAAAAAAGGGTAAGTTGATGGAACCGCTGTTTGACAGAGAAGCGAAGGGTTGTTAGAAAGGGTTAACCTGGCTCAGCTGGGCATTGCCTTTCGGCGAGGACTCGCTGAATATAAGCGTTTCATTGTCAGCACAAAGGAGTCTCACTGGAGAAACTTTGCCTCTATCAATAGAAATGATCCCTGGGGCGAACTTAATAAGATTTGCCGAAGTACTAAGAAAACTGCTGATATTGAAGGCATTCGTGTGGATAATACGGTTTTATCCACATGGAAAGATTGCCTTGCATTGCTTGGTCAGTTCTTCCCGAGAGAGGAGCGCTTTGAGGAGTCTCCGGTCCCTCCGGAGGTAAGGACTGAAGAAGTCGAGTATGGTGTGTTACTTTTTCGCTCCAGGAGATCTCCTGGAGCTGATGGAATGACTGGAGAGATGGTGAAAGCCATCTGGCAGGCCGTCCCAGAATACCTGCTTTGTCTTTATAGCAAATGCATTGCCTGTAGCTACTTTCCCAAGGATTGGAAGGAGGTAAGGGTGGTTGTGCTCCTAAAGTCCACTGATAAGAATAGGTCCGACCCTAAATCTTATCGGGGCATCAGCTTGCTTCCGGTACTAGGAAAAGTACTGGAAAGGGTTATTGTGCAAAGGGTTTCGGAGAGCATGACGGAATCAATTCGGCTTTACAAAAGGCAAGTGTGTTGATGATGCATGGTCTTTCCCAGAGTCCTGAGAAGCAACGCCAATCTTTATTGATTTCAAAGGTGCCTTTGATAACCTGAACAGGCAGAGAATAGTAACCAGGTTGCAGGAATTGGGCTGTCGGGAAATTGGGCTTTGGGGAAGCTATTTTTCCGACAGAAAAGCGAGTGTGGTAAATACGCACGACAGCGTCTCAATTAGTGTTGAGAGAGGTTGCCTCCAGTGGTCCATCTGTGGTCCTTTTATTTGGAACCTGATGATGGATCTACTCTTGTGGCGACTAAATGAGCTCTGTGGGTGCTGCGCCTATGCAGATGACCTGCTCCTCATCCTCGAGGGCCAGCCCAGCGCCCAAATCGAGGTATTAGGAGAAAGAGCTCTAGCAGTCGTTGCTGAATGGGGAGAAAGCGTTGGGGTAAGTGTGTCGCAGGACAAGACTGTTTCAATGCAGCTTAAGGGCAAATTGAATACAAGAAGTCGGGCTCCTGCGATACATTTCAACGGCGTTGGCATTAGATGTGTGACTGAGGTCACATATCTGAGCATAGCGTTGGGTAAGCGTATGAACTTCATGCCACACCTGGTTCGAATCAGACAACGCATTCTGAGTGCTGTAGGCCAGGTAAGGCGCATTTTGCGATCTGACTTGGGATTTAACAGGCGTTCTGTCCGTATCATATATGATGGCCTTTTTGTTGCTTGTGCAACATATAGAGCATCGGTATGGTACGGCAGGTTTATGACTCTGGATGGTCGTAAGCGGATCTTGTCTTATCAAAGAGTGCTTGGGTGTTTACCTGTGTACCACACTGTCTCCACAGAGGCAATGCAGGCGTTGCTAGGAGTGCCACCTCTGTATCTGGAAGCGATACGTCGTGGTATTGCTTTCAAGATCAGAAAAGGTCTCCCTCTAAATGGGCGAGATTGGGTTTCCCCGGAAGAAGTGGATGGCCTACCCCTGAAGCAGCGTAAAACCTTGCTACACGCATGTGTTCTATCGAGATGGCAGTCTAGATGGGATGCTAGCGAAAATGACAGGGTTACATACGGCTTCCTAAGGGATGTGCTAACCATGGGAGTATTTCCTGACCTGAGCTTCTTGTTGACAGGGCATGGCTCTCTTAATGCATTCTTGCATAAGAGAATGCTTAGCGGGGTTGCGAGCTGCTCATGTGGAGCCACCTATTAGGACTGGCTTCATGTCCTATGTGAGTGTCCCAATTACTTTGACATTAGGGACTTGCAGACTGTGGCCATCTTCTTTAATGGTGAGGCCTACGATGTCAGTGGAATTATCACTGATGCCGTACGGTTCGAAAGAACCCGCAGTTTTGCAAAAGAGGTATTTAAATAAGACGCAATTTTTAAATTTGTTGAAAGGCCGCCAGTCCTGGGCAGTGAGGTGCCCAACTGGAAGTGACCGCAAGGTTGCGACTTCGACCACGTAAGCGCAGGAGCCCCCGGAACCGTGGTTCCGGCCTTCCGGCCTGACCTAGGAGTTGGTCTCCTTGTGGGAGTATCGTAGTGGCTGTAGGTTTGTACCCAAAATCGCGGGGAGAGTAGACCGAATGGAGATTGGACATCTCATGGCTTAGCATATGTTGTAGTGTACTACGACCTGTGCTCAACCATGGGATATTAGATAGGCCTCGAAGTTCGTGCCTTACACACGCCTTCGAATCTGGTACTGGTGATGGTACTTATACTACCCGAAGGGCGCTTATCAACGCATTGTTTTAATATCTTGTGCGAAGACGCACCGTAGGCGTAAGCCTTCACGGCAGGTACCTACGTAAAACACAAGAGACATCTGTACATACATACATCAATGTACATACTTGAATAAATATTAATTTCTGATAAAAGCTGTCATTTCCGTATACATATATTCTCAGTTCTCTTCTTTGTGTCGAAATTATACGAGGGCGGGTCAATAAGTCCGTGACTTTTTGAATTTCTGACCTCTTTACTGAAACAGCAACACTGCTTCTGTCAACAGGCATCTGTCAGTTGACTCCTGTCAAAATTTAAACTTGCTACTCACTAATTTGAGGAGAAAATGGAAAAAAGTGAATTTCGTATGCTTATTAAGCATTATTTCTTGCGAAAAAAAACCATTACCGAGACCAAGGCTAAGCTTGATAAATACTGTGGGGACTCTGCACCATCGATTTCAATGGTAAAAAAGTGGTTTACTGAATTTCGTTGTGGCCGTACAAGCACTGAAGATGCTGAACGTCCTGGACGCCCAGTTGAGGTCTCTACACCCGAAACAATCGAAAAAATTCACGATATGGTGTTGGCCGACCGAAGATTGAAAGTGCGAGAGATTGTGGAAGCCGTAGGGATCTCGCATGGCTCAGTGGTTTCAATTTTGAATGATCACTTGGGCATGAGAAAGCTTTCCGCAAGATGGGTGCCGCGTTTGCTCACAGTCGACCACAAACGCAATCGTGTAACAACTTCACAGGAAGGTTTGGCGTTGTTTAATCGCAATATGGAGGAGTTTTTGCGCCGTTTTGTAACCGTGGACGGAACATGGATCCATCACAACACACCAGAGAACAAACAACAGTCAAAACAGTGGGTTTCTAAGGGTGAATCGGCGCCAAAGAAGGCCAAGGTGGGTTTGTCAGCCAATAAAGTTATGGCGACTGTTTTTTGGGATGCACGCGGGATAATCCACATTGACTACCTTCAAAAGGGAAGAACAATCAATGGGGAATATTATGCCAACTTATTGGACCGATTCAATGACGATTTGAAAAAAAAACGACCTCATTTGGCCAAGAAAAAAGTTCTTTTCCACCAAGCCAATGCAAGGGTGCACACATGTGCAGTTGCCATGGCAAAAATCCATGAATTGGGCTATGAATTGCTCCCTCATCCACCCTATTCTCCAGATTTGGCTCCGAGCGACTACTTCTTGTTCCCAAACCTGAAGAAATGGCTTGGTGGAAAAAGATTTGACTCCAATGATGAAGTCATCTCGCAAACAAAGGCCTATTTTGAGGACCTCGACAAATCATTTTTTTTGGAAGGGATAAAAAAATTGGAGAAGCGTTGGACAAAGTGTATAGAGCTCAAGGGAGACTACGTTGAAAAATAAAATTATTTTTTTATCAAAAAATCTGTGTTTTAATCCAAAATCACGGACTTATTGACCCGCCCTCGTACATACTCTCCAAATGGAAGATTCCCAACATTTGGAGTAATAAAATTCAAACGAAAACAAATCTATCCATCCGCCATCCCGCTGGAAATATATTTTTCCATCCCTCAACCAGACCACCACTTGAACTAAAAACCTGACGCATAACGTACAACTTTCTTATGCATCTACCAAACCACTATCTGATCAGAAAAACTTACATCTTTTTATTCAACAAGGAAAAAGAAGTACACAACAATAACCTGCTCAATGCTTGTCGTTTAATCAGTGTTTTTACTCATTTTCTTGGCAAAGTCATTCACTCAGTTGCGTAACATGTAGACTAAAATCCAGAGTGAGAATGGAAACTCAAAATAGGTTTTGTTTACTTTGTTTGCACTCATCACTGACTCATCCTGTCATTATAACTCCATTCTCAGAGTTTTTTTTGCTTGCGAAAATTAGAGGTCGCCACTTAGGCGAGCTGGGCGGTCAAAGCAGTGTTTTCAGCCGCTTTTAGTGAAATTCCCCATCGCAGACCTTAAAATTCCCCCTTTTCCCTATTCTTTGTGGTGAAATTCTCTATGGATTGGATTTTTCAAAAAGCAATATTGGTAGCTTGTATAATTATAATTAAAAACGAAAAAGAAAACGTTTTCGTATTTTTTTTTAACAAAGATGATATCAGACTTCATTTCAAGATAAAGATTGAATATAATAAAAAACAGACTAGTAAAATTGGAATCATTGCATACTACAAAATAAATAAAAATTAACGAATGTTATGAAAAAGAACAAGAGTATTGAGGGATGGCTAATTATGTACTTTATTTGCATATTAAGTTATCAAAAAAAGAAATATGTTCCTTGATTGGCTTAAAAGCGAAACTCTCCACTTGTCTTGAACCCTGATCTTATAAAGCATATAGAATTTAAGCAAGATCCACCTAACCGATTTCTTTTTTTTTATTTTTACGTCGGTTACTACAGAAAATAAGCGCTCAGCGTCGGCATTTGAATGTGGAAATATTAGTGCATATCTAGCAACTAGACTTAAATTTGGAAATATGAAATTCCCTTCATTATTCTTCATTTCTGTTACTTCCTTCCAAAAATGTTCGACAGTCAATTCCTGCATTATCTTTCTCTGTTCCAATTATCGAAATAGGAAACTCCCTCCATTCTAAAATCAATTTCCTTTCGTCACAGTTTGGAATTTTTATAGAGCTGAAATTAAGTTGCATGCAGCTTACTCTTTTGGGTATATTTAATGCCTCTTTTGGAGAAAGAAACTCCATAACTTGAAGGTCATGACTTCTTATTGGGAATCGTTTTAAAATCTCTTCTATCGTTCGAATATAGAAGTTTTTGCAGCGTAACCTAATTTCTAAATTTTGCTCCTCAGTAAAATTTTGTAGGAGTTGTTCACACTCTAGCCCAACGTAAATGTCTTTGAGGTCAATTATACTATTTCCGTACACTGAAGCGAAATCACTACACTATTGAGAAGCCAGTAGTTTAGGGAAATCTTCTTCTTTAATGACATTTTGGGCTAGTTTGAGTAAGATCTTTTTCGACTCACCGTAGAGGAGGTGCAACAAAACTTGATTACTCTGAAAAAGTTTATTAAAATCATTAAAGTACTTTAGGACAAACTTCAAGATGTAGAAATAAGCTTTAACTTTCAAGTTTGCCAAACTTTCATATACATATATTTGTAGTCTTTGATATCTTTGTTTCTATAGAGTCTAATAAGAATAAATGCTGAAGAACCGTCCAATCCTCCAATGACCTCACTACGGAGGAGTGGAGTACAAGCCACCTTATCTTAGATGGACTTAGTATTTTTATTTTTTTTTTCAGCGTTGAAATAATCTTGGAACTCCTCCAGATTCTTTTTGTATTTTCCCCTCATTTTGTTCTAAAAGAGAGAAGATTTCCCTTTTCCCCTTTTTTCAAATTTAGGACTGAAATTCCCCACGAACTGATAACACTATGTCAAAATGAGAAAAAAAAAATATCGCTTGATGATAGAACTATAAGTTTCATATACAATGCGAATCCCAACGCAAACGTCAACTCGATTGCATCAAGAAATTATACACCGCCTATGTACTCATATATTGATAATCTTGTAAATCCCGCTTCCGGACACTTGTGAAACTACAATTTCCTAAATAAAATCCACACAAGAGAGATTCCTCAATTAGCTGCATATGAGTTTCCACCAAAACCAAATCGCATTGACAACATTTGACAGTTCTTTCGTCGCGTCTTGTTAAAATTTGGATCATTCAAGAGCTACTGCCAGTGGCAGCAATCACTATGTATAATGTCAACAACTACGAGTACCATTGCACGAAGAAGTGTCGATCGCGGTCCCACGCACAACAGATTACTACCGCGTTAACTAAACGCACAATTGAGAATGAAAAACTTGCTGCGTACATAGCCAAGATATGCTGCAACTTCCGCGATATCACCGATGCACAGGTATGGAATATTGAAATGGATTCCGAATGGATTTTTCTCTGAATTGTTTCTTCTTTTATTTAGGGGCGATCAGCGGTTCATATGGCGGCATCAGTGGATCGTTATGCAATCCTCGAGTGGCTATTAAATCAGGTAAACAAAGGAGTTTGATCAGTCGCCAATTATAGTGAAGTTTATCTTAATAGGGAGCTAATATCAACAGGAGAGATAAAGAGTCTGGCAGCAGTGCCTTGCATAGAGCAATCTATTACGGATGTATTGATTGTGCAGTGCTTCTAATTCGGTACGGTGCCAGTTTAGATCTACTCGATGAAGATACAAGAAGTCCTCTTCAAAGTTGCTGCCGGCTAAGCGATGTCCCGTCCGTTTCTCATGTGTAAGTGTTTGCGGTACAAAATTAGTGAAAAGAAGAAAAAATACGAGTCTCTTCTTAGTCCAACAAGTAATGATCTTTTAGTCTGGGGATCGAATAAGAACTACAACTTGGGCATTGGCAATGAGGAGGGTGCTACCGCCCCTCAGTTTATTGACATGTTTCGCAAGGAACACATCTCTATTGACATGATCTCACTGAACACTTATTACAGCTTGTTTGTGGATACAAAAGGGCAACTTTTTGCCGTTGAACATGCCAAAAGAGGTCAATTATGTAAGATCACACAGGAAAATTTTACCCCCAAGGTTGTCAATTAATGAGTATTCCTTATTCCAGGCAATGGTACAGAGAACAGTCTACCAATACCGAAGAAGGTGGAGGTGCCCATCAGAAATGAAGGAGAGAAGATTATCTGTATAAGCACATCGAGGAAGCATTCACTTTTGCTCACCAATAAAAGTACGATCATCAGCTGTAGTCTGAACGAAGACAAACAATTGGGTATTCGTGAGAATCCAGAAAAGGTGAATGTGTTTAAAGAAATTGTGACACTAAGAGATTTTGGAGTTGAAAATTTGGTAGGGGTGATTTCTAGAGATTTCCATTCGCTTGCCTATTCGCCAACAGTCCTCTATGTTTGGGGGACAAATCACGGACAATTTGAACGGAACAACAATAGTGAGGCCGTTATTCCATTTCCACGACAAGTAAGTTGTAAATCGAAATCAATTTGTGTTTATTTTGGGTTTGTTGTAGGTCAAGCTACCCGATAGGACAACACTTGGATTTGTCGAATCAAATAATTTTGCCATTGCATGCTACACCACAGCAAAATCTGTGTTGCTTTTCTATAACTACAAACTCAGGGCCATCAAAACACCGCAGTAAGTTTGAATTTAAAGACTTTTATACTTCGATTGTGATTTCGATTTAGCTTATTGTATTTTAAGTTGCTGTCGTGTCCGTCGATTTATTAAAATTTTGTATTTCTCTAGGCGCATAGTCCTTTCTATTACTTTTGCGTCCACTATATTTTTCGGTTGGAGATCTGAATTCGGTTGTAATCTCCTTCAGCACTCATGGAATAGTCAACTCATCCGTGCTATGAATGACAGATCCAACCAATGCTATGTTTTGCCCTCCTATGTATAATATATGGATTCCATGACAGAATTTTCTGTATAAATTCATTGCTACAGGGTGAACATAGGCTCCAACCGACAAGCTTCTAGATCTTGCCAGCTGCCTCCAGTGCGGCACTCTAAGTCGGTTAAGGTCCCCTTCCATTTGCTTGCGCCATCTTAGATGAGATCGTCCTCTGTTGCGCCGTACTTTAGAGTTAGATCCGAAGAGTCTTGGCCGGAGCTGGGGTGTCTATTCGCTGAACATGGCCCAACCATCTCATGCCAATGTCGCTGTACAGTCCGTAGAGTTCGTGATGGGACCGAAAATCTCGCGCAGAATCTTTCTCTCGAAACATCCAAGTGTTTTTTCATCCGCTTTCGACACGATCCAGGACCAGAACTAAAATTACTCAATTACCTCCTGATCTTCAAGAAACAGCGATACGCAAAAGTAATTATGTGCTGATTTCTGCGTTGATGTCGTAGGTACTTGTAACGACGAATTTCTTAACTACCTCGCAGTTATAATTGCCAATTATGACGTTTTGGCCAAGTCGCCAGTGGTGTACTTTGTTTTTCCCTCGTTTACCATCGGACCCATTTGGCAGGGATCAAATGAAAACTAGACATGGCGTTGTATAAGTCGTCACTCTGCTTTACTTTGAAGTCTAGAAATTGATGGTGAGTGTCGATCTAAAATTTCCGGGTCTTTGCCAAGATCTGTCGTATTATGAATATTAGGTCAATGGTGGCCTGAAACCGCACTAATATCAACCAACCAGATTGTTCATGAATGGTTTCAGACGCCCGCATAATATGTCAGAAAAGATCTTTTAAGCGATGTTTAGGAGAGTTAATTGTCCATAGTTGACGCATACATCTCTGATGGCACCTCGACAACATTCAGATGTGTGTTCCATGGTTTATGTGTGGGGTCTAGGATTTTGACAGAGCTTGAGGAAAATGGGATCGATAAACATTCTAGTGGTCTTATGCGATTGTAGCCTTGCAAGGCGAGAATTATTTATATATTGCACTTTGCGTAAAAATAGAGCGTAACACAGGACTTTGTCACGTTAGTATCTAGCCTTGCATTTTCGACCAATCGTTTTTATCTCTCGTCCACAAAGTCTATTAGCATTTATTTCTCTATGCGTTATATCTCGTCTTAAGGCTAACATATGTTTAATGTTTGTCATTATTTTGAATTCTCATTTATCTGTACTGCGACCATTTCTGGCTGTGCGACGTGGTTCGTTTCTCGATCACGTTACGTTGTTGTTCACGTTTTTTTTTTGCCCAGCGCAGCAAATAAGTACGTAGCTCCTTCATTCTTCCCATTGCAGTATATCCTCATTGTGGTTAATACGCTTTTTAACTTTGAATACACCTTCGGTTGGAGGAGAACTGAGAGATGTTAACTCAAATGAGACTAAGTCTGGTTGTTACATCGAAGAAGATTTCTCCAAAATCACAAGTCAAGCTAGCCTGAAGAGGGAATCATAGTGTTGATATTATCTTCGTTTACAAAATTAATTCTAGGTGGACGAAGCAAGTAGCCAGTGACTGCCACGAAAAGCACAATTGATTGTCATAGTTATACCAATGAGCATCGCCAGGTTGATGGCACTCGGTCACTACCCTAATGCTGACTATATACCTATAGACCGATTGGAATTTTTGACGTACTATAAACTTAGATTTAAGAGGCAATTAACTCGACATATATGGCTTAGCCATAGTTCAGCATATCAATTGCGAAGAGCCTTGCAAAGAATAATTTAAATTTTTCGAGGGAGTCGTTTTGGCCATATTTGTTTGACACTCAAGTCAAGGGTTATATCTATTAAAGTGTCATCCATAAAGATGTGTCCAGTATGTTATAATAAATGGTTAAAGTATCGAGAATTTAGCTTTGTTGGTAACATCTTCAATCAGCAGATGCAAATATCTAATAAATGCGCATCAGGTACGCAGGTATTCAGATTAGTTTTGAATCTGTAATGTCAGGATTTTAGGCACGACTGAAACATCTGAGGATGGTAATAGGAGAACAGTGCACACTTCTTGATAACCTGATAGTCTTTTGACTGCTCTGTGCTATGTAGGTAGGTTGATACACGTCTCGATCCCTGCATAGCATGGATAGTGTTTACAGTTTATCGGTTATTTCACCATGGTTAGTTTCTGTGGCCTTCCTATGGCTGACAGATTAGTTCTAACCAGTATGAGAAATTTGCTTTCTGGAAAACTTGAATCTGTTAGATTCCTTTCAATTATGCATCTTGCCCTAATGATAAACCCACTGAACGCTCTAATGCGTTGTTAGGGCAATATGGTGAAGCTTAGTCTACGGTTGTAAGACGTTCTGTTCTTATTTTATCATATATACATAAGTTTAACTCGATGATTCGGAGTCTGACGTCCGACCGGCGTAACATCTTGGACAACCTTTCCAAACATCAACTTGGAGCAACTTTTGATAGATCTGCACTGCTTTAGATGTTCAACCGTTTCCAATTTTCGAGTAATGTCAAAATCTGGCTCGGTTTAGTTAAATTCCTTTCGACCTACGATAAGATATTGGAATTGAAAACATTGTTACTATTCAAATAAATTCAGTTACGGCAATTTACGACACGATTTGCAGGATTTGACAGCGATCAACGTACATATTGACACTCGGAACGAAAATTCTTTTAGATATTTTTTGTACTCAAAATCCCATATTAATTTCTGGCTGGAACAAATTCGTATGGGAAATTAAAATTCGGTACGGAATAAGATTAATGAATTTGTTAAAGAAATTTTTGTTTTCAAATACGTGTTGGGTTAAAATGTCGAGAAAAGATACGTAACTTTTGAAATGTGTGTGAAGTATTTCGATGGCTTAGTTTAAATAGAATCGCACTTTAAAAAATGTAAACAAAGCACTTGTGAAACAAATATGAAACTCACGCATATTCTCTCGACATTTCAACTTTATATTTATCCGATAAAAATAAATACTTTAACAAATTTACTTATTTTGTTCCACACCGAAATTAAAATTTACATATGAATCTGCTCCCGACAACGAGCTGTCAAAAATCAATATAGGAGTGTAGGTAAAAAAGCTGAAAGCACTTTACCGGGTGTCAATAAAATACTTAACGAAAGGCTCGTAGCAACAAAATCTAAGACAAAATGAATTATCTCTGCATACTCCTAGCCGAGGAACTATATTAAATTCAGTGATACTTCAAATAAAGTGAAATTGACAACATCGAAAAGCTTAATGAGTTGTCGCCGTTTATGATATCGGCACGAGAATGAAATTGAAACAAATTAGATGTCGTCACATTGCTGCCAAATCAACTTTTAAATGTAGTTATTTTAAAATTTCAAATCTTTATAATTTTGTTTAATATGCTTTTATGGTTAAACTCAAATTGTTCGTATACGAGTATATCTATTCATGTATTATATTTTCTGCAGACGTTTTCCACTATTTCTGCTTCTTCCATTTTTTTATACTTCTTTAGTTTCGTCTATTTTCTCTTTATTCCACTTAAGACATTTGTTTACACTGTCAATCTTTCTAGTTGTTGTGATAACGTTTTCGATTAGTTCATAAAATTTCTTCTATGCCTAAAATGTTGGTTTATAAATACGTCTAAGTTTGTTAGTGGCGGGCAAAACCGGTCGAATAATTGTAAAAATCCTCAGAATCTTTTGTAATTTATTGATTTATGTATATGTCTAGTTAAGTTTTCTATGGATGTGGTTAAATTGTTGATGTTTAAACAAAATAATAAAATAAAAAATATCCCGTTAAATAACGGAAACAAATATTAAAAAAAAAAAATGTTGATGCTCGGATTCGCACAATTTTGCACGTTTCATTTGTGGCTCCAAGAATCCATTTAGTCAACATTTACTGTTATATTGTGTTCTCGTATTTATTTTGTAGAGTTTCAGTTTAATCGATTCAATTTTACATGTAAAAATTGTGCCCTAGAGTTAAATTTCAAAGATTAGATATAATATAATACAGAAAGGCTAATAATGAAAATGATCGAGAAGTTTGGAAGACAATATTGCTGCCCTCATTGGCAAAGATATTTCTGGCAGTAAAATTGCAAAAACAATGAAAATTACTCATTCCACCGTCCTCATGATAAAGAAAAGACGGAACTTGGAAGTCGTACGAAACTGTGGAGGTCGTCCAAAGATATTATGAGATGGGGATGCGCGATCAATTGAACGTATGATGGCATCAAAAAGAGCAAGGACCCTAAAGGAGGCCACGAGAGCAATAAAGAAGGAAGTGAGCGAATGGAAAGCCAGGAGAGCACTTTGCAGAATTGGACTGGTGTCAGCTATTACAAAGAAAAAAACGCGCGTTCTCTAAGAAAAATATCAAGGCTCGGTTGAAATTTTGCAAGGAGCGCAAATCCTGGACCATAGAAGATTGGAAACGTGTGGTCTGGTCCGACGAAACGAAAGTCAACCAACCCAAGCACGGGGGTAGAAGTTTAATGGTGTGGGGCCGGGGGGGTGCTTCACTTGGCGGCATATCGGTGAAATGGTAAGAATAATGGATACTATGAAAAAAGAAACTACCTTGATATCTGTGGACAATTTATGGATGAAGCCACATATCCAAATAATGAAATGGGGTTTCAATAAAATGGGATCCAAAACATACAGCCGAAATTGTAAACAAGTGGCTTGAAGAGCAGTAGTTTTAAACGATGCTTTGGCCGGTCGGAAAATTTGTGGGCATTCCTGAAAAAAAGATTGTCGCAGTACAAGGATGATCTAGAGTACAGACTGAATGGCAATGTATTCCTCCATGTAACCATCAAAAAATTGGTAGAAAGCATTCCAGGTCCGATTTTATAGTAAACATTTAAAAGCCAATATTATTTTTCCGTAAATTTTTATTCAATCAAAATAGGATCTGTTGGCATCTACTATATGACATTCTTCTACCGTGATACAAGGTCAAATATTCCTTTTTTGTAGAAGTGCTGACTTTTTGAGGCAATGCAATCTTCAAAGACCTTCTGCCGGCAAAATGAATCCCGATTGCGGAAAAGATGGTGGTGTCGTCGTGACACGTGTTGTTGGAGTTGGTTTGCTGCATTTACAATTATGTGCACTCTGCTTTCTCTTCACTCGATTTTTAATTATTCGTCGATTCCAATTCGCCGTTGCCTGTTGAGGAAGGGAAAGCTTTTGTTGTATCGACAATTAGCTGTTCGTTAAAAAGGTAAATAACGCAGCCACTATGTCGGTGTAAGCAGAAAGATCGTTGGACGCATTGAATGCGTTGAAAACCAGTAGGGCTTCCTCAAAGGGTAATACATCTCGGATTAAAAACATAATGGACTCGAAGGGAGCTACTATACAGTATGCAGATTTGCAATGTCGGCTGGCTATCAAACTCGAATAGAATAGTTAACATCAGCGGATAGTTGCCGTTGTGAGATAGAAGAGCTATATTGCGCAAAAAAAAAAATAGTATCGTTGATGGGAAAGCAGAGGAAAGTTAGTATGGGAGAAACTTCGTTTGCTATTCCGAAGCAGCTGATTTCGCGGCTTCCTCAACTTACTATAGGTTGCCCAGATTTTCGGGCAAATATAGCGATTATAAAAATTTCATTGGAACATTTACAACGCTAGTTCATAATGATTCGTCGCTAACAGGCATTGAAAAATTTAATCATTTGGTTTCGTGCTTGAGAGAGCAAGCGCTTAGGACTGTAAAGGCGTTTCAAATTTCGGAAGAAAATTACCCGAAAGCGCTTAAGAGACTCGAAGAGCGTTATGATAATAAATGGCTAATATTCTTAGAGTATATTTCGCAACTTTTTGACCTTCCGAAGATGAAGAGTGCTTCGCCGGTTCAACTTAGGGGGCTCGTCGACAATGTGTCAGCACTTTTTGATTCCTTAACGTCTTTAGGCAATCACGAAGACATTTCTAATGCAATTATAACATATTTAGTGACGTCGAAGGTCAATAGTGGGACTCAAATTAAATGAAACGAATCGTTAGAGTATGCGAACTTACCGAAGTGGTCGGAATGTGCCGTAGTATTGATAGGCGTTGCCAATTCTTAGAGAGTAGGGAGTCCAAATGTTTGATGGAAAATTTGCTGACAATGGAAAATTTGAGCAGAAGTCAAGGCAAAATCATCGAAGATCTTCGCTCCTTGCTTTTTACGAATCCTGCGTGTTATTTTTGCAGATCACCACATCACGCGATTGCAGATTGCAACAAATTTAAGCACTTAAATGTTTATGATCGGTTTGAGAATGCTAAACGTTTGTCATTGTGCATTAATTTTTTGAAAAAGGGACACGAAGTGAGCAGCTGCTCTTCAAAGAGGTGTGACGTCTGCATGAATCCTCATTATTTATTGTTGCACAGGTACAATGCGCCCAAGGAGCCAGATGAACCATCTACAGCGCAGTAAGCAAGGACTTCTAGAACGGCTCTACATAGCGCTGTCAGTAATTTTGCTGATCCACAAGTCATCTTAGCGACAGTAATGTTGAATGTTCGGAATCAGGCAGAAGGCTTCGTTTTGGCTAGAGCTTTACTTGATTCAGGTTCTCAAATAAATTTAATGACTGAGTCACTGTCGAACAGTCTTTGTCTCCATTCGATTAACAGTCCGATCGATATAAGTGGGGTAGGAGACACCAACGCCAAAGTTAATGCCAAAACTAGAACGACAGTAGAGTCAAGGTTTGAAGGCTTCACCAGAAGTATCGACTTTTGGATAGCGCACTCAATTACAGAGTTTCAACCGCAACATCGGCTACCGATAACGGATTGGAAAATTCCCCTCGATATTAATTTAGTAGATCCATTGTTCTATTTATTTTTTTTTATAATTTACGCGCGCCTAAGGGGTTATGATACCCTTTTACTGTTGCCAGGGCGCGGGCGGACAGATAGAAGGAGGAGAAAGGAAAGCATTGTTGTGTGTTGTGTTTGGCCTCAAAGCGTTGATATGTTGCTGGGAGCAGATGTATTCTTCAATCTCATGCAAAAAGGCCACCTCAAGCTGGGTCAAAATCTGCTAATTCTTCAAAACACAGTATTTGGATGGATAGTATCGGGTGCTTACCGCGCAACTAGTGTACGTAAGCCAACGTGCAATTTCTTGGAGACGACGCCAAAATCCACATCTGGGGGTTGGAGAGATTGATAGAAAAGTTTTGGCAAATAGAAGAGATCGAAAACAAATTCATTCGCACTCCCGAGCAGACCATTTGCGAACAGCATTTTAAAGAAACCACAAGGTTGCTTGAAAGCAGAAAGTTTAGGGTAAAACTTCCATTCAAAGATAGCCCGGCTCAACTTGGGAGCTCTCTGGAAATAGTCAGAAAAGGATTTCTCTCCTTAGATAGAAGATTAAGTAACAACGAGGAGCTAAAAATTGAATACTCCAAGTTCATTCGAGAGTATTTGGACTTGGGGCACATATCAACGGTAACCAACCTCGATTTCAAGAAGCCCCACTATTTCATGACACATCAGTCCGTTCTCCGACCCGAAAGTTCGTCTACCAAACTTAGAGTAGTGTTCGACGCATCGTGTCAGACTACATCTAATCTGTCGCTTAACAACATTTTGATGGTAGGACCAACCATTCTGGAAGAAATGAACATGATTGTTCTTCAATTCAAATGTCACAGATACGTCTTAACTGTGGATATTAAAATGACGTACCGTCAGATCGAAGTCGATGCCGATGACAGACGGTTTCAGTTGGTTCTCTGGCGAGACGACCCGACATTTTGGCTGAATTCCGTCACATACGGTACCTCGTCAGCACCATTTCTCACTACGCGGTTTCTCAAGGAGATTGGCCTAAGATGCGAGAAGGAGTTTTCAGTAGGAGCAAAGGTTATTCTAAAGGATTTTTATGTCGACGATCTGTTGACGGGAGCTAGTTCCGTTGATGGAATAAATCAGATTCAACGAGAAGTTACTGCAATCCTTGAAAAATTTAATTTCGAACTCCATAAATGGTATTCTAGTGCACCCTGTGATTTATCCATCGAATCAACCAATGTGGATTTAACATTGAGGATCTAGAAACCACAAAGACGCTTGGAATCCTAAATATGATATTTTTCAGTACTTATAAAAGGACTCGTTTTCATCGTCTAAGCTTACCAAGCGCACCATATTGCCTTCTGCGAGTAGGTTGTTTGATCCCCTCGGTTTAATTTGTCCAGTTGTTGTCAGGGCAAACATATTTTTGAAATCATTGTGGATAGAAGAGCTAGATTGGGACGATCCTTTACCAAGCAAATTCGAATCCTGTTAGAAGGAGTATATCACGGACTTGCAAAGGCTCAGCTGTATATCGGTTCCCAGATTTATATTTCAGGCTAATTGTAGGAGTGTCCAAATCCATGGGTTTTCCGACGCGTCGACCTAGGCTGCCTGTTCACAAGGTGCGAAGATAAATTCGGCGTTGTCTCGGTGAATCTAATTGCTGCAAAATCAAAAGTCGCACCTGCCAAAATCCAATCACTGTCAAGGTTAGAGCTATGTACAGCTTATATGTTAGCTAAGCTTTGGAAGAAGATAAAGGGGACGTTTGAATTTACGTTCGATCAAATTTACTGTTGGGTAGATTCTACGATAGTTCTGTGCTGGCTTGATGCATCTCCCGGTGCCTGGGAAACTTTCGTCGCAAACCGAGTAAGCGACATACAGTCGTTAAATGCAGGTGTCTGTTGGAGACACGTGAGGTCAGAGAACAATCCTGCAGATCTTGTTTCTAGAGGATGCAACGTCGAGGATTTACAACAATCACCTTGGTTTGCGGGGCCTGATTTGCTAGGGAAGAAGTGCATCTACTGGACAACTAACGAACAACAGGTGATTCGTTATTATAACGGAAGAAGAGAAAAAGAAGAGAATTTCTTACAAATATTCTACAGGCATAGCTCGTTTACAAAAACTATACGAATCGCGTATGTCTTAAAGTGTCTGCTCATTTTCAAAAATCGGAAGCGTTTACGGCAAGTGTACGTTGCATACAACAAGCATCCTTTTCGGTGGAGATTTCAGAATGGAAGACGCGAGGAACTACTTCAGACACAAAGCTTCACAATTTGCGTCCATTCATCGAGGAGAGTTAAAGTTGGAGCATCCTAAGAGTTGATGGTCGAATTGTCAATGCAGACATCGAATATGATAGGAAGTTTCTAATGTTGCTACCTAAAGATGATGCCTTCGTGATGAATTATGTTCGGCATTTGCACCTCATCAACTTTCCCGCCGGGCCACAGACTTTACTCAACTTCGTGAGAGATCGGTTCTGGATCATTGCGGACAGAAAACTAGTAAGGCAGGTCGTAAATAATTGTGTCCATTGTAGAAGATATAAGCCGAAGCTACTGGAGCAAATCATGGGAAACTTACCTATGGATCGCTTAACTCCCAATCGACCCTTTTCAATTTGCGGGGTAGATTTTTGTGGGCCAATCCTGACTTCATGGAAGATTCGTGGGAAACAGCCTTACAAAACCTACATTTCTGTTTTTGTCTGTTTTGCTTCAAAGGCAGTGCACTTACAGGTCGTTTCCGATCTCACTTCGGACGCATTTATATCAGCGCTAAAGCGTTTGATAGGGCGAAGGGATTGTCCAACTAAAATCTATTGTGACAATGCAACAAACTTTGTGGGCGCTGAGACAAAGCTAGTGGAATTTCGCAACAAGTTTTATAAAACGCGTAATCAAAATAATATTTTTAATTTCGCTTCAGAAAAATTGATTGAGTCCCAGTTCATATCTCCCCGCGCGCCATACTTCGGGGGGCTTTGGGAAGCTGCAGTGAAGTCCGCAAAGACGCTTTTGCAGAAGACTTTGGGCAGCGCATTATTGACTTTTGAGCAACTGGCGACGGCGGTAGCTGAAATCGAAGTTATACTGAATTCGAGACCCAGAACTCCAGTGCCGTCAGACCCCAGCGATGTTAGCGCTCTGACTCCCGGACACTTCCTCATCGGATCGGCGATCAATCCATACTAGGAACCAAATGTAATAAATGATAAATTTTCTTATCTTGGCAGATGGCAACGAATACCCGCAATCAGGCAACATTTTTGGAAGAGATGGCTGAAAGAATACCTCGAAAATTTTCAGGTGCGAGCTAAGTGTCACACGGCCCAGCCTAACATCAAGGAAGGAAGTCTGGTAATCGTCCATAAAGACAACGTTCCGCCCTACAAATGGGTGCTAGCAAGGGTGACCAAAACCATCAAGGGTGATGACGGAAAGGTTCGTATAGTCCAGGTGAAGACTAGTTCCGGAAGCTACCAACGTATCATCACAAAGATAGCACCATTGCTTAATGAAGATGATTGACAGTTTGCAACGCATCAACGTGGCCGGGATGTTGGCGCCAAAATTTGAATGTCCCAAATAATAAAGGTGTCCGACTCATTTGTTAACCTTCCCCAAACTCACCACACCCAAAAGCAAGCTTTCCTTTAAATGAATTTACAATCCAGAATGATTCGATTGTGTTACTTCAAAGCGTACGGAGCATTCGTCTTAAATAAAGCACCTAAAAATAATTAACTATTATAACGTAGAAAAGTATTGTTTTATTTGATTAGGAGAAGAATTATTTCAGATGGTAATCCGTTGGGGAAATATCAGGATGGGGAGATGGATGCGGAAGAATTTCAAATCCAAACTGCAACAGTTTTCCACCGTATGGGGTTTAGCATTGTCATACAAAAGGGTCGGACCGTAGGTTGCTTTTCAGCCAATTTGGCATGCAATATGTTGATTTCCTCACAATATTGGATAGCGTTTATCGTTTCTCCTGGTTGGAGAAATGATGTCCACCAAATTGTCACCATAACCTTTTTCGGGTGAAGATCGGCCTTATGGGTGTCTTTTGGTTTTTCATCTGCATCGAACCGCTGCCCAGATTTTTTACGATTATCGTACAGTATCCACTTTTCATCTTAGGTGACTATCCGGTGCAAAAACGGTTTAGTTTGGTTTCTTAATGTAAGCGATGCGCAGATTTCCAGGCGCCGTAGTTTTTGGGATTTGTTCAGTTTCTTTACCTTTCTTATGAGAATAAGGTGTCGACTTATTGTCATTGAGGATACTCCCATGCTTTGTGCAATCTCCCGCACCGATTTCGTTAGGTCCGCATCCACCGTTGCTCTCAAAACATCGTCGTCAACTAACGTTTCCATCTCCCACGTGGTTCATTTTCGAGGCTAAAATCTCTCCCGAACGGAACTTTCCAAACCAACGTCGTATAGCGCGTTCTTTTACCGCTACTTCCTCAAGTACGTTATTAATGTTTTTCATTGCCAATGACGCAATATGTCCCATTTTAAATTCGTAAAGGAAGAGGGTTCGAATTTAAATTGCCGACAGCATGATAAATAATTCCTAGAAAAAAAATAACAGTACTTGTAACGAACCCTAAAATTCTCACGCATCAAGCACACGTACCACTTTATTTTATAAAAAAAAATTGTACGTTCTGGCACAGATGTTCACTCGAGAACTTCTTATTTCCGACCACATTTCATGTGGTACAACCCAATAAAAGTAAGGTCCTTTGGACTAAATATGGAAAGTATAAAGCTGGATTGCGAGCATTTAAATTTTATTTAGATTTTTTGTTCCTGTTATATGAATAGAATATTTTTTGGCTTATTTTACTGCATCAATGGAGCGACGCAATGCGACTGGGTCATCTCACGGCGAGCGTTCATCACTTAGCCGCCGCGATCATGCGGTTTGACACCACTCGATTATTTTCTCTGTGGCTACGTCAAGTCCTTAGTCTGCGCTAACAAGCCAACCACTTTAGACGAACTCGAGGCCAACATTCGACACGCTATTGCCGGAATAATGCCGCACATATAAGACAACATATTTTGGTTATTCAACCTTATTACGAATATGGGCGATCTGCAAAAGTAACATTTCGTAAAATTCGTGAATTTTTCGGACAACATAAAAGCCCTAGTGAGTCCGGAATTCGTGCAATGGTGAAGCGTTTTGAAGAAACGGGTTCGGTATACGTGCTCGGCCAGCACGTACACGTCAAAACATCACCACAGCCAGACACCTCAATGCAATTGGGCCTTACTTATGGCACTTTACGGCGAATTTTAAAAATTGATCTTCATTTGTGCTCTAGTCATCGATAATGTTGACCTTCGGATGGTCGCTTGCAACAGAAGCCGTGGTGGTCACATGAACGATATTGTGTTCCATTTGTAATTGCCATAGACCGAACTTTATTAATCAATAAAATTCTACATTGATTTCACAATAAATGTGTGTTTAATTTAATATAAACATTCACACTAGCTGTTGGCTCATCCTTTATTAGCTTTAGCTTTAGCCTTCCCTCGTGATGATATCACTATCATCAAGGCTCTTGGACTACATGCCTTATAACCGGCAGTGAATATACAGTTTTGTTTTTTTTGTGCGATAGCATTCGACCGACTAATGTATGGAGTGGGTTGTCTTTTGGTAGGCATAGTTAGAACCAAACCTTGTCTACAGACATACTCGTAATTGATGTATTTCACTTGAAAGTAACTCCGTTATCATCTAAGTTCTCGGCCTGCCGTGGAATGTCACATCTGTTGGCAATTAAAACCAAAACTTCACTTTCCGGAAATTTTCATTATTGCAGCATCTCCATATCACATTGAAACATCGGACCATGTCTACTGCATCGCTTGCCGAGGTTGACTTAACAGACAAAAACGAGTCCTGATACCTTAAAACGTATATAGTGCACTGGAATAACCTTCTTCATTTTGCTATTTCCACTTACTGTTTTTGAAAGCCTCTGCTAGTTTCTTGGTCGGCCAATGTACATACCTCTCTACATACATGCTATAGATCAGTTCTATCAGGGGCTTTTCTAGGAAGTTTAGCTGGCATCGGCCATCAATTTATCACATCTAGCAGACTTTTTATCAAATCTTCGTTGTGGGTTGTTTTTTTTTTGCTTTATACTTGCTTTTGCTAATTAGCAAAGCACTTCGTCGAAAGTGATTATAAGCTTTAAATGAATTAGGCAACCCCTTTCAATGATCATGCGATAGTTCTCTGTTTATTATTTTTGGACTTAACGTTTATTTTTTTTTTCTTTTACAGAATAGAAGCGTTAAAAAGCATTTCAGTTGTAGGCGGCGGCAATAATACAAGGTGTGCGAAGGGTTCAGACCTAAAACTTCTCATGCTAACCGAAACGAATGATGTGCTCATTTGGTACGAAAAGACCCGGCAGTGCCTCCGGTTAGAAAATCTATTCTTAACGTTTTCCCATTTAATTTAAAATATCCTTCTTTCAGAGGCACCTTTTCACATATCCGTGTAAATCAAATCGATAAAATCTTGTACAAAGCCAATCAGGTATTGATTTTATCTCACGGCTATGTGTACATGGGAAAATGCAATCAAGTTCCAGTACGAAATTACCAGGAAAACAGTCCGGATGCATGGTTTACCCATTCTCAGACCCGCAAAGTCAAATGCAATGATCAAAAATTGGAAATCGAATTAAATCGAATTTCGCACTTCGATCGTGTAGTGGATGTCTTCTGTGATGATAACTTCTCCTCGTTTGCAGTGCTACAGGAGAACTGTACAAAGTACTTGAACCTTCCCACCCTGACAGCAGAGGAGTATAATTTCAAGAAACTACTTAATGATGCTAGCGAATTTGACTCCATTCACGATGTGGTCTTTCATGTGGATGAGAAGAATTTCTATGCTCACAAGTTTATAGTGTTTTCCAGAGCAGCGGGTCTTAGGGAATTCGTACAGTCGTCCCCAGATAAGAATATTTTTTTGAACTTCAAGGGTTTGACTGGGAAGATGTTTGAGTTGATAATGAAAAACATCTACACGAACTATTTTGTGACCGAAGATGGTAAGTTGCTGAAGTTTCTTTATAGAATTTGGGTTTAAATCGAAATTATTTCGCAGATCTTGATGATATCCAGCAGTCACTTGGACCCGATTGTCCAGCGGAGAGATGGCAAATTCTTCAACTTTTTTTGAGCTTTGTGGAGAAATTTCAATTGAACAGCTTGGCCAACTTTATCAAAAGGTTTTATTCATGATTTTTATTTGAAATTTTATGTTGTAAATTTTAATTTTGTTCTCAGCCATGAGCATCAACTACCAAGGACCGTAGATAGGTCGAAGTACCGCTTTAATCGTCTTAATCGCACAGATTTTGCCAATCTGTACGACGTCATTATAAAATGTGCTGGCGATGTGGAGATCTCTGCGCATAAATGCATTTTAGTCTCACAACTTGAGTATTTCGATTTAATGTTCACTCACACTTGGTCGGAGAGGACAGTCATTAATTTAACCACAGTTCCACCAGAATATATGATTCCCATTGTAGACTTCCTCTACACATCCGATGAGGAAGAATTACGTAAGCAAAACCACTCGGAGACGTACTTATACAATATGGTAGTGTTCTGCGATCAGTTCTTCATCGAACGTCTACGTAAAGTGTGTGAGGTTCTAATTTTGGAACAGATCAACATAAAAAAATGTAGAAACATGTTAGACTTTGCCTCTTTTTACAATTGTGATGTCTTGAAGGCTGGTTGTTTGGATTTCATCTGTCAGAATTTATATAGATTCTTGTCGCAGAGAAGTCTTGAATGCTGTGAGCCAGATGCGTTAAACTGCATCAATGCTCATTATCGTCAGATGTTTAAAGAAACGTTTGATTATCGTATGATAACTCCCTATTCTGAGGCTGTCGATGATGAGATTCTTCTTAGTTTTGTTGATGACTTTGAGGTGGATCTTCAATACAAAATGGATGAGGAAGAAATTGTTAAAACACAAGCCAATCAGAAACAGAGGGAGAATAAAACGAAACAAAGCACCAGACAGTATGAGAAAGATGCAATTAACTCCATGAGAGAGATGAACTTACAAGACTCCAAAAGAGAATGCATTTCAGAGAAGTCAAAGGTTTTGAAAGAAGCTGAAGAGTCGTCGTCAAAAATTCATGCTGAGTCTGAGTCTTGGATGAAAGTCTCCGATAAGAAGGAAGTAAAGAAAAAATCAGTTACACCCGTGCTCAAGGCAGATGAAATCCTTAAAACGGAACCCAAACCGAAGGAGGCATTCATAAGTCTAAATCAACCGATTGAAAAAGAAATTTCAAATGAAACTACCCCCTTCAAAAGCACTAACATCAGTCTAGCTGACTTTACCCCAATTAGATTTGAAAAGCTTTCTCAAAAACAAAGGAAACGCTTGCCTTCAGAGTCTAGACATTGTGAATCACCACCAGTTATTCTAACAATGCCAATTGTAGTGCCACAGCCACAAATACCTAATGCATGGGGTGTAATCACTCCGCCGGATACTAGTAGTGAGTTAGTGATTTCACCATTCCCCAGCATAAGGAAAACACGCTCTGGTCTGCCACAAAAATCTCTAACGAGGCGATTGGTGGCAGGGCCAAGGCCATCGCCTTCGATATTTTTTTGAAAATTCTCTAGGATGAAAGAAGCAGGGGAAGTATGTGATAGAATGAAGAATGATTCATTGGCATTAACG
The DNA here is from genome assembly GCA_963966105.1 of Volucella zonaria. Taxonomy (NCBI): domain Eukaryota; kingdom Metazoa; phylum Arthropoda; class Insecta; order Diptera; family Syrphidae; genus Volucella; species Volucella zonaria. The sequence continues at coordinate 177,856,481 of OZ014531.1, read as the reverse complement.
CAAATCGAAGAGAGTTGTATGCGTTTTATAATGTGGACAATGCGGACAGTGATATTATAACAATTAAGTGCAAGAAGCGACCAGTAACCATGAATTTTGCCATTTGGCAGAGAATTTAATTTGTGTACCTATATAATCAGTCCTTATACCTACGTCATGTTCGAGTCCTGAAATATGCGACGTAGTACGAAACCATGTACATCGAAACATATTTTTTCATACACTTCCATATAAAATAAAGGAGTTAGGTTCTTTAAGATCATATAATACAAAACAAAAAAAACTGCAATTTTACATATATTAAAAAATCATACATTATATATACAATAGCACAATTGAATAAAAGCAAAACACATAATTAAATATAAATCATTGGTTTAAAAAAGGTATGAATTCACATTTTTTTCGCTTGTTTTTTCCTATTTTCATGTTATATTTCTCGATAACGCTGATAAGCACTAGCAACTTTGTTGTTAACATCAAAACTTCTCTCAAAATTTGGATTATTTTCCTCAAAATTCTTTGTCGCAAAGGCTTCTGATAGTTTTTTTTAGTGTAAGCTCTAAGTAACTCTGATGGTTCCTTCGGTGCTTCTAGCTCAGCAAGTAAATAATAATAAGGAAAGTGTATTGGAAGGGGTGATGATAAGAGGATAGAGGTGGTGGGAATAGGACCTTAGGTTGGCCACTTTGTAGTCACGTGTACCCATAGTTCTGGATATTACGTCAGTAAAACGGCATACAATCGGTAACATTCATAATACAACAATTTATAATACATTGATTAACTGCAAACATAAGTTGGAAATTTTAAAGACTGGGAAAAATCCTGGCGACAGTTAAATTATGGTGACCGCAAGAAAAATTAACTTGCTCGCCACGCAACTTGAAACGACGTAATCCAAGGACTGCCTGTATTTTGAACAATTCTGTATAGGTTCCTTTTTGTTTTGATGTAATTTTAACCATAAAACGCTATGACCGGTATTTTTTTTTTTTGAGAGGGGCAGCTCTTTTTTTTTTTATTTACATACATCGAAATTGGAATGTCTTTGATTGTGTATAGTATATATCACCGATTTGTGAACTCAGCATAACAAAACAAAGTATGGTAATCAACTCATATAGATAATTAAATACAAGATTCTCATCCAACAAGAAAAGCAATCTTCCGAATTGATGTCAACTGAAAGTAAAAGGCTTAAGAATGTTGGATTTTAAACAGCATTCCCTATCACGGTCCTATAAATTGCTGCTAATTTCAGATTTTAAATCATACATCATGTAACTTGAAATCGCCGTTTGTGTACCCTTAAGATGTTTGCACATAAAGCGGGCGAGCGGATGTTAGGGAGGGAAAAAAAGAGAGATACCGATGTGTGTTGATTTTAAATATTTGCAAGTTATACTGACTAGGAAATAAAGAGCTCGGCAGGGCATTCCATAAGCGAGTTGTACGGCTTAGGAACAAATCACGATATTTCAGAGCACGCCCGAAAGTGGGCTTGAGGGTATACTGATGAGCATTAATAACGATACGGGTGTTACGGTTGAAAGTTAGAAGGGGTGGAATGCTCCTGGCAATTTCGGTGGAGCACGGTTGGTGAAAATAGCGGAACAAGAAGGTGAGACAGGAAACATTAAGTCTGTGTTCGAGGGTGTTGAACGACTGTGTGATATAGTCATTACCTATGAGTTTTACCACACAGTTTTGGATCCTATCTAGCAACTGGAAAGAGGTTTTAGGAGCACCTGACCAGATGTGAGCATTGTACTCTAATCTCGCGCGGATAAACACCTTATACAGTAGAGGTGGGTCGTTTTCGGTTTTTGTGTTAACAAAACGAAACAGTTATTTAAAGAAATATAACTAGTTAAAAAAAACTAGTTAACTAGCTAATAAGAAGCACTAACGAGAAATTATAATCATGTATTGCGAGAAAACCAAAAACTATTTTCGTCTCATCCCCCCAATTGAAACCGTTGTTTTCAATGTAAAATAAACCCAACTTTTCCTTGTTGATTTCACTCCTGGCTGACAGTAACTACATTCACGAAATGAACGAAAAAGCGTTTTCATATCTTTTAGTGCAAACGAACAAAAAACGAAAAAAACTTGTTTAACTGCTTCCCCGACCGTTATCGTTATTTTCGTTTAACTACTTCCCCGATGGTTATAGTTTAACTGCTTCCCCGATCGTTATTGTTTTTTTCGTTTTTAACATTTTCTGCGTTTTTTCCGTTTTTCGTTCGCTTGCACTAAAAGATATGAAAACGCTTTTTCGTTCATTTCGTGAATGTAGTTACTGCCAGCCGGGGCCACTATGTATCAGGGTGGCATCATGTTATTCGTTTTTCTCCTTCATGCGTTTTTAATATTTGCGGAACAGAATGATCCGTTCGCATACCTGAGTTGAATTTTGTGTATGCAAATAGATAAATGTAGTTACTATATGAACTGTTTTTTTATGAAAATAAAACGGTTACATCGTTTCGAGATGAAGAACTGTTTTTTTAACTAGTTCGTTTTATTTATACACACTCCTATTATACAGGGTCTTCCAATAGGGACTTCCGAACTTTGACAGTTGATAGCGGAGATTTTGTTGAAGCTACATCTGTCAAATTGGCTGTCATTTATTCACTTTTTTTTTTGCCAAATCACCAAGGACGGACATGGCGTTCAAGAACACGTGCAAATGATGAAATTAATACTTTATCAAAATAGGTGTTCTGTTGGGGCAACGTTCCGGGCGCTTCGCCTATTTTACAGTCGCCATAATCGTTTTACCGAGAAGACTAGTCGCAGTGTGGTGGATAAGTTTGAGTCCATTGGTTCAGTAAACGATAAACCAACACCCGTACGTCGACGAAACGCAAGATCCGCAGAAAACATCAGCGCTGTCCGTGAGAGTGTACAGGAGAATCCGAGGCACTCGCGAATTTTACATCGTTACTTGGGCCTGCACCTGCACAAAATTCAACTGACCCAAGAGCTGAAGGTAAGCGACCAGAGACAATGATGTGTGTTCGTTGAATGGGCTCTGGAGCAGTTGGAAACTGACCCTAATTTTCATCGAAAAATCATCTTCAGCGATGAGGCCCATTTCTGGGTGAATGGGTACGTCAACAAACAAAATTGTTGAATTTGGGATGATACCAATCCACATGAGATCAAAGAGCGTCCAATGCATCCCGAAAAAGTCACTGTGGACTTTGGGCTGGCGGCGTCATGGGTTCGTATTTCTTTGAGAACGACGTTGGCCAGGCCATCACCGTCAATGGCGAGCGCTATAGGTCAGCCTGATATATGCGCCAGCGTCATGGAAAATTGGACATTTCGGATGCGCGCCACCCAGAGAAGCCGCAGCGGACATTTGAATGCTGTTATATTCCATACATAATGGTATCGATAGGCCTTTCGAATGAATAAAAAATTTCGATGATATCTCACATATAATTTGTTTTATTTAATTTTAAAGATAGGAAGCGCGTAATAAAAGATCCTTTATATTGAAGCCAGATCAGAGGGTATGAAATATTTCTTACATCGCTTGAGGAAACAGCATTTTTGGCGACATCGAATATGTGGTCATTCCAACGTAAGCTGTCATTGACATACATACAGAGAATGGAAAGTTTTTCGGTTTCAACGATACATGGATAATGGCTGGGTATTTAAATTTCGCTTTAACGACAGCAGACAGCATTGTGTTTTGGAAGCATTTAATTCCAATCTGTTGATAGTTACCCCACTGGTTATGCTCCTAATATCGGAGTTTAATGAACTTAACATACCCTGCCGTTCCCGTTCCACAACCGAAGAGCAGGGACGTGAGTCCGGGAACGAATATGAAAAGCAGAGAGTACTGTCCTCAGCAAAGGAGTATATTGGATTAGAGGTAGCAGACAAGAGATCATTGATGAAAATTAAAAGGAGTGTCGGACACAGAACGGAGCCCTGGGGCACACCAGCATTTATTTTGTGAATATCAGACTTGAAACCATCCAAGACAACTTGAATTGAACGTTCCGAAAGGAGTCATCGATCCCAAAAGCACGCAATTTCAACAAAAGAGCCTGATGCCAAACTCTGTCAAATGCCTTTGAAATATCAAGTGCAACTATCTTGCTTTCGCCAGAATGGTGTACGCTTTGGTTCCACTTTTCGGTGAGACATGCCATCAAATCACCAGTGGAACTGTTGCTACGAAAACCGTACTGCCGGTCATTAAGAAGTTTTCGTGTTTCGAGATATTTCATTAGCTGTCGGTTTATCAGCGTTTCCATGACCTTGGAAAGAAGCGACATAAGTACAATGGGTCTGTAAAAGGAGACAGTCTTCTGTCGCCTCTTTTAGGGACGGGCTGGACAAATGCTGTTTTCCATCTGCCTGGAAAGGGTCCTAAAGAGTAGGATTGATCAAAAAGCTTACGCTGCGGTTTTGCCAGCGAGGAAGAACGCCTCTTCAGAAGAAGGGCAGATGTGCCATCTGGACCTGTGGATTTGTGGAAGTTAAGATCTTTGAGTACTCTTGCAACTACACGAGTCTGAAAGTGGATTCGTCCCATTGAAAATTCGACGCACTCAAGTGTAGGCGGAGACAAAGCATAATCTGGAAGTGTTGAACTGGCTGCAAAGTGTGCAGCAAGAGCTGACAGCTGGAATGTAATTGTAAATCAGCGTTGGGATGGAGGATGAGGCAGATTTTCTAATGTTTTTGACGAACGACCAAAAACTTTTACTGCCTTTGGGACATTGCTGCTGGATGTGGGATCCGCACCTCAAATGCCAGTTAAGTGAGTTCGACTTTTACTATTTTCTCCTTAAACGTTTACCGATGTCTCATTTAGGTATGCAAAAGGATTTCCAAACTCTTTCATTGAAATGATTACATTTTTGAGGCTCATTTAGAGCTGGATATATTAAAAATATATATAAAGTTTGTGAATTTATCAAAGATTGATTCAAGTTTTCCTAATTTAAAGATGTCGTTTAACTATTGTCCATACTTTTTTTTCGAATATGTAGTGGCAATAGGTTTAGCTCCTGTAATAGCAACAAAAGCTGTATGGTTAAGAAAGCGTGTTCAGTCAAAGTTTTGTAAGTTAAAATTGCAGTTGTTCAAAAACTTGGGTGTAGTTGTACCTTATCGGAACCGCACCGTCAGAATTCGAATTAATCGATAGGGAATATTGTGGCCTCTACTAGAATCAACAAAATCAACACTGCACGTTAGGTTTTTTTTTTTACGAAAAATATACGAATTCCGCAACTCGTATGCGAAGTATCTGATGCCTTGAAAAAAGCAAAGTATACTATCGCAGCTATGCAAATGTCAAATTGTCAAAGTGAGCAAATAAAAATATGAACAAATAAGAATTGCTGTTTTTTTTAATCCCTTCCAATTAATGGCGTTTTCGTTTGGGCGCTTTTTCGTGCTCCGGATTACAAAAGTGACATAAAACCATTTCTTCTCATATTTTCAGAAACAGAATTTTGCTTCTCGTTGTCATTTCAAAATTGCTTCCCTGGATTTTATGTCAAAATAGACTAACACATATAAATATGTATAAACGTCAAATAGTATACGTCAAACTAGATTTCTGTTTTCGTGCAATCCGCTGTGTTTGGCCAATTTATTATTCTGAATGTTCAAATTGATTCGCACGCAAATATATTTAAAATATAAAAGTCCGAAGAATTTTGTAGTGTTCCATTTAAATATACATCGGACTACACAAAGAAAAACCGTCTGACAGCCTAAACGAAAACGCCATCAGAGTTTAGAAACAAAATTTTCTTTGGACTACCTACAACCCGTCTGATTGCTGTTTGTTCTGTTGCAGTTTCTGCTAGCAGTATATTTTTGATCATTCCAAAGCTTAAAACAGACACAAAAGATTTATTGAAATATCCAAAAAATAAATACATATCGAGCCCTTACCGCAAATTGATCGTCAACGACAATTTCATCGCAATTCTGTTTGTCGTATCATTCGACAGTTAGCATTAGGTCTGTTCCAGGACTTCAAATTTCTACAAAAACCTGTTCCCTCGAGAAAAAATTTGTAAAAGAGAACGCATTTGAGAGAGTATATAATTCATTTCCACACCCTGCCAATTGTTACAAATTTCTGCATGAGATTTTTCTTTGGGCATGAATTGGGAATCCGTAAAAGTTTAAATTTGTTTGAATTGCTAAGAGGAGAAAAAAGAGCTTCATATTTAAACGAATAATTAATCTTCTATACAAACCTCACTTATTTTTTGGCAAACACAAAGTAACAAAGTGCTCCATTTCGAAATAAAAACAAACACAATGACGGATCCGAATAAAAAATAAGCAGTTTGAGAGTTTTTACAAATTTACCCAAACAAATTTCTTGGACTAAAATCAACAAAAAAGGGGAAATGAATTGCTCTACGTTTGTATTAAAAGTTGAGCCTGCTGTCGTAAAGTTTGACATTCTAACGGAAAACACTTTTAAAAATATGAAATTCCGAAGCGAAAACCCATCAAATGCCCAACATCCGGAATATCACAAAACTGAAACAATTGACATTTCACATAAACGTCAACACGGCTGCCTCAAGAAAATTTTACACCACCTACATACTTGTATATTGGCAATTATCTTGTAAATCTCACTTGCAGACACTTGTGAAATTATACAATTTCCCATATAAAACCCATTCAAGAGAGATTTCCCAATTAGTTTCTCATTAGTTTCCACCAAAACCAAATCGCTTTGTAAGTTTTTTCGTCGCGTCTTGTTAAAAGTTACTAGCAAATTGGATCACTCAAGAACTACTGCCAGTGCCAGCAATCACTCTATGTATAATGTCAACAACTACGAGTACGATTGCACGAAGAAATGTCGATGCCAGTCCCATGGACAGGAGATTACTGCCGCGCTAACTAAACGCACAATTGAGAATGAAAAGCTTGCAGCTTACATAGCCAAGAGATGCTGCAACTTCTGCGATATCACCGATGCATTGGTAAGGGAGGAGAGCAAGAGTTCCGAAGGGATTGTCTCTAAATTGCTTGTTTTTTTTTTTTTTAGGGGCGATCAGCTGTTCATATGGCGGCATCAGTGGATCGTTATGCAATCCTCGAGTGGCTGTTGAATCAGGTAAACAAATGAGTTTGATAATTCGGCGCCAATAGTGAAGTCAATCTTAATAGGGAGCTATCATCAACAGCAGAGATAAAGAGTCTTGCAGCAGTGCCTTGCATAGGGCAATCTACTACGGATGCGTTGATTGTGCAGTGCTTCTAATCCGGTATGGCGCCAATTTGGATCTACTCGATGAAGATACACGAAGTCCTCTTCAAAGTTGCTGCCGGCTAAGCGATGTTTCGTCCGTTTCTCATGTGTAAGTGTTTTCCGTACAAAATCAGTGAGAAAAAAAGAAAAAAAATACGAGTCTGTTCTTAGTCCAACAAGCAATGAGCTTTTAGTCTGGGGATCGAATAAAAACTACAACTTGGGCATTGGCAATGAGGAGGGCGCTACCGCCCCTCAGTTTATTGACATGTTTCGCAAGGAACACATCTCTATTGACATGATCTCATTGAACACTTATCACAGCTTGTTTGTGGATGCAAACGGACAACTTTTTGCCGTTGGACATGGCAAAGGAGGTCGATTAGGTAAGAGAATGTAGGAAAACCTTTTTCCCAAGTTTGTCAATTGATGGGTTTTCCAATTTACAGGCAATGGTACAGAGAACAGTCTACCAATACCGAAGAAGGTAAAGGTGCCCATCAAAAATGTAGGGGAGAGGATTATCTGTATAAGCACATCGAGGAAGCATTCACTGTTGCTGACCAATAAAAGTACAGTCTTCACCTGTGGCCTGAACGAAGACAAGCAATTAGGAGTTCGTGAGAATATAGAACAGCTGAATGTGTTTAAAGAAGTTGTAACACTAAGAGATTTTGGAGTTGAAAATTTGGTAGGGGTGATTGCTAGAGATTTCCATTCGCTTGCCTATTCGTCGACAGTCCTCTATGTTTGGGGGACAAATCATGGACAATTTGGATGGAACAGCAATAGTGAGGCCGTCATTCCACTGCCACGACAAGTAAGTGGCAGTTGTAAATCGAAATCAATTTGTGTTTATTTTGGGTTTGTTGTAGGTCAAGCTACCCGATAGGACAACACTTGGATTTGTCGAATCAAATAATTTTGCCATTGCATGCTACACCACAGCAAAGTCTGTGTTGCTTTTCTATAACTACAAACTCAGGGCCATCAAAACACCGCAGTAAGTTTGAATTTAAAGACTTTTATACTTCGATTGTGATTTCGATTTAGCTTATTGTATTTTAAGTTGCTGCCGTGTCCGTCGATTTATTAAAATTTTGTATTTATCTCTTTTGACTGCTCTGTGGTATGTAGGCAGGTTGATACACGTCTCGATCCCTGCATAGCCTGGATATTATTTACAGCTTATCGGTTATTCCCACCAGCATGGGGTATTTGCTGTCTAACCTTGCTTTCTAGAAAGCTTGATTCTGTTAGATTTCTTTCATTTATGCATCTTTCCTAAATCGTAAACCCTCTGATTGCTCTAATGCGTTGTTAGAGCTTAATCTACGGTTGTAAGACGCTCTTTTTTAAACAGCGACTACACCTTACTTTTAATACTGTTCTTATTTTATCATAGATAAGTTTAACTCGATGAATCGGAATCTAACGTCCGAATGGCTTAACATCTTGGACAACCTTTCCCTGATTACTTTACACTATGATCGTGTACTTTCGAATTCTGACTCTCATCACACATTCATCAGACAGTTCGGAGCTGTCTCGAAAAAATATATTAATACCAGGGGCAGCCTTCCCTCGGCATGCTGCCACTATCATCAAGGCTCGTGGACTACATGCCTTGTAACCGGCAGTAAATATACAGTTTTGTGTTTTTTGTGCGATAGCACTCGACTGAATAATGTATGGAGTGGGGTTGTCTTTTGGTAGGCACAGTGAACGTCAAAACGGGTCGACAGATACCGCAGTATAAATTCGTTAAATGGCTTGACAGGTTGTACAGTCGCTTCATAGATTTCGAAGGGTTTTATTTTGCACTCGCTCATAATCACATCCGCAATGTGCTACTTGGCAGTAGCTTCGTTGTTTTATCAGTTCTCGGAGTGCAGTGCGTACAGTCCATTTTGGAATGGCACATCTGTTGGAAACCAAAACCATAACTTGAGTTAAGTGTTAAACTTGTCATTGCTGCAGCATCTTCATATCACAATAAAACACCATGTCTACTGCCCCGCTTGCCGAGGTTGACTTAACAGACAAAAACGAGTCCTGATACCTTAAAACGTATATAGAGCACTGGAATAACCTTCTTCATTTTGCTATTTCCACTTACTGTTTTTGAAAGCCCCTGCTAGTTTCTTGGTCGGCCAATGTCCATACCTCTCTACACACATGCTATAGATCAGTTCTATCAGGGGCTTTTCTAGGAAGTTTAGCTGGCATCGGCCATCAATTTATCGCATCTACCAGATTTTTTATCAAATCATCGTTTAGTTTACTTTGTGGGTTGTTTTTTTTTCTTTGCTTTGCACTTGTTTTTGCAAATTTAATGTTTTGAGTACTTGGTCGAAAGCGTTAAATTAACTTAATGACCAAGCTCTTCCCTGTTTATTTAATCTTTTTTTCTTTTATAGAATAGAAGCCTTAAAAAGCATATCAATTGTTGGCGGCGACAATACAAGGTCAGCCAAGGGATCTGTATCAGCCTTAAAACTTCTCATGCTAACCGAAACCAATGTTGTGTTCATTTGGTACGAAATGACCCAGCAGTACCTCAGGTAAGGAAATCTATTCTCAACGTTTTCTCATTTAGTTTAGAATATCCTTCTTTCAGATGCACCTTTTCACATATCCGTGTAAATCAAATCGACAAAATCTTCTATAAAGCCAATCAGGTATTGATTTTATCTCAGGGCGATGTGTACACGGGAAAATGCAATCAAGTTCCAGTACAAAATTACCAGGAAAGCAGTCCGGATGCATGGTTTACCCATTCTCAGACCCGCAAGGACATATGCAATGATCAAAAAATAAAAATTGAATTAAATCGCATTTCGCACTTGGATCGTGTCGTCGATGTCTTCTGTGATGATAACTTCTCCTCGTTTGCAGTGCTACAGGAGAACTATACAAAGTACTTTAACCTTCCCACCCTGACAGCAGAAGAGTACAGTTTCAAGAAACTACTTAACGATGCTGGCGAATTTGACGTCATTCACGATGTGGTCTTTCATGTCGATGAGGAGAATTTCTATGCTCACAAGTTTATAGTGTTTTCAAGATCAGCGGGTCTTAGGGAAATCGTTCAGTCGTATCCAGATAAGAATATTTTTTTGAACTTCAAGGGTTTGACTGGGAAGATGTTTGAGTTGATAATGAAAAACATCTACACGAACTATTTTGTGACCGAGGATGGTAAGTTGTTGAAGTTTCTTTATGAAGTTTGGGTTTAAATCGAAATTATTTCGCAGATCTTGATGATATCCAGCAGTCACTTGGACCCGATTGTCCAGCGGAGAGATGGCAAATTCTTCAACTTTTTTTGAGCTTTGTGGAGAAATTTCAATTGAACAGCTTGGCCAACTTTATCAAAAGGTTTTATTCATGATTTTTATTTGAAATTTTATGTTGTAAATTTTAATTTTGTTCTCAGCCATGAGCATCAACTACCAAGGACCGTAGATAGGTCGAAGTACCGCTTTAATCGTCTTAAGCGCGCGGATTTTGCTAATTTGTACGACGTCACTATAAAATGTGCTGGCGATGTGGAAATCTCTGCGCATAAATGCATTTTAGTCTCTCGACTTGAGTATTTCGATTTGATGTTCACTCACACTTGGTCAGAGAGGACAGTCATTAATCTAACCACAGTTCCACCAGAATATATGATTCCCATTGTAGACTTCCTCTACACATCCGACGGTGAACAGTTTCGTAAGCAAAACCACTCGGAGACGTACTTATACAATATGGTAGTATTCTGCGATCAGTTCTTCATCGAACGTCTACGTAAAGTGTGCGAGGTTCTAATTTTGGAAAAGATCAACATAAGAAAATGTGGTGACATGTTAGACTTTGCGTGTCTTTACCATTGTGATGTCTTGAAGACTGGTTGTTTGGAATTCATCTGTCAGAATTTATATAGAGTCTTGTCGCAGAGAAGTCTTGAATGCTGTGAGCCAGATGCGTTAAACTGCATCAATGCTCATTATCGTCAGATGTTTAAAGAAACGTTTGATTATCGTATGATAACTCCCGATTCTGAGGCTGTCGATGATGAGATTCTTCTTAGTTTTGTTGATGACTTTGAGGTGGATCTTCAATACAGAATGGATGAGGAAGAAATTGTTAAAACACAAGCCAAGCAGAAACAGAGGGAGAATAAAACGAAACAAAGCACCAGACAGTATGAGAAAGATGCAATTAACTCCATGAGAGAGATGAACTTACAAGACTCCAAAAGAGAAAGCATTTCAGAGAAGTCAAAGGTCTTGAAAGAAGCTGAAGAGTCATCAGCAAAATTTCATGCTGAGTCTAAGTCTTGGATGAAAGTCTCCGATAAGAAGGAAGTAAAGAAAAAACCAGTTACACCCGTGCTCAAGGCAAATGAAATACTCAAAACGGAACCCAAACCGAAGGAGGCATTCATAAGTCTAAATCAATCGCTGGAAAAGGAAATTTCAAATGAAACCACCCCAATCAAAGGCACTAACATCAATCTAGCTGATTTTACTCCGGTTAGATCTGAAAAGCTTTCTCAAAAACAAAGAAAACGCTTATCTTCAGAGTCTTGGCGTGGTGAATCATCACCAGTTACTCCAACAAAACCTATGGCAGTGCCACAGCCACTAGTACCTAATGCATGGGGTGTAAGCAGTCCACCGGCTACTGGTAGTGAGTTAGATACTACGTCATTCGCCAACATAACGAAATCACCCTCTGGTCTGCCACAAGAATCTCCAACGAGGCGACTGGGGTCAGGGTCAGTGCCAGGGCCAGGGCCATCGCCTTCGACAAGTGGTGCGAATTTCTCAAAAATTCTCGAGGATGAAAAGAAGCAACGAGAGTATGTAGATAGAATGAAGAATAAATCATTGGCATTAACGCAAATCGAAGAGACTGCCATTACAGAGTTGTATGCGTTTTATAATGCGGACAATGCGGACGATGAGATTATAACTATTGAGCGCAAGAACCGACCAGTTACCATGAATTTTGCCATTTGGCAGAGGAATTAATTTGAGTGCATATATTTGGCTAATTTTGTGTGTAGTTTTGTACAGTTTGCTTGTTGTTTTTATGTAATTTTAAGCATAAAACGCTATAAACGGCTAGACACCGTTAATAAAGTACTCTTTTTGAGAGGGGCAATGTTGTTTTGCTTTTCTTTTCTTAGTTACATACATCGAAACAGGAATGCCTTCGATCGTTTATATATCACTGATTTGTGAACATAGCATAAACGACCAAAAATAAAGGATGGTAACCAACTCATATACTTGTATGATAGAAAAATAAATACAAGATTGCTGTCCAATAGGAAAAGCAATAGGAAACAAGACTTGTTGTTCAGGCATGTACGCGAACGCCTGACGACGATTGCCATAAAAGGTAAATTCAACAACATAAACCTCATTAACGAGCTCCACGATAAAACGCTCATAGTTTTATGAGCTTAAATATGACGTGAAAACCGTCCTTGGCGATCTAAATGGCAAGCTAGGCAACGGAGATAGGGTTATGAATTTTGCGCGCGGTTTTCTCAACCTAATATCCACAAAAGGAATCAACCAACAAATCGTCAACCAAATTGATCACATTTCCTGTGTGCAAGCACTTTCTTCTTAAAAGCGCGCTAATTATAAAAAAGAAGGAACACATCGCGATCGGAGTAAGGCATTATCAACTCCAGTGTTTTGGATATCCGAATGCTCCAAGTAGCTAAAATCGATTCGGACAATTCTACGGACGCTGATATCTGTAAAAGCCCAAAGCCACCGAATCATTGTGAAGAAATTCAATGTCGAACGGCAAGAGACCTTTTCCGATCGGGCCTCCCTTTAACTCTCGAGATTGCCGGCAGCTTCAAAAGCAGAGGGCATATGGCTTTACTCCCAATGAGCAATCAAAGAGTTCGCCTCCGATGTGCTGGGTATCAACCTGCTCCAACAAGGAAAACTCTGGTTCGATGGTCAAATTTAGTAAATAGCGGATGTACAGAAGCATCTGATTGAGACTTTAGATTGATGCTGCGAAAAGAATTAAGTTCGCAAGTTTTACCAATATACAAATTCCCAAAAACATAACAAACATGTAAAGCCAGAACAGAAATGTGCAAGGATAATGTAGGCAACCTCATACTATAGAATCACAGTAGGTGCTGCGAATTTGTAAAAAAGTATTTCTGCAGACTCATAAACGGTGATAATAAACAGAATTGCGTCAACTGCGAGGGAATAAGTTTCCTCTAATTGGCAAATATGTACAATATTTTATCTGCAGTATCTTGTGATCGCCTAAGACCCTTCGTCAACAGTCTGAAAGGCCCCTATCACTGCGGTCTTAGGCCTTTAAAGTCCACTATAGATCATATTTTCACATTATGGCAGATTCTGGAAACACCCGAGTCTCAAATCAATACACACCGTCTTCATCGATTTCAAAGACGCATATGACAGGATTTACAGGACGAATTATACAGAGGCACCACTACCAAGCTCATTTGACTATGCAGGATGACGATGGAGAATTCACGCTGCTCGTTCAAGTTCGGTAATGACAAAACCAAGACCTTCAGCCAGAAGTTTTTTCAATATTGATTTCTTAACGTAGAGACTTCAACGATAATATGTAGGTACTTCTTATTACGTCACGCTTTGTTACACACAGTTCATAAGATTTTCATTACCGGCCCTGTTATTTTTCGTTTATACTCATCGTACGTTCATAATTGAGATGCGTATGTTAAAACTGGAGAACGACTGTCGCTACAGACGCAGATACTTTACTGTCTTTGTCTGCTTTACGCAGTAATTTCCTTTGAATAATGAAGAAGAAGCCAAGGACGCATCCTAGATCAGTTTTCGAGTCAGCGGACAAGGTTTCAGCACATTTGTTTCCTAGTTCGAACGACGGGAAAGGCGACTTCATCCAGCGACTCAGAACCTACTGCAGTTCGTTTGTGATTGCGTCAGATAGCATGTCCAAAAGATGGGAGTCAAATAATATATACCATATAGGATAGAATTGGTCCTATAATAGCTGTGTATATCTAGATGACTCTCCTTTGTTTCAGTACAAATATACTAAAATTTTTCCCTACAACTCAAACTCCCAGCATTCAACCTCTAATACACACGCCAAATTATTTCCCAAATTTCGATCTCAATCCGTGTGTCTAATGCCCCTTCAATTACCGCTGCTTCGCCCTCAGCCTCTTCGTCCACTATCCCCATTTTTGAACCCCTTCTGTCTCCCGCAGCTAAAATAACTCAACAAACCTTTGACATAACAGAATCCCGTTATGCATTTTCTAGGTTTGGAGAAAAAAAGACGTACGAGAATATAGGTCTCCTTCTAGCGTATCTGCATGACAAAACCGACTCAGTTTGCTATGAGGGAAAAACTAAAACAGGCGTTTTCAATATGTCTCCGCAAAAAGTCTCAGACGACCTTGCTGATTTCGGTAGCTATGCGCACTCAAAAAGGATCTCAGACCTTCAATGGAGCAGAGCTGACAACGACAAATTTTTTCTTCCCTAACTTGCTACCATTGCCAGTGTTTCAACCATGCACTCCAACGCCACCCTTCTACTATCAAAACGCAAGAGGACTGCGATCTAAAACTCGTGCCGTCTTGCGCCAATCTCATGCTCTCCTATTTGAGGTCTACGCTGTGACCGAAACTAATCTAATTCCCGATGTAAAGAATCAGGAATTATTCCCCCCTTCTTTCAATGTTTTTCGAGACGGCGATCTTACCCGTCCAAATGATGATTCCCCTTGTCGAGGTGTCCTACTGGCCGCCCATAATGACCTAAACTCTTCTCCAATCACTGTTTCTACTTCTTCTAAGCTTGATTACGTTTCAATAAAGATAACCCTCCCCTGCAGGTCCCTATACATTATTTGCTTTTACATACTACCGGCGAAACCTATCGAATGCTACCAACTCGCTATCGATGGAATTGGTTAAATAATTAACTTATTTGATCCTCTCGATGATACATATCATTGTAGACTTACCCGGCCCAGATGTCCTTCCATCCAAATTTCTTAAAAACTCTTCCTCCACAGTTTCCCACCCCCTTTTAAATCTCTTCCAGTTATCGCTCTCTGAAGGTGAATTTCCACCGATGTGGAAGTCTTCTTTCATAACACCGATACTCAAAAAGGGATTAAAGCGAAGTCACTAATTACCGCCCCATAGCAAAACTTTCACATATACCCAAACTCCTCGAAAGCATTTTGTACGAGACCTTAAAGTTCCTGTACAAATCCCTTATATCCCCTAATCAACACCGCTTTGTGAAAGGTAGATCAACTACCACGAACCTCGTCGAATTCGTGTCCCCTGTTCCTTAGAAAGTGGTAAAGAAGTTGACGTTATAACAACTGGTTTCAGTAAGGCTTTTGACAAGATATCTCATAAACTAATCCTGTTCAAATTGTCCGTCCTGGTGTTTGAGCCCATTTTGCTAAAATAGATATCTTCTTACCTGGATAATCGTTTTTATAGTGTTCGCTTCAGGGCTCTCCTATCGGCCCCTTTGTTGGCCATTTCAGGTGTTCCTCAAGGTAGTCACCTAGGACCACTTCTCTTCATCCTAACCATTAACGATCTTGAAAAGGTCATTCACCACTCAGCCCTTTCTCTCTATGCTGATGATACGAATTTTTTTAAACTTTTAAACCCATTTCCTCATAACAGGGCTCCAGCCTCCTTCGAATAGATCTAAATAGTTTTTCCACCTGGTGCATCAAGAACTCATTGTCGCCAAATGTCAATCGATTACCTTTTCACGTAAGTCTACTCCCCGAATTTCGTTCTCTACGACCAACCTATATCCCTTGTTCAGACTATTCTGCGACAGGGAGCTTAATTTCCGCTCGCATATTGATGAGATAAAGCAAACTCATCACTTGGCTCGTTAAAAGATGGTCCAAAGAATTCTGCAACCCGTACGTGACCAGATCACTATACATCACTCACGTTCGCTCCCCTTCTCGCGTACGCTTGCCAAGCGTGGTGTCCCTTTCAACGAGTTCATGTATCCCGTATTGAGAGCAACCAGCGTTGTTTTCTTCGATTTGCTCTTCCAGGTCTACCTTGGACCGATACTCTAATTTTACCTCCCTGTCAAGACCGTCTCAAACTCATTAACCTGAATACCGTTTTTTTTCATTCACCGACTCCTCTCAGGCTCCGTCGATTGCACGTCTCTTTACAACTCCATTTTCTTTTACACTAACCCTCGAAATCTATCTTGCCCCCGTCTCTTTTATCTACCAATCCACGCACCATATATGGCTCTAACGAACCAATCTCTGGCGGAAAACTCAAGCCTTTGCGTTTTCGATTTTAATCGCAGCACTCTCTCCCACAAATTTGATCTCCTTCACCATCCCTAGCTTTAAGTCCTGGAGATAAGTCCGAAATATTGCTAAACCATAATTTTTATTCCACTCCGTTGAGTTTTGGGAGTTTGAATTGCGATATCTTGTACTTTCTGGTAAAAAGAACCAGTTCCGTTTTGGAATACCGTGGCACTTATACCCATTGTACTAAGATTTTTGAGGATGTCATTGATAACCAGTACGCACAGGAGTGGAGATATGCCTCCACTCTTAGGAGTTTCTCTGGTAATGGACATTCTGACCCAGTTTTTCCCAATGGAAGAGCTTATTTTCCTGCTTGCAATCATGTTGTAAACCCAGTTTATAATGCCTTGTTCAATGTTAGCATCTACTAGAGCATTTCTAATGGCGGGGCACTCCACGTTATTGAAGGCTCCTCCAATATCAAGGAAGACCGCCATCGCAAACTCACCGAAGTGTAGACTCTTCTCTATTTTCCCTCACCACCTCGTGCAGAGTGGTTTCTACAGATCTTCCTTTCATATATGCATGCTTTGACTCCGTCAAAAAGTCATTACTGCATCTACAATATTCCTAATATGAATCTCAAATAATCGCTCCAGCGTTTTAAGCATAAATGAAGACAGACTTATAGGTCTGAAATCGTTTGCTGTTATATGCCCGGTTTAAAGGACTGAATTTTCCACCGTAATTTTTTCCGATTTGCTCTAGAGATCAATAGTAGAGGGCTGAAAGCCCAGGTTCTGTCACTTTTCCTGAGGTAGCTAGGAACGCTTGCTTCCTTTGAAAGAAATTTGCGCAACCACGAAACCTCGTCTGTTACCTCGATAGATTCGCATTACTTCTGCCATGAAGCCCTTATTGACTGTCTAACTACAAACCGCCTTGAAGCGGTTTTCATCGGTGATCCGACATTGACGCCTCGTCGACTACTCTCCATTTCCTTATTTCTAACGCTTCTGTATTTGTAGCAAGAGTGATATCTATCACCTCCTGCCTATTTTTCACCACAAAAGTGGGTGAATTCCCTCTGTTACAAATATTGAGGTTGGAAGATAAAATAAAATCATATAAACACTCACCTCTTGGGTTGATACCAACGCTTCCCAATTGTGTATGATGGGCGTTGGCGTCACAGCCCATGGCTTGACCATCAACCTTCCCATGCTGTATCTTACGATACCTTTCGATTTTTCGAGGTATGGTAAGCAATCCCTGTTTAGGAACAGCGGGCCCCCGCCCAATTATCAAGGCTTCGCCCATCAATGACGTTGTCTAATAAAAAGCGGGGGTAGATTATTCTATAACTGGTCTTATCGTAAACATCTTCAGATTACAGCCTCTGAATGGTTGCTACGATTTGACCAGTTACAAGTTGCCGGTCATAGGTCTTGTTGGTAGGCTTGACCACCGGTAGTCCATACCAGGACTTAAATCACGGTACCATGGGAGTCAGGAGCCCCCCGGATTTCGGTCCGGGCCTGACTTGTTAGAGGTAGGCCCCCTTGGAGCGTCATGGTGGCTGTGGTTTAAACCCAAATCGCGGATACGGGTTTCCTTTTTGGTTTATCCCATTGTAGAGTTGCAAATGAAGTACTGGGTGCTGCGACCCTAAGAGCAGCAAGAGGTTTTGGGTAGGCCTCGACTCATACCAAGGGTGGAACTTGTGCCTCCAACACAGTTCCGAATTGGTATAATTCAAAAGCGAACTATTAAATAATACAAGCGAGTGATTAGCGATGGCAAGGCGTATCCTTGCTCCCTATGGGTGTATGGGCACCTCGTAAACATTAAGTCTACATGACAGGAGGTTTACGTTAAAAATCCAGGTACGTTCTGTTTAGGAACAGCAGAAAATGTTGGCCAACTACCGTCTAGGCCCCGTCTTAAGGACTCTCCATGTATTGCCTTTTAGTTCTCGATTCTGCACATGAGGTACATGTAGGGACACGGAATCCATACCCATGTCGTCGGCAGGGTGTACTTTGCCAACTCTGCCACCGTCGTGCATTTTAACTTGATGCTTTCCCAAGCATTACATACTTCTAGAATGAAGCGTCTGAGGAAGTCCAGAGAAGACTTATTCTCACAAGCTACAACTTGCCGTACGCCCTCTCTACCAGCGCCATCGAATTGAAGTTCCCCGTTTCCTGTGGTGAGTAATCCCTTCCACAGGACGTCTTGGAACTTCTCCTCGACGTTTTTCCACTGGTCGATTGTTAGACGACCGCAAGGCTCCAGCTCGTTAATCACGGCAACGTGAAGCTCGTCCTTCGGGTCGCTTTGCTTACGATGCAATGCGGGTGAAGTACCAGCCTTCACCTTTTTTGCATAGTTCGGCTCCTCGATGTCGTCGGATCTGCTTCTCTTGCTGCTGAATCTTGCCATCTTTCCAGAGACACTAGCCTCCTCTCTTAATTTTGCCGCGTAGGAGATACAGGGCGCCTGATTGGCTTCCCTTCCCGCCTTTGCGGTTGCATCGCCCTAGCTTGCCGCCTGTTGAGTAAGCGATTTGTTGGGCAGAATGGCCTTCGCTCTCTCAAAGGCGGCTTTTTCCCATTCGCTGAAGTTGCTCGGATCACAGCCCTCATATTTTGCTACCTTACGCCGAGCGTTACGTAGCAAAACCCTTGCCTTTTAGTGTGCGTTCTTCGCACTTTTAGCAGCGGTGGTGGAGGCGCCATTCACAGCGGCTGAGCCAGCTGATTCCGCTTTTTCCCCAACCGCAGCCTTCCCTTTTTTCTTTGCCTCTTGGAGGTAGCTTTTACAGCGGATGTTCCAGCTGCTTTGGCTGCCCCTGCGATCTAGGTCCTTCCCTGTGTATCATCGGTGTGAGTATCAGTCGCTCTCAAAATTTCGACTTCATCCATCTCGCTCCTGGTAGGAGAAAAGGAAGATGTGGAACAACTGAAGTTGTTGTAGGTAGTTCGAAAGAACACTCACTATCGCTAGCCAGTAAGCTCCACTTCTTCCATTTCTCCTACCAGGAGCGAGATGGATGAAGTCGAAATTTCGTCTTCACTCGCCTCTAACTTTTGCAGGATGCGGATGGGTTGTGTTTGGTTTTTTTTGTTTTTCCATTTCTTAAAATCCATTCTGGTTACCACGAGTATGGCCGGAAATAAAAGGTCAGCCCAGGCAGCGCAGACATACCAGGGTAAGGCTAAGTATAACAGGCCTATGCCAAGTCACCTGAGAGAGCACGTTCGCGGTTGGTTTGACTCCCAACCTTGCATCATTCGGGACGGTTTGCTATATGCTCACACCACCATTGGAATCAGGTTTGGCAGTTCTTAGTTCGCCATTCCTAAGCAGACCGACTTAAGCCTCCGCACCGGCATCATTGAAGATGACGTTAGCGTCAAGGTGCCTGCCACGCGGAGGTGAACAAACCTGAACTACTTAAAACTTGTAGTAGGATGAATTTTTGGCACAGATTTACTAAAACATTAAGGGGTTAGCTTAATGGAGCATATTACCGCGACGTTTTCTTTTCTATATTGCAGATCTCTCGTTGAACGTTCTCTGCCTTGGTTGATTTTGACATTGTTTGCACACTGAATCGTTAAGACTCTTGCCAGATTGTGCACCCTTCCTACCTACCTTAATTTCCATTGTACGGTTTCCTGTTTTTTTTACATCTCACGGTATTCTTGCTTTTTAGCCAACGACCTAAGTGTTAGGACGCTCTGACTTCTTTCTATCATACTTGCTATCTATGATACTTACGCTGGTTTAAATAATTCCGCAATGTATCCCGGTACCTTTCTTTCTTTTTTGATAAGATATCGCTATTAGTAATTAGAAATTTGTAAATAAAAGTAAAACCAAATTAAGTGAAAAAAAATACATTATTTTTATTATAAGGAAAATAAATCACTTGTGTTTAATAATCGTGATAAAACTAAAATACTTAGATTTTATTTCGCTGATAGGTACGAGTATTTAACCTCAATTTACAGCGTTGAAATGGGTTGGTTCTATGCAAGTTGAAGCTGAAAGGAAAAGAGAACAGAAAGATTCATATTTTTTCAAAAGTCTTAAGTAAAAATAGTAATGTTAATGGGTGAGAATGAGATACAAAACATCGCCATTGATACACTTGATCGTATATCCTTAATAGAGGTGCGGAGCAGAAAGCTAACTATCATATCATCTCAATGTTGCTATAATTAGAGTTAGGGCTTAGAGAGACAAACAAAATCGCTTTCAGATTGAAAAGGCTGGGTGCATACAATTTTTGCATTGTACATATATATTTCATTTTTTTAAAAAACACAAAAAGCTGTTTATGTCATTAAAGGTGCGTCGTATATGTATAGGTGACGAAAACGCAGATATACTTATAAAAATATATCGGCCTCCAAAATATGGGGCAACAATCAATTAGACGCCGACGCACCGAGGACTCTAGACGACTCTGTTCAAAATTTGCGGGTGCTCTAAAGTAAAAGGTATGTCATGACCTAATATTTTGTTGGTGAAATGTCACAAAGTGGTTACTAAGATTCGAATTACCAATGTTTCTCCCAACAATTTTCTGGTTTCCGAGAGGTTAAACTTTTTTTTTTTTTGATTTTGTTTTATTTTTATAAATTAATCAGGACATTTTTCTGTCCTCGTTGACGTTTAAAGCATAGATAAACTAACTAGATGTCAAACTCTACTAATACTATTGAAAACCCTTAACTTTTGCACAGACACACTGTAAGTGAATTCCAACACTTCTGCATCTCTATAACTTTTCCAAAATTTGCTAGAAGGAAAGCAATTTACAAGTAAAATTGTTAAAATGAGAGCGATTTGCACGAATGTGTGTAATGGAGACGACATTTTTTTGATTAAAATGGGCGTGGTTTGTATAAAAGGAGAGGGAAATTGCCATTGATGACAATTTACACGTATTCATGGACAGAATCACACGGATAGGGGCGATCAGTTGAAAACCGGTTTTGATTTTCCAATATCTAGAAAGTTTGATATCTAGGTATAGTTAGTCTATGGTTTTAAGACTTCCCCGTTCTTAAATTCGTCTGCTCCTTTTAAGCTCCATCCAGTTTTCCAGACTTGCTGTACTTATTTTTTTTCAAAAATTACTCGCCTCCTTTCTTTTGCTTCCGTTGTAACGTTGAAATCCACCGCACATTCAACAACCGCTTCTATTTGGAGAAATTTTTGATCTTACTATATTGCTAACCAGTTCGCCTGCATCTGCTAAATGCACTGAAGAGTCGTCAAATTGAACTCACCTTACACAGCTGTCAAACAAAAGGTAAACAATATGTGTGCTGCGCGAACGTTGTGAGTTTTACTCATTCTTCTTTCTTTTTTCTGATATTAGTTTTATTTTTTTTAGATCTTTTTACGCAACAATAAGTATTTTTTCTAACTACTTCTTGGCTGTTGAAATGCAGATGAGATCGGATGAATCCCTATATCTAGAAGCAAGCTTCTGGCTCCAAAATATCCGGTCACTTCTGACCACGGTGTTTTTGGAAAGGCCTGGTGCTTAAATCACGTGAAAATCTTTCTATTTCGGCATAATATAATTTCCGTTGAAAGTTGATTTGTTGTTAACAATCCTGCAAAACCACAAAAAGAAAAAGAAGACAATGACAGATTTCCACTTGGAATGTTCGAACCTTAAACTCACCTAGTGAAACAAACGACCAGAGGAAGCCTTAGACTAGTGCCACAATAGCTGAGAAACACCGTGAACAGATTCAACGTTGAAGGGCTACAATTGCAACAACAAATCGCCAGAACCTTTTAGCTTTACCCGCCGTAAACCTTACTACTCGCCTATCAATTCCCTTACAATCTACATTATGTGATGAGGACCAGATGTGTAGTTGAAAGAAATTAAGAAAAGAAAAGAAATTAACCGGACGAAATTTATGGTTTAATGCAGGCCAGCATTCATTGCTACATAACTAGCTCATGAAGCGACTTTGGTGCTTGCTTGAATGCTCTACAAGCTAAGAAGGGCGGTAATCACGGCTTCTCCGGAGAAAAAAAAAGAGTGTGAGAAGCAATCAACCAAAGAAATGGATAGGTGAATAGAGTTTAGAAGTTTTACCAAATGGTAGGAAAACGTGTCTAGGCAATAAGACCCCAACAGAAACCTGTAGAAATGAGCAAGGAAATCTAGTAGTAGGGATACATCGGTTCCAAGCATATGGAAAAACCCATGCTTCCGACTGTTAAACAATGAGGACAACCCAACTCTTAAGCATAACGAACCATTAAGGTTGGGCAATGAAAGCCAGGATTTTCGCTCACCTGACCAGAATGATGTATATTTAGGACAGCAGGAGATGACTTAGTAGAGAGCATTCATTAGTTCATATCCACGATTTTAATCAGAGTAACGTATGTCTGATAAGCAGAACCTCAGCACCGCTTGCCTGACACAGAAGAAAGAATAGAATAGTGCCGAGCACATTCCAACCACACGCGCGAGTTCAAAAATAAAAATTTTGTGAAAAGTAAAAATAATAATAATGACATCTCCTATCCTGGTCATGGTGCCGTTGTTTGCACTCGGCCACTGCCGGTACTATACAGCAGAGGCAGCGACTGAGTGCATGTAACAACTAATGAATAACGAGTTGCAAGTGTGAAAATTCTGTTGGTGCACTGTTTCATTTTGTTGTAAGGGCATAACACCTACAACATTTTGATTCGGTAAACCAACGTCAGTGCTTTCACGTTGTAGCCTTGCTTATCATTGTCGGTGTTTGCGTCTTTTATGCTTGTTAATTTGTAATGACTCAGGAATTTAGAGTGGACATAGTAAATATACGCGGGCTAAAAAGTTCTCATTTTTTCGTGTACGTCCACATCTGTGAATTCAGATCAGCTGTTTTGGCACTTAGTGAAACGCAGGTAAATTCCCACTCACACTTCTCAGATCACTCTGATCTGAGGCTACCTTACTACGAATTAGTGCCCCTATTCTTTCCTCATCGCGGTCTCGCCATTTACGTGCGTAGTGATGTAGCTTACCAAATTCCACCACAATTCCAATCCGGAATTCAATTTCATGTGCGCAAAATTCCATCTCCGTAAGCAAATTATCCACTACTGCTTTATTTACAGAAGCCCCAAACTGGACAGCAACTCGACCTTTAACGAGTTTGATGCGCTGTCTGACTCTATTCAACGAATTGTATCCCTGTATCCTCATACTGAAATCGTGATTACGGGCGATTTCAATATACACAATTCTGGTTGGCTTCGACATTCTGGACAGACAACACCCGAAAGACGGTGTGTTCAGATCTTCACTGTGGAGCTTGTAAATGAGCCCACGCGGATACCAGACGTTGATAGTCATATGGCCAACACCCTAGACTTGTTTTTAACTTTTCACCCTGACAAGTACTGCGTTGAAGTTTCCTCGATAACGGCGTGGATGCCGTTGCTGATATGATCTAAGACTATTCTCCTTGGAATGAAATTTCAATACGACCAAAAACTGAGACAGAAAATACTGCAATGTCTCAAAGGTAGTAAACACTTTTGGTCGTGTGTCAAAAACATCAGAAATTCTGCCTCATCCTCCATCCCAACGCTCATAAACAATGACATTCCAGGTGTCAGCGCTTTGGAGAAAGCCAATCTGCTTGGTGCACACTTTGCCGCCAGTTTAACACTTCCAGATTGTGCTTTGTCTCCGCCTACACTTGAGTGCGTCGAATCTTCAATCGGACGAATTCACTTTCGCACTGGTGTAGTGACAAGAGTACTCAAAGATTTTAACATCCACAAATTCGCAGGTCCAGATGGCATATCTCCCTGTCTTCTGAAGAGGTGTCCTTCCTCGCTGGCAAGACCACTGCGTAAGCTTTTTCATCAATCCTGCTCTTTAGGACAAGTTTCGAGCAGATGAGCAGCATTTGTCAAGCTCGTCGCTAAAAAAGGCGAATCTTCTTCTCTCTCCTCCTATAGACCCATTGTACTTACGTTCCTTCTTTCTAAGGTCATGGAAACGCTGATAAACCGTCAGCTCATGAAATATCTCGAAACACGAAAACTTCTCAATGACCGGCAGTATAGTTCCCGTAGCAACAGGTCCACTGGTGATTTGATGACATGTCTCTCCGAAAAGTGGAACCAAAGCGTACATCAATCTGGCGAAAGTAAGATAGTTGCACTTGATATTTCAAAGGCATTTGACAGAGTTTGGCATCAGGCTCTTTTGTCGAAAATGCGTGCTTTTGGGATCGATGACTCTCTTCTTCAATGGATTAGAAATTACCTTTCGGAACGTTTAATTCAAGTTGTCTTGGATGGTTTCAAGTCTGATATTCACAAAATAAATGCTGGTGTACCTCAGGGCTTCGTTCTGTCTCCGAAACTCTTTTTAATTTTCATCAACGATCTCTTGTCTGCCACTTCTTATCCAATATACTCCTTTGCTGACGACAGTACTCTCTGCTTTTCATATTCGTTCCCGGACTCATGTCACTTCAGCGTATGATAAATTCCGATATTTGCAACATTAGCAATTGGCGAACTATCAATAGAGTGAAATTTAATGCTTCCAAAACACAATGCTGTCTTTTGTACGAGTATATTCTCGGTATGTGTGTCAATGACAACTTACGTTGGAATGACCACATATTTGATGTCGCCAAAAATGCTGTGAAATGTCTAGGTTTCTTCAAGCGATGAAAGAAATATTTCACACCCTGGCCTCATATACATATAAGGCATTTATCCACCTGAAATTGGAGTACAATGCTCACATCTGGTCAGGTGCTCTAAAACCTCTTTGCACTTGCTAGATAGGATCCAAAACCGTGCGGTAGAATTCATAGGTGATGAGAATATCACACAGCCATTCAACACCCTCGAACACAGACGTGATGTCTCCTGCCTCACCTTACTGTTTCGCCATTTTCAGCACCAGTGCTCTACCTAAATTGCCAGTAGCATGCCATCCCTTCTAACTTTTAACCTAAACACCCGTCTCGCTATGAATGCTCATCAGTATACCCTCAAGCCCACTTTCGGACGTACTCTGAAATATCGTGATTCGTTCCTAAGCCTTACAACTCACTTATTGAATGCCCTGCCGAGCTCTTTATTTCCTAGTCAGTATAACTTGCAAACATTTAAAACCAACGCACATCGGTATCTCTCTTTTTTCCCTCTCTAACTTTCCCACGCCCACGCTATGTGCAAACATCTTAAGGATACACAAAATCCTTTGTGCACGCGCCAATTAAAAGAAACGAAAGATAGAAGCATCGGTCTTTTTAACATTGCCAACAAGATCCTATCTGTGTGAACGTCTGAAGCCGTTCGTCAACAAATTGATTGGTCCATATCAGTGTGGCTTCAGGCCAGAAAAGTCCACCGTCGACCGAATATTCACACTACGGCAGATCTTGGAAAACACCTATGGGCTCCAAATCGGTATATACCACCTATTCATCGATTGAATGCATCTGTAGAGACTAGCTAAAAAGAGCAATGTCTAATTTTGTTATCCCTTTCAAACTCGTTCAGTTTTGAAGGATGACGATGTAAAGAACGCCCTAACAAAGGCACAGATCAAATCCTTCGACATGTTCTAAAATAAATACATATTATGTACACCCTGCCTAACTCGAACTGCAACCAACTTCAGACTGTAATTTCCAAACCGTTCATGACAGTGAGCTCAAATTTTGACACATGACAGATAATTTTATTATTTACGAGCCTTTTAAACGATTTGCGTCTCAAGGGCCCGGCCCATAGAACCCGTTGCATCCGTTACGATGCCGGATAGGTTGACGTTGACATATTTGACGGAATTGACAGTCCCCTAGAATCTGTAGCATACGTAGGCACAATAACAAACGAACCAAACAAAATAATTGAAATGTCAATTAATCTCAATGTTTTCTTTTCAAGCCACGACAATTTCTCTTCATTATCTCAATGTATCCACCAATGAAAGTGCTTACTGTCAATTTGTTAATACGTGAACCTCAATATGTGAATGTATGGTCCTCAATGTGTGAATGTATGAACTGCCAACGGATTGAAAAGTAGAAAGTAAATCTACTTTATCCGTCCGTTCCGTCATATCCTTTGTTCATGGGCCTGCTTCCATAACAAAGTGTATATTCTATCCAGCTGTCAGTCGATAACGTCGATGCAACGGAAGCAACGGATTCTATGGGCCTTGGCCTTCACTTGTGTTGAAAAATTTTTATCCGCTATGGAATTCAAACGTGATAGTGTGAATGCTTTATATTTGGCTGGAAATCCACAAGTAGCTATCGTTAGAGCCCTCCAGCACCTCAACGTGAATAAATCATTTGTGTCTCGAACCATAGCTCGTTACCGTGATACTGGCAGCGTTGCAAAATGCCATGGAGGTGGTCACAAAAAAACAGCAACGTCGGCAGAAATGGTTCGGAAAGTGAAGACTCGAATTGAGCGAAATCCGCGTTGAAGTGGAAGAAAAATGGCTCGTGAGCTCAACATATCGTTGGAACGGATGCAACACTTACTGAAAAATGAGTTTGAGCTCAAGCCATTGAAATTCCAAAAAGCAAACCATCTTACACCGCAACAGAAAAACAGTTAGCATCGAAAGAGCGAAGGAGTTGCTACGCTTGCACGAAAGTGGTGAGTTGCCAAATTTGGTTTTTACCGATGAGTCGCCATTTGTTATCGACCAATATGTCCACAAACAAACTGACCGAGATTACTTGCCAGAGAGGTCCTTCGAAAATTTGCACCTTCGGAAGCAGGCAGCACCGATGGTGATGATTTCGGCCGCCATAACCGCCGATGGTCGCTCTTCGCTCGTATTTTTGGACCGTAGCGTCAAAATTAACGCGATCGTATACCGTGAAACTGTCTTAGAGACAGTATTGAAGCCTTGGGCAAACAATCATTTCGGTCGGAGACCGTGGACATTTCAACAAGACTCGGCACCGTCTCACACAAAGCGCGCGTCAACCAAGATTGGTTAAAAACAATGTTACACTCTTCATTTCTTCGACACAATGGATTGCAAATTCTCCTAATGCAAATCCGTTGCATTTCTCTGGGGGGCTAAGGTTGGCACTAAAAAATACCAAAGTTTGGACCACCTAATACAAGCACTTCGCCGGGAATGGGCCAAAATACCGCAAAGGCACTTGCGTGCAGCGTGCGATGCTTTCTTCGGCCGTCTCAAGGCTATTATTCGCGTCACAGGTGGACATATTGAAAACTACTGATACAATTTGAAAATTGATGTATTTTCCAACATTTTTTGTTTTGGCACAATAAGATTTATCAAAAAATAAAAGAATTATAGCATTTTAAAAAGTTACAGTTCGAGTAAGTCACCCTGTATATGTATATCAAACAATAGATACTCGTGCATTGGTAATATCTAAAGCTTACAGTACGTAACTATAGGTCAATAGTAGTAGCTGGCCTAAAATTGAGGAATACAGCGACATTGAGTCCCAGAAATTGGGCCTTATTAGCTAAGGTTGCGTCGAACGATCCAATCTTAGCATGGTTGCATAGTTGTAGGTCTGAAGTATGTCTAACGTCGGGAGTGATT
The DNA here is from genome assembly GCA_963966105.1 of Volucella zonaria. NCBI lineage: Eukaryota > Metazoa > Arthropoda > Insecta > Diptera > Syrphidae > Volucella > Volucella zonaria. The sequence continues at coordinate 177,828,258 of OZ014531.1, read as the reverse complement.
GGGATAGAGGTACTTAAAGGTACTTGAAGCTTGAACCCTTTTTAACTTATAAAAGTATTCTGATCTCCAGTAGTACAATAGAATCGTTGTTGCAAAAGTCACACTTTAGCCAAAATTTGTTTGTACTTTTGAGTAAAACGGCTCCAAAACGATGTTTGTCATCAATTCATGTGCATTAGCCAAACGTATTTACATTTTCAGTGAAAGACGAAGAACTACTGTTTAATCAAAAAAACAAATCAAATTAAACATCTTAAGCTTTAGTGCCCAAATTTGGTGTAAGCTACTATTAATGCGCATTAAGAACAGTAGTTACTGAACAAGCTCGATTAAAAAAGACAACATGTATGCCGCGTAATTAAATACCCAACTAGCAAGCTATTTCTATCTAAGAAACTTCTGAAATGATCATATCATCTTAATAAATTGGTCAACCTGCAAATATGGACATTTGAATGGCCTTATACATAGGACGCTACCTGTTATTGACACCTGCAGTACATGATTTGATTGACTTTGATCCTCAGCGTGGACGATTGATTGATTGAACACTTTTGCCTTTTTAGGCTTGATACTAGGAACCGGCATTAGATACTTCTTGGATGCATGTCTTAGTCAAGCAGATTGGGGTCTGATTTAGAAACTAAATAATTGGATTTTACAATAGTAAAAATAATCTGCAAGATTCAAGTCGATTGGTTTGAATGGCAATGGAAACAAGTGCGAAATTGAGAAAAAAATTGGGTTGCTTTGGTTTTGGCATGTACTCGTATACACAGTTCTCGAATATTTTTGAGATTAGCACGCACCTGCTGGAGGTAAAACCTCAGATTAGCTAAACAAATGGTTGGAAAGAGGAATAGAATTACAATTGCAAGTTGGTGGACAGATGTTGCTTTTAAGCCGTTCTTTCTTTGAATGGATGGGATTTGAATGGATTATCTTTGCTGATATGTTATCACTTATTTCTTGTTTTAATTTTATTAATTTGGGTATATAACTTAACTCGTGCGTTTTTTTTCAAAATTTGTGGATCCCATCCCAAAAGAACTGCGCCGGCTTTGCAGCCAAGACTAAATCAATCCAATTTTTGATATTCTGCTCTGATGTGAACCGTATTTCAGTCAGGGCGTTCTGCATCGACCGGAACAAATGGTAGTCAGAAGGGGCAAGGTCTGGGCTATAAGGCGGGTGGGGTAAGACTTCCCATCCACTGTTTTCCAAATAGTTCTTAACCGGAATAGCAACGTGGGGCCGAGCGTTGCCATGATGGAAAGTTATTGCCTCGGGTCTGGTCGCATATTTCGGGCGTTTTTCGGCAACTGCTCTCTTCAAACGGATTAATTGTGTTCGGTAGCATTGTCCATTGATGGTTTCACCCGGTTTTAGCAGCTCATAATACAGCACACCCATCTGATCCCACCAAATACAGAGCAGTATCTTCGCGACATGGATATTCGTTGATTTGGCTGGTTGGCCGGGTTTCACATATGATTTTTTGCACTTGGGGTTGTCGTAATGGTTCCATTTTTCATCACCAGTAACAATCCGATGCAAAAATGACTTCCTTTTGTGGCGTTCCAGCAGCATTTCGGACATGCAAAACCGCCTTTCGACGTCTCTCGGCTAGAGTTCATGTGGAACTCAATTTCCTTGCTTTTGAATATATCCAGCTGCTTTTGAACGTTTTGAAATGGCTGCTTGAGTGACACCCAAAGATTCTGTGAGCTCTTCTTGTGTTTGGCAACAATCTTCATAGAGTAATGCTTCCAGTTCTTCATCTTCAAACTTTTTTGGCTGCCCAGGACGTTCATCGTCTTCCAAGCCAAAATCACCACTTTCCACTGGAATAATAACAATGGACTAATACAAGTTACGCCATCTCTTAGCAAACCGCACGAGTTAAGTTATAGACCCAATATTATTTTTATAAATTTCACTAAATATGTTATACCAACGATATTCACTTGTTAAAATACTTAACGCAAATGACTTTTTTTTATATGACATGCACTTACTGTCCATATATGTAGGAACCTTCCCATGAGGGTAGACAACGTAATTAGTGCAGTATTAACCGCCATAAACATTTTTTTTAATGGGGAGGTACGTTTTATTTTCGGTAATCAAGGATATAAACAAAGTCTGAAAATTCCGGAAGTTTGCAATTAGTGGTTTTTGAGAAATTACTACACAAGGATAAGATGAAGGTTAAGTGTATCAACACGGAATTACAAAATTTATTGCAGAGCTATGGATTAGAGTTGAAAAAGTAGTGCTCCAATAATGATCGTTTATTAGAAGATATTTCAGCAGAGAACAGAAAGCCATATTTTCAACTCGAAAATAATAATGTTGCCAAAGCACTCGGTGTGGTATGGGATCCAAAAGGTGATATATTTTTTTACCAATAACATAGAAAACAGGAAAATTACAAAGCGAACCGTTTTAGCAGATATTGCGCGTTTATATGATCCATTAGGGCTTATCAACCTTGTTATTGTCTTGGCAAAAATATTCTTACAGGAACTCTGGAAGCAAGATTTTGATTGGGATGAGTCTCTCCCCCAATCATATTTTCAAATGTGGTTGCAATTTCGAATGGAATTACCAGATTTGGACAAAATCTCACTCAAAAGACAGGTCACGTGGGGTAAGGCTCAAGAAGTGCAATTACATGCCTTTTCAGACAGCTCTGAGAAAGCTTACGGAACGTGCATTTATACACGATCTATTTTACCAGATGGAAGCATTTCTTACGACTGTTGTGGGCTAAGTCTAAAGTAGCTCCAGTAAAGAAGGTTTGCCTACCACGACTTGAATTGTGTGCTGCTTTGATGATGGTACAATTAGTGAGAAGGGTTCGACTTATTTTTGGAGACAACTTTAAAAAGGTATATTATTGGACAGATTCTAGTATCGTTATCCCGTGGTTGTCTTCGGAATCGCATCACTGACAGACTTTTGTTGCCAATCGAGTAGCAACAATACAAAGTCTGTCATCTTTAAAAGAATGGCATCACATAGGCACGAAAAATAATCCTACGGATATTGTGTCCAGGGGAACATCTCCAGATGAATTGAAAGGCTCAACGCTATGGTTTTACGAACCAGAATTTTTGTATCTTCCTCATGAAGACTAAGTTCAGATCTTGGGACAAAACCGATGAACGACTTTTGGAACGTAGGCCCACAAGACAGAATTTTTCCATACAAACAGAAAACGATTTCGTAACCAACATGAAATACAATAACGACTACAATAAAATACTGAGAACAACTGCTTACATGCTCAGATTTTGTAAAAACGCATTAGCCAAACACAGAAGTGAATCAAGAGTTGGTGGACTATTAACACCAATTGAAACCAATAAGGCTTTGCATTGTATCTTAAAAATGGTTCAACGAAATAAATACACAAACGATATAACACGCTTGGAACAAAAAAGGGCAATATCTCCTAGATCGCATATTTCTTCCCTTAGTCCATTCTTCGATGAGAAGGGAATATTGAGAGTTGGTGGACGCATACGCAATGCAAATATAGAGTATGACTATAAACATCCAGCACTTCTACCGAATGATCACGTATTTACAATCGCTTTAATTATGGACAAACATAAAAAAAACATCATCACGTGGGAGTACAAGGACTGCTTTCAATAATTCGCGAACAATTTTGGCCAGTGCATGCGAAACCTCTTATTCGGCGAGTTATCAGCCGCTGCGTTCTGTGTACTAGAACGCTTCCTCGCTTTGAATATCCACAAATGGGGAATCTACCAGATTATCGCTTACTGCCATCTCGTCCATTCACTGTCGTAGGAACAGACTTTATGGTGCACTCTAGACGTCGTGGAACTGCTGCTGTGAAAGCATATGTAGCTGTATTCATGTGCCTCAGCACCAAAGCTGTACACGTTGAATTAGTTGGAGACCTCACTACAGCTTCGTTCTTGGGTGCCTTGTATCGCCAATTTATAGCGATAACGCTACGAACTACATAGGAGCACGTAATGAGTTAAAGGCACTTTATGAAATGTTCCATAACCAACAGTCTCCTTCCGAAATCATGAAGGCTTGTTTGGATGACGGCATCGAGTGGAAACATATACCACCCAGATCACCACATTTTGGTGGTATATGGGAGGCAGCCGTGAAATCTGCGAAACATCATATGAAACGCCTTTTACATCTAGCAGCTTTGAATTATGAAGAGCTCAACACACTTATTGTCCAGATAGAATGTATTCTTAATTCTCGTCCTCTTTCTCCTCTCTTCGAAGATCCCAATAACCTTAAACCTTTAACCCCGGGCCATTTTTTAGCAGATACTTCACTGGTCGGACTTGCAGAACCAGACTTGTGTGACAAAAATATCTCTTATCTGAGACGGTGGCAGCGAGTTCAATGGCTTATGCAACATTTTTGGTATCGGTGGAAAAACGAGTACTTAAATAATCTGCAGCAACGCAACAAATGGCGAAATAATAGCCCCGGGTTCCACCTAAATGACATCATAATTGTCAAAGATGACAATGCTCCTCCTTTGAAATGGAAGTTTGGGAGAATAATCGAAACGCATCCTGGATCCGATGGGATTGTTCGAGTGGTTCCCTTAAAAACTGCTAGTGGAACCTGCAAACGAGCAATTGCAAACCTCTGCCGGTTACAAGTCGAAGCACCTCCAGTTCTTCAAGAGGGGGAGAATGTTCAATATATTTTACACAAATAGTATTATGAAATTTATAAAAACTATTACTTGTGTCAAACGCTATATCTAGCTTTGAACTCGTCCAATATGTACTTGTTAACTTGCTTCAAAAAAGCACATTGTTCGAAAAGGGTCGATTTCTTTTTTTATTATTTACTTGTACTCCGAAGAGGTTAAATTAAAAATATTTAACAAATCTAAATCTAATATCTAAACTGTAGTTTAAATCAAAAACTTATTTATCAAAGATAATCAAAAACGCTTGATTATCATTTATTCATAGTCCAAGGAATTTTCCAACCCGTATGTAACCAGATCTCTCTATATTACCTTTGTTCGCCCCCTGCTTGAGTATGCCAGTCAAGCTTGGTTCTTCTTTCACCGGGTTCATATTTCCCGAATCGAGGGTATTCAACGTCGATTCCTCCGATTTGCTCTCCGTGGTCGGCCGTGGAACGACCCTTTAATCTTACCTTCCTATCAGCACCGCCTTAAACTTCTAAATATGAATTCGTTAGAAGAACGTAGGAATACTGCTGACATTCTTTTCATTAATCGCCTTCTCTCAGGTTCCATCGACTGCGCATCCATTTTGAACTCCATTTCCTTCAATACCAACCCCCGCAATGTACGTTGTCCTCGACTCTTCTATCTACCGGTCCACCGCACCTCTTATGGCTCCAACGAACCAATCTCCCGAATGCTCCGAAAGGTCAACTCAAACCTCTCCCTTTTTGATTTCCACCTGAGCACTCTTCGTCTCAAACAAGATCTCCTCCATCACTTCCTTGGTACCTAGCTCTTAAGTCGTTCTGTTAGTTTTTAGTCGTAGTTTTTTTTTTAAGTTAGATTAAGCTTGCATTAAGCCAATAAATGGGGGCCTCAGCCCCCACCAAAATTAAAATTGTTATACGCACCAACTGTGGGGTAGATGAGTCCAAATCTTTTCCTCGACTTTTGTCTTTAACCGCTGCTGTTCAATGTGAAAACCAATTTGCCTATGTCCCTGCCGTTGTACATATATGTCACCCTACCGCTACCATCAGAGTGGTTCGTTGTCAGAGTGAAGTATGCTTAATGCACACCTCCATCACATACACTGATACATGTTCGCCACTCTAATATCCTCGTTGCAGTCTTTTCCACCGAATAGCTCATCAAATGACGAATGGTATCTTGGTGGTCTTTTAGTAACTTCAAATCGTTTGCATCACTGTCTTCATTCTTAAGCTTCTCGAGATTCAGTAGCTACATGAAATCGTGCTTCGAAATTTGGTCTTATGATGGTTGACACGACCACTCAATCAGTGAATCTTAAAGTTGCATTTACAACCGCGATATAATCTGTCTGTCTGTCCACCCGTCAGCTTCTGTTTTGGCTTAAACGAGTTCCTTGGCCAAATAAATAAGCCTAAACTACTAACTGGTAATAATTGGAATCGCTTAAAAATTACTAAAATTCATCACTAATTAATCAGTTAACATTCATGGAAATCCTTTGTCCACAATCTGCATCGTTTATGGCAACTTGCTATCGTCTCAACTGCGTTTAAAAATATTTCACCGTCGAGAGATTTAAACTGTGAATTTCGTCCAAAGCGCTTTTGTACGAGTATATCTAGTCAGGGATTTAATTGGGTTAGGTGAGACCACCCATGGACTTGAGTTTGTTGCTCCACCAAAGATTGTTGGTACAACTCAGCTGGTTAATGATGAATTTAAGAAACTACATTGATCATACGTGATTGGTATCCAGCAGTTAGTCAATGATAAATTTTCAAATATGACAGTTGAAATTGCAAATACATCTTGTCATTGATTGAGACAATAGTCTTTTACTTATGGAAAAGTAGGGCGTCATTTTGAAGTTCTTTGAGGGAGTTTTTATTGAGAAAACTAATTTGCAAGCGATAGCTCCCCACTGCCATCAACGTGACTTTAAATGGTGTCTGCTGGTGAGCTTTGCGGAAAGGAATTTATTCTTACGTGAATATAAAGTGGCACTGTCTTTATAGGCACGACAAAAGACCGCTAGAGCCTTTTTTGATTGAGACTTCGAAAACCTTTCGAGAACGTCTTGATGCCGATATCAAGCTCCGAAGTCTAGTGGCAACGTTGTTACTGCATTTGATACGTTTGACATCGTATCGGACTACTACAACGAACCCTCGAGAAACAAGACAAGAGGCATACAAGCCGGTGCTGCAAAGAAGGACGAGAGCTGCTCAAGAACTGTATGAGCAACATACGTTTCTTTGAAATAGAAAGAGAGAAGCGCGGAAGCGTCGATTGAGGCCATGGAAAGGGGCTTTTGCGGAAATTAAGTTCGGAAGTTTTTTCAAAGAAAAGAACTTGTGAGGGACCCAATCTGCATGCAGAGATAAGGATGAGAACGTAATAGTAGGTTCTCAGTCGGTGCTGAAAATTTGGAAGGATTGCTTCTGCAGACTATTTAACAGCGAAGACGAACAACACTCCGCGACCAAGAGATCATCTGGATTGTGATGTACGAGGGTTGTCTGTTCTGTTTCCGACCGAACAATGATACAAGACATTTTTTCTCAAAATTTTTCTTTATTTTTCTACATAGTCTCCTTATAACTCTACACACTTCTCAAAGCGATGCTCCCATCTCTCTAACCCGTCCAAATAGTACTTGGCGTTTTTCTCTGCAAAATAATTGTTCACGGAGGTGATTGCCAACTCATTGGATGAAAATCTCTGTCCCCCGAGCGCACTTTTTAGATGAGGGACCAAAAAGAAGTCGTTTGGGGCTAGATCTGGTGAATAAGGCGGATGGTCAAACAGTTCAAACCGTAGTTCATTGATTTTCGCCATGCAACCGCTGAGGTGTGAGACGGCGCGTTGTCTTGGTGAAACAGGATTTTCTTTTTCTGCAAATGTGGGCGTTTTTCCCCAATTTCTACCTTCAGCTTGGCAAGTAATGATGCATAGTATGCTCTTGTAATGGTTTTTCCTTTTTGAAGATAATCGATTAAGATAACTCCTTTACTATCTCAAAAAACTATCCCAAGTCGCCATCACTTTCCCAGCCGAAAAAAACGTTTTTGCTTTTTTCGTGCCGGCTCGCCCTTTGCAGTCCACTGTTTTGACTAATTTTTTGTTTCGGCGGGCGTATAATGGTGTATCCAAGTTTCATCCACAGTAATAATCGGTGCCAAAACTCGGATTTATTGCGCCTAAACTGCGCCAACAGAGCGTTGGAAATGTTCATTCGAACACGTTTTTGGTCTAACGTAAGCAAACGCGGCAACCAACGCGAGGACAGCTTTCTCATGCCTAAATCTTGATTTAATATGTAACAAATACGTTCTTTGGACATTTTCATAACCTCTACTATCTCTCTCACTTTAATTCGGCGGTCGTCTAACACCATTTAGTGAACTTTAGCAATGTTATCGTCAGTGGTTGCAGTTTTTGGACGTCCCGAACGTTCACCATCTCCCAAGCTCTTACGGCCACTTTTAAATTCAACTGCCCAAAATTTCACTGATGGTGCAGAGTCCCTATACACAGAGTCCAAACGACTGTCAACTAAAAACCGCGCCTCCAAAACGACTGAAACTTCGGTAAGTAACTGTCACAAGATGCACAACTAGCATTCACTAGCTTTTATTGACAAGTGCCGCTATCTGTACGTTGCGGTCGGAAACTTTTCAGCCAACCCTCGTATTAACTATTTCATCATATTTCTGTCACAGATCACCGAGGCACCTTTGTTTTTTATGACAGATTTTTAAATGCTGAATTTTTTGTAAATAAAGGATGGAACATGATGATTTGGGTATAGAGTTTTTTATAGCCGAAATCAAGTATCCAGAAATATGGGATGTTTCCGCTGAAAACCACCATGACCCCGGCAAAAGAAAAGGGGGTCGTGGATAAATGTTTGTCTTGTGTACAGACATATGAAAGTACTTACGAGTATATTTAATATCCAATCAAAGTTTGCATTTATAATATTGTATAAAACTTAAATACAAATACTTAAATAATTATTAAATATGCTTTGCCGTGGGACTCTGCCAACATCAGATACAAAATAATCTGTTTACTGATTTTTTGCTTGAATCGACTAGTTAGGTGCTCTTGAGGGTCTTGAAGAATTTTGTTGTTCAATGAAAACAAAGTTATTGCTGTTTTTTTATTTGATGAAAATGCAATTTTATTGCGAAAAAATGGTTACAAATGACTCATTCAAAGTATCGCCCATCGCTAGCTACACCTTTTTCCCATATTTCTGGCAGAGCTTCACGAATCAAGCTATTTTTTCATGTCTCCATATGATCGGAACTGCTGGTCAGCCGGACCATGTGAAGTGAAACGGAACAAGTAATAATCCGACGGCGTAATATCTGGTGAATAGGAGCAGATGGAGTAGGATTTCCCATTTGGGCGTTTCCAGGTAGGTTTTAACTGATTTGGCAACGTGAGGCCGAGCGTTGTCATGCTGCAGAAGCACTTTTTCGTGCCTCTACTAGTATTGTGGCCGTTTTTCGCGGAGTGCTTGCCTCAATCGCATCAATTGAAGTCGATACCGTTCCCCAGTGATGGTTTCGTTGGATTTTAACATTCACCTGGTCCCATCAAATACACAACATAACCTTCGCAGCGCAGCGAATATTCGGCCGAGCTGACGACGTAAAAGTATGACCGGGCATTCCTCATGACTTTCTTCTCTTTGAGTTGCTGTAATGAATCCAATTTTTATCACCCGTCACGATGCGATGAAGAAAACCCTTCTTTTTTTTTACCGCCGGAGCACTTATTCACAGGTGAAAAAATGACGCTCAACGTCCCTTGGCCTCATATCATAAGGAACCCTTGATTTTACTCATTCCCGAGCATGGGAATGATTAAAATGGATTGGCAGGTAACCCCTAAACCTGAAGCAAGCTCTTCTTGCGTCTGGCACGGATCCTCATCGAGCAGCGTCTTCAAGGGATTTTGGCTTTTCTTCACGCGGACTGCTCAGAAACACTTGTAGAAATCTTTTCAACTTGGCAAAGAACACAAGGAAAGTGACTGACTGGGACTCATACAAAGAATCCCTCAAATTATACAAAAAAGAACTGAGGAAGGCAAAGCAACAATCCTGGAGGTCCTTCTGCGACAAAATCACGGAAACCTCCGAGGCATCACGGCTAAGAAAAATCCTCTCCACAAATCCTATGATGCCTAGCTGTTTGAAAAAAACCGATGGCTCTTGGACTACCTCAAGTGATGAATCACTCAACCTGCTACTGGACACCCACTTTCCAGATAGCTCTCAATTCAGGGTCAGTAGCAACCCAAACAATTCTGCTGCAACCGGGTCCAAAATCCAGGGTCTGATCACAAGAGACAAATTGCTCTGGGCGCTGCATAGCTTCAAACCATACAAGTCTGCTGGTCCGGACGGTATAATACCTGCCGAGCTACAGAGATCCTCAGATATTATTCTGCCTGCGCTAGAAAATATTATGAGGAGCTGTGTAGATGTAGTGTTCATCCCCAAAGCCGGAAAATGTTCCCATGTCGTCCCAAAGGACCTCAGACCTATAAGTCTATCATCTTTCCTTCTGAAAACTCTAGAACGACTGATTGATATCCATTTACGAGCTAAAATTGACCCTAGACTTCTGTCAACGGCTCAACATGCCTACTGTAAAGGAAAGTCGGTGGAAACGGCTCTGCATTCACTGACTAGCCACATCGAACGATCCCTACAATATAGAGAGTACACAATGGTTGCTTTCCTGGATATAGAGGGTGCCTTCAACAACGTCAACACATCCGCAATCACGACTGCGCTGTCAACTCTGCAGGTAGACGACTCACTTGGGGAACTGAACAGTCTTATGCTAAAAAGTAGGATAATCAACTCCAAACTGGGTGAAACTTCTGGAAAAAGATGTGTCAGCAGAGGTACGCCGCAAGGCGGTGTCCTCTCTCCCCTTCTTTGGAACTTAGTAGTAAATGAACTGCTGATATACCTGGAAGCGGGAGGTAGCAGGGTGATTGCCTATGCAGACGACGTTGCGATTGCCGTCTCAGGTAAGCATCTTAATACCATTAAAGAACTCCTACAACTAAATCTTAATAGATTAAGCCGCTGAGCGGATCGCTGTGGATTGGGAGTAAACCCCCATAATCTTGTCCTCTTCTCCAGGAAATATAAAATTCCAACTATAGACCCTCCTTCAATAAACGGTACCAGTTTAGTGCTTTCCGATACAGCAAAATATCTGGGTCTCATTTTTGACAGAAAACTAAACTGGAAACCTAACATTCAAGAAAGAGTCAATAAAGCTACAATAGCTTTATTCTCTTGCAAAAAAGCCATTGGAAATAAATGGGGCTTTCAACCTCGTATAACCCACTGGCTGTACATCTCGGTCATAAGACCGATACTTACTTACGGGGTGATAGTCTGGTGGACGGCCTTAGAAAATGCGGTTAACTGCATTAAGCTAAGCAGAGTCCAAAGAACAGCATGCCTATGCATAAGCGGAGCATTGCGGTCTACCCCCTCTGCGGCATTAGACATTCTGCTTTATCTAATACCCCTCGATATTTTCAGCAAGCAAATAGCTGCGACTGCAGCTATACGCCTTAAAGCGACTAAACAGTGGACAAATAATCCATTTGGCCACTCCAATATTCTTAATACATTAGGAATCCCCAAAGAGAACTTCGATTACACCACACCTGAACTTTGGTTTGACAAAAACTTCCATGTAAGCTTATCCTCTAGATCCTTCTGGGAGAAAGATGCTTTCATGGAGGACAAGTCAATCCATCTCTACACAGATGGATCTAAAACCAATAGCGGGGTAAATCTAAGCCTCTCTTTCCGTCTTCCAAATCACTGCAGCGTGTTCCAGGCGGAAATTTTGTCGATTAAAGAAGCTTTGTCCTGGCTGAAGAAAAACGTGATATCTGCAAATGATATCCGCATCTTTTCGGATAGTCAGGCCGCTATCAAATCCCTGGACTCAGTCTCACTAAATTCTAAAACCGCCCTTGAATGCCGATCGTCTCTTATGGAGATGGCAGAGCAGTTCAATCTTCACCTGTTGGGTGCCGGGCCACAGAGACGTTCCAAGGAATTGTAGAGCCGATGAACTCGCCAAAATTGGAACCACTCTACCTATTCTACCAGAAAGGGGTAGCATAGGTATCCCAATCGCTGCGTGCAAACTAATATTGAAGCTGGATGCCAATAAAAGAACAGACCTTAGGTGGACTGTTGGACCAACATGTCTAGCGACCAAACAAATCTGGCCAAAACTGGATCTGTATCGCTCTAAGTGTCTGATCCTTCCAAATAAGGAACATCTCAGCGCCATCATAGGTGTCATCACTGGACACTGCCTTATAGGTAAGCACGCAAGAAGGCTTGACGCCTTTACACATGATTTCTGCAGAAGCTGCATGGACTAGTAGGAGGAGGAGACCACCCTCCACCTACTCTGTACATGTCCAGCTCTCTCAACGATCTAAACGATCTGAAAAATGACGATTATTTGGCACAAAATCAGACATTTTTACACAATCAAGAGTATATAACGCCAAAACAAAATCATTAATGCGTCAAAACCAACCGTTTGTTTACCATATGTCTAAGCTTGGTTCATGACGTTTTGGATATGTCAAAATCGACCAGCACTTACTGCTGAAGCCATCTAGTGACACCTTAGAACTTAGTTGCGCACCTGATGCATTAAATCTTCGATGTTGTATGCATCCCTACCTCTTACAAAATCATGGAGAACACCATGAGTCTTGCTAAATCCAAATTTCATTGATACTCGTATGTTTGTGAAAGATTTTCCATTTATTTGGGAGTATTCTAAATACACACTCGACATACCTGCCTTTTTTATAATTAGCGCGCGCTCAAGGGGTTTTAGTACCCTTAAAATATTTGTGCACAGCACGGGCGAAGGGCGCAAAAAAATAGACATTGCGACGTACGTTGGAATTCAATATCTGCAAGTGATAATGAATAGGAAATAAAGCGTTCGGCAGAGCATTCCATAAGCGAGTTGTACGGCATAGGAACGAATCACGGTATTTTAGAGTACGTCCGAAAATGGGTTTGAGGATAAAACGTTTGGAGGGATGGAATGTTACTGGCAATTTCAATGGAGCACTGGAGGTGAAAATAGCGATAGAACAAGGTAAGGCAAGAGACATTACGTCGGTGTGCACGCGTGTCAATTAATTGTGTGAAATTAGCATCCCCTATAAGTTTTATCGCACGGTTTTGAATTCTATTCTGCCACGAGACAACCTCTAGTTTTTTGTACGACAAAACCTTACCGTTGAAAGGGCTCATTATGTTTTGTGAAAGCGCGCATATGCCCGATATCATATTTAAACACTAATGACATAAAATTATCTATTAAATAAAGCTAATACATATCATAGACATTAACATTAGTTCCAAGTGTTTTATTTTATATTGATTTTGAATATGGTACATACCTCTAAAAAAAAAACACCCTTTATGTAGCCTCTGGTCTGTCCGGTTTCCACAAGTCTTGTAAATAATAGTTAAGCTACGAGAACTGAATAGTTAATGTCGGAGGAGAAGAAAAACTCTAGTTGAAGGAAACAGAGGATCCGATCCAGAACTTATTTTTTAATGAACATTTTTTGGCTGCATACATAACCTTTAGATCTTGCTTATGTGACGTTTTTCTTAACGACTATTGAAGTTTTGAAGATGATCATCTTGCAGGTTAACCCATTAGAAGTCACTGTTCTCAAATGAAAACAGCCATATTCTTAAGCGTTAATTAAAGATCCCGTAACGTTTACTTGGGTTACTTTCTTATTTTACGTCATCATAACACTGTTCAAGCTTATCAATAAATATTATGCGAGTAGTGCGCCTTTTTTTGAAAAAAAGTTGAAATTGTGTCACCGAAACGCTGTGGAAGTAAGATTTGTTATAATAATTACTATCTACTCGTATAAGTTGTTTTTTTCATTTAATTAGTATACTCGTAAAATACATGTCAGAGTAAGTAATAAGGACCAATATAGTTATTTATTTATAACTCAAATAAAACTTACAACATACGTAAAAAAAACACTGTTAGTTTTCAGAACCTTGCAATGGAGAAACATCGTTTTACAGCTCAAAATAGATACAGGGGGCTTGAAGAAGCTATTGAAGCCATTTTACAAGAAAGCAATGATGAAGAATGCGACTTGGCTATCATACCGCCTGATCCGTGTGCGTTGACTGATGAAGAGGAAGGTACCGATGAGGATATGGCGACGTGTTTCATACCGCAGGACGTACCTGGTTCTACTATGGCCACCATCCCGTGGAAAACCAATCCGTTTTGGATATAACAATTGCGTAGCGGCAGGATACTGTTACTCATTCGATTTTTACTGTAGAAAATCGCAAACACAGACTTCTGATCCTTTAGGCTCCCGCGTACTCAAAAATTTATTGGAGAAATTGAATTGTATCCCAGCAAATCATGAAATTTTTTTTGACAACTTTTTCACAAGCTACGATCTTTTACTGGAATTGAAAAGCCTAGGCTATCATGCTACGGGAACAGTGCGAGAAAATAGGACTAAAAAATGTCCACTAACTAGTACAAAGGAAATGAAAAAGAAGGAATGACGATAGGTTTGACAAGAAAGGTGAACTTTTGTTGGTAAGGTGGAAAGATAACAGTGTATGTACCATGGCAACCAACTACGATACCATTGAACCGCTAGAGACAGTCAAACGATGGTGTCCAATAAAAAAGGAGAAGACGGATGTAGCGATTCCTCTTTTATTCCAAACGTACAATAAAAATATGGTAGGTGTGGATGAACTCGACCAATCTGTCACATTATATAGGATTGCTGTACATGGTAAACAGTGGTGGTGGGTGTTGTTTACTAACTTGTTAGATGTGGCAATTGCAAATGCCTGGTGTTTACATGTGATGACTAATCGTTGCCTTGGTGACACAAAAACGTATGTCAATATTTGCTAGTTTTCAGGAGAAACGATTTTGTGATTTTTTTTTACTATTTTTCATTTTTATGAGTTCAATGAATACTTTTGTAAAATTAACTTTTAAAAATTTGCTTCACTTAGAGGTACAATTTTTTGCCAAAATATATAGAATGCTATATTTTAAGAAAGGTGTCATACCCGGTCCAAAATCTTAAAAAATTTAGTTACGTTCTTGTGTCACTAGGGCGACGCCATATCGCACGATATTATTTGCATCAAACTGAACAAAGAAAATCGCGCCTGGCTGCATCAATAGTCGATGGCCTTCTTCAAGTTGGAGTTGGACATTGCCCTGCCAAAATGGAAAAACAACTGCGGTGTGTCCTTTGTCATTCGAGGGTGCGCCGGCAGTGCAAAAAGTGCCTAAAAACACTTTGCGTTGAAAAGACGGAAAACTACAATTTTTGATTGTTTTCTTCTATTTTTTGTTTTTTTTTGACCTCTAATTATTAATGCGGCTATCATTTTTGTTAAGTTTGCATTTTTTTTAGTTCGCATCAGATGAATTCGAAGAATACTAGTGCAGTTGAGCGAATTCTGTTAAACAGATTGATCACTTTGGTTCTAGCTTTTCGGCCGCATGTGTCAGTATTTATGAAGACGCATTTACCTACAAAGCTTATTATGTAATTTCTGTATCTCTACCCCACTAATTATAATACAATACGTGGATAGAAATCTCAGAGCCGTGCCCCTAGTGGTTCATACAATAACTTTCTTAAAAAAATTAAAAAAAAAAAAAGTTAAATCTCATTTAAAATGCAAATCATTGGAACACCATGTGCTTTCAGAGGTGAAGTTTATAGCAAGTCAATAAAGTGTTTTTACGCCGCACGATAAAACTGGTTTTTTGTATTTTCAGCGCACATCTAGGTAGCATTTAACCCTATGGATGCGAATAAGAAAAATAGTACTTACGATTGACTGTCGGAGAAATTCTTTGATCTGCTTGTATAAAACATACTTTGATGTACTCGTATCTTAAGCTTTTTCAACGATCTTTTCATACAATCTGAGATTAAAAGTATTCGTACATAGGAGTGTTGTTGATTTTTTCTTTTTCTTATCGTAAAAGATATATTTTGAAACGTTTTTTTTCCGGTCCCTGATCATTGGCATTGGATAGCAGTTCTTTGACACACTTACGTTGACTAAGAAATCGGGGGCTGTACCATAAAAACTGGTGCCAAAATCTATTCGATCATACTTTCACCATACTTTTGTCCATTTATGATCCCGAAATTTGGGTACTGATCGAAACATGTGACAATGGATAAAAGCAGCTGATAGAATTTCTGCGTTTCTATTCACAGAAACAAAAAGAGTTAAGGTGCCGAGTAACTACTTTTCCATGTAAGAAGATCGATACTTCCATCCGAACAGTAGGGATGAATGCTGTATCATCAACATAAAGACTTCTGGCAGACTTAGTATGACACCGCTTCAAAGCTCTGTAACACTATGATAGTAAATGGTAAGTGACCCATTGAAATTGATTATGAAATTGAGACTATTTAGAGATTCTTTATACAATTATAAGTCACAATAAGTTATATCACTTCAAAATTTAATTATTTCATAGATGAACAACCGCCTTGCTTAGCGGGTAATTAATATAACCACATATATGAATTATGCAAACAACGGTATTGTAAATTAAAAAAAAGATGTAATGGAGTTTTTATTACGGGCAATGAATAAATAAAAGAGAAAACGGTTTTTCGTTCGATGTTCCTCAGAGCAAATCGCCTTGCTGAAATGTATTGTGCCCATGCAAAGCAAGGAGCTGGGTCAATTTTAGTTCAGGTAACCATTTGCTTCAGCGAAACCAACTATGTAATACATACCACCTTGATCAAAAAGTTCCCGCACCACACCACCGTGTGGCGCTCCCATTGTTCCGCTTTGAGTTCTGTTTTTTTTGTTAAGTTGGTAAATCTTTTGTTGACATTCCCTCTCAATCTTAGCGACATAGCTTGACATTTGCAAAAGTTACGTAGCCAAGAGTACATCTATCTCCGTGTGTGTTGGCGATTTTTTACAATTTTAGAAATGGATTTCAATTTGCAACAACGAACTTGTACTCGTATTAAATTTTGCGTAAAAACCGGATTTAATGGTGCGCGAACACTGGAAATGTTGGAAAAGTGTTTCGGAAACGATTCTCTAAAGAAAACGGTCGTTTACTAGTGGCACGAGCAGTTCAAAAGTGGTCGTGAGTCAATCGAAGATGATGAACGCAGTGGCAGACCATCGACATCGAAAACCGACGAAAACTTTGATGAAGTAAAAGAAATGTTGGTCAATAACCGCAAATTAATCATCAGAGAGATAGCGGAGGACTTCAACATTGCCTATGGATCCGTCCCAGACATTTTGATTAATGATTTGAGTTTCCGTCGTGCAGCACCAAAGTTGGTGCCAAAAGACCTCAATTTCACGCAAAAAAGAGACCCTGTTGACGTCGCAAAAGAGATGATTTGCGAGGCTGAATCCGATCCCACATTCATCAAAAGGATCATTACTGGAGGCGAGACGTGGGTTTATGAGTACGACACGCAATCCAGACATCAGGCAAGTGAATGGCGTTCACCAAATGAGCTGAGACCAAAAAAACCATGTCGTTTTCAGTCAAAAAAGAAGGCAATGCTCACGGTTTTCATGGATTACAACGGTGTAGTGCATCATGAATTTTTGCAAGAATTCCAGACAGTAATCAAAGAGTATTACGAGTATATGTGCGTTTGCGTGAAGCCATTCGCTGAAAGAGGCCAGAATTGTTGGCAGAAAACTCGTGGATTTTGCACCATGATAATGCACCGTCGCACTGTGCCATCATTATTCGTAATTTTTTGACGAAAAATGCAACAAATACCATCCAACAGCCACCGAATCCACCTGATTTGGCTCCCTGTGACTTTTTTCTGTTCAATCGAGTTAAAAAACCAATACGAGGAACGCGTTTCAGCAGCCGAGAGGAAGTAATGGAAAATCGCAGGAAGCACTGATGGACATACCGAAAACCGAATATAAAATATGTTTCTAAGATTGGATCAAGCGCTGGCATAAGTGTGTTGCAGTCAATGGGGATTACTTTGAAGGGGACAATATAGATTTAGATGAATAAACTTGTATTTAAAATTTTCTGAATACATTCCGGGAACTTTTTGATCAAGGTAGTATACAATGGTTTCATTGTCTTTAAACAAAATAAGGACCCCAAACACCCCAAGTTGTATTTAGGCTTTCTGTAACAGAAGCGGTATTAATCAACATAGTTTGGTTTCAACCTGATCCTGGCAATACCCAGTGTTTAACTATGACTACATATTCATTGTGCTAGATTTACTTCCTCAAGGTAGCCATCATATACAGGCTTTGTTCAACCGGACTTGATCTGCAAACTACTTGGAGCGAGTGCTGAGTAGAAGCAAATAGCAACACCACAATATGCTTCCAAGAATGACTGAAATTCCGAAGTACTGTAGACTGAGTCAATTGTAGCGCTAATAGACAGCAATGTAGACTCCTCATATGTTCCAATATATTGGATTTGTTGGGACTATTCGGGCTTTTGAAACGGTAATCGTCTCGTCACCGGTAGCTTTCATATCAGTTAAGATAACCCTCTTACGGAATATTCGGCTCCTCCTGCCTAAAAAGTCCCAGAAAAGGCTGGCCTTCCAGGTTGGGGATTGTGCGTGGAGTTCACTAATCAACCACGTAAATACCCTACTTCTACGATGCAACCAATAATATAAAATGAAAACAAATTTATTGTAGACGAACCTAGGAGCCTGCGGGGGAATTTGATCGGGAAACTGATGAGTGTCCTATAATTTGGATTGGTCCAGTAGCACAACAGTCAAGTTCGTAGCGAAGTGCTTGCCTTACCTGGTGGTGGTGGTCCCCGATAACTGCCTGAGTAAATCCTTACTAATGGCGGCTAAAATGTCAAGCGTATGCCCGGCCAGTAGCATTATACTGGCTTACGCCGTCATATGGCTCACAACCCTATACGAAAGAGATTAAAATATGTGACGAACCACTGACCTCGAATAAAAATGGACTCACGGTTGACGACCCTAGCAAACGTTTAAAGCACAACGATCTTCGGACTTGGACGTGGAATATTCGGACCTTTAACAGGCCACGTGCAGTTGAACAATTAGCAGAGGCCCTTTACCGCTAACATGCAGATATCACCGCCATCTAGGAAGTGCGGTGGGATGGGCCGGACATAAGGATCTCTTATTCGGGTGCGGATTTGCTATATGGGGCAGACTTAGGCAAGAAGTCTTAATTTTCCGATACGTGAGCGTCTTATGAAAATCCACATCAAAGCTAAATTCGCTAACAAAACCCTAATATAGGCATGGGGGCGCCCCTTGGGCATGAATGTCGACGCCATCAAAAAACGTTTCAACAGGCTCCTCGACAAGACATTTGAGCAATGTCCGAAATATGGCTTTAAAATCGTACTAGAAGGGGGACATCTATGGTGAGACAGTTGGTAAGCATAGGACAGTTGGTAACACGACACTACGTCTGGTAACGGACTTAGGCTTATTGACAATGAGGCGGGACGAAATATTACTGTAGCAATCACCCCATCTCCGGATCATCAAACGCGAAATCAAATTGATCATTTTGCAATAGAAGTAAGGCATGACTCTAGCATTCTGGACGTCCGAACTTTCGGGCAGCCACCAAGCACTACATTAAAGAATGACTACTGTGAGAAGATATAACGTAGAAAAGCTGCATTCGCAAGAAACTTCGCCGAACGCGTATCCCCAGATCCCTCAACAGCTCATATCAGATAGCTTCAAGTGCCGAAGACCAGTGGCAACGCTGCCAATGTGCCATCAGAGACGCCGAAATTGATGTTATGGTTTTCACCCGATCAATACCAAGAAATCGCTGGTTTTACGAAGAATCCCGCAAGCATATGCAAGAAGCATACAAAGCGGCGCTGCAACGACGGGAAGAACATCGGGTTCTCTGGAAAAAGGAAAAAGAACACGAGAAAAGCGCGATCGAAGATATTGAGAGGCTGTACTCTAGAAATATCATACGGATGTTTTACCAAGAGGTAAAAAACGAGTGTGTCACGGCAAGAAGACCCATAGAGAAGCCTGTAGAGATGAGGAAGGGAACCTTCTAGTAGATCGACAATCGTGTTGAGAATATAGAAAAACTTTTTCTGCAGAATATATAATGGCGAAGAAGCCCAACATGCCGCTGTCGTGCAAAATAGATCATTCAACTTAGACGATTATACCCAAAACTTCCGTCCATCTGACCAGAACGAAGTAAAGAAGCAATATCTAAGCTAAAATCCAACAAATTAGTTGGACCCGACACGGCTTACCAGGAGAGGTATTGAAAGCTGTTGGAAATGACTTTGTGGAAATCATGCCTCAGATCTGGTCAGAAGGGTGTATGCCTGATGAATGGAATCTTAGCACCATATGTCCGATCCACAAAAAAGGAGATCCCTTCAACTGTGCGAAATACAGAGGTATAAGTCTCATTAGCATCGTTTACAAGATATTGTCTGCCATATTGTGTGTACGTTTGAAACCCTTCGTCAACAACATAATTAGTTCTTCCTTAACAGTAAGGTTTCAGACCAGGAAAGTCCACAATCGACGAAATCTTTACACTCTGGCAGATTCTGGAAAAAACTCAAGAAATCTTAATCGATACTCACGGTGTTTTCACCGATTGTAAGGCCGCATATGATATCATTTATAGAGACAAACTAGATAGAGCCATGTCAAGTTTTGGGATTTCTATCAAGCTCGTCCGTCTGTGCAGAATGATGATTGAGAATGTTCGTTGAGCTAATACTTGAGACACAATCTTTCAAAGATCTATGCAACCACTACCGTATGTAGTCGACTATATCGATATAATTGGTGGAACTTAGCAGGCTATCACCGATGCGTTCGGTAGCAGGCGGAAGCTGCCAAAATGGTTTAACCATAAATGTCATCTCAACAAAAAGGGACACAAAACTTAGACGAATTGGACGGCGATAACTTCGAGGCAGTAAGGGACTTTGTATACCTTGGCTCCGTTATAAATTCTGCCAACAACACTTCAGCAGATATAATACGAAGAACCACTCTTGTCCATCGCTGTGCCTTTGGGTTAAGAAGGCAATTGAGTAGGAAGGCCCTATCACGAAAAACTAAAGAGGCTCTATGTAAGACTTTGAACATCCCAGTTCTACTTTTGGTGCTGAAGCATTGACCCTATCGAAAGCGGATGAAGGTATCTTTAGTATCATGTAGAGCGAATGGAAATTAATTCTCCAGTCCTCAGAGTCTTCGAATCTAACCAGGGCGGACAACGCATCAGGGGAAGACCTCATCTTAGTTGGCGCGAACGAGTAGAATTGGACCTCAACCGACTTGGAGTTCGCAACTGGAGGTAGTTAGCTGGAGACCGGACTAACGGGAGAAGCTTGTTAGTTGAGGCCCTGGTTCACTCCGAACTGTAGCGCAACCTAAGTACCTAAGTGAGAGCCTGCAAAAAGAAAAAAAAATGTCCGGATCTGTACTTGCAATGCTTGGAGTTTGTCTGCTATAAAGTAGATTTCACCACAATTAAGGAAGTCAGTCTTATATTTTAAAGAATAAAACGGGTTGGGTTGGTTGGGTTATTGCAAAGCGAGCTTTTGAATCGTGAGCGAACTCTCACCGATTAGCAAATACCACTCGGATAGGCAACCTCGCCACTGAAGAAATACTCGTAGATCATTCTACCAAAGAAAATCTACGACTTATGCCTTAAGATAGACTTCTATATCTTTTTAGGTGGTTTTAATGCTAAACAGGACATATTTAGTAGTGTATCGGAGAGTATAACATTCACGACGGAATATAATAGCAGCTAGCAAAGAAGCACGGTGGTCATCAGATCTCGAAACAGTCTACCAATTGTTATAAATGGATCACTATCTAGTAACAGCCGAGGTACGAACGAGGATGTCTCTGATGCCATAGCAACGGAAATGTGCCTTGTCCTGTACTTAAGCTCAGTCGAACTTAAATAAATTCACTTGGACAGAAAAATTCGCGAATGTGCTCATTTGCTTCTTTTTTCGATCGAAACCATCGGTTTCTTAAAATTACGATTTGACGATGAAAATTTTTAGAAAAAATACTCCCTTCGATTGGTCTCCAAGACTAAATTTTTGAAAAACAATGTTGTTGGCGTAATTCATGTCAGACGGCCAGCTCTATATTTCAAAAAACCGCACTAAAATGGGATGGCCAGAATAATCTTGAATATCCAGATTGATTTAGTTCATAAACAAAATATGTAAGTTTTTTTAAATTTTATACAATATATTGAAATTATCGTCACAATTACAATTGAAGGAAGGCTTACCTGCTTCCATTTTTTAAACAGCTTTGGATAAATTTGTCGGCATTCTATTTTCAGCGTTAAAGTTGCTAATTTCAAAATTAATATGTGTCATTTGAATTTTTCTTTAAAATGACGGTATTTTTGTGAAAAACACTCATTATCCGAAATTTTACTTTCATTTAATAAAGACTTTCCACAATCCACAATGAGAAACTCCGGGTTCCACTCAATTGAATTCAATCAACCGAAATTGAATGACGAAAATCGCTCAACCATCTATTGAGTGTTTCTGTACTTTTCAAAAAAACTGGGCAAAAGATACTGTAGCTCCACACTTATTTCTACAAAATGTATTTTTCTCTAAGCCAAATTGACCAACCGACCAAGTCGAGTTCGAACTAACATCCGAAACGAGCCGCACAACATGAAGAGGTAAAATCAACTGAAAGTGATAAGCGGGCTCAATGATCGGTCCACCCATTCTGAGATCGTGGTTGGCTCAAATGTATCTGCTAGTGGAAATTGAGTGTGGATGTGGATTTGGCTGAAATTCTACGTGAGTGGGATAACATCGACGGTAAGATCTCTCGTGAACACAAATGTATCTGATATGATGCCGCACCGTAAGATGAAAACATTGCAAACGAATGCATGATGGGGATAATTTCCTTTGATAGTTGATGTGAGAAAAGCGACAACACTGAAGAGATTTTCTTTGGCTCTGATACTGCAGGAGTGTTGACACTGGAACGATTACTTTCCCCAAAAAGATCAAAAGAATACACTGCACTAGCTCTGTGTTTGAAATGCTTTTCCGCTTTTTGAAAAACAAATATTGACCATCACTTCCGTCCCCCAGAGACTGGATTTTTGGCTTTGTGATTAGCTAGCCTCATAAATGTTATTGGAAAAATAGAGGTAGGGTATAATAACAATGACAACCTCTTATTTATGTAGGTCTTACTCGTATCTTTAAGATTTCTGCCATGTAATGACTTTTGTGCCTTAAATCTGTTCTTTAAAAGATCGATAAAAATTTGCTATTATCGTATGAACCATCTCTATAGAAGAAATTGTTGCGTTGGTTGTAAGTTTGAAAAATATGGCATACAGAAAGAATGAGTTATAGATGAACAATTTAGTGGAGAAGATTCCATGATTCGGATCTCTGAAAATTCAGAACAGCCAATCCCTGGCGAGATAAATATTCTGTCAGTTGGTAGTGCGGAGATTTTTAGATATTGTAATATTTTAAGGAGGGCGATCCTATGTCCTATAACAACTATCGAGACATATCCCTACTTACCGTCGCCTATAAGATTCTGTCCACTGAACTGTGTGAACGTCTGAAACCATACTGCACCGTACAAATCGGCCAATACCACAGCGGCTTCCGGCCCGGCATATCGATATCAGACCAAATTTCCACACTAAGACAGATCCTGGAAAAGACCAACGAGTTCCAAGTCGACAAACACCACTTCTTCATCGGCTTCAAAGCCACATATGACACTGAGCTATACCAGTGGCACGAGCGATTCAAAAATGGTCGTGAGTCAATCGAAGATGATGAACGCAGTGGCAGACCATCGACATCGAAAACCGACGAAAACTTTGATGAAGTAAAAGAAATGTTGGTCAATAACCGCAAATTAATCATCAGAGAGATAGCGGAGGACTTCAACATTGCCTATGGATCCGTCCCAGACATTTTGATTAATGATTTGAGTTTCCGTCGTGCAGCACCAAAGTTGGTGCCAAAAGACCTCAATTTCACGCAAAAAAGAGACCGTGTTGACGTCGCAAAAGAGATGATTTGCGAGGCTGAATCCGATCCCACATTCATCAAAAGGATCATTACTGGTGGCGAGACGTGGGTTTATGAGTACGACACGCAATCCAGACATCAGGCAAGTGAATGGCGTCCACCAAATGAGCTGAGACCAAAAAAACCACGTCGTTTTCAGTCAAAAAAGAAGGCAATGCTCACGGTTTTCATGGATTACAACGGTGTAGTGCATCATGAATTTTTGCAAGAATTCCAGACAGTAATCAAAGAGTATTACGAGTATATGCGCGTTTGCGTGAAGCCATTCGCTGAAAGAGGCCAGAATTGTTGGCAGAAAACTCGTGGATTTTGCACCATGATAATGCACCGTCGCACTGTGCCATTATTATTCGTAATTTTTTGACGAAAAATGCAACAAATACCATCCAACAGCCACCGAATCCACCTGATTTGGCTCCCTGTGACTTTTTTCTGTTCAATCGAGTTAAAAAACCAATACGGGGAAGGCGTTTCAGCAGCCGAGAGGAAGTAATGGAAAAATCGCAGGAAGTACTGATGGACATACAGAAAACCGAATATAAAAAATGTTTCGAGGATTGGATCAAGCGCTGGCATAAGTGTGTTGTAGTCGATCGGGAATACTTTGAAGGGGACAATATAGATTTAGATGAACAAACTTGTATTTTTAATTTTCTGAATAAATTCCGAAAAATTTTTGATCAAGGTAGTATAATGTTGTGGCCGAATTCGGGAAAACTGATCCGGATGTGTCGCACAACACTGTAAAACTCGCGATGCTCCGTGCAGTGTGGAAGTAGAACCTCCGAATTATTCCAAACCTGCACCCGATTTCGGCAACCAGATGCGCTGTCGTGTGACTTCTTCAATTTAGTACAAGAGCAGATAGTATGACGAGCAAAATTTAACACGGAAGGTACTCTTTTCTCCAAGTTCGTCTAGCTTCTGGGATACTCGGATGATATTGATATAACTGCACGTTGCCAACTTAAATAAAACCTTTACGGCAGTGATCTTATGTGAATGAGGAAAAAACGAAATATTCGAGTATGCTGTCGACTAAAAACCGTTCCCTCGTATATTACTTAGGACATAATGTCGCTATCGACAGCTACAACTTTGAGGTAGTCAAGGAGTTCACCTATCTCGAGGCAAATGTTAACTCCATAAGCGACATCATGGTGGAGATGCGACGAAGAGCAACCCAAGGCAACCAAGGCTGCTACGTCGGTCTGTCGAAACAACTTGGGTCAAAACTTCGAACGCAAAGAGTCAAAATCATGCTCGACAAACCCTTAATCTTGTCGGTCCTGCTTTACAGAGCCGAATGTTGGACGATAAGTAAGTCAGTGGAACAAGTTTTAGGCTCTTTTCAAAGAAAAATCCTTTGTCAAATATTTGGTCGTGTATAGTATGTGAGGAGGGCGTATGGAGAATGAGAAGAAGACACAACCGCAATCTCTATGAGATGTACAGAGATGTGGACATACTACGGAAGGCAAAAATCCGTCGACTTCATTGGCTCAGCCACATTCAGCGGATGAACGATGATCAGCTAAGAGGGTCTTCGAATCCAAGCCACTAGGTTCGAGATGAAAAGAAAGACCGAACCGCCGGGTTACAGATCAGGCGATCGGAGATATAAGGCAGCTTGGTCTCTCCAACTGGAAGCAGCACGTCCGGGACCGTAATGAATGGAAGGCTACAGTTGTTCAGGCTTTAACCTTCTAAGGGTTGCCAGCCTGATAAGTAAGTACAATAATTGAACCTTGAACCAAATTCAGAGCTCGATGATCTAAATAAAATGAAACTGTTATCAGCTTAGAAAAGGATATTCGAATTTGTACCTATGTAAAAAAAAGTTACAAAGTGTGCCTAAGTGAGAGATTTTGCGCGGTTTATTCGGATTTAATGAACGTTGGCAATGCGAGGAACCAATATCGCAATATTATCAAAATCACTAAAGGATATCGGCCATTTTCAAAAGAACAAATCAACATAAAACTGAAACTTTGAATGATGAGAAGAAGATGAAGGAGATCAAAGTAGCACTTCCGGAAGAAAAATTATATGTCCCTCTGACAATATACAAAAGGCAAGCTAACGTCGTTTTTATATATGGCTTGCTGAAGGAGCTTTTCTAATATAGAGTTGAGATCTCGATTGAGTGCATGCACAGGTTAATCCGTTCCGAAAGTTCACGAAATGAGATTCTTCATATTTTAAGAACTCTTCAGCTCTATGTGACAGTATAGAGCCGCACAGAAGATTTTCTTCGACGTTCTTTGCGAATGTCTCAAGCCCTCCCGTCACATACTAATCGGTACGTAGTGCATTCATCCTTATTTTTGTTTAATAAATTGTTGGTCAAGTGTTGATTGGATAAATGCTTGTTAATAAGCCAAGACTAATTTATTATTTATTCGCTGTGGCGGAAATGACCGTAGCTGGTATAATAGACGCGTATAAAATAAAATCGCGTCTTGCTGCGAAAGGTGTTAAATGCACAGTAGTGCAAGAATCACCAGAAACGTGTTAGTCGTACCTAATCTTTGCAAAGAAATGAAAGTGTGATTCGTAAAAAGTAAAATATTTTTAGGTTTACTTAGATGGCGCTACAGGTTGGGGTGAACCTGGGCCCTAACTAACTAGCATCTCCAGTTAGCCTAGTCTCTAGCTGTAGTCCATTTTGGAATCATGTTTGAATTTTAACTTTTTATCGCTCGTTGGGTAGTAATTCCGAACTCGGATGAAATTAAAAAACGACAGGAAGTGATTCCGAACTCCGACGAAACGAATCCTTGGTCCCTTTTGCACCCACTAGATGGCATTCAAAACCGTGCGATAATAACGCGTGACCACATAAGAACGATACGAAAAAAAATTTAAATAAAACTACAAAGGTGTGAGATATAAAATTTATTCTGGCTTTATTTCGAAGCTACGTTCATGCACATTATTCAAATGGCCGCCTCGGCTTCGCTGGCAGTACTTCAAGCGGTCGGTCCAGTTTTAGATGACTCAGTCCAATAAGTGCAGCGTTATTGCGGCAATAGCGTGTCGAATGTTAGCCTCGAGCTCGTCCAAAGTAGTTGGTTTCTTAGCGTAGACTGAGAACTTGACGTGGTCCCAGCGCAAATAGTCAAGTAGTGTCAAATCGCATGATCGCGGCGGCCGATTGAGATAACCCAGTCACCAAATTTCCCTCTCACAACTTCGAGCATTGCATTGCTTGTACAGCATGTAGCGCCGTCCTGTTGGAACCACAGCTCGGATATATCGATGTTGTCGAGCTTTGACTACAGAAAGTCAGTTAACATCGCTTTATACCTTAGACCATTTACGGTAAAAGTGTCTCCTTCCTCATAAGGTCCGATGATGCTGCCATGCCATAAATCGCACCAAACAGTCAATCTTTGTGGATGCATTGATTCTTGCCCGAACACTTGTGGATTGTGTTTGCTCCAATAATGCCAATTTTGCTTGTTAACATAGCCGTTGAGGCAAAAATGGCGCTCGTCCGAGAAGATGATTTTTTGGCCAAAATCCGGATTTCCGGCCAACATTTTCAGCGTTTAATTAGCGCAATCACGCCGTTGTCTATGGTAGTAACCCCGCTTGAATTTTTGCGTCAGTACAATCTTATACGGATTTAGGCCCATCTCTAACCGCAAAATAAGCCGGGTTGACTCTCTTGAGATGCCCAATTCAGCTGATCGGCTCCGAACCGATATTTCTGGGTCTTCTTCGATACTGGCCGCTACGGCTACAATTTTGCAGCAATCTCTGTCTGGTTAGTGGCTTAAAATCCAAAAGTGTGTACTGACGTTTCCAGACTTTTCCACTGTGTGACGAATTGTCTGCACTCTGAAGCCATGAAATTCACATTGCGTGTTTACAACTGACCCATTTCGATAACCCGCGCATGCGGCAAGCGTAAAACGATTCATGATGAAATGGCGAACCTTACTGAATATTTTGACAGCTGGATGTTGTCGGTAACTTTGACAGCTGCTGAAACATAACAACTGGAAAAACTATCATTGCTATCTGGTCAGCTTATACTTGTAAGTGACACTATTATTATCCAAAAAGGATTAAGTCTTCGTTACTTCACGATGTGGCACTACTTCCACCAGTAGTGGAAGCCAATAAAGTTATTCTACTTCGAACTCTGTTTAACAACATCGGCATCGTCATCATCATTGTTGCAATCGTCAAAGTACCTACATACTTCTGCTTCACAACAAAATTTGACTTGTTTGCTTGGCTTTTGTTTGTCAACGCCCAGAAGATAAGCAGCATAGAACAGCCCAGAAACAGAATTGCTCCAATGACATCGGATGAACTAGTTTGGGAGTAGCGTCATTAGTAATGCAAGCAAAATAACATCCTATGAAAGGCCTTGTAGTAAAAATACACAAACAAGTTGTGCTTATTTATGAGGGCTGGGCAAATTCATAACTCGCATGCGGGATACTTACGCTCCATCTCGTGTACGCACTATAGACCCGAGTATAGGCACCAAAGGTCATGACAGGCTTTTTATGAGTATGGCATATTGCATGGAAATTAGCTGTTTTGTTGGGCATGTGCCGTGCAGGAGCATTGTCCCAAAGAGAGGGAAAGCTTTTTATTTAAATGGGAAGAAAAAGCGTTACTTCCACCGAAAATCCATTTCTAAATTGGATTCCAAACGGTGTGACCATTGGGCTATAACGGCACGTACAGTTTCCATGGAGATCGTGGACGCTGCTCTGGTTAATGCTGTTTTAAGGCCTTCCAAATTTCTGTGGGGAGTCTTGCAAGCCATGTTCTCCAATTCTGAATACAAACCATAATCCAATGGATTTAGATCTGGACTCCCCAACGGCCAATCTTCTGCTGCTATAAAGCCAGGAATATTGACTCTGAGCCACTCCTGCGTGGTTTTGGCTTTGTGCGCTGGAGTCCTGTTGAAAGATTCATCTGTATCCATTGAAAAGTGTATTGGTCAAACCCTTCACAACACCCTCTTGCACATCTTGTTTGTAAACCTTTGCACCAGTTTTTACGGCTTTTTCACAGAAGGTATGTGACACCCCACCACATCATTATGGAAGCAGGATGATGTCCACGTTGAATCATTGGAACTACTTTTTTCGCCTCCATAGGTGAAGTGGCAACAATTTTATCATTTTTTTGTTGAAAACTTCTTCCACGGTAAAAATTTTCTCCTCCGAAAACAGAATGTTTTCATGGCCATTGTCCGCGTCCCATTCCAAAGGCGCTTGCATCTTTCCAGCCTATTTTTTTTTAGTTGAGGAGTTAGAAGATGACCCGTGGACTGACGATAGGCTTTCATATGCAGATCATCCCGAATCAGCCTAGACATGGATTGACATGGTTGATATACCTAATTTCTTGGACATGATCTTCTGCTTCCTAAGGGGATTTCTCCGAATTCTTTCATGCACTGCCTTTACTACCGCATTCGTACGGACGACGCTCGGGTAACCACTTCTTGGACTCTCTTCTATTGCAAACAATTCGCCGAAGTGAGCAATAGCCCGATAAACGAATATTCTCGATATTCCGAGTGGTTTTAGCAACTCGAAAATTTGGCCAGCACTCTTTCTGCACTTATGCAACGCTATTACCGCGACTCGATTCCCTTTACCGCCCCACTCCATGTTAATAGTTTGCAAACTGAAACCAAACGGACCAGTATTCTTCAATAATCAGTGCATGTGTTCTGAAAAAAAAGTTAACGGTTCTATTCCCATAAGAAGTTTTGAACGATAAGCGCTGGAAATTATGTAACAGAACTTATGGCAATACTAGGTTTGTTGTTTTCGATTGACTGTCAGCATTAGTGAGTTCAGTGTGCACCAAAAACCGAGTTTAAACAGAGTTGCGATAAAAGTGTGTTCAATGTTCTGCATAGTGTTTTTCGTGCATCTCTGCACTCCTTTTCCCCTACTTTTGAAGAAAGTTCTGTCAGAATTTTTAATATAACATAAACTGTGTTGTTTTGTTGTTTACAGGCTCAAATACCTCAAAAATGGAATGAATTGGGTAAGGCATGGGTCTTTGTTGTGCCTTTCAGTGCCCGCGCTGGGCAAAAAACGTACATCAATTGATCGCAAAGTCATAATTTGACAGTTTGTTTTGTTAAACATTTAATGAGACGTGCTGTCAAAATATTGCTCAAACACAAATAACAACCTATAACACTCATCTGTCAGCTGAAGTTTTACTTTTTATAGGTTAAGTATCAATATAAAGCGCATGAATCGACAAACTGCTTTTCTATAAATATCCGTATGAATATTTTTTCAATTAGTTACCCGATAATTGTTGAAAGTCAGTTCTAACCAAAGCTAATTGAACAGTGACACAAAGTTGCATTTTATGTCATGAAACAGCCGCAAAGAAACTTGCTTTTCTTTTAACGAAGAATGAAACATTTATAATTTGCATATTGAGTAACAAATCATCGCTTAATTGTTCTTATGTACATATACCTTAGTTACAATAATGGTGTTTGATGAGTTTTATCTAATGTTCCGTGACTAAGCGGAGAAGCGACTTGAAACAGAAATACTGTTTATCGCGTTCGCCGTTTTATTAATAAAAGAGAAAGCCCTGTCGGAAATCACAGAAAGCTATTGGAACTCTTCGCTCTACCGAAAGAACATTTTTCGGGACAATAGTCAGATGGCGCAATAGTGTGGGGTGAACTTGGGCTTCAACTAATAAGCCTCTCCAGTTAGTCCAGTCGTTAGCTAACTGCCTCTAGTTGCGAACTCCGAGGCGGTTGAGGGTCCCTCCTACTTGTGCGCGCCACCTACGGTGATATCGTCCTCTACCGAGTTGTCCCTCCGGGTTAGATTCCAAGACTCTACGCGCCGGAGCATTGGTGTCCATTAGCTGAACAAATCTTAGCCATCTCAGGCGACTGATGCACAGTTTTCTGACTAGGTCGATGACGTTGTACAGCCAGTATGGTTCGTCGTTGAATTTTCTCCCCCAAAACCCGTCAATGCAAACGGGACCGAATATTTTCCGAAGGATTTTTCTCTCGAAACGACTGAGGACATCTTCATTCGCTTTCGATAGTGTTTATGCCTCAGCGCCATAAAGCAGGACTGCGATGATTAACGTCTTATATAGAGTCTCCTTAGTTTTTTCAGGAGAAAGGGCCTTACTACTCAATTGTCTTCTTTTATTTCTGCTGAGGTGCTGTTGATAGAAGTCATAACTGATCCAAGGTAGAGAAAGTCCTTAATTACTCTGAAATTATAGCTGTCGATTGTGTCGATCTGTCCAATTCGTCTTACGTTGTGTTTCCCTTCCTGTTGACACCATATACTTGGCTTCGGACTCATCACCGCTAAACCCATTTGGACAGCGTCCGTTTCAATACTAGCGAACGCACCAGTGATATCATCGCCGTACGCTAGTAGTTGCACAGACTTTTGAAAGATTGTGCCTCAAATATTCGTTCAGCATACGTTCTAAATCGTCATTTTGTGCAAACGGACGAGCTCGTCCCTATAAACGATAACATATGCGGCCTTAAAATCGATGAAAAGATGGTGGGTGCGAAGGGTTTCAGACGTCCGCACAATAAGGCAGACAAAATCTTTTATACGATGTGGTGGAGACTTACACCTCTATAGTTGGTGGGTTTCCTTTTTTGTGGATCAGGTATATGGTGCTGAGATTCTATTCATCTGGCATACACTCTTCTCACCTGATCTGAGAAATGTGTTGGTGGATGATCTCCACAAAGTCATTTCCAGCAATTTTGAATACCTCGGTCGGTAAGCCATCAGGTCCACCTGATTTGTTCGATTTTAGCTTAGATATTGCTGTCCTTACCTCGTTCAGGTCAGGTGGACGGAAATTTTGGCTATCATCGCCTAAGTTGAATGGTCTATCCTGCAGAAAAGTTTTTTCATATTCTCAGCACCGAGTGAGTGACTCCACTACAAGGTTTCCTTCTTCATCCCTACTGGCTTCTGTATGGGTCTTCTTGCCTTGACAAGTTCTTTTTAGCTGTTAGTGAAACTTCCGTACGTTATTTCTGGAATAGCTTTCAATATCTTCCATCGCGCACTTGTCGTGCTCGGTTTTCTTCTTCCTGATTCTTCGATTTGATGTCCTTCCCGTCTGTTCTGCTCGTAGAACTCACGAGCAGCTCTTCTCCTTCGATATAGCGCCGCTTTGTAGGCTTGTTGTTTAGCTGAATGTGTTTGCCTGCATTTTTCATCAAGCCAGGGATTTGTTGGTGGTGGTCGGGTAAAACCCAGTACATCAGTTGCGGCGTCTCTGGCAGCATTGCCATCAGTCTTTCGTATTTGATGTTGTTGGCATAGGAGTTACTGAGAGATTTCGGGATACGCGTTCGGCGGAGATACTGGGGGTTTCTTGCGATTGCAGGTTGTCTACGTTATATCTTTTCACAGTAGTTCTTCTTGGTTGTGGCGGTTGGGAAATCTGCATTTACGCCTTTGCTGGTAAGATGGCGATCCGAGTCAATGCTAGCTGCCTGGAACGTTCGGACGTCCAGAATATGTAATGGAGGCATGCCTCCATGCAATACAATCGCCTAGTACGATTTTAACGTCATACTTCGGACATTGCTCAAATGTCTTGTCGAGAAGCTCGCAGAAATATTCCTAACGTCGCGCCTATTTCCATATTAGGCTTATGTTGTCGAATTTAGCCTTGATGCGGATTACCATAAGACACTCACGAGTCGGAAAATTAAGACTTCTTGCCTAAGTTTGCCCCATATTGCGAATCCGCATCTGAATAAGCGCTCTTTATGTCCGGCCCATCCCATCGCACTTCATAGATGGCTGTGATATCTGCGTGCTAATTGCCCGTGGCTTATTAAAGGTCCGAATATTCCACGTGCAAGTTCGAAGGTCGCTGTGCTTTAAACGTTTGCTAGGGTCGTCAACCGTGAGTCTATTTTTATCAGAGGCCATTAGTTGGTTCGTCACGTATTTTAATCTCTTCCGTATAGGGCTCTATGACGGGGTGGACCACTCCAATGCTACTGGCCGGAATGTTCCTACATGAGCCTGCATAAGTAAGGGATTTACTCACGCAAATACCGGGCCACTTTAAGGTAAGCCAAGCACTTCGCTACGAGCTTGATTGTTGCGCTGCTGGACCAATCCGAGTTATAACACACACGGCAGTTTCCTGATGAATCGCTACGCTGGTCCAGACGAAAGAAAAGTGGTCGAGTCCAGAGTAATGGATATGAAGAGACATCGACACATTTTCCATTTATCTGAGTTCGCCAGGAATTCAGCATATGGCACACTCGGTCTAATGGCCTAAAAACCTTCCAGTTGGTGATTTTCGGCACAGATTTGCCCGTGGCACTTCAGACTGAAAGATCTGTTTCCCCTATCGATGCATCCGATACTTGATCTCCGCAGAAGCTGTACTCTGCATCGTTAAGACTGTTGTAATTGCTTGACTGCCGACCTTTCTCGCCCGTTTTCTTCCTTTGGTGTTTCGCTGTTTTCAAGGAAATGGATTCCTGCGACATCCAAAATCTGTTAGCCTAATCTGACGTCCTTGCTGTTTGCAGCATTGGTTTCATTCGGTTCTTATGGGCGGAAAAACACATCACCACCACCACCATTAGTAGAAATTCAGTCGGTTCTGAGGATGTAGAAAGGACATTTTGTATATTTTTAAACGGCGAGGAAAGCGCAAAATCAGTTATCATGCGTACGAGCCATTTAATTAAAACCTGATTAAGATAGTAAAGATAGCAATATACCAACTTAACTCAAATTAGGCTGCTAATCAGGATGGGCTCTCTGTCGAGACTACTTTGCCGAAAGCATATCTACACCAACTTATTTGAAAGATTCGTTCGGAAGAAAGTGTGCCTATTGAATGGAGCCTCAGCATCCATAGTTGTTGTTGTTGCATCGGTTAAGACGACCTGTTTAGTTGTGCCACGTTGTACAGAATGCCGGAGGAGTATGCTCAAATTGGTCTAGCTCTGGTTCGCTATTAAATATGATAATAGCGCCTCAGTACTCGAACGAAGAGTTATAAGTACAATACTTGCCAATCGCTGTATTTTTGGCCTTAGAAGACAAATGAGTCATTAGTCCAGGAAATACTAAGGATGCTCTACATAAGATCTTATTCATCTAATAGTCACCGTAATGTATGTTATAAGAAGAAGCGTTTAATATTAAGGAGATTCTATATAAAAACCTTAACATACCAGTCTTGCTTTTTTTTTTATAATCAACGCGCGCTCAAGGGGTTTTTGTACCCTTCAAATGTTCGTACACAGCGCGGGCGAAGGAAATTTACGGAGGAAGAAAAGATAGGTTCCGATGTACATTGTTTTTAAATGTTTGTAAATTATTACGACCAGGAATCACAGAGTTCCGCAGTGCATTCCATAAGCGCGTTGTACGGCTTACTAAAGAATCGCGATATTTTAGAGAACTTCCTCAGGTATACTGATGAGCATTCATAGCGAGACGGGTGTTACGGTTGAAAGTTTGAATGGGCGGAGTGCTACTGGTGATTTCTATGGAGCACTGGTGGTGATAAAACAAAGTGAGACAGGAGACATTACGTCGGTGTTCGAGGGTGTCAATTGATTGACAGATATTAGTATCACCAATGAGTTTAATCGCACGGTTTTGAATACTATCTAGCAGGTGCAGAGATGTTTTAGGAGCACCTGACCAGATGTGGGCACTGTACTCCAGTTTTGGGCGGATAAATGCCTTATATATTGTGGCCAGATCAGAGGGGCTAAAATATTTCTTACATCGCTTGAGGAAACCTAGACATTTCGCAGCATTTTTGACGACATCGAATATGTGGTCATTCCAACGTAAGTTGTCACTGACACACATACCGAGAATGGAAAGTTTATCGGTTTCGACGATGCAAGTGCCATTCATGGATAATGGCTTCGTATTTGAATTTCGCTTTAATGACAGCAGACAGCATTGAGTTTTGGAAACATTAAATTCCACTCGGTTGATAGTTCCGCAATTGGTTATGCTGTTAATATCGGAATTTAATGAGCTTAACATACGCTGGCGTTCCCGTTTTACAACCGAAGAGCAGGGGCGTGATCTGGGAACGAATATGAAAAACAGAGAGTACTGTCATTAACAAAAGGAATATACACCCTGAATGACTCGAACTGCAACCGACTTCAGACTGTAATTTCCAAACCGTTCATGACAGTGAGCTCAAATTTTGACACATGACAGATAATTTTATTATTTACAAGTCTTTTAAACGATTTGCTTCTCAGTTGTGTTGAAAAATTTTTATCCACGATGGAATTCAAACGTGATAGTGTGATTGCTTTATATTTGGCTGGA
Source organism: Volucella zonaria (assembly GCA_963966105.1). Lineage (NCBI taxonomy): Eukaryota > Metazoa > Arthropoda > Insecta > Diptera > Syrphidae > Volucella > Volucella zonaria. Next base: position 177,792,931 of record OZ014531.1, on the reverse strand, counting down.
AAAAAACAAGTAGCTATCGTTAGAGCCCTTCAGCACCTCAACGTGAATAAATCATTTGTGTCTCGAACCATAGCTCGTTACCGTGATACTGGTAGCGTTGCAAAATGCCATGGAGGTGGTCATAAAAAGACAGCAACGTCGGCAGAAATGGTTCGGAAAGTGGAGGCTCGGATTGAGCGAAATCCGCGTCGAAGTGGAAGAAAAATGGCTCGTGAGCTCAACATATTGTTGGAACGGATGCAACACTTACTGAAGAATGAGCTTGAGCTCAAGCCATTGAAATTCCAAAAAGCACACCATCTTACACCGCAACAGAAAAACAGTTAAAATCGAAAGAGCGAAGGAGTTGCTACGCTTGCACGAAAGTAGTGAGTTGCCGAATTTGGTTTTTACCGATGAGTCGCCATTTGTTATCGAGCAATATCTCAACAAACAAACTGACCGAGTTTATTTGCTAGAGAGGTCCTTCGAAAATTTGCACCTTCGGAGCAGGCAGCACCGATGGTGATGATTTGGGCCGCCATAACCGCCGATGGTCGCTCTTCGCTCATATTTTTGGACCGTGGCGTCAAAATTAACGCGATCGTATACCGTGAAACTGTCTTAGAGACAGTATTGAAGCCTTGGGCAAACAATCATTTCGGTCGGAGACCGTGGACATTTCAACAAGACTCGGCACCGTCTCACAAAGCGCGCGTCAACCAAGATTGGTTAAAAACAATGTTACACTCTTCATTTCTTCGACACAATGGATTGCAAATTCTCCGGATGCAAATCCGTTGGATTTCTCTGTGTGAGGTATTTTGAGGGCGAAGGTTGGCACTAAAAAATACCAAAGTTTGGACCACCTAATACAAGCATTTCGCCGGGAATGGGCCAAAATACCGCAGAGCCACTTGCGTGCAGTGTGCGATGCTTTCTTCGGCCGTCTCAAGGCCATTATTCGCGCCAAAGGTGGACATATTGAAAACTACTGATACAATTTGAAAATTGATGTACTTTCCAACATTTTTTGCTTTGGCACAATAAAATTTATCAAAAAATAAAAGAATTATAGCATTTTAAAAAGTTGGAGTTCGGGTCATTCACCCTGTACTGGATTAGAAGTAGCAGACAAGAGATCATTAATGAAAATCAAAAAGAGTGTCGGAGACAGAACGGAGCCCTGGGGCACGCCAGCATTTATTTCGTGAATATCAGACTTGAAACCGTCCAAGACAACTTGAATTGAACGTTCCGAAGAAGAAGAGAGTCATCGATCCCAAAAGCACGCATTTTCGACAAAACAGCCTGATGCCAAACTCTGTCAAATGCCTTAGAAATATCAAGTGGAACTATCTTGCTTTCGCGAGATTAATGTACGCTTTGGTTCCACTTTTCGGTGAGTCATGCCATCAAATCATCAGTGGACCTGATGCTACGAAAACCATATTGCCAGTCATTGAGAAGTTTTCGTGTTTCGAGATATTTCATGAGCCGACGGTTTATCAGCGTTTCCACGACCTTGGAGAGAAGGAACGTAAGCGCAATGGGTCTGTAGGAGGAGAGATTCGCCTTTTTTAGGGACGGGCTAGACAAATGCTGTTTTCCATCTGCTCGGAAAGAGTCCTAAAAAGTAGGATTGATGAAAACGCTGAAGCAGTGGTTTTGCCAGTGAGCAAGAACACCTCTTCAGAAGGAGGGGAGATATACCCTCTGGACCAGCGGATTTGTGAATATTAAGATCTTTAAGTAGTCTTGCTACTACATGAGTGCAAAAGTGGATCTGTGTTGAGCTGGCCGCAAAGTATGCAGTAAACAGATTGGCCCTGTCCAATGACCTGACAGCTGGAATGCCATTGTAAATGAGCGTTGGGATGGAGGATGAGGCAGAATTTCTAATGTTTTTGACAAAAGACCAAAAGGTTTTACTACCTTTGTGACATTACTGCTTCAACTTTTGGTCGTATTGAAATTTTACGCGCTTAAGAAAGACGTTGCAGTCATTCCTGGCTCGTTTAAACTGTTTTCGGTTTTCCTCTGTCGGTCTTGAAGAACCGAAAAAACATTTCTCTAACCCTGACAGCCTCTTTACAGCTCGAGTCGTACAATGCCTTTTCTTTTGGTGTGATACTTTTCATCCGATGAGGGATAAAGCATCTCATTTCAAAGAGGATAGTTTCTGTGATCATGTCAGCAGCGGCATCCGGTGGTCGTTTTGAATGGAACTGACTGGATTTAAAGACGCCGATTTAAGAGTGAACTTTAAGAGGTGTACAGCAACATAGATCTTGTCAGTAAAGTGCGCATCAGTCACCAAAGTTCTTAGAGCGAATGAAAACCAATACTCCAGTTAAAATAGATTATTTCAGCCCTTGTTGTTCCACCGCCGTAGAGGAGCACTTCGCCTGACCTGATCCAACTGTTAATGTGCAACTGGAGGGAATTAATCACAGACTGTGCTAGCTGGAGAGGCTTATCGTTATCTATAAGAAAACTCTTCTCTTGTTACGTACATTGACCTGAGCCCAAGGCCAACATGTGAAATTCCGGTACCTGAAGAATTGTTCGTCTACTGAGGAAACCGCTCACTCACAGCAGCATTTCTATTCGCCACGAAATCCAGACCATACTTTCTGTTTGTTCTATCAGATAGAGATCCACCTGCTTCCTATTTTTCAATAAGCTAGCTAAATGTCCTCGCATGTGCTTGGAGCATTATGCAGCTTGAATAACTGTCCATAAATTGAGAATATTTTCCAGCAAAAGAACATATCGTCTCGATTTATTGTGCACCGTTTGCTCTTAGATCCTGCAACGTGTTTTCATGATTATCAACGTCTCCTTTATTCCGCATTGCTTTAAAAATTAATTTTTATTCCACAAGTTGCATCCTTGTGCAATATACAATACAATAAAATCCAACATCATATCTGTCAAGTTCACAAACAAACTACTTCCTTCATAAGCATTGCACTAATTACAGCCCATTTCGAAGGCTGCAATTCCACCTGCATGTGGATTAAACGTTCCACAACCAGCCCAACTGGGTTACCATTTGTCAGAGACTTTCCCATGAGGGAAAAAAAAAAAAAAAAATTTAATTGAAATCGCCAAGTTCTGCACGCATAGGAGTGGAATTCCTTTGCTCCAAGTCGGTGCTCCATGTATGGAAGTATGAAAGTCCAAGTTTTAGTGAACAGAATCTGGATTCATGGATACACGCAACAATCTAGGAGAGACACTGTCATGACGCTGGCTATTTGTACATGTCACCATTGAGTTATTAATTTCCACAGTCCAAAGCCATTTCTAGGCTGCTCCTTGTCTGTTCTCAACTATATATAGAGTCGGCAATCGATAACACATTTCCGTTGGCGAACTTGTTCGCAACATCTTGACCAGTCACATGTAGGCAAAGGAGTCACGCCAAAAATCTATTCTGTCAGCTCCTTGACTGGTAACATTAATTTTTAATTTATTTTAAGTGCTTGGCATAGTTTACTCGTAACTCGGTGTCTGGTCTTCGTCTAATTAAAATACCATGAGAGGAGGATTCGCATTTCTGGAGAAGATTCCACGTTTAGGTGGTCCTTAAGCGGACGCTGATGGGAATGCGTGTTTCTTTAATTGCATAACTGGATTTCACCGGCTTAGACACGAGATCACCTGTATTTTGTGGTCTAAGTGCTCCCAAAACTCTGCTCTAATTAGGCTTACATGATGGTCACACTGGTCGTACTCGTATTCACATTTGTATCTCCAAATATTGCAATAGTATCGATCGTTTGGTATTTCAATTACAACCGCGATGAAAGAGGGTGTGGACTCAATCGCCTTCAGATTGGTCATTGGTCCTCTAATGAGCACTGGCATTATGGCAGCACTGATGTATGGCTTTTCATAACAACGTGCCTCCGATATCGGAACTATCAATTTGGAATTAATGGGTAACTAGTAGCACTAATGGATACAGTAGCAGAGTGTTGAAAATTTAGTTAAACAAACTGGAGACTAATGAGGAAATAAAATGTCGCGAGATAATTTATGAGGCCACTCGGCGGTTGCGAAAGTGGTTTGTAGTCTGTAGATTTGATTGACAGGTAGGGACTGCCTGCGTAACGTATCTACTACCTCTTCGATTCATTTTAAAGAAATTTTTGAAGGTTCAACGAATCGATTGGTATTTCGAAATTCCCTGCTCATGTCACATAAGTTTTCCTCCTTGCTAGTCCCACTGCAGATTCATGTTGATCGCACGCACCGAAAAAGTAATCAGATTTCAAGATTTATGCATTATGAGCATACAACATGCGCACAGTACCGTTCCTACGCAATTACAAGTAGTTTTCACCCTGGTGACTATCTATTTTGCAAGATTATTGCCCCATGACCACCTACAGTTTTTCACTTCTTCTAGAAGCCTACCTCATGACTTCTTGGACGTTTTAACTGCCCCACACTAACCTGGAGCCGAAACAGCTTTATGACTCTGCCATATAGCAGCTCAGTTAATTACCTCCATTGGGACCTTTTATACGGCACGCACTGTGACTCCATGGGGAACAATATTATCTCAACTCGCATTCACCATACCAGGTGTGTCATCAATTTTTCATACTAAGACTTCATAAATATCTTTCTCGACAACGACAATCCGTACGGATACGGCTGCATTACGAGTAAGTTGATCTTGGTCAGTACGTCTAACATCAGTAGATCGGGGGGTATAAATTTAGCAAATTTGTACATAGATGGCGCGCGATTTGTGTCCATAATTTTGGTATATCACATTGCGCGCTAATAATCTCCATTCACAGGCTGAGTGACTGACCAAATTGGTGACACCCTGCCGTCCGAAACGTCAGTCACTTACGAGTATGTTGGCCAATACGGAACCCAGATTTACATAAACTTAAGGACACGTTCACATTGTCTGCTGTTACTTGTGCTCCTCTCTGCCTCTGCTTGTACTCTAAGTGAACTGCAAAATATACGAGTATCTGTGATCTGCTGGTTTTCTGCGCTTTTTGCCTTTGTGGGATTTTTCACTTCGTTAGGCCTAATTGAGATCGATACAAATTCAGTGGCGCGTTTTTTATGCGAATGGATATTTCAGTTTCTGGACAAGAGGTGATTGACGGATGGCAGACATGGGCTTAGCTGTACTTGACTATGCGTACTGAATTAATTGCCACACTGTAATGCAAGACTGTAAGGCGGATAAATTGTAGCACTTTAAACGCTTATTAGGTGCAGAGATAAAGCTAGAGAATGAGGGGGAGAAAAAACGTTTCTTGTTCATTAGCACGATAAATGCGTAGGTTGTTGGTTGGTGAGGCCGTTTCTTTTTTTGTGAGACTGTACAATCCTTTAGGAGAATGGCTTCATTAACCATTATCATTCACTTTGATTGATTTGTCTAACGTGACCATTGCATTTGATACGAGTGCTCCACCGATAGCGATCAGCATTCGGTTGGTGGTTTTGTGGTGTAGAGAATCTGAATTAAGAAGATCTGAGTATCGACTGGCATTTAGCTATCCTTGAACATGGGGAAGCTCCAAGTAAGTAAACTAGTTTTCCTGAGTTCAACGATCACTAGATTTTTAACACTGACCTGGATTTTATTAATCCCATCGATGTACATAGGTTGGTATAAAATTCGATGCAGGGTTCCAAAAGCAGCTCAAGGGGTTCTAGGTGCTACTCAGGGTTGATTATTCAAACCCCTTGGCTGTAAAGGTGACTGCGATTTTATTTCGAATATTTAATTACTAACAAAGTGGAGCTACATCTATGCGTGAACCAGGGGCTTAACCAACATGTTGGTTTCCTTCTTTTCTTCGGCTGCTTTGTTCTAGCAGTAAAGTATTCTACCCAGGTGAGAGGTCGAACTAAGCGCCAAATTCGTCAATGGTCAATTCGTTAGATGGTAAACAGTGACTCCATGTGACACTTGCAATAGCTACAATCCATTTGTAGGCTCCCTCCAACATACTGAAGCAATCCTCCTACGATTTAGGCTTAATCCAGGAGTCACGAAATCTTTCGACTCTGATGACCGCTGCGGCTCTTTCTATGACACGTTCAGTAGTTTGGTTGGAACGATGGAGAGAGTACTGGTGAGGTTCAGGCTGTTAGGGTCTAACTCCATCAGAACAGGCAGGTGGTTGATTAGAGTGCTGTTTTTGACAGGTTGTATCAGGAAACTGAAAAGGTCGATCGGGCTCTAAAGGAGATACACTCTGAAAGACTACCGTCTAAGGGACAATTGAGGAGGAGAAGAGGAAGTCAGACAAACGCTCGAAGTAGAGACAAGGCAAGTGGTGTCGAAAGCGCGAGTGCTTAAATTTCCACTCCTCCAGCAGCGACAGAGCAGAGAAACAAATCGGCGGATCTATTGAAACTGATCAGGCTCTTGGAACTTTGGAACTGAGACTGCACCTTTTTTTTTTTAAGTTAGCGCGGGTTCAAGGGGTTATTAGTACCAAATGTGGGCCCCGCCAAATTATCAAGGCTTCGCCCATTAATGACGTTTTCTAACAATGATGGGGGGGCAGAGCAAAGTACTGGAATTATCGTAACGGTTTTCAGACGACGCCACCGAAGTATGCTACGATTTGACCAGTAACAAGCGACCGGTCATAGGTCCTGTTGGTGGCAGGACCACCGGTAATCCCTACCAGGACTTAATGGTACCATTGGAGTCAGGAGCCACCCAGATCGCCGTCCGGGCCTGATTTGTTGAGGTAGGCCCCCTTGTGGGAGCGTCATGGTGGCGGTGTCATCCTGTTGGTTTAACCCCATGCAGAGTTGCAATAAGTACTGGGTGCTATGACCCTAAGATCAGGAAGAGGTTTTAGATCGGCCTCGACTTATACCAAGGGTGGAACTTGTACCTCCGACACAGTTCCGAATTGGTACTCAGGAAAGCGGCAGGCGATGGCAAGGCGTATCCTTACTACCAAGGATGTATGGGAATCGCATGAAATTACGTCTCCGCGATAGGTGTTCACGCTTCGAGGCTAAATTCTCTAATATAAGCCTAATATGCGCGCATGCCCCTACGAAAGGTAGGGACGACGACAGCAACGAACGTTTCTACGAGCTCCTCGACGAGACATATGCGCATTATCGGAAGTATGACTTAAAAATCGTATTAGGCGATTTTAACGCCAGGGTAGGAAAGGAGGACATGTTTGGTAGGACAGTTGGTAAGCATAGCCTGTAGGACACGACGTCTGGCAACGGACTAAATATCACTATAGCACATCCAATATACGCAAGGGGACATGGAGGTCTCCGGATCATGAAACGTGAAATAAAATTGATTATTTTCTGATAGATATAACGTATGCCTCTAGCATTCTAGACGTCCGAACGTTCCGGGCAGCTAACATTGACTCGGATCGCCACCTTGTTGCAGCCAAGGCGTGAATGCAGATTTCCCATGTGCCACAACAAACAAGAGCTACTCTGAGAAGATATAACATTGAAAAGCCGCAATCGCAGGAGACCGCCAGAAACTTCGCCGAACGCTTATCACGAAATCTCTCAACAACTCCTATGACGCCAGCATTAAGTACTGAAACCCAGTGGCAGCGCTGCCAACGTGCCATCAGAGACGCCGCAATTGATGTACTGGGTTTCACCCGCAGCTAAATAAAGCGGACGAAGAACGAGAGCTACTCGTGATCTGTACGAGCAGAAAAGGGAAGGCTTCTCCAGAAGAAAAAAAAAGAGCAAGAGAAGCGCGCGATTGAAGACACTGAAGGGTTTTACTCCAGCAGTAACGTACAGAAGTTTTACCAACAGGTAAAAGGGCGTGTCAAGACCAGGAGACTCGCATAGAAGCCTGTAAAGATGAAGAAGGAAGCTTTGTAGCAGAGTCACTCAACATCCCGCCGTCAGGCAGAAAAGACCAAGCCACAATTTCCATCCACCTGACCAAAATGAAGTGAGGGTAGCAATATCTAAGATAGAATCCAACAAATCAGTTGGACCTGACGGCTTACCGGCCAAGGTATTCAAAGCTACTGGAAATGACTTTGTGGAGAGCAGTCTTCAACTCATTTCTTAGATCAGTTCAGAAGAGTTTAGAATATAAGCTCTGCATCATGTGCACAAAATTCACAAAAAAGGAGATCTTCTCAACTGCGCCACCTGTAGAGGTAAATGTTTTCTCAACACCCTCGAAGCTTTCATCGATTTTAAGGCCGTATATGACAGCATTTATAGAGACAAGCCACCTAGAGCCATGTCTAGTCATGGAATTTTTGCCAAACTCCAAAAGGTGTTAGACAAGGTGACGCACTGTCTTGCGACTTCTGCGACATCTTACTTCAAAGAATTGTGCGGAACTCATAAGTGAAGACCAGAGGCACAATCTCTCAAAAGTCTGCCGAACTACTGAGGTACGCCGGCCGGGAGTTCAACGGGCTGTCACCAGTGCGTTCGCTAGTATTGAAACGGAAGCTCCCAAATTGGATTTAGCGGCAAATGAGGGCAAAACTAAGTATATGCTGTCAACAAGAGGGGACACACAACATTGACGAATTGGACAGCTACAATTTCGAGGTGGTAAGGGACGCAGCCAACCCTGGCTATGCTCTAAATTCTGGAACAACACCTCAGCAGAAATAAAAAGCAAAATCACTTTTGCCATCCCTGTCCCTGTGGGCTGAAAAGGCCCTATTCTGAACAACTAAGCGGATTCTATATAAGACCTTGATCAGTTCAGTCCTATTTTACGCCGCAGAAGAATGGACTCTATCGAAAGCGGATGAAGATATCCTTAGTAGCTTCGAGAGAAAAATTCATTGAAAAATATTCGGTCGGCTTTGGAAGAGAAGATTTAACGACAAACTATACGAGCTGCCTCTGATGCCTAAGAATGCGCACCAATGCTCCGGCCCGAAGAGCATTCGAATCTAACCCAGAGGGACAACGGAGTAGAGGAAGACCTACCGCAGGTGGCGTGCACAAATAGAAGGAGACCTCAACCGACTTGGAGTGCGCAACTGGGGGCAGTTAGCTAAAGACCGGACTAACTCTAGTGGCTTGTTAGTTAAGGCCAAGGTTCACCCCGAACTGTAGAGCCACCTAAGTAAGTAGGCGTAAGTAAGCAAGGTGATCCAAAATAGAATGAAAAACGCCGCTAAGGTCCGCGAATGTAGCCAACTTTCAAAAGCGAGACAGTAACAATGCAGACTGGCAGCTTGGTGTTTAAAATGAATGTCCAGCCTTTCAAATCAATTTGAACTTAAGAGCCAGAACTATGCCTTTTAGAACCATTGTTTTACAGTTTTGTTGTTATATGAGTATACGAGTATTCCAGATCAAGAAATTCTTAACCAATATTCATGCAGCGAGTGTTTCAAATGTTTTTCCTTTCACAGCGCTTAATATTGTATCACCAACATATACGAGTAATTCCATCTACTTCATCTGGTAATGGCCAAAGCATCGCCATTAGGATTCAAGTTTTCTACGCAATTTCTCACGAGTCTTCTGATTTAGACAAAACACGTTTAATTGGGCATTGACATGCAACGGTAAATGAATGCAATTAACTTTAATTAACACCTTCCACTCCCTGAACGGAGCAGTTTGACGTTTTAAAATACCATTTTCCAAGTTTGGAAAAACGTGGAATCCATATAACCAGTTAGATCCATCGCTTTGTCCGTTTCATTTTATTTAGCTCTATTAAAATTCTTGAAAAAATAGTTTTTTCCACACAAAGAGCCGAACAATGTCGATGTCAGTCAGGGAATTCAATGGACATTCCAGTTATTGCAACCTGGAAATATTATTGCTGGAATAATGACAAATGATAGTTGCTTTGTTCGCCACCGTAAACGATGAGGATGACAGAAATGTTGAAGGCTCATATTAGTACTGTTTGTGTACTACGAAAAAGAATCCGAACTGTCAGAGAGTGGATTACGTGAGTTAAATAGCGGTATATACAAACGTGGTTAGTAAATGTGTGGGGAAATTGCAGGCCAATGACATACTAGGCTCACACATTATTGAAATAGGCAAAATCAAATATTGAAGGCAACTTTACAGGGCCAGTATTGTAGATTTAAGATTTGAAGAACAACGGTGAACACCTGAAATGTTAAAACTATTAATTATCTGTAAATTTAATTTGGTGGTTATCAGGTTGGTTGGAGTGGTGAAGGAGAACGGATTTGAGGTAGGGAGTAGTGCGGTGGAAGCCAAAGACGGTAGAGTTTGAATTGAGCTTACGTAGCATACGGTAGGTGTGGTGGGTTGGCAGATAGAAGAAACGAGGGGTACGTAGATTACGAGGGTTAGTTTTGAGGAAAATAGGGTTGTGAAGGGACGCGCATTCAACGTGACCTAAAAGGAGTCGATGAATGAAGAAAAAGTTGGCGGCATGTCTGCGTTCCTCAAGGGTGTGTAAGTTAATAAGTTTTGGTAGAGGGGCTGAAGAATCGTTCCAGGACATACCTCGCAGAGCGCTGGATACCTTCGATTCTCGAGATATGAACACGATGATGGGGACCACACTTGACTGGCGTACTCTAGGAGGTGGCGAACAAACGTAATATAAAAGGACCTGGTCATGTATGGGTTGGTGAATTCTTTGGACCATCGTTTTACAAAACCTAGTGCAGAGTTGGCTCATCCATTTGTAAACGAAAGTTGAGCTCCCTACCACACAAAATGCCGAGGTCGCAATGAGATTGAACGGAGGAGATAGGTTGGTTGTGGCGAAAGTAGAGTCGGGGAGGAGGTTGGTGCCGCTTATGTGAAAAGGTGATGGATTGGCATTTGGGGATATTAAGTTTCAAACAATTTTTAAGGCACCAGATCGAAAAACTATCAATGTCTTGTTGAAGGAGGAAGGAGTCATGGGTAGAGGAAATGGTTTTGGAAAATTTGGTGTCGTCGGCGTAAAGGGAGACAGGCGAGTGTTTGATGATCCTATCGAGATCATTTATGGTTAACATAAAAAGAATGGGACCGAGATGGCTGCCTTGTGGTACTCCAGAGGTGGCCAAAAATGGAGCCGAGTGGGCTGACCTAAAACAAACACTGTAAAAACGGTTTTCGTGGTAACAGGATATCCATTCTAACAATATGGATTCAAAGCCGGGGGCTGGCAATCCGAAAGCCTTGCTAAAATCGGTTGCAACTACATCGACTTCGTTGCCATTCTCTAGAACAGAGAGGGCAACAGATACGAATTCAACGAGATTTGTGGTGGTTGACCTACCCTTCAGGAAGCCATGTTGTCTAGGGGAAATAACTGATTTGCATTGGAAGCTTAGAGCTCCATACGAAACACTTTCGAAGAATTTGGGTATATGGGAGAGTTTAGCGATTGGACGACAGTTTGTTATTTCATTCTTTGATCCTTTTTTCTGGATCGGGGTTATGAAGGAGGTTTTCCAAGCTTGAGGAAATTCTCCTTGTAAAAAGGAGAGACGAAGGAGATTAGAAAGGGCAACGGAAGGAGAGGAAGAGCATATTTTAGGAATATGGCAGTGAGGTCATCTGGGCCGGGTGTGAATTCGTCATTAAGTTGGTGTAACTTACTATATATTCGATATAAGGCGGGTCCAGGGTATGAGAGAGTAATAGGCCATTGGAGACATCCAGTAGGTAATTAAAATAGGATGGTTCCGGTGCAAAGGAGTCATTGGTGAAGGATTGTTTAAAAGAGGTGGTAAATAGGTTGGCAATGGTGAATGAATTGGTTGATGACTTGTTGTTGAAAGAGAGGGAAGGAGGGTAGTCATTGGACTTTTGTAGTTAACAAATTAGAAAAAGCTGGTAAAGAGAATCGTAAGGATTGGTGAAATGAAGATAAGCACCAAGATAATTGGAATAGTTGGAAAACGATCTGATGTGAAAAAAAATAAATTGTCCAGCGAAATGACATTGCGATCAAAGCAAGGCACACTCTGTCTCTAAACTTTTGCAATAAGCTAGGAAAAGGAGAATACCATATATTTGCCCTTGCGCCTGCTTATTATCCCTACGATTCGGTACTACCACCACACCAAAGGCAATAGCCGAACTCATTGAATATTAATATTCCACGTTGCTGAGACATCATTTCGGTTAACGATGTCGAACAGGTATCTGTTGGAGATTTCCATATCAGACCATAGGCACACTGAATTCAAAATTGGATACGAGGTTTCGGGCTTATTGAAGAGAAGGAATCCACAGAAACGAAAGCAGGTACTCTCGTTCTCATGCTTGAGATGTACCTGGCAGATAATCTAATCAGAATCAACTCTTATTAAAAAAAACTGCTAATGAACTGAATAGCACAGTACATTGGCAACTCTGAAGAGATTCTCCGCTGAGAGCTTCGTAGTGGCATCGGATATGATGACCAGATCTTCAGAACTATCAGTCTGATTTTTTTCTTTAATTAAACTAACTTTACTTTTCACGTACCTAATTGAAGGCCAGCTTAAATAGAATGTTTGTAAGTGGCTGCAGAACAAAAATATGAGTTTTCGCTGTCTTAATTGTTGAATTGGTATGCCTACATTCATAAGGACCTGTTGAGCCCGAAAGACTATCTAGTTGTCAAAAATAAAAAAAAAAAGAAAAAAAAACACGGGTACAAGCGTGCAAACAAATGCTCCATAGCTTATGGGTTCGGTTATAATTGCGAATACTTAGGAAATATTTGTGTCTCACCATTAAGCCACAAAGTAACAAACGAGGACAACTTTGGAGTCAAATTCAACAGTTCAATTGAAATGCCCATTAGGAGCTGTTTTTGGGTTACGTTTCATTCAACCGACATTGATCTGTTAAAAGCGAGAGTGAAAACGATTTCATTTTGCGCCATAGTCATGAATGTATTCATCTGACAACCTTCAACTTAAAAGCTTCCCCCTAAGCGCGGCGGGGTATTTGTTTATGTTACCGGAGTGTACTTTGTTTTTGAAGTGCTATTGAATGTTTCTTGTTTTAGGTATCTCGAGCAATCTTCCTCTGATAAATAGACAGCCTTGTTTGCAGGCAATCTTACAACGACAAATGGAAACGCAATTAGTACGGCGAAAGTCTTGAATAAGGTGTACAAATAATGACTTGGTAAAATCGATAATCGGCACCGGCAGTCATTCATCAATTTGTGGATGTGGTTAAAATTGAAATAAAAGATAAATGTGACATGGGGCTACACTTGCAAAAAAAAAAACAGCACATCTCTACCTTTTATTTATTTTTACAGCCTGGGGCACATTCGGCACTTTTTATCAAGTTTTCCTTTTCACTTTTTGTTTTTCAAAATTCAAAATGGTGATGCACAATATCTTTTGGAAGTCCGAGCTACGAGGTGGCCAGTTAATGTCACCCCTTTTGGATATAACTTTTTGACCGAAAATTTCGCGAACTGCACTTAAAGAGTCGTTGGAAGTGTGGCATGTTGCCGCATCTTGCTGAAACCACAATCGTTGATTGAAACCATCAAAATCCTGAAGCACTGGAGAAAAAAAGTTTTATAGCATGGCAATATACCGCTCTCTATTCACTGTTACAGCTTTTCCTCTTTGATCCTCATAAGAATATGAATCAATAATGCCTCTTGCTGTTAAAGCTGCCCATACAGTAACCTTGGGCGAATGCAGGGGTTTTTCATGCTCCAGTTTGGGATTCGTGTCACTCCAATATCTGCAGTTTTGTCTGTTTACATGTCCATTTAGGTGAAAGTGGACATCGTCTGAAAAAAAATGTTGTTAAAGCCGGCGAACCTCTCTAGAATTGCAGTTAGCAAACTGCAGCCTGCGAGCAAAATCTAGACACTTTAACTGCTGAACTATTTGGATTTTGTATAGATGCAAATGTAAATCCTTGTGTAGAATGCGGTTTAAAGATGTTTTGGATACGTTTAAGACGCTAAACCGCCATCGAGTCGAGAGTCCAGGTTGTTCACGAACAGACGCTCTAACATGCTCTAGGTTGTTGGGATCCCGTGATGTTCTAGGTCGACGAGATCGTGGTTTATCTATTGTTGAACCAGTTTCTTCAAATTTCTGTACCCGATTAAATCGATGGAGCTTCATTTTTATGCCGTATATTGTAATAAGCCCAAAATTTTCGTTGCGCTAGAGTCGAAGAATCGTTGTTTCGATAGTATTCGCTTACGCAGAACGCACGTTGTTTCTCGTTGAATAACGCGATGGCACTAAATTCCCACCGGCCGGTCTAACATTTCGTACCTCGTCCGCCCCACCTCTCCCTCCCTGCTCGACGCAGCTGCCGATTCAAATGTTAAAGGACTTCTGGATCACCCGTACAATATTTGGTCTTTCTACTGCGACAACTTTTAGTTATCACTTATAAAGGGTGTTGTTTTTAGAGGTGCACGAATTCAATATAAAATAAAACACTTGAAGCTAATGTTAATGTCTATGATATTAGCTTTATTTCATAGAAAATTTTGTGCCATTAGGGTTTAAATATGACATCGGGCATATGCGCGCCACGAATAGGTCGAATGCAACGCAATCATGAAGTCCAATTTTCGAGAATTTTATCGAGCAACCGGGGCCGTATATCAGCAATAGCACAGCTAATGTTGACTTCCAAATCGTCCAACGTGTCTGGTTTATCGGCATAGACTAGTGACTTCACATACCTCCAAAGAAAGTAATCTAAAGGTGTGAGATCACAGGATCGTGGAGGCCAGTTCACAGGTCTATTACGCAAAATTATGCGCTTAGCAAATGTTTCCCGCAATAAATTGAACGTGTCGCGCGCCGTGTGGCAAGTTGCGCCATCTTGTTGAAACCAAAGCTCCGCCACGTCAATGCCATTCAACTAAGGAACGAAGAAGCCAAAAATTATGTTTCTATAGCGCTCTCCACTGACGGTAACATTCCGGCCGGGATCGTCCTTAAAGGAATATGGGCCGATGATTCCACCAGCCCATAAAGTACACCAAACAGTGAGTTTTAGTAGTAAGGGCGTCTCGACATTTAACCAAAAATGGGCCTCATCAGAGAGCAAAATGTTGCGCTGAAAATGAGGATCAAGCCGAATCATGTTTTCGGCCCATTCACCGAACCTAAGACGCGTATAATGGTCACATGGTCTCAACTCTTGCACAAGCTGGATTTTATAAGCCTTTAGACCGAGACCTTTCCGTAAAATCTTCCACAAAGTGGATGGGCATAGCTCCAATTGCTGTGCACGATGGCGAATCGACTCATTCGGATTCTCCTCAACACTGCGCTCCACAACGGCACTTCTTCTGTTCGCACGATTCATCGTGTTCCGAATAACTTGCACAGATGGACGATTATGTCGACCGTAAAATGGACGTAACGCACGATAAGTTTGGCGAACCGAACCATGGTTTTCAAAATAAGTTTGCACAATTTGCAGGCGTTTTTCTGTCGGTAATCTATTCATCGTAAAATGGTACAACGTACTAACGACAAATCAGCTTGTCGATTGTCAAATTGACAATCTGTAGAAGCAGTGTTGCCAGTTTAAAAATCCC
The DNA here is from genome assembly GCA_963966105.1 of Volucella zonaria. Lineage (NCBI taxonomy): Eukaryota > Metazoa > Arthropoda > Insecta > Diptera > Syrphidae > Volucella > Volucella zonaria. The sequence goes on along the minus strand of OZ014531.1, from coordinate 177,777,438 downwards.
AAATCCCTAAAAAAAACACCCTTTACATGATGGAAAAACAACGTCAAGTACAATACCAATCAACTATGAGAGTAACACCTTGACAAATGAAAATGACATGATCCTTTATCCAACCTTTTGAACCTGGCTCGCCCTTGCAATTCAAGCCTACATATTTAAGGGCTCATATGTGCAATGCCGATAAAGATTGCCAACGCATACTCCTTCTTATCGAGTGTACATTCAATTCTGCTCATTAGATGTTGAAACGGAACCTCTCATATCCGCATTGGAAGGATATGTTTGCAATTCAGTTTTGTGCCCATGAATCTCAATCACGTTTCCATGCTCTTAAGAAGGAAATAAGTCAAATTGGTAGGACTGAAGCTCTTAGTTATTGGGTATTCGGTATAAACACTCCTCTCACTGTTCGTCAGGGGTTCGATATGCAGGTTCTCTTCAATTTGGCACAATTAACCTTCAACTTGTCATCAGCAGTCGCAAAATCGTTCTTAAGTAGCACATCGGACACATTAACATGGACCAACTCTTTGAGAACTTTGTGTAAAACCGATCGACATTAGTCAAACAAACATGCTAACTTATGAACACAAATTCATCGACCCACTAACCACTTGAAGTTCATTAACTAAATGCAGCGAATCAAAGATAGCTTTAACAACGCCAAGTGAAAGCAAGTTACCATAAAGAAAGAAGTTGCTAAAAAAGAAGTCCAATGGTCTAATTAGTGATCGATTTTTGCAATCTTTCAATTAATTGCCAATTAGTGGTCTGAGTTTTTATATTTGCAACGAGAGTTTAGGTGAATCCCGCAAAAGGCGCTTGACAACAAAATCCAGATCAGACACAGCGTGAAGCCAATTTATCTGTTAAATTTGGATGGAAACCCCATGTCGTGAGAAATGTCAATCTTAATTATAAAAAAAATCGTAGATATACGTGTGATTTGTTGTATGACTTCTCTTCACTGCTTTTTGAAAGACGAACTGTTCCCTAATTCCCTGATCTTACTGATGAAGGAAATTTCAAAACTACTTTTCATCAGTCAAATCTCGAAAGGCAGGCATCAGCAATAAATCAATCGACCACGCTGAAGACCAAAGATCAATCAAATTATGTACCAAAAGTGTCAGAGGAAACCTAGGAGCAAGACTATTCATTATGACCATACTCGTTGGTTGGAGATGAATTATCTCCATGACACGATCATTTCCAAAATTGGTATGAACACAATTAAGCTGCAAAAGCTACCTAAAATCAACGTTAAAACCAAATGGTTGTGGCATGGCATGCAGAATATGAGGGTCTATTCGCTGTGCAGACAAGTGCAAGCCTCGCGCAGTTGATATTATTGTCATCGAATGTAAATTTCCAAATAACAACTCGTCCAGCATCCATTATCCTCCATCCACACTAATGATAGCAATTCACTACAGAGCCAACCTGACTGCAGCTGTGGGATTAGTTTAATCTCACTCCTATGCATTCTTGGGTCTGGAAGACCTATCCACGTAGTCGTATGAGTATCTTGCAGCTAACGAATCGAGCACTAACGCTTAAGTGGTGTATCTCCACATGCAAATCACTATTACAGATCATCAAGCAGCCGTCGTTGAAGTTGTAAAATGCTTGTCGGACCAGTTGACTGCGATCGCATTGGACCTGAATCCTACGAGTACTATACGCACACCGATACCACTTTTACAGTGCTATGGAGGACATTAAGAGTCCGGAGTCAAGAGCCTGATATGGCAAATTACACTTGTTGAAACCTCCGCCTACTCGTACTTACCTTGGTCGTGCAAGTGGATGTCTGAATTAGATTGCCACTCTTTTGGATGTTTTTGGAAAGCCACGCTCTTGATGTTCGTTTGGAGGCGTGAAAGCATGAAAGATATTGTTTAGGATTAGAGAGGATCATTATTTTGACATAATGTGAATTTTTTTAATGACGATAGGTAAATCAGCTTTGAGGCGAAAAGGAATTCTAACGGAGCAAATCGATTTAGTTACATTTTTCCTACAAGACCGAAGGTGAGATACGTTCGTATCTTGCTTTAGAAATTTTGCGCACCTACTACAACATGTTCCCCCTAAACAAAATACGCATTTTCCATAGAATTGCAATTGAAATTACGTTTTATAACAGATTGGGAGTATGCCAGTTTTCCAATAGCAAAAACAAACAGAATTAGCAAAGTTGACAGAAAAATTTGCTGTCAAGTTTGTTTACGTTCAGTTAAGTGGTTTACCAGTCGATTTAAGAAAGTCTTGCTCAGTTTTTTTTAATTTCTTAAATTTTATATTGAAAGGAATTCCCTTGATTATTTTTTTCCGTGCTAGATTTGACAGTTAGATATGTCTTTTGATAAGCTCTCGAGCAAAATCATTTCAAATGTAACGTGAACACTTATCGCAATTTGGAGCCTGGTGGAAACATATTATTAGACCAAAGGTTGCATTCTGGAGTACCAACAACCCGCATTTTCGTGACCAGTGATGTCAAAGTTAGATATGACCAACTACAATATCTTAAAATTAATGAGAAGATTTCCAATTTGCAGTTTTGAAGAAATCCAAATATTCCTTCAGTGGTGATGTCATTAAACACAGTTAAGTAGAGGGTTTTTTTTTCATTAAGAATTATACATTTTTGTTTTAAATACGAGTATGAACACACCTTCAGTGTTGTTTTGTGAATTTTCATTACTATTTTGCTTGTCAATGTTTAATAATTAAACATTTAGTCATGGTTAAGTACTCGAACCAGCAAAGTTTACAAATTACTAAATTTTATCACCAAAATTCGGTGTCGGTGGCCTCAACTTTAAGAACGCTAACGCCAATTTTGGGTCGTTATAATCGCCCCATGCGACTGGCAATTCGTTATTTGGTGCAAAAGTTTGAGTCTTCATTTTCGCTGCTTAGTGTTCCGGTCCCAGTGGGAGAAAGAAATGCAATCAGTGCTGAAAATATTGAGGCCGTCAGGCCGAACTTTCTCAAATTAATATAAATAATATAATAAGTAAATATGCTCGATAAACGGAACCTTAGCACTCTATGAGTGCCAATAACCTGATTGATTTACTCCAGGAAAAAACCATGAGTTTTAGATCGAGACATGCTAAAGTGCGTTGTAAATTTATAAGACACCCGACAAATTTTTCTTCATTTAATATTGTATATAAAAACCAATGTATGTTTTTTCGTATTTTATGCGTTAGCGTATCGTTTGTCCGATTGAGTTGGAACTTTGTCACATTGATATTGGCGCTTGTGCGTAGATTATATGCATTGTACAATTATATAATAGGTGGCGCGAGTGTCCTTCCAGCAAAAATATTTGAAAGAGCGTTGAAGTAGTGAGATGTTTAAATGTGACAAAAATAAATTCAGTGTTGAATTATGTCTTACTCATTTCTATAGTAGCATTGTGTTTGCGGTTACCTCAATAGTGACCAAGAATTTTGCGCGAAGAAAATTTATTTTTCATCGTAATACAGGGTCTTCCAATAGGGACTTCTGAACTTTGGCAGTTGAAAGCGGCCATATTGTTGAAGCTACACCTATCGAATCGGCTGTCATTTATTCAGTCTGTTTTGCCAAATCATCATAGATGGACATAGCGTTCAACAACAAGTGCAAATAATAAAATTGTTTTGTCAAAATGGGTGTTCTATTCGGACAACCGTCCGTGCGCTTCGCTCATTTTACGGTCGCCATAATCGTCCTACCGAGAGGACTATTCGCAGCGTGGTGGATAAACTTGAGTCCACTGGGTCAGTAAACGATAAACCAACACCCGTACGTCGACGAAATGTAAGATCTGCTGAAAACATCGCCGCTATCCGTTAGAGTGTGCAGGAGAACCCAAGGAGTCGATTTCGCGTCGCTCTCAATAACTCGACCGTTCGCAGACCACAACTTGGCGAATTTTGCGTCGTGACTTGGGCCTGCACCCTTACAAAATTCAACTGACCCAGGAACTGAAGGTAAACGACCATAGACCGCTGAATGGGCTCTGGAGCAGTTCGAAACTGTCCCCAATTTTCATCGAAAAATCATCTTCAGCGATGAGGCCCATATCTGGATGAATGGGTACGTCCAGAAACAAAATTGTCGAATGTGGGACGATACCGATCCACATGAGATGCAAGAGCGTCCAATGCATCCCGAAAAAGTCACTGTTTGCTGTGGATGTTAGGCTGGCGGCGTCATCGGTCTAAATTTCTTTGAGAACGACGTTGGCCAGGCCATCACCGTTAACGGCGAGCGCTATACGTCGATGATTACCAACTTCTTTTGGCCTGAATTGGATGTTATGGAAACCAACGAGATGTGGTTTCAACAGAGCGACGCTACGTGCCACACAGCTCACGCTACTTTAGAAATTCTGCACGAGCGATTCGAGGGCATGGTCATCTCACATGGAGGTTATGAGACCTGGCCACAGAGATCGTGCGATTTGACTCCGTTAGACTTTTTCTTGTGGAGTATTCTGAAGTCGCAAGTCTATGCGAATAAGCCACAAACCACAGCGGGCCTCAAAGCCAACATAACCCATGCCATCGGTCAAATTCAGCCTGATTTAAGCGTCAGAGTCACGGAAAATTGGACATTTCGGGTGCGCGCTGCCCAGAGAAACCGCGGCGGCAATTGAACCATGTTATACTCCATACATAATGGCATCGATAAGCCTTTCAAACGAATAAAAAATTTGGATGATATCTTACACACGCTTTGTTTTATTTAAATTTAAGGATAGGATGCGTATAGAGGCGTATATCATTAATTGCCTCACAAATGTTGGTCACTTAATAGATCTACCAGCGCGGCACGTAAAAATAAGCGAAATGGAGCTTCTTAAATAAACGAGGAACGATAAGCAAGCAGTGAAGCAGATTGTTTACGAATTGCACATACACATGCATCAGAATCTTAAGATCAACATGCGGCAAGAATCGAAAAAGATCGTTAACGAGCCACCAGATCGCGCGCATCGGGCTCAGAAGACCAACAGGCAGCGAGAACTAGATAATGCTTGCATCCATACAAGCGCTGAGACAATGAAGCGGTATAAGGAACATTGCATTGATGTAATGGGTTGGACGGTGTGTTCTCCACATGTTAACACATTGGAGAATATTTGGGGTATACTCGTTTTAGTACGACGGGTTTACGAAGGAAACCGTTAGTTTTAGATACTGGGGGAGTTAAAATTTACTGTCCTTGATGAAAGGAAAAACATAGATGCTAATTTAATAAAAACTTTAATTCAGTCAATAAATAAAATAATTTTCGACCACCTTGCATGGTATGAACCTGAACTAATGCCACTTTCCATCCTTCACGGTCCGGGGACGTTGCTTCCAGTTTACTAGACTAAGGCTTCTGGCGTCCGTGATTACTTGATCTTTAAACCGGAGGTATGGTCTACCTTTTTTTCGTGAACCACGTAGCTGGGATTCGAAGATTCTCTTAGCTGGAGCATTCTCACCCATTCGCTCGATGTGGCCGAGCCAGTGCAGTCGACAGATTTCTGCACCCCGGACTATATCCCGATCTTTATACAGCTCGTAGAGTTCGCGGTTATATCTTCTCCTCCATTCGCCATCTTCGCAGATAGGCCCAAATATTCGACGTAGAATTTTTTTGAAGGATCTCAAGATTTGCTCCGCTGTCTTGCTTATCGTGCAGCATTCAGTTCCATAAAGTAGGACTGGCAGGATCAGGGTTTTGTAGAGCATGATTTTGGAACTTCTATTTAGGCGCAGCAGCGTAGCAGCGGTTGTCTAAAGCTATTCTTCGTCGAATCTCTACCAGGGTATCATTTGTGGAGCTTATATTTGCCAGGAGGTAGATAAACTGCTTCACTACCTCAAAATTATAGCTGTCGATTGTTAGGTTCTATCCTAAATGGTGCTCGAAGGTTTTTGGTCAACAGCATGTACTTTGTTTTATCCTCATTCATCATGATACCAATTCCTTTCGCTTGTTCTTTTATAGCATTAAAAACCTCAATAATGGCACGCTGGGAACGGGCTATGATGTCGATATCGTTTGCATAGCCCTGCAGCGGTATGGATTTGCTAAATATAATGCCTTCTGTGTTTACTCCGGCCTTTCGCACTATCTGTTCCAGCGCAAGATTAAAGAAATCATATGACAGCGCGTCTCCTTGCCGGAATCCGGTGCACGTTTAGAATAATTCGGAGGCTTTGTTTCCGAGCTGCACGGTGCATTGCGAGTTCTCTAGCGTGCCGCATCACAACCGGATCAGTATTCTTGGGATCTCGAATTTGGCCATCGCGTTATATAATTCGTATGCGGGTTTGCAGTCGATGAAGAGATGGTGAGTATCGACTTGGAACTCGTAGGTCTTTTCCAGAATTTGCTGCAGTATGAAGATATGGTCTATCGTCGATTTGCCGGGGCGGAAGCCACACTGGTAGGCGCGGATGAGTGTGGTGCAAAATGGCTTTAGTCGTTTACACAGTACGCTGGATAAGATCTTGCTGACTATGTTAACTAGGGATATGCCTCAGCAGTTCTTACAAGTCGTAGGATCGCCGTTCTTGAAGATGGGGTAGATAGAGCTGATAGTCCAGTCGTCGGGCATGCTGTCATCCTCTCAAACTTTGCAAATGATCTGGTGCATGTTTCTTACCAAAACATGGCCACCAACCTTGAAGAGCTTTGACAGCAATCCGTCCGAGCCTGCGGTCTTATTGTTCTTCAGCTTTTTAATGGCTGTGCCGACTTCGTCTATCCTGGGTGCGAGAACTTCTCCGTCGGTCTCTCCTGGTCATGCCCATCAAGCAGCTGTTCGAAAAGCTGCTTCTGCAATACCCTGTGGGTTGGTGATAAGATTACCCTCACTGTTTCGAAGGGCCTGAGTCTGTAGCCTTCGGACAGCCTTTTAGTTTTTTTTATAAAAGGTTCTCGTCTTTTTATTACTCCTGCACTCTTCGATATCCTTGAGGTGGGAAAGAGCGAAGGTTCTTTTCTTTTTTCGCAGTAACTTTTTCTCCCTCCTTCTGGCTCTGTACTCATTCCACGTTGCCCGGGTTGTTCTTTGCAGCGTCTTCTTAGGCACTTCATCATACCATGGATTTCTTTTCGGTGGTGACTGGCTTCAGCTATTTCTTCAATGTGGAGCATTGTAACCACATGTTGTTGGCGTTTGTGGTAGGCAATGGCATATTGCAGAGTCTTTCGTCCAGTTGCTCTCTGTATTCTCTGGTTATCTTCGGTGTGCTCAGGGATCTAATGTTGTACTTCCTTTTTATTGTTTGGCGCAGCTTTCTTTCATTGGATAGTCGAGCTCTGAATCGGGCTGCAACTAAATATGGTCAGAGTCGACATTTGCCCTTCTAAATGTTTGCACATTTTGGATGTTTGACGAGTGTCTTGCGTCAATCATTACGTGGTCAATTTGGTTGGTGGTTTTACCGTCCGGAGTTAGTCAGGTTGCTGTGCGGTTTCTGTTATGAGGAAATTTTGTGCTACTTATCACCGTATTACTAGCTGCCGCAAAGTCAGTGAGTCGGAAGCCTTTTTCCCTTAGATGTGAATCACAGTCAGGCGATCACTAATTGACTTAAAATCGATGACCTTCGATATCAGCCGTTTTCTCACAATGAATCCGCATCCTATTATGTGCAAACTTTTGTGGCAGCTGTAATATATATCACGCCCCTATCTTTTCATCATTCCTGATCCTATCCAGCGCACTTCCTGGATCGCAGTAAGGCCCACCTTATACTGAAGCGTATAATATTCTGTCATTCTAGGAGCATACTCTTAAATCATTGTCCTTTTCCGCGCCGTGTCATCGTTTTAATTCGGGTCCGCTTTGTTCCGAGGCAGTTAGTTCCTCCGTAACGATGGGTTTTTGTACGTAGAAGAACGCTGCATATATTAGCTCACTATTCAGCGGCTGCTGAGATAGTTATACAGGGGCGCCACGTGGAGGCTGTATGCCAGCTTGAACTGTGCAGTGACAGGGATCGTATCTTGGCATCTCTACTAGTTGAGTGCATTCAGAACTTTACCCTGTCATTTTTCCATGGCATTGGAAGAGTTGAATCCACCAACCCACCATAGGTGGCCCTCTATCACGGGCAACTGTGTCAACTGATATCTTAGGGACTGTGTTTGGCTATGCAAGAGATCGAGTTGGTTGACCCCTCTTTCAACTAAAACGCATCACCTAATGCTTAACTATCTTTTCCAAGGCGATGGTCAGGTTAACGTCGCTGTACAAGACCTTTATTTGTTGTCGCATCGAAGATATTTTTAATGCACCAACTTAGTCCATCCATTACTCGCCATACATAAGGATCGGAATGATAAACTTCTTACAAAGACCCTTCTTCATGGTTGGCGAATCGTAGACACTAATATTTATTCCGCTCGGCGTTTTAGCCCCCTTTCAAAAAAGAAAAACAGCGACAAGGCTATAGATATGTTGAAAATGTGGTGACATCAGAATAGTAGATTAGTTTTTCGGCTTTTTAACGTTAGCCTAGTTTTGAACACAGACCCACTTGTGTAGAAGTGGACACCACGTCAGCGCGAATATTTCATCGGTCGCTTAATTTTGGGCTTGTTTAATAGAGTGAATGACTACCTAGCTGTCTTCCAAGTTGTCAAGCACTATTTCGTGCTCCCTGCATCTATTGAGGTGTACTTCAATTCTTCAGTTGGGAATTGCCTGCAGCTTTGATCACTAGTGGTTTTTTTAGTGACGTTTCTCATTCCACCTATTACTTTCCCAACCACCGCACAGTGGGGCAGAATGCCCTAAAATGTGGTATCAAATCAACCGTTACAGCTGAGAACCTGTAATTTTTTAGGATAGCTTCTGAGACCAGTCCTAAAATATTTTTAAACCCGCCCACCCGACATGTCCACTACAACGTCCACTTTTTTGAAATGTGCCTATTGTTCAATATTAAAAACTTAAAGAAGATTTATTGAAGATCTAATTTTTATCAACTACACTTACCTTCCCCACCTACTTTTACGCCCCCTTTTATCGTGAAGAAAATCAAATTAATATAAAACCATTTTTTAAATTGTTCATAGGTATTTATTGAGACTTATAAATTAAAAAAAAAAACAATTAAATTAAATTTGTCCATCAAATACAAAACAAAACCAAAAATCCTTATATATCATGACTATCATCACTGTCATCATTCTTATCATCAGACTCATGAGGCTCAGGATTTCTGAACACTTTGGGGGTTTTAACAAGTTGAGTCCTTCTTTGGGAAAAGACTGGATTTTTTATTTTACGCTGAAGATCGACGACAGTGCAGATGGTATAATATCTGGGCCATGAATAAAATATTTATGCAAAGTTGAAGGCATATAATACCAGGGATATTTATTGACGAAGCATTTCGCTATGTCATGTGCAAATTCGTTGAACTTTTCTAAATCAATCTCATATCCATTGCCAACTACAATCATTATTACGTGCATTTTTTATTATAAGTTCTATGTCTATTTTTGTTATTTCGGCTGAGAGTTCAGGGTTTTGGAAAAACCACCTTGTCGCATTGCCAAATCACGGTTTTGGTTTATCGACAATTAATCCACATTGTTCTCGGAATACCCTTTGAATTCGGGCCCTATTTGTTGCCTCGACTTCTTTGTCACTTTCGCGTGCTTTCCATTAATTTGTAATTTGTATGCTAAATGCAGAAGGAATTCAAATATTCGTATCCAACCATGTAAAACAGACTTTCCAAAAGCTAAGTGCTCTGTTTTTACTGGCCGTGTAATCATATCTTCGATTTTGTTGAATTCCTTCGAAGTTGCTCCACATAAATAACATTTTTGGGTTGAGGTGGTGGCACTACAAACCTTTCCATCAATCATGACGAAAATTAAAGAATGATCTAATTTTATAGACCTGTTACCGATTACTACGGAAGTTTTTTGAAGGTTTTCAATCTGTGCATCAACTCGGGCTTTTTCAGCTTTCGAAACTTCAGTTCACTCTTTAATATATTAAATTTTTAAAGGGTTTTGCCAGACTATATGTTCACTTATATGGACTAAACAGGTAATGAAAACAGCAGAATCGTCTGCTTCTAAGATTGATTATAGGAACTATGTCCCGAGCTACCATCGAAACCCCACATTGATATTTCTCAAGTTCTTCATCTTCTATTGTTTCAAGAACAAAGAAAGTAATCTTTACGATGTAATGTCAAGCAAAGCTTGAAGACTGGCTGTAGTTTTCATCATATCTTTGTTGGGATAGCAATCTTTCTTTGCATTCTGCACAACTTTGTACGATGGAAATTTTTTCAGGAGCACTCATTCTTATCACATTATATTGGTGTCGTGATAGTTTCGCTGCAACTAATACTGCCAAAGCATCTTCTCCAGTCATACAACTTTTCTCCTGCGACTTTTTAAATACTTTTTTGTATTTTTCAGTTTTATTGGAGCTTACAGTTGCTTCTTTTAGGAGTTTGGAGGCTTGAATCTGTCCGGAAGCTCTTAAGCTCATTTGGGTAGCATAATTGAGTACATTAACAGGTACCGAATCTCTCAAGTCTTGCGTTTGGACGCTTTTTGTTCTTCAGAAGAAGTCTCAAAACTCACTTTCGGCCGACCACGTTTCTTTGTTGAATCTGGTGCTCTATAGAATGCAATAGAACTGTTTAGCCATAGATATCCTAGCCGGAGTACCGCAGGGAAGCGTACTGGGCCCACTTTTGTTCCTTTTATATACAAGAGATATACCACACGTCGAGGATACTGTTCTCGCTACTTTTGCTGACGACACCGCTATCTTAGCGGTTGGAGAATCAATAGAAGACTCAACGGCGAAACTTCAGACTGCTTTAAATAAAGTCTACGAGTGGACAAAGATCTGGCGAATTACCCTTAATGAGACAAAATCTGTACATGTTGACTTCACCTACAGAAAGATAAATCACTTGCCCATTTCTATAAATTCGGTGTGTATCCCCTTTGCAAACGAGGCTAAGTACTTGGGAATGACACTTGACGCGAAGCTTAAATGGAAAACGCATGTTAGAAAGAAACGAAAAGAACTAGAGGCCAAATACAGAGAAATGTACTGGCTACTTGGTAAATACTCCAAGCTAAGCTTAGAAAACAAGCTGCTTCTTTATAAGCAAGTGCTAAAGCCGGTGTGGACCTATGGTATACAACTCTGGGGTTGTACTAAGAAATCAAATGCAAATATATTACAAACTTTTGAAAATAAAGTGCTACGACAATTTGTGCGTGCCCCATGTTTTATAAGAAATAATGACCTGCATCAAGACCTCGGAGTTCCTTTCGTGGAAGATGAAGTCAGGAACTGCGCACGAAAACATAAAGTCCGGTTAAGCGGCCATATCAACAATACAGTCCTAGAAGTCTTGGACGAACGAAACATACTACGCCGTCTTCAACGAACTAAACCGTTGGACCTTGCGCGATAAATTGAAACCGCATTAAGAAAGCGGAATATGTAGGGTCTTCCATTGGAAAGTGTCCTACCAATCGTGACTAACTTATGAAATAAAAACTGCTTGATAAGTTCTACTTAGTTGCGGTATTAAAATCAACAATGAAGGGAGGTGTTTTTAGTGAGTAAGAATCTCACACTACTATGAGCACGCGCTTCTGATCCTCATAGTGTCTGATGGAAGATTTTCACCTGCCCTCGCCGGAAAAAAAAAAAAAAAAAAAAAAAAAATTTTTCATTAGCTTTAAAAAATTTTTCCCCGATTCTGCAAGCTTTGAGCCACCGTGTCTTAAAGTCAGGTTTGAAATGCGAAAGTGTTTTCTTTACAACTTCTATTTGGGTATTTTCAGTGCTTTTTGTAATTTTAAGAAATTGAGCTGTTCTTCAACAATTACATTCCCAGGGCTTCTCATCATACAAACTAGTTCACTTTTTGCCAAAAGAATCAAATTTAAAGAAAATGTATAACCCGAAGGCACCATACAAAAATCCAAATATCACAAAAAGTGCAGAAAAGTAGCAGGATTTTTTGACGGAAATACAAAATACACATCACTCACATTAAAATGAGGCAAAAATAAAAACTCGCACGAATCCGGAACCCAACTAAAAGTCTATGGGATTTAGGAAATCGTTAAAAATACACTTTTTTAAAAACTCTATTTTACAACTTTTTTTTTTTTTTTTGTTTTGTGCCTTACTCATTGTTACATACCCGAAGTTGAAATTCGAAACAGAAATTCGGGCTTCATACAAAGAAGAAAAAACACACTTTTTTTTCAGAGTCAACTGAGAACAAATCAAGCTTCAACTAAGCTACACTATGATGAATTACATAAGTCTAAAACGAAATCATTTGCATTTTTTAATAATGTGGATATTACTTTATCGAAAAATAAAAAAAAAAATATAGATATTCTTAATTTAGTAATTTGAATTAATGCCAGCTTTTGGGCCACTTTGCCCCACTGTGCGCCGTTGGAATCTAGTAATCGATTACTCCAAGGGTTTCAAGATTGCTACTCCTACTAGGGACTCAAATGTGTGCATGTAGGGCAAGATGGTGTATCTATACTAATGAGCTCTCATCCTATTTCAATTTGGAGTTTAAGGATATCGAAAAATTCCCCATATGATACCTATTAATAGAGTTGCAATAGGTTCGGCTGCAGTACTTAAATTTTCTATGAGGTCTTCATCATTCATTTGCTGCTGCGTGTTCTATTGTAATCCAAATAATCTGCATATCATCTGCATTATCTTTTTCATTGAATATGACACAGATGTTTACGATCACGGTTCTAGTAAAGTCGTGCATTTCACCCGGATCATAGACATCTCTACCTAGCCCATCTCCGTCATAGGAAACCTCTGATTGCACTTTAGATACACGAATGTTGACATCAAGTGATGGAATTCCGCGATTGAAACACCTGAACTGTCGTCGGTACTGCAATTTATCGGGAAGATACCTTTAAGTCTCGTCAGTTGTATGGTATACCATAAGACGACATCAAGTTTATCATTCTTATGAAACAAATTTATTACAAATACCAGTTGTCTGATTGTCACATTTGGATGCAGATACTCGTGATGCTTTCAAGTCAGCGTTACTATTGTTGGTATTGTCGATACCTTTGTTAGTACGAAAGAGAATTCTTCTCCACCCAAAGTCAGATTAAAGATTAAATTGGGAATCAGTTGGCATAAACAACTCCGACACCTTAAGTCCAGATATCATTGCATCGCCCCACACAAATTGAATCATCTCTGGGAAAAGAGTTCCAAGAAAGATGAAGCTTCCCTCGAGAAACTCTCGCACTCTTCATTCGTCTCTAGTGTTAAGTTGTTTAACTTTTTTATGATGGGAGTCAGTGGTGTGAAGTGCAATTTATTGGTCAGATCCATTAAGTGGGATTTAGTCGCTTAAGATTTTTATCTTTTGCCCAATCGGTCTGGATTTCTTTCACGTTTTTCTTATCCTTCCGCAGCCAGTGTAGTCTAGCCTCCCAGATGAAGTAAAGTTTATTACATGAACGTAGATCGATCTGTTGCTTGGGTAGAATTTAAGAATGTCGGAGTCGTTTTAATTCGAAGCATACTGAAACTGACAATCACTAAGTGCAACACAGGTTTATGGAGACACATCCTCCTGAAGAGAGCAGTCCATTAATCACCCAGCGAACATTTGTTGAATTTATTGCCTGCCGCGAAATGAATCTCGTCATCTCGAGTACCTCTGAAAGGCCATGTATCTTTCCCCTTGATTAATAGCAATTGATTGGCAAACTACCAATCTTCGGCCAACTCATTCGAATAGTGCTCCAATTAAAGTAACTGATAACCTGAAACTTATTCGTAGTTGGAGCCTCCCATAGAGACTACGTTTGAGTATCTCGGTCTAGAGTGGACCAAGAAGCGATCGTGAATATGAATGAGGAATTTCCTCTGATTTATGTGCCACAGTCTGGCATTTAGAGATTTCAAATTTCATGTGGGCCGATGCTATTTAACCTGTGGATGGTATGCATCACCGGTACAATAACCGTTGAAGGTTAGGTTAAGAGTCTGTTGTGGATGCGGATGTTATGCATCATTACCGATTTCTTTGGACTATTCCGACTGGGAGAATGCAGATCTATCTTCATAAGGAGTACCTCAGAGATAGAAATCAGTTCCATTTGCGCTGTGCATGTTGGCCGATGTGAACTTTGAATATCTAATGAGTTCGATTGGTTACACATGACTGAGTGCGCAAATCCTTTTGCATATCTTAATAGAAGATCAGTGCATGTTTAGAAAGAGGGTTCGGGAATATCAAACAAATATTCACAGCATGAACCATGAATCTTAAGTATACTCGCAGATGTATAAGTTGGGTAATCTTTGCCTACATAAGGAGAGGTTTAGTGTAAAATATTGAAGAGCGGCTTCAGGATGTTTCAGATATCGAAACGAAGTTGTTTCTGAGAATTGGTGGTAGCAGAAGGTGTTAGAGAACACAACATTGTGAGTATGTAAATGCAAAATACAAATTGCAATTCAATTAGCGGTCTATTTGAAATGTTTTATGCTAAAAAGGTATCTCTGAGCTAAATATGGGTGTGGATTACAATCAGCCGTATGTGTTGAAAAAAGCAACTCAAATCGGATACTGGTTATTGATATATGGTATGTATTGCCACCGAGCAATACTAAAATACACTAATCTTCAGGGGTAGCATTGCGGTTAAATTCCAGCGATTGTGGCTTTAGGAGTCTCCAAGGCAGAGAAGGTAGCTATTTCAATGCACTTGGAGCTGAGATCAATAAGGACTTTCTGTACTAGCAAGATATGGTGACGAATGAACCCTTAATAAGGCAACGGCAGCTCACTTTTCCACGAAGGGGTCCCAGAAAGGGTACACAGAGTTAGCCTGCGCATGATAATCGGCTGTAAATTTTATTTATGACCTGTACACCTTGGAAAGCGCAGCCAGATTCTCACAGTGGAACTGAGGACCGTTGCCACAGCTGATCCATCGTGGTACGCCAAACTAAAGGAAGACATTACAAAGTATTCTAGCTGTCGCTGATCTAAAGGGAAACCAGAGAAAACTTATTGAATTAATCTTCGACCGTTCGAAAATAAACCAAACCCCTTATTCGATTTTGGGAACAGATCAAATTATTTCCTATGGCATAGAAATGCCTTTTCTTCTTCTTCTACTTTGAACATCAAACTAGCTGGCTTATCATTCACCGGTTTCACATGACATGTTTTACAATTTCTTACATCATTTTCGGCCAGTTGTACCTCGCTTCTAATTTGGCAAACGTATTTCTGACCCACAGATGTTCTGGTGATTCGTTATCATAACATTCCTTCATAATCCCAGGTCTATCTGTTTTCAGCACTAATTCTTTCAATTCTAATCTATTGTCATGAACAACCACGTGCCTGGCCTTAATGAACTTAAATAAAATTCAATTTTCTAGCCTCCAACATGGATAAGCTAATGGATTCGACTTTCACCATCATCTTGGTTTTCCATGGGTCTGTACTTCGCTCCACTAGTTCTGCTACTTCCGCAATATTCCTAGAAAACATATCACGAACCTCTTCATCTCTCCCTTTGCGATGAACGATTTCGAAACCGAATTGCTGTAGCCTAATCGATCATCGAGCTAACCTACCAAACGGATCTTTGAGATAACTCAGCCATTCCAGGGAATAACGATTAGTCACAAACGTAAACAGAACCTCTTCGATATATGTTCGCTACTTCTCCACTACCCAAAGGACGGCCAAGCACTCCTTTTTCGTCGTTTCTCTTATTCTTATTTGACGATTTACTTAGATAATCGTCCTTCGTCAAAATTCTGTGTTCGGACAGCTCCAACCCCATAGTCCGATGCATCCGACCGGACTGGTTAGAACCGATGCGGTTACCAGATACTCGAACTTCCTAATTTTCTTTAAAAGGTCTGTCAAGGGCGTCACCAGAATTCTATTACTGACATTCAACTCTATGTATTCACCATAATTTCCAGTTTTTTTTTAGAAGTTCTTCGTGACGACAATAACGACACCACCGTCCAACTCGTTTCTCTCATTAAGAGCCGAAATTGAAGCCACCTCCTAGTGACTCGAAAACCTCCAGTCCGCTGATCACAAATCCGAGACAACGCCAATGCCCGCTCGAAACCAAAAATGGGCTGCTAGTATGAGGTAGTGTGTGGGAGTGTTGGAGTCACCTGAGACTCCAGTACCACTGACTTCTCTTGCACAACCAGAGGTACACTCACGGTCCGTGCTACCTCTACTTCGGCTCCATTCGCCAATGAAACCCTAATAGTTCTAGTTGTTCCTAACTTATGCACTAACTATTTTAAAATGTGTCACCCATCCCCATGTTACGCGACGCCCCTGAATCCAATAACTCTACCAAACTAATGTCGTAGGCACTATCACCTAAATAAGGACGACCGTCAGCATCTTTACTCTCAAGTGTGAAACTTCGGTAAAAGCGGCAAAAATATGTTTAATTATGAACAAGGGCAACCCCAACTATATTTTTTTCTTGTATAAAGTAGCGGCGAACTCAAGGGTTTAAGGTACCATTAAATTGTTTGCACATACCGCGGGCGAAGGAAATTAGGGAGGAAAGAAGGATAGGTACCGATGTACGTTGGTTTTAAATGTTTGAAGGTTATAATGACTAGGAAATAAAGAACTAGGCAGGGCATTCCAAAACCGAGTTGGACGGCTTAGGAATGAATCACGATATTTTAGAGAACGTCCGAAAGTGGGCTTGAGGGTATACTGATGAGCATTCGTAGCGAGACGGCTGTTACGGTTAAAAGTTTGAATAAAACAGAGTGAGACACGAGATATTACGTCGGTGTTCGAGAGAGTCCATTGTTTGTGTGATATTAGTATCACCTATGAGCTTTATCGCACGGTTTTGAATCCTATCTAACACGTGCAGAGATGTTTTGGGTGCACCCGACCAGATGTGGGAATTGTACTCAGACTCATATATAAGGATGAATTCCTTAAATCTTGAGGCCAAATCAGAGTGGGTAAAATATTTCTTCCATCGCTTGAGGAAACCTAGACATTTCGCAGCATCTTTGACGACATCGAATATGTGGTCATTCCAACGTAAGTTGTCACTGACACACATACCGAGAATGGAAAGTTTATGGGTTTCGACGATGCGAGTGCCATTCATGGATAATGGTTGGGTGTTTAAATTTCGCTTTAATGACAGCAGACAGCATTGCGTTTTGGAAACATTAAATTCCACTCGGTTGATAGTTCCCCAATTGGATATGCTGTTAATATCGAAATTTAATGAGCTTAACATACGCTGGTTTTCCCGTTCTACAGCCGAAGAGCAGGGGCGTGGAATATATTGGATTAGAAGTAACAGACAAGATGTCATTAATGAAAATTAAAAAGAGTGACGGAGACAGAACGGGGCCCTGGGGCACACCAGCACTTATTTTGTGAATATTAAACTTGAAAGCGTTCAAGACGACTTGAATTGAATGTTCCGAAGAAGAAGAGAGTCATCGATCCCAAAAGCACGCATTTTCGACAAGAAAGCCCGATACCACAATCTGTCAAATGCCTTAGAAATATAAAGTGCAACTATCTTGCTTTCGCCAGATTGATGTATGCTTTGGTTCCACTTTTCGGTGAGACATGCCATCAGATCATCAGTGGACCTGTTGTTACGAAAACCGTGCTGCAGGTCATTGAGAAGTTTTCATGTTTCGACATATTTCATGAGCTGACGGTTTATCAGCGTTTCCATGACCTTAGAAAGAAGGGACGTAAGTGCAATGGGTCTGTGGGAGGAGAGAGAAGAAGATCCGCTTTTTTAAGGGACGGGCTGGACAAATGCTGTTTTCCATCTGCTCGGAACCTGTCCTAAAGAGTAGGATTGATGAAAACGCTTACGCAGTGGTTTTATCAGAGGAAGAACACTTCTTCAGAAGGAGGGTAGATATACCATCTGGACCAGCGGATTTGTGAATGTTAAGATCTTTAAGAACTCTTGTTACTACATGAGTGCAAAAGTGGATTTGTGTTGAGCTGACCGCAAAGTATGCAGTAAGCCAATTGCCTTGTCCAAAGAGCTGACAGCTGGAATGTTATTGTAAATGAGCGTTGGAATGGAGGATGAGGCAAAATTTCTGATGTTTTTGACACACGATCAAAAGTGTTTACTACCTTTGGGACATTGCAGTATTTTCTGTCTCAGTTTTTGGTCATATTGAAATTTCACATTCTTAAGAAAGACGTTACAGTCATTCCTGGCTCGTTTAAACTTTTTTCGGTTTTCCTCTATCGGATTGGTCTTGAAGGATCGAAAAAAACATTTCTCTAAACCTGACAGCCTCTTTACAGCTCGAGTCGTACCATGGCTTTTCTTTTGGTTTGATACTCTTCATCCGATGCGGGATAAAGCATCTCATTCCAAAGAGAATAGTTTCTGTGATCATATCAGCAGCGCCATCCACGTCATTATCGAGGAAACATAACGACCAGTTGAAATTCCTAAAGAAACTGTTAAGTCAGCTCCAGGTGGCTTTTTCGTATTGCGATACGGTTCTTTTAGGAATTTGTTTTTTAATTGGCATCAAGAAAAAGGATGCTCAGCAACGATGAATTGGATAGAATGTCACAATAGACAGCTTAGACCTAGAGGTGGATAGCGATTATGGCTATCTTGGCTTCGCCAATTATAATGACATCCATCAGAAGGCAAACGAAGGTCTACAATTGTCAATTGCTGTTTTGTTCGTCTAAAGAACACATCTGCCTAATATGACCTTATGAGGGACATGAAGAGCACTTCAGATGGCTTACAAGTTTCGTACAATTTTCGCACGTATCTGTCTATGAGTCCCGTATCATGCTAGTGCCGTTCTATGGGCGTTAGCGAAGACGGAGGAAGATATGCTTGATCGTATTTGACCGTAAAATTTTTCGAATGATTGTTTGTCCCGTTTGTGTTACAAATTTTGAATGATGCAGCAGCTAACTCTACGACGACATTGAATAGCTTGAAAAGTGCGCACCAGCGGCCTTTGTTGATCTAGGCATGAAGAGTGAAGGAATATCAACGCTTCAAACCGAAAAGTCTTCGAATCCTATCCGAAAAGACATCGCAGTCGAGAAAAATCTCGTCTTAGGTGCCGTGAACAAAGAGAACGAGGCCTCAATGATATTGCAGTGCAGAACTATGGACGGCTGATCAAATACCGAGATAACTAATGAGGTTTACTGATTAAGGCTCAAACCCATACTGGGCTGTAGCTTATAAGTGTAAAAAACGAGATAGAAGGCAAGCTGTAGCATAACACCGATTGACTGGCATTCGCCAAATGTAGGTAGAGAACTATTAATCTTACTTCGACTATTAATTCTTACCCTGCGTCTGTTAAAAGTACTTAACGTAGGCTTCGTTTACTCATGATGAAAAATTGTGGAATCTATATGTACGAGTATCTTGTTCCCTTAGGGTCACTGCCCGGTAGGTAAAAGCTACGAAATATGTGGCAGTTAGCTTCCGTATTTACATTTTTACTCCACGGTCATTAGCTTATCTAATGAGAACACTCTCTTCATTTTCGTTTTCCTGCTCACTCTTTTAATTAGAAGCACTTGTAAGCCATGCGTCTAATTCTTCCAATGCTTAATCAAAATAATAAACAACATGCTAAACCTTTTTATCTTCTGCTTTCGATATTTCGGGTTTCTATTCAACTACTCTTCTGATCTTATTCCAAA
Source organism: Volucella zonaria (assembly GCA_963966105.1). NCBI lineage: Eukaryota > Metazoa > Arthropoda > Insecta > Diptera > Syrphidae > Volucella > Volucella zonaria. The sequence goes on along the minus strand of OZ014531.1, from coordinate 177,757,648 downwards.
TACCAGACCATCTGATTTACTCGTATTCTAGTATTTCGATATTGTAATCGTCTAATCGTGTGATCGCCTGACGCTTTGATCCTCAAACTTTGGTCTTCTTATAGGTCGACCTTCTAATTCTCCGAACTCCTAACGATCTGACTTTAGATCTCTCAATTGTGTGATCACTGGATCGTGCGACCATTGGATTGTGTGAACTTCTGATCTTGTGATCGTGTGTAATTCCACTTAATGCGATCTTCCAATCATGAGATCTTCCGACTATGTGACCTTACGATCGTATCCTTCAATCATGTGGCCTTCCGACTGTATGCCTTTCTAATTGAGCGTTTTTCTGATTGTGCTATCTTTCAATCCTGTGTTCCTCTAACCTTGTGATCTAACGATCAAGCCATTTCCCGATCGTGGTATCCTTTAATAGAAATCTTCGTGTTCTTCATATCAATCCATCTCTGATCGTGTGATCTTCCGATCGTGTGATCTTCCGATCGAGTGATTTTCCGATCGAGTGATTTTCTGATCGTGTGATTTTTAGATTGTGTGACGTTTCGTTATTTTATCCACCAATCTTCTGTTCTTGAACAGGTACCCTTCTATCTAGTTAATTTGGTGGTCTTCTAGGAACCATTCCGTGAGAAAAACCGAATCCAATAAGCGATGTTACCTCTATAAATAGACCGACAGCACAAACACACCATTAAAATTGTTCAGTATAAAAAAAGTTCAGTTAATTTCGCACTTCATATAAGGTATCGCAGTAAGCAGTAAAAAAATCGTATCTAACCTCTTTAAGGTCATACGCTGCATAAATGCGGATCCGCATCCAAATAGATGACCGCGGCAAAACATCCGATCAACCGAACCAAAACCGTTGAAAAATCCACATCGATTGCACCATATACTTGTACAATGCCTAAAATGTGGAGGAATTATTATTTCTGCCACCATAATGAGACTTCTTGATGCAATCATCAATCAAGTTGGTCACCCGCTAGGCTGCAGCGCCATGCCACTGACACAGACTTGCAACACTTCGCTCCATCATTCGCGGAATGCTGACAAAAATGCATTAGAAACTGTCATGATCCGCTTCATTACATCCAAACCATTGACCAAATGAAGGCGAGTATCTTATAAAAGGCTCGTAGCTAGTTCCACTACACTTCAGTCAATCTATAGATACTTGAATTGTAGACTACATCTCTACGAGTAGAGATGGTTAACATAATGATGCGTAGACCAAAGACACCATAAAATCTGAATACATTGGGGGATTAGATACCAGAGATCCATTGGTTGGCCAATGTGGACATGGATTGCATGCCTAAACAACGGTCGCGGTCGGTCAGTATTAAAGTGAGAATCGGCTTTCAGGATTTAGTTGCGATGTACGAATACCTGTAGTTCTATGTAGAAAAAAAACGTGAGAAATAACTGGTTTCAGGTGGAATAGGCAAGTCCATTGATGCACCGACTTGTAACATAATTCTCTCTCAAGGGACTTAAGTCAAAGTTACTTACTATCTGTATCTATATAGTGGTGTCAATAAATAAGGAATCTGATCAAGTGTAGAACTGGAATTTCAAATTGAAATTCACCGCATCGGAGAAGAAGAGTGGCTTTCGGAATTCCCTTTGGCAGCTACTATAGTTGTCATGTGTCAATTTGGCGAACAAACAAATTTGTGATCGAGGGTCAGCTGTTGGTTGCCCATACCAAAAAATTTCAATCTGAAGGGTTAAGCCATAAATTCTCCATCAACACTGTCATAACTGTGACCTCGATTACCAAGTAAATTATTTTTACTTGTCAATTGTACACTTGATGCTGTCTGTTTATTACCTTTGCTGTCCTGTTTACATGTGACAAGATCATAATGACAGGAGAAAATATAAAATTATCAATTAATCATGCCCACACACTCAAAAGAAGTGTAAGGCTATTTGTCATTTCGATTTTGTCCCTGATGGTGTCCTTTTAAAATAGGCTCTGATGGTTAATTAACTCCAACTGACGTCTTTGTCATGTTAACGATCATTTTCGATTCTATTCACCTAGGACAGCGGAAAGTGTCAGAAAATTACCTGCAAGTTCGTAAATTAAATGGATCCAGATTGTTGATCACAGTCCGGTAGCAAGGTCCATAGTGAAGTGATGTTGAGTCTGTAACTAGAGGAGGCGTTTTAGTGTCTGCCTTAGGTGACATTTACGTAGCTCTGTAGCTGCTGGATGTGGCATGTAAAGGATTTGCCTGCATAAATTATAGCGAACAACCAATTGTTGCGCGTGGGTTGTAAATTGACGCTAAAACATTACGACAGGCAGACAAACAACATGCTTAACATGTCAAATGAAGGACATTTGAAAAATGTTCAACCAAATGGGCTTCAGATCTGGGGACTGTGTTTCAGGTGATTCACGTCCCACACATTCGAATGATGGCTGGGTGATGGACATATGCAAATCGTGACATCAAACCTGATCTTCAGGAAAGGTGATCCTGATTTTAGACATCTTGCGGCAAACTTCAAATGCACAGAGCTTTCATTAGGAAAAAGTGAACAACTTTCTTACAAGACACCAAATGTATTCCACTATACTTTCTCCTCACGTACCATCCGTTCCTAGGTAAAACGAAACCAAAAAGAAAAAAACCAGTGACATGATATTTAATCGGAAAAATTAATTACCCTCACCTCAATGCATTAAATAACCCGCAAGCATCCCAATTTACTCCATGCTGTGGCTGTAACCACAGCCATTACCAGACACCAGAGTCACTGTAGTCAGAAAAGTATCTATAAATGCCGCAAGCCCTAAAGCCGCATGCAATCCCGCAAAAAAAAGAGTAGACAATCATTTTTAATGAATAGATTTACAAGCTCCGTGCAGGGACACAAAAAACAAATGCCGCAGCTACAAGTATGTATGCCTAGAGCATAGGCCATGCCGCCAGAGTCATAGTCAATTGCAGCCTGGTGTTCAGTATACGCCCCTGAGGCGAATCACTCATGCAGAATCCACGCGTGGACCACTGCTAAAGACTTGCTGGAATGCGTATCATAATTGAAATGATTTGTTGCGATCGGCATCCGACAAACTGGATATGTGGAGCGTTGTCCTCCTCCTTCTGGTTCGAGTTGGACAAACTTCTGTCACTTGGACAAACAGAGTCCGGGCGCACGCACATAACAAATCAAAGAAATCTTTCACATCGTGTTTCTGTCTGTCGTCGTGGTATAAATTATTTCTCTGAGGGTCCTTACCTAACCTACCTTCTCGGTCGATATGACGAAAATGGTGATGGCAAGAGGTGCGTAGACCAAAGTTGATTGGAGTAAACATTTCGACACGTCTTGGTTGGATGATGAATGGATACGGTACACATACGGATCGATTCGGTGTTTTTGCCATCACTCTGCGATCGTGTGTAGTTCTTTTGGTACGTCAAGACTTTTGTACTAATTGCGGTTATACCGTTAATGTAATACCGACCCATTTATGGGGATAGGAATAGCTATTAAACACCTTGAAGTTTTGTTCCAAAAAGTTCACAAGCAACAACTTACAATATACAACATCTTGCCAATCCAAAAGAGTGATAGACAACTTTCTGATTGAACGTGCTGTTTGTGTCCTTTCATCGAGCAAAATGACATGGCAAGTAGATGATTCTTTTATGCAGATTATGACAAACCGATCTCGTTCTGGTTACCGCCGGTATGATCTAGAAAAATACAAAGTTGTCAGAGATCTGAGAAAGACCAGCTGGACTAAAGTGTATCGAAGGGATATGTTTCTCAGACTTTGTTGCATGCTAAGTAGGAACGGACATTTGTTGTCCACGATTCGTTGCACTCCAGGAAGGTATTCATGAAGATTCGCTTGAACTTGATATGCAAATCTGATGTATGCATCATGATACCAGGATCCAATTAGATATGAACGAGTACGTTCATGATTTATTTGCATGAAATGTTGAATATTCCTTGTCAACATTGCGTTTAGATAGAAAAAAATTAAATGAGTGAACCGGGTTTTGTCTGATCGTGGTTAGTTAGTAGATCCTCTACATTTTGTTTGATGCTTATCGTCCAGATACAGTGAATACATTCGCGGAGGAAAATTTAATCAGGTTGGAGATAGCATAAATTTTCAAGAACATGTCAAGCGCTTGTGTACGTCCAAATGGTGGCTCCTGAAAGCTTTAAGTGTAGGCCAATATTGCAAGAACCATCCAACAAGACACAATATCGGATGTAAGAAAAGGGGACGAATTCTCCTGATGGAACAATCATCGTTGCCTGAATCCAGCATCTCCACCGATCACTTTTGACAATCCAAGCTATTCGAAAAAGGCAAACGATTTACAGTATTGAACTTGAACTGTTTGGTTCCTTGACAAACCAATTGTAGCTACGGAGACCTGAGGCTGCTATAAAGCAAATCTTAGCGCCATTCAGGAAGTCCGATAGAGTGCACTCAGATGTGTAGAAAAGTGGTAGCACAGTCGGTAAATGATGTCTTAGCGGCACAATTTCAGATTCAGGGCTATTGGTTTCGCTTTGGAGCAAAACTTTTTCGTAGCTCGTGGTTTCTGGATTTTGATATTCATAACCAGGTTGATCACTTAAGGCACGCCTTCAGCATTCTGGATATCCGACTGTTCCAAGCGGCCAACATTAACTCGGAACACTATCTTGTTGAGGGGAAGGTACGCATCTCTAAAATCTTTTAAAAGGGAAAGACGCTTGGACCTTTGCCAATTATGTATCCCTTAACCTCATTCGACGCCCTGCACCACCAGTATCTTGTCCCGAAGCCCAGGGACAAAGTTGCCAACAAGCAACCACCGAAACACGTGGTTTGAATATAAAAGTTCATAAAGCGGCGTTGCAAAGAATGACGTAATTGGCTCATGAAATTACAAGGAAGAAGGAGGAGAAAGCCATGTGAGAACAACAAATCATAGGATGAAAGCATGCCTGACGAATGAAACCTCAGCATTATATATCTGATCCTGAAGAAAGGAAATCCTCCAGTCTGTGTCAACTGAAGATGTACCAGTGTTCTCAACATCATCTATAATATCTGCACTGGCGCACAAGATTTTTGCATTATGGCAGACCTTGGAAAAGGTTGAATCGGCCTATGGCAACATATAGTTATTAAGAAAAAATTAGTCGAATCTGTGCTACACTTGTCTGGTTCTGGGGGATGACGATGGAGAATGCTTGCTGCATCATGAGCGTCGGCAATAGTTTTACCGAGAAAAAACTTTCCAACGACAAGCTAATCCACTAACGACATGCCTCTTCAATGCCGCAGTGGCACGGCATCCATAAAAAAAGGATGAGGAGGAGCTTGATTGCTTTAAAAAAAAAGCGCATAAATGGTGAGTGCAGGAAGAAATGTAACGAAGAGCTTTAGGAGACACATGGACCGAGCTAGGCTAGGTTATGTTAAGTTAAACAGGGGTATGATGGATATGCCATCAGACAGACACCAGGCACCAAAACGGGCCCATCGGGATCCCTATGGAACCAGTTGAATTTGTCTTCAAATGGCAAAAACATAAACAATCGCCTTGGTGAAACACCCCATTTCTCTGCAGAAGCCAAGAAGGTCTTTGAAGTTCGTGCCGTTTATTTCCTCTAGGTTTTCGAAAAAGTATTTCCCTACACACGATATTGCCTAGCATTCACACAGTATGTGTATTATGTCCTCAACAGCTTGCAGATCACCGCAGAATGTGATAATTTGAGTTGAGTGTGCACCCACAGGAGACAGTAACCGGTCAGAATTCTTATTACTGTCCTTGGCTTATCCCTGTTTAATTTTATTAACTTCATAGATCTTTTGCAACCAAAAAGCGGGCAGAGCGCCTTGGATACCCTGTGTCCTTCAAGACTTGACCACCTTAGGTTGGCAGTCTTAGTGATTTTTTCCTTGATAGTACCCCTCACTATGCAAAGGGGTGGTTGGAAGTTGGCAACCTCGCTATTCTCGAGTAGCTCCCCTTTTCTTGCAAGCTCATCCGTTTGTTCATTTCCTTTGATACCGTAGTGTCCTGGCACCCAGCACAGTCTTACCCTGTTCTGACTGCCTAGTGCGTTAAGTACAGTGTGACAGCTCCTGACTGTGTCAGAGTTGACGTTGGTTGATTCCTGGAAACGATTTAGATAGCATTACCTCAGCCGCCCTGAGGACAGCCAGAACCTCTGATTGGAAGACACTGCTTGCGTCCGGTAGTCTTATAGACACTCTTAGCTCTCTGTCTTCTGAGAAGATAGCAGAACCTGTTCCTTCCTCTGTTTTTGAGCCATTCGACCTGATTGTTACATTTTTTTTCAGTCCTCCGTCTCTGGATGTGTTATATCATCCCCTATCGTCGAAGTCGACCAAGGATGGAATTTCATCCATTAGAATTGGATTGCCTGGCAGTGGCTGCACTCGGACGGTGGCATGTCCAAAACTACTGCTCTGGAAGTAACCCAGATTAGTGAGTCGTATCGCCAGTAAGTTTTTTGATCTGTAAATCAAGCGCTGTTAGGTGCAAAAAGGTATGCAATGCTGCCGTTGGGGTGATACGGAGCGCACCTGTAATGGCTTTGGAAGCCGTTCTTCGAACCGCCGCTAATTTTCCGTAAACCATTTTCTTGTTTGTTGCTTTCCACTCTACCAGTTGGCGGTATGTAAGTGTGCTTCTTTCCACCACTTTGAGGCTTCAAGCCCCAAATTTTTCCTTTTGCAGATAAAAAGGAGCATTATATGCCTTTTTGATTCTTTCCGCTACATTAAGATGCCAATTTAGTTTTTTGTCCAGAATCACACCCAGATACTCGGCGGTGTCCGAAAGCGACAATTCGACTCTGTTGAGTTTTGGGAGTTTGGTTTGCGGTATCTTGTACTTTCTGGTAAAAAGAACCAGTTCCGTTTTGGAAGGGTTGTTATTGAGACCACAAAGGCCAAACAGAAAAAACAAATATTCACAAATTATCGCGAAGCGAAATTGAAACACGTCCGAACTTGACGGTGGGTTACTAGGTATGTTGATTTGACGCTGGTGATGATGCAGGCTGTTCATCAAGTGACAGTGTATGGAACGTAATTCGCTCTAACTGCTTTTTGACTTCGTTATTAAGGACATACCATCAATTATATGAAGTCTACTTTTCAAGTAGGTACTCAGGATAAATTTCTAATCCTTTTCATCCATTGTCTGTAATGAAACAAAAGAATGCAATTCTTAGTGACATGACTTCATCCATGACATGATAAAGGAATAAATTAGCAATTGAAATGATTTCCAAAACGTTTAGAGTACAGAGTTCGTTCCGAAACCTTTTACGCGTTTTTCAGATTAATTGCTGTCATATGGGCACAAATGCAGGCTTTATACGCCATAAATTCTCATTCACCTATTTCAGAATGCAGCAGAATTTGATCATTGTCCCAATTTCCTTCCTTCCCAAGCCAAATCATATCATGGACAATGCATACACCAATATCTGGGGGACTTAATACTTCGTAAATATCTAAATGCTGCCTACGTGAATGTTACTTCAAATTGTCTCCTTACACAGCATTGACGGGTTCTTTGTGCACCATGGGGCATACTCTGAGTCACTCAATGACTGCTCCAGAAAAATCAAAGCTGCCAAGTAGGTAGATTGGTAAGCACGCTTTCAGATGACAATACAAACAGGCGACCTCCGCCGCCGGTAGAAGTGGTGTCATGTTAGGTGTCATGCAGTTTGTCAATCGGATATGTGCAATTAGTCAGATTAGATTTAGCGTTGTGCTTAAATCAGAATAGTTTCTGCTATGTTAATGAATGCTGGAAATTATTCGCATCTGTTGTGTAGGCTTGAGGGATGTACAATATTCCTTTGTGACCCGATGGAGTTCTGATGTGCCTGATTAAAATTTATCGCGGATATACTTCTCCAATAGTGGAGATGCTTTGGGATGAGCGGTCCGATATGGATCGTCGGCGCCATAAAATTCTTTTAGATCCTACGCACACTTATGGCTTTCTTGCATGAACTTATTTCTTCGATTAGGTGATTATACTTTTCCAAGATTTTGAAATACAGTTTTGTGAAATCGAAAGGATATATACGAGTAGGTAAATTGCTATAAAAGGTATGACATTCTGGTATGCATACGTACTCTCATCCGATCTCTCTATGAAGAATATCTGCTGCAAACCAATAGAAGTCACTTCGGGGAGGTTGAACTGTCTCATCAGAAGGCTGACTGCTAAGTCAGCATACAGGTGCTACTCGTAAGCACTGTATTATTTGTACTGTATTAGGGGTGGCCGTGGTGTAGTGGTACTAGCAATCGCTTCTCACCCGGAGTGTCAAGGTTCGAATCCTAGCCACGGCAAGTTTTCATTTGCGTAAGTGGAACTCAGTCAGAGAAATCTGCGTGTGAAGGCATAAAACTGACATGTGTAGATTTGGATGTTGTTGAGTTTTTTCAAGCACAATACAACCGTTAAAATTTACAACCTGAATCATTCCGAGTGAAGAAAATCTCTCCGTTCTATTCGGACTCCCACCCCTGGAGAGTCAATATCGAAACCAAACACACCTGAGTTTCAAACCACTACATCACAACATTGCTTTCCTTTCTCCTCCTTCTATCTTTCCGCCCGCGTCAAGGCAACAGTAAAAGGGTATCATAACCTCTTAGGCGCTTAGGCCTCTTAGGCGCTCGTAAATTATAAAAAAAAAAAAATTATAGTACTCGTACACCCTGAATGACTCAAACTGCAGCCGACTTCAGACTGCTATAGTTTCCAAACCGTTCATGACAGTGAGCTCAAATTTTGACACATGACAGATAATTTTATTATTTACAAGTCTTTTAAACGATTTGCGTCTCAGTTGTGTTGAAAAATTTTTATCCGCGATGGAATTCAAACGTGATAGTGTGATTGCTTTATATTTGGCTGGAAAACCACAAGTAGAGCCCTCCAGCACCTCAACGTGAATAAATCATTTGTGTCTCGAACCATAGCTCGTTACCGTGATACTGGCAGCGTTGCAAAACGTCATGGAGGTGGTCATAAAAAAAAGAGACGTCGGCAGAAATGGTTTGGAAAGTGAAGGCTCGAATTGAGCGAAAAAGAAGAAAAATGGCTCGTGAGCTCAACAATCGTTGGAACGGATGCAAAGCATACTGAAAAATGAGCTTGGGCTCAAGCCATTGAAGTTCCAAAAAGCACACGATCTTACACCGCAACAAAAAAAAGTTAGAGTCGAAAGAGCGAAGGAGTTGCTACGCTTGCACAAAATTGGTGTGTTGCCGAGTATCGAGTAATATGTCGGCCATTTGTTATCGAGTAATATGTCAACAAACAAAATGACCGAGTTTACTTGCCAGAGAGGTCCTTCGAAAATGTACACCTTCAGACGGCCACCAGAAAGCAGGCAGCACCGATGGTGATGGTTTGGGCCGCCATAACCGCCGATGGTCGCTCTCCGCTCGTATTTTTGGACCGTGGCGTCAAAATTAATGCGATCGTATACCGTGAAACTGTCTTAGAGGCGGTATTAAAGCCTTGGGCAAACAACCATTTCGGTCGGAGACCGTGGACATTTCAACAAGACTCGGCACCGTCTCACAAAGCGCGCGTCAACCAAGATTGGTTAAAAAACAATGTTGCACACTTCGTTTCTTCGACACAATGGATTGCAAATTCTCCGGATGCAAATCCGTTGGATTTCTCTGTCTGGGGTATTTTGAAGGCGAAGGTTGGCACTAAAAAATACCAAAGTTTGGACCACCTCAAACAAGCACTTCGCCGGGAATGGGCCAAAATACCGCAGAGCTACTTGCGTGCAGTGTGCGATGATTCCTTCGCCCGTCTCAAGACCATTATTCGCGCCAAAGGTGGGTATACGGAAAACTACTGATACAATTTGAAAATTGATGTATTTTCTAACATTTTTTGCTTTAGCACAATAAAATTTATCAAAAAATAAAAAAATTATAGCATTTTAAAAAGTCGGAGTTCGAGTCATTCACCCTGTATATTCAGTTCTGGATTGAATGCTAGGTTTTAGTCTTTGAGGAAAAGAGGAACTTCTTGGAGTTCCGTAATCTCAGAATCGGCAGTGATTCTACATATATGGTACATGTAAACAGATTTCGGTAGCAATTTCTGGAAAATGTCCATAATGAATAAGCTGTGGTTCAACTCTGACCATAGATGACATTGATAAGGATCGCTCACCATTCTCTTAGGGATGAATTTTTTTCCAGCATCAGCCGTATTACCTTCTTGAATATCAGCTACACTTTCTTCTTCAGAATCGTCTAAGCTTGCATTTTCTTGACTAGAATCGCCATCCGAAGTAGATCCTTCATTTTCAGTATTTGAATTGTTTGGTTCATAATCATCTCCGCTGCCTGAAGGAAAATCGTCTGTGTCGTCGTTATCACTAAACCCGTCGTTAATAATTCCTTCAATTTCATTTTGATTCAAACGATGCGACATTATCCAAATAAAACAAAGCAACACTCCAGAATAATGTTTGCGTATACTACCTTGATCAAAAAGTTTCCGGAATGTATTCAGAAAATTTCGAATACAAGTTTATTCATCTACGAGTAAATCTATATTGTCCCCTTCAAAATTCCATCGACTGGAACACACTTATGCCAGCGCTTGATCCGATCCTCGAAACATGTTTCATATTCGGTTTTCGGTATGTCCATCAATGCTTCCTGCGATTTTCCATTACTTCCTTTCGGCTGCTGAAACGCGTTCCTCGTATTGGTTTTTTTTTAACTCGATTGAACAGAAAGAAGTCACAGGGAGCCAAATCAGGTGAATTCGGTGGCTTTTGGATGGTATTTGTTGTATTTTTCCTCAAAAAATTACGAATAATGATGGCACTGTGCGACGGTGCGTTATCATGGTCTCTTTCGGCGAATTGCTTCACGCAAACGTCTCATAACGCCCAAATAATACTCTTTGTTTACTGTCTGGCCTTCTGGCAAAAATTCATGATGCACTACACCGTTGTAATCCATGAAAATCGTGGGCATTGCCTTCTTTTTTGACTGAAAACGACGTGATTTTTTTGGTCTCAGCTCATTTGGTGAACGCCATTCACTTGCCTGATGTCTGGATTGCGTGTCGTACTCATAAGCCCATATCTCGCCTCCAGTAATGATCCCTTTGATGAATGTGGGATCGAATTCAGCCTCGTAAATCATCTCTTTTGCGACGTCAACAGGGTCTCTTTTTTGCATGAAATTGAGGTCTTTTGCCACCAACTTTACTGCTACACGACGGAAACCCAAGTCATTAACCAAAATGTCTTGGACGGATCCATAGGCAATGTTCAAGTCCTCCGCTATCTCTCTGATGATTAATTTGCGGTTATTGACCAACATTTCTTTTACTTCATCAAAGTTTTCGTCGGTTTTCGATGTCGATGGTCTGCCACTACGTTCATCATCTTCGATTGACTCACGACCACTTTTGAACCGCTCGTGCCACTGGTAAACGACCGTTTTCTTAAGAGAATCGTTGCCGAAACACTTTTCCAACATTTCTAACGTTCGCGCACCATTAAATCCGGTTTTTACGCAAAATTTAATACTCGTACAAGTTCGTTGTGGCAAATTGAAATCCATTTCTAAAATTGTAAAAAATCGCCAACACACACAGAGATAGATGTACTTTTGACTACGTAACTTTTGCAAATGTCAAGTTATGTCCCTAAGATTTAGAGGGAATTCAACAACAGATTTACCAACTTAACAAAAAAAATAGAACTCAAATCGGAAGAATGGGAGCGCCACACGGTGGTGTGGTGCGGGAACGAAAAGGACGAATGTTACATATATGTACTACTCGCCAAAAAGATTTTTTTAGTATTACATTTTTTTAGTATTACAATAACAAACACTTATGTTATAAAACAAATTTATATGTATTCACTTGATATTATAGTATCCTGCTTGTTTCACCGCAAAAACTTTAAAAACACTGAAAAAATCAACCGAAACGTCAACACTCCACTAAATTATTACTTCAACTGCTATCGAAAACATGCAAAACCAAAAACGCACAAGCGTGTATCAGCTGCATGCACATTTGGATACTGTTAACAGAACGTTGAAAGACGTTGTGGTACAGATGTCGACCAAATTGTATGCAACTTATGACCTTCAGGTATGTTTATACTTTTGGTGGTACATAAATGTACCAGCCGGGTCGAAAGGGTTAAATAATAAAAAAAAGTAATTTAATAAAATATATATGTAATATAATATGTATACATACATTATAATATATTTCTATATTTACTTTTAATTTAACTCATATTTTTGATCTCCACAATTTTTATTCATATTCATTAATTTTAATTGAAAGAAAACTTTAAAACAGAAAATTTTCTGAGCTTTCATGTTGTCTTACTGATTTCAATGATCCTACTTTTTATTTTTTGTCTTTGAGTCGTCACTTTTAATGGTAGTATTTTTCTTTTTGTTTCTTCTTTTTATATTGGGTCTACAAGTAAGTTTCCAGCGTTTTTTACCAAAATTTGAAGTGTTATTATGAAAACATAATTACAATGCTTTATTCAAAGTATCGTCCATCGGAAGCTACAACTCTCGCCCATCTTTCTGGCAATTTATGAATTCTGGACCAAAAAAATTTCTCGTCTTTCGAGCCCAAGAACGTATCGAGCCAATTTTTCATTTCCTCTACTGAGCTGAAGCGTATTCCCGTAAGAGCGTTCTGCATCGAACGAAACAAGTGGTAGTCAGATGGTGTCAAGTCTGGACTGTAAGGCGGGTGAGGCAGAATTTCCCATCCACTATTCTCCAAATAGTTTTTCACCGAAACCGCAACATGTGGCCGAGCGTTGTCGTGATGAAAAATGACGGACTCATGCCTGGTCTCATATTCTGGCCGTTTTTCTTTTAATGTCCGCTTCAAACGAATTAGTTGGGTTCGATATAATGGTCCTTTGATGGTTTCATCACTCGGAAGCAGTTCGTAGTATACGACACCCTCTTGATCCCACTATATGCAGAGCATGACCTTATTCACGTGAATATTTCGTTTCGGCGTCGATTGGGCGGGCTCGCCGGGCTTTGTATACGATTTTCTGCGTTTAGGATTATCATAATAAATCCATTTCTCATCACCAGTGACAATACGATTCAAAAATGATTTATTTTTATACCGCTGCAGTAACATTTCGGACATGCAAAATCGCCGTTCGACGTCTCTTGGCTTCAATTCGTACGGCACCCAGTTTCCAACCTTTTGAATGAATCCCAGTGCTTTTAGGCGCAGGAAAACGGCTTGTTGCGTGACGCCCAATGATGCAACAAGTTCTTCTTGAATCTGACACGGATCCTCATCCAGTAAAGCGTCCAATTCCTCGTCTTCAAAACTTTTCGGCTTTCCGGGGCGATCTTTGTCTTCAACTCCAAAATCACCGCTTTTGAACCGTTTGGACCACTCGCGGCACGTCGATTCACCAATACATTCCGCCCCATAAGTTTCCGAAAGCAAACGATAGGCCTCAGCCGCACTTTTCTTCATATTAAAGAATAAAAGCAGCGCTTCCCGCAAATGACGTTTATTTGGCTGGAAACTTGCCATGATTTTGCTCGATAAAATGTACGACACCGATAGTACTGCTCAAATATAACGCTGCAAAGTTGTTGACAGATACAAAACTTACAAATAAAACACATGGGGTCTGACATTTCTGCCCGCGATCCACTGGTAGCGCCATCTCTGACAAACGCTGGAAACTTACTTGTAGACCCAATAGTTCTTAACCGGAATAGCAACGTGGGGCCGAGCGTTGTCATTATGGAAAATTATTGCCTCGTGTCTGGTCGCATATTCCGGGCGTTTTTCGGCCACTGCTCTCTTCAAACGGATTAATTGTGTTCGGTAGCGTTGTCCATTGACGGTTTCACCCGGTTTTAGCAGCTCATAATACAGCACACCCATCTGATCCCACCAAATACAAACATTACCTTCGCGCCATGGATATTCGGCTTTGCCGTTGATTTGGCTGGTTGGCCGGGTTTCACATATGATTTTTTGCGCTTGGGGTTGTCGTAATGGATCCATTTTTCATCACCAGTAACAATCCGATGCGTTCCAGCAGCATTTCGGACAAGCAAAACCGCCTTTCGACGTCTCTCGGCTTGAGTTCATGTGGAACCCAATTTCTTTGCTTTTGAATATATCCAGTTGCTTTTAAACGTTTAGAAATGGCTGCTTGAGTGAAACCCAAAGATTCTGCGAGCTCTTCTTGTATTTGGCAACAATCTTCATAGAGTAATGCTTCCAGTTCTTCATCTTCAAACTTTTTTGGCTGCCCAGGACGTTCATCGTCTTCCAAGCCAAAATCACCACTTTTGGCACGTTTGCTCAGCTAGCGCATGTTCACCATAAACTTCCACCAAAATACGATGACTTTCGGCAGCAGTTTTCTTCATATTAAAGTAATGAAGAAGAACTCCCCGCAAAAACACTTTTTCAAGCACAAAGTTCGACATATTTGAGTGAAAAAAAATTATTGTTGTTCACGCTTCAAATGAATGACATATACTGAAATGACGTACAATGACAGTAGCTTTCCAATATTTTTATGTATTTTGTAAATGAGTCTTTATGGTGTGAACACTTATTGTATTCCTCGCGTTATGCTTAACATTTTCAGCAAATTTGCAAATGGGCTAAAAATTTGTAACTTTAATACGCAAAGGAGGGATCAATTGATTTTATTTGCATTACCGAAAGTTGGTTAAATGAGAATATCAGTAATCATGCTATTGATATACCAGGGTATTATATCTTAGGTAACAACAGAAACTCGAAACGTGGTGGTGGATCTGCTACATACTGTAAATCTTAATTTAAATGTGAAGTAATTGAGCTGTCAGAAGATTCCGAGGTTGAGTTTATGTTTATTGAAATAACGAATAGTGTTACAAGTGTGCAAATTGGTTGTGTGAATAATCCAAACAAAAGTTTAAGCGTAAGTCAGTTTTTTGAAAGTCTCAGTATGCACAGTCTTAAATATTCTTCCTTAGTTCTATCCAATCTATCGCAAAACTTAAAAAATGAATGTTCTATGGTTGATCTAGATATTGTTAATGTTTCCAGAGCTACTCATTTTCGTCCCCATTGCAAAGAATGTCTTCTTGATATAGTGTTAACGTCAAACTTAGAGCTAGTCACAGAAAACTAACAAGTAAGTTTCTCAGATATTCCATCATACCATGACCTAATCTTTGTTAACTTAGATATACAGATTAGTGTAGTGCCATGTCCCGTGCAATTTACCTTTCGTGATTTTAGTAAAATTAACGAGCTCGATTTGACTCGCGATGTTCTTAATTGTCCTTGGCATCTTTGTTGGGAAACTTGTTCAGTCGATGATAAAGTAAATACTTTTCAATCACTTGTCCAGTTATTTTACGAGAAACATGTACCAATTAAAATTAAGAAAGTCATCAACAACGGCGTCCCCTGGTTCTCTGAAAACATTAAAAAACTTATTTCAAATAGGGATAGATCGTATTCTCGCTGGCGACAAAACCGTGGTAGAAATAATTAGAATAAGGACTGAAACGAATAAAATTTGGAAACTTCAAAGTAAAAACAAAAAATATTTTCTTAATTCATGTAATTTTTTTTTATTTGCTTTAAAACTCTGTTTTTATTAAATTCATTCACAATTACAAAAAATAAAAAAAATATTTGGGTTCCCATTCTTTCCTCAACTTCTTTCGAATGTCCTTCATAAGGTTGGTGACAGTTACATCCGTGATCTTTTTGGACGCTCTTTTCCATTTAGCACTAAAATCTTTTACGTCCTTTGCACACTGCTCACTTTTCCTCAATTTAGCTTTGACCAAAGCGCAATACCTTTCAATGGGACGGCACTGTGGAACATTGTGTGGATTCATGTCTTTTGGGACAAAGTCGACATTTTTAGCAACAAGAAAGCTCAGCGTTTCATGAGCATAGTGAGCTGAAGCTAAATCTGGCCAAATTAATGTTGAATCCTCGTGTTTGTTTAAGAAACGAATCAACCGTTTTTTTAGGCACTCGTTAATGTACACTTCTCCGTTAATTGTTCTTGTTGTAATAAACGATGAGCTTCTGTATCCACATTGGTAAATGGCCTGCCAAACGAGATATTTTGATCCGAATTTTTCCATCCCAATCGATGTTGTTGATTGCGGAAGAATCTCAGCTTCAAACGAGTTGTAAAACTGCGCATCTGGAAGAGTGGTAAAGTCGGTTTTGACATAAGTTTCGTCATCCAAAACCAAGCACGCTTTCTTGTTGCCGATCAACTCGTATAGCTTTCGGGCTAGTGTTTTTTGACTTTTTTTTGCTTTTCAGTAACTTTTGGTATTTTTTGTTTTTTTTGTGTTTTTAGACCGTTACGTTTTTTAAATCTTTGTACCATTGTTTGGTTAGTATTACATTTCCGAGCAACATCTCTGGATGACATAGTCCGGTTCTTTACGATGGTACCCACTATTTTCCTGTCCAAATTTGTATCATGTGCTCCACTTTTAGCTCCACTTTTCTGTTTTCGCTTAACTGTCAACGTCTCCAAATATCGTTTAATAACAGAATCCACTGTACTGCGTGCTATGTTTAAATTCTTTGCGATGAAATGGTTTCGACGCGAAGTATTTTCGAGCCATTTGTCGATGATCTTTTTACGACGTTCCTCTTGACTCATATTTTATAAATATTTTAAACCGCACCGAACTAAAATCAATAACAAACTGAAACTAGAGAATATACAAGCTAATTTGGGTACAAAATGGGATTGCAATTTTTACGCATTGGAAGTATAGCCCGTATTAAAATTTACAGATTTTATTCGTTTCAGTCCTTATCTGCAAATTTCAAAGAAATAGAGCCACGGCCGAGGTAAGAAAAGCCAAAGCAGCATTTTACTCCTCAAAGCTTAATACTTACTACCCAGTCTAGCTCTACTCTCTGGAAGAACCTCCGATCTTTAAGAATTGTTAAAAAGACGTCAGTGGGATGCGATCTAGATCCGAACCACTTAAACAGATTTTTTCTTAGAACATTGGATAGTTCAGTTACAGCTAATAACATCAACACTGACTTTACTGTAACCAATCATGATAATTTTAATTATCTTGAGTTTCACTGTGTGTTAGAGAGTGATGTGGCTAAAGCCTTATCCAACATCAAATCAAACCCGTTCGGAGTAGATTGTATATCTATTAAGTTTATAAAACTAATTATGCCCTGGATATATTATCCTCTTACGCATATTATTAACTCATGTATCATGAGATCTGAGTTTCCTTCAACTTTTAAATATGCCAAAGTTGTGCCAGTGACTAAAAATACTACGAGGAACTTGCCAGAAGATTTTAGGCCTATTAGTATTTTACCGTGCCTATCAAAAATTTTTGAGATTTTATTAAAAAACCAAATCAATGAGCACATAAGTTCAAATAAAATGTTATATCCGTTTCAATTAGGCTTTAGAGAAAATCACAGTTGTACCACGGCTGTAATAGTTAGTTAGTTAGTTAGTTGACTTTTATTTTCAATAAATTTTTTACAATGTAACGATTAACCTAAGTCTTTAATGGTTTGGCCTGTGGCCGTCCACCAGATTGACAAAATACATACTTAAGTTTTACATTAAAAATCTCCATCTATGATACGCTTTCTATAACAAAGTGCTGCTACTGAGTAATCATATAAGACTTTCCATCCTTTTTCTCCATTTAAAATGCTCATTACTTCACCTTCGTCTAAATCATGTTTCCCGATCATTGATAGTCGAAATTCTTTTAAAATCGGACAAACACCAAGAAAATATAAGATGTCTTCTCTCTTCTTCATGTTGCAGAGGTCAAAAAATATTGGTAAATCTGGTCTATGGGGTATAAAGTTTAATTGAACGAGTTCCCCTCTCAGTTTGAAAATAGTACTTATTTTTTCAACTGCGTTACTACTCGTATCTAGGAAGCATGTTTTTTCATTTAGAAAATGGTTTAGTTTGCTATAATAGTTCGTAAACAGTGACGATTCAGCTTCTTCGACATATTGGTCATATGTATGTCTGCCAAAATTCTCCAAAACCAAGTTAAATTTTTCTCTTAAAAGATGAGGATGCTCGTTAACTTGAATGGACAGATTTAATCCGCATTCAGAAACTGTTTTCTTCCATTCCTCGCAAATGCCTCCGTTTGTTCTAATTATGCTTCTTAAAACTACGTTTGGTAATCTGCATTCATTCATTTCTAGTATTTTTGGGATATAGTTGAGCGTTTACAAGAGCAAAGGAGGAGTTCCCGCTTCAAGATGTAGCATATACAGGGTGAGTTTTTTTAACTTGAGACATCCAAATTACTTGAAAAATACGCGATATCGCGAAAAATGTTTCAGACAAAAGTCACAAGGTTCTGAAGGGGACATAAGATGGTGACCACGAGTTTGACCTCGAGCCCGATTTTCAAGGTCAAACGAAGGTAACTTTTGATTTTTCTAATGATAGTTCCTGATTTTCATTGCTCAGTCGTATATTGCTCGTAGGCTTGTCATTTGTTTTTACATACTGCGTTTAGCATAACCCAGAAACAACGACGTGGACGTAGCAGCATTTTGTTTCATTCGGGGTGATTAATTAGAGTGGGTCCCCTTGCCTCCCACTCTTGAATCATTGAATTCTTCCCATTTCGACGTTTATTTCCCGAGACTATTTCAACAAATGCTCGAAAATGTGACCATTCACTTCAATACACTTGTCTATCCGCGCTCTAAATGAACCAACAGAACTGAGAAGTATTTCTGGCGTAATCTTCCGGCAAGCTTCAGTTATTCGTCTTTTCATGTCCTCACGTGTTGTTGGCTTTTTTCTGTAAACCTCACTTTTTAAGTAGCCCCATAAGAAGAAATCAAGTGACGTAAGATCAAGTGATCTAGCAGGCCATTGCCTCGGACCCCCTCGTCCGATCCATCGTTGATGGTAAACATTGTTTAATACGCCCCGGGCTACTTGGGAATAATGGGCTGGACAACCATCATGTTGAAATCACATTGTTTGTCGCAACTCCAATGGCAGTTCTTCTAGTAACACTGGAAGATGGTCCCGCAAGAAGTTTGCATACTTTTCGCCATTCAACTTGCCTTCAAAAAAATATGGACCTATTAATAATTCCCGCCCAAACATTAACATTCCAAGGGTGCTGGCGTTCAACTTATCGCAACCAAAAAGGGTTTTCGGTAGCCCAGTAATGCATATTATGTCGATTGACCGTACCGTGATTGGCGAAAGTCGACTCATCAGAGAATAACACCTTGGCGAAGAAAAGGGGGTCTCGTTCAATTTGTTGAAGTGCCCATTGACAAAAGGAAACCCGGTTGCGAAAATCCTCACTAGAAAATTCTTGATGCACTGAAACATGATAAGTATGGTATTTATGCCGATGTAATATCTTACAGACAGTCGTTTGAGAAATTCCTGATTCACGACTTATTTGGCGAGTGCTAATGTGAGGATCGTGTGCAACTGCAGCTAACACTGCTATTTCATTGTCCTCAATGTTGGACTGAATGTTGGATGACCCGATAAAAGGAAGCGCGCGATCATATCTGGTCTGGGAAACGTTGGGCGTAAAGAGCATCGATGTTCCTTCCACTTTCTCCAGAAATCAATATCATTTCAATTTTCTCTTGAATTGAAATAGCCTGCATTATTAATCTGGAAAACGTTACTAATAATAATCAGTTCCTCAAAACAAATATTGAACTTCTAAATGAAGTGCAGTTCCGTTCAAGTAGAAAAAAAGGGCAGAGTGCACATCATACACTCTCAGATAAGTTTAGGACAATTTGTCTCTGTCTGAAATTTCTTTGAGTTTTAACTTCACTCGAGGCAATTATGACTTCCTCAAAACAAATCTCGACCTTCTAACACCCTAACAAAGTAGGAAACCGGCGTGCCAGTGCAGTGGTATCTAGCTCTGAATGAATAAGACCTTTGAGACAAAGCCCTGTGCCCCATTGAGGAATACGACTGAGCAATGAAAATCAGGGATTATTATATGAAAAATCAAAAGTGACCTTCGTTTGACCTTGAAAATGGGTCTCAAGGTCAAACTCGTGGTCACCATCTTATGTCCCCTTCAGAACCTTGTGACTTTTGTCTGAAACAGTTTTCGCGATATCGCGTATTTTTCGAGTAATTTGGATGTCTCAAGTTAAAAAACTCACCCTGTAGTTCGGGGTATTTTTTGGTAATCGGAAAATCTTCTTCAAAAAGTAGCGAAGAAATTTTTCCACAACATCGTAGCCTTTGTAACCCCATACCTGAGCTCCGTAAAGCATTATCGACGCTGCGGTTGAGTGGAACAAAGTTTGTTTTGCACTTTGCGATACATATTTATTTTTGAAGCAACGTTCCCAAATCGCACAAATAGCTCTTTTAGCAACAGCTAATTTTTCCTCAAAGTGTGGTTTGAAATTTAAGGAGGACGATATTAGGATACCTAGATATCTGTATCTGGATACTATCTCAATCTGTTCCCCGTCTAACTTCCACTTTTCCAAATGTGAGAAGCATCCTCCTGCATTTCTGAATTTCAACATTTTTGATTTATTAAGATTTACAGTGAGATTCCAACTTTTACAGAAAGCATTAAGCCTGTTTATCATTAACTGCATACCTTGGGTTGTGTCACCTAGAAAGACGATATCATCAGCATACATCAGCGCAGGAATTGATACACCGTTGAATCTTATTCCACCTTTGACATCATCTATAATATAAAAAGCAGAGCACTTAAAATACAGCCTTGTTTAACACCCGTTGAAGTTTCGAACTCTTCAGAAATTAAGTCTCCATCCCGTACATATGCAATGTTATTCTCATACAAGGCTCTCAGGATTCGAATAATTTTACTTGATACACCGATTTTGGAAAGCTTGTAAAAGAGTGCTTCACGTGGTATTGAATCAAACGCTGCTCGAAAATCTACAATGAAGGCGTACAGCTTTTTTTTCTTACACTTATATATTTCAGCAATGTTTGTTAAGCAGAAAATCTGGTCGATTGTAGAATAACCTTTCCTAAATCCAGCTTGGAATTCTTTAAGGATGTTATGTTCTTGTACCCATTCATACAATCTTTTGTAAATTAATGAAGCAAACAATTTGGCTGAAGTGTTTAAAAATATGATTCCTCTGTAGTTCTTCGGGTAAACTCATATGTGCAATTTTTATAGAACTCCAACGGGATGCGATTTCGATTTGCATATTACTTCATTGGCTTCTTCCAGGGCAAATGCAGAGTCTAATTTTTCGTCTAAGAGTAGAGGGGCTGCATGTTGAAGTAGCGGCAAGGTTACTGGGGCATTAAGAAGTTTATCGAAATGAGTCCTGAGTTGCGGGGCTTTAAGAGTTACAGAGATGTTAGACGTGTGTCTGTTTAGGTATTTGACAGCTTTCCAGAACTGCGCAGAAGATTTTGAATTATTTATAATCGCAATGTTTTGTTGTTCAAAGGCTACTTTTTTGATGTAACAGATGTGTTTGTATTCCTTGCTGGCATCTTGATAGAGTGCTTTAAAGATTTTGGAGTTATTCGACTTTAAAAGTTTGAGGAATTTAAAAGATTTGGTTCTAGCTTTCATGCAATCATAATCATACCATTTTTGTTTATATATTTTATGAGTTTTTAAATCTTTCTGTTGCGGAATGTATTTCTTTTTTATTTCCGTTAGAGCCTCAATATTGGCTGTATTACGCTGTGTGCGTAGTTCCATAAGATTCACATTCATGTTTCGCTGATACGATTCCATTATTCGGTCATTCCAGACAAATTTCGGCAGAAGGCTTAATGGTTTTGTGCAAGCATAGTTGCCGCTAGCAGTAGAATTAAGGATTACTTCCAAGGGCAAATGGTCCGAATAGATCTCGGTTCCTATTTGAAAACTGTCTAGAAGCTTGAGCCAATTTCACGAAAAAAAAAACAGTAATCTATTATTGAGCATGATGTTCCTCTGATAAAGATCAATCCGCCATCTGGATCTCCTTCGCAACTACCATTCAACAAGCACATGTCATACTCATCAGCAAGTTCAATTATTATTATTATTATTATAACTTTATTAATCAGTAATAAATTACAGGATTAATCTTAAATTACAGCACCAGCTACCAGGGCTTTGGCCTAAGTTCAATTATTTTTGCTCCTTTGTTATCACAAACTAGGTCTTTAGATCTGCGACACGATTCCAGCAGAGTACTGTTGTATCCGCATGCGAAATTATTTTGTGTGAGTCCAACACGACCATTAAAATCCCCAATAAGTATTATATCCGCACAGTCCAAGGAGTGCAGTGAGTCGCAGAGTTTATCGAAATCACCCTGCCAATGATTACAGTTTAAGTAGATTGGTACCAAAACTACAATACATCCAGTGTATTCAGTTTTAAGTTAATAACATCCATTTCGCCAGCTTTTACAAAGATACTCGTATACAGTCCTTCGAGGTCGTCACGATTGCCGAATACCTTCCTCTCCCAAAAAGTGAAGTTTTTATAGCAGGAGATCAGATTAATTCATAGTTTGAGAAAATATTCTTAAATCTAATTTCTTCATTATCATTATTAACTTTTTACATTATTAAAAAATGTTACAAAATTCCTTTTTTTTTTGTTTAAACCTGACACATTGTAGCTTAAAATTTCTATTTTCTTGATAACTATGTTTTTTTCAGCATCATTCTGGTAGACATGGGTACATCATGCGTCACGTACAGCCGCCTTAGAGCTTGTGGATGGACCCAAAGATTTTTCGCATATTGGTGTTTTGCTAAGTTTGGTATCACTGCTGCTATTGACATTAGCCGTCAAATTTGAAGTTTTGTGAGAAGTGTTCTCTTTCGTAGCTGTTTTGTTTGTACTTCTGATTTTTATTTAACGAAATGTCACCACATGACTGTAATAAAAATTCTAGATGATTTAAGAAGAGCGTATGATAAGAATAATGTATCTATTCTGTGCTTATTGGACTTTTCTAAAGCCTTTGACTGTGTAAACCATCAACGCTTGATTGGGAAGCTGAAAAGTCAATTCAGTTTTGGTAATAACGCTGCATCTCTTATATTTGATTATTTAAATGGCAGATTTCAACAAGTACATACTAGCCAGGGAAGCTAAAATTTTCTAGGCGTGCATTCAGGTGTCCCACAAGGATCTGGTTTAGGACCACTCTTTTTCTCATTGTTTATAAACGACATGCCTAAGGTCTGTCTTGATGCATCGGTGTATTTATATGCAGACGATGCTCAGGTATATCTGTCTAGACTGATTGGCTTAATGGATGATTGTATAGCTAAACTTAATGAGGACTTGGAACGAATTTATAATTGGTCTATTCTCAATAAATTGGCCTTAAAGCAATTGTTATCTGTAATGACAGGATTCATTCTAGTTGCTTGCCACAAATGCATTTAATGGCACAATTGATTCCATATAAAAATGAGGTGAAGAACTTAGGAATATATATCAACGGCAAACTTTCCTGTGAAAGCCATATCAATTGATAACAAAAGAATATATGGTGGTCTACGCCAACTTTATATCTCATCCGCCTTTGTCCCGACCTTAACAAAGCTTAAACTCGTAAGCGCTCTGTTTATGCCCATTATAAACTACAGCTCAGTAGTTTATAGTAATATTGATGCAATGCCCTTTAGAAAACTAGGATTAGCATTTAATTCGGCGATTCGCTACATATATGGTCTCCGTAAATATGACCATATTTCGAGATTTTCCCTTAAGCTTACCGCATGTACCCTTAGACAACATATAAATATACTAAACTGCACATTTTTGTATAAAGTGCTCAAAACTAAACAACCAACATATCTTTTCGAGAAACTAAGTTTGGCTCATTCAAATCGTACTCAAAATATCAATGTTCCTGTAGCAATCACATTTTTGACTAATAGTAATTTTTGTCGACTCATATTAACTTAAAAATATATTCCCTCTTTTTTTTATTGAAACTATGTAACCTAGATATTTTAATGTTAAATTTATATGAATAAGTACAAATAACGAGAAAGTAATTTTTAATGTACTGTCCAGAAATAAATAAAAAATCAAAGTTTCTATGAATACCCATGACTGAAAAGACTTAAACTTAATTTTAAATATAAATTATTATTTACCTATTTATTTTTTTCTATGTTGTTCAATTTTGTTTGTTCCTTTTATTTTAATTAATTTAATAAAGCTTTAAAAGTTAAAAAAAAACAAATGTGCCAATCATTGGATTGCAATTGGAAATGAGTTCTCTTTTTATTTATTTATAATATTCCTAATGAATTTATTACTCTTTTGTTAATTTTTATTAAAAAAAAATAATAATAATAATAAATTAAAAAAAAAAATTAAAAATATCGAAGGGAAAGTAGGTTGACAAAGTTCATGAGGAGAGTAGAATACCGCCACATGCGAACATGCTCGTGCAAACAAGTTGCATAAGTTTCAATTGTTGTTTGCTTTTTTTTGTTTGATTTCTTGCTATGAACAATCTCCAGAGCTATACGAGTATAACTATCAATATTGAATTATCTCTAATTAAGTCGTTTTATTCACCGTTTAACATATTCGAAATTGCAATGGCTCTACAATCAAATTGACTGGTGCCATTTGATCTACGTCTATAGACTGCTTTGTTTCAAGAAAGTTGCTGTCTGCCGGGTAAACCTATAGTTGTTACTCACTGCCGGAGGGTTCTCACGAATAACTACGGTAGTTAGATAATTTGACGCGATACCCTACACCATTACCTACCACCATGGACTTTTACATACTCAGAGCAGTGCTTTGCATGTTGCTACCATGATTGGATGCGGTTAACACTGTTGCACGACTTTCGTTACGTGAAGTCTCTGGCCGAAATCTGATGGAATCATTTACAGAAAAGCAGTAATATGAGAACACATCTGTGCATCTGACAAGCGATTGTTTCAATCGTGACATTATTTTCGCGCTAAAGTAACAGTTGTAAGGCAATCGATCTATTTACAGTCATTTATCCGGCAATTAAGGCTGTGAAAATGACAGATGTTTGTTTTTTTAAATTTTTTTTTTGTTGAGACGATTGATACCATTTTTGTGTTGGATACATGGTCGCAAAGTGGACGAATGAAAAAGCCGATACATTCGCTAATTAGCAGTTAATTGCGAGAATCCAATGTTGCCTGCTATCGATGATTAGTCAATGAACATATCCAGCAATCAATCTTCCAGCTGTCGCAGTTTCTTTGGCCTAATGACAACGCATGGAATAGCTGATCTTTAGTTGTGAATTCATGACAAACATTATGGCTTGTGAATGGATCGCGCATACATCCGCCAGGCATCAGTTCACTTGTTCGAGACTCGTATTGGCCGAAAGAGAAACTGAAGTGGTTTGTCAATAAACAGAATAAATGCATGAGAACCACGCCAATCAGAAACGTCGGGAAAATGGATACACGTATAGCTAAAGGAGCTCCAATGATATGATTTCGAGTCTAAGGATAGGAAAGGTGTAGAGATAATACGATTGAACTGTGGACCTTTTAAAACAGGCGAGCATTACTCTACTCTTGTAACATCAAAGAATTCGTAGAGGAATCACATTCTATTCTTTTCACCCTAACTGGCTTAGTTGGTAACGAATGTGCCAAATCAGCTGAATCAATAGATGCAAGTACGAAAAAAGAGCTCCCTTAGTATGTTTTGGAGCTATTGCAGGTAGATTAACCGCATCTGATGAGTGGGCTAAGCAACCCAGTTTTCGCATGATGTTTGTGTAAAAAATGAACGAAATATTTCTCAACCAATAAAATGCTTCGGAAGAGAGCATTAATATTCGCTCATTCTATATATCCTTAACATCTTATGCAACTAATTTTCTTTTATACTACTGTAGTACCCTCATCTTCAAAGCGTTCGCTGACGTCCAACCTTCTATTTGCTAGCGGGCTTCAACTGCATCTGTTCATTCTGCACATTTTACGAATTTGAAAAGGATGCCAACTCTCATATGCGATCCTAAAATCGATGGAGCGTTTTTTTTATGATTAGGCCGCACTCAAGGAACTTTGCGTACCCATAAAATGTTTTCATACGTTTCATACGTACGTTGGTCTTGAATGTTTGCAAGTTATAATGACAACGAAATACAGAGCTCGGTAGCACATTCCATGAGCGTGTTGTACGGCTTCGGAAAGAATCATGACATCCAAGCGTAGGTTCGAAAGTGGATATGAAAGTTTGCTGATGAGAATTTATAGCGAGACCAGTATTACGGTTGAAGGTGAAGATGGTAAAAATGGCGATACAAGTAGATAAAGCAGGGGATACGGTTTTGAATCCTATCTAGTAAATGCAAAGTGGTCTTGTAAGCACTTGACCAGAGGTGGGCATTGTGCCCCAAGTTTGGCCGAATAAATGCCTTAGAAGGGGTGTTTTTTTTAACTGGTTTTAAACTGGCAACACCGTTTCTACAGATTGTCAATTTGACGATGAATAGATTAACGCCAGAAAAACGCGTGCAAATTGTGCAAATTTATTTTGATAACCATGTTTCGGTTCGCCAAACTTATCATGCGCTGCGTTCATTTTGCGGTCGACATAATCGTCCATCTGAGCAAGTTATTCGGAACACGATGAATCGTTTTTCCACCACGTACACTCTAGTGGATAATACGCATCCCAAAAGACGACAAAGAGTGCGAACTGAAGAAGTTATTGCCGTTGTGGAGCGCAGTGATGAGGAGAATCCGAATGAGTCGATTCGGAGCTACTCGTATGTCCATCCACTTTGTGGAAGATTTTACGGAAAGATCTTGGCTTAAAAGCTTATAAGATCCAGCTTGTTCAAGAGTTGAAACCGCTTTATACGCGTCGTAGGTTCGGTGAATGGGCCGAAAATATGATTCAGCTTGATCCTCATTTTCAACGCAAAATTTTGTTCTCCGATGAGGCCCATTTTTGGTTAAATGGATGTGTAAACAAGCAAAATTGCCCAATTTGGAGCGGAGAAACCTTTGTCGAGACGCCCTTACAACCAATAAAGCTCACTGTTTGGTGTGCTTTATGGGCTGGTGGAATCATCGGCGCATATTTCTTTAAGGACAATGCCCGCCGAAATGTTACTGTCAATTTAAAGCGCTATAGTTTCTGACTTCTTCGATCCTCAGTTGAATGGTATTGACGTAACATAGCTTTGGTGAGCGCATATTTTCGCGCAATGGACCTGTGAACTGGCCTCCACGATCCTGCGATCTCATACCCGCAGCGACAAAAAAGTTATGGGCCCACAATGGAAGGACAGCCTTTTCGACTAGGATACATTCGAAGAGATGCTGAATAGCTCTACCACAGATACAAGCGGATCAGCCGAAGGCTTTTCGCATCAACTTACTGAAAATATCGTAGCGGCTTATGATGCGGCGATGCCCAGGAAAACAAAAAATCGAAAAGGCGTCCCATGCTACTGGTGGAACGATGAAATAAAAACACTCAGGGCCAAGTGTTTAAAAGCTAGACGTAAAGTTCAAAGGTCTAGAGGGAGAGATGACTTCCAACAACACCTAGAAAGCTTTAAACAGGCAAGGCGGAAGTTTACAAAGGCGGTGATCAAAGAGAGCAAATCAAGATGGGGCACGGCCTACAGATTGGTTATGACCAAACTGAAATCCTGCAGGTCTCCACAAATAACGTGCCCAAAAATGCTGATAACCCTAGTGGAGCACTTGTTCCCCAAAAGGTTACACAACATGGTCACAATCGTCCGGGAAACAGAAGTTGGACATATTCCGGCCGTTTCACTGGAAGAACTGCAGAGAGTTCTTAATCGAATAGGTGAAAAAAAGGCGCTTGGACCCGATGGTATTCCGAACACAGCATTAAAGGCTGCTGCCAGAATAAAACCAGATTTTTTCATTGCAACATTGCAAAAGTGTCTCGAGGAGGAAGTGTTCTCAGAACCGTGGAAGTTGCAACACTTAGTGCTACTGCCCAAAGGAAATAAACCACCAGAAGAACCATCGTCATATTGCCCAATATGTCTTCAAGGTACAAGGGGAAATATCCCTGAGCGTATAATATACGACAGACTGTTGACTGTAGCAGAGGAGAAGGGAGCCCTCTCAAACCACCAGTTTAGATTTCAAAAGTCACGCCCCATGGTTGATGCTATCTAAACAGTCGACATTGCGTCTGTAGCCATAGAAGGGCATTCTGTGCGGTGGTGACACTAGACATCAAAAACGCGTTCAACTCTGCCGACTGGTCCCAAATAAGGCGATCACTTGCAAGAATGGAAACACTCTACTACCTGCTAAAGATAATCGCCAACTTTTTCACGTACAGGAAGTTACGGTATGACGCGGATGAAGGGGTTAAATACTACACCATCTCCGCTGGGTTCCGCAAGGATCAGTGTTAGGTCCATTCCTGTGGAACCTAATGTCAGTATCATCGGATTCGCAGACGATATAGCTATCGTGTCGTTGCGAAACACACCCATGAAGTCGAGTCAACCACAAACGCAGCCATTGTTCAAATAAAGCAGTGGCTCGAATCTGCGGGTTTCGAACTGGCGGAATAAAAAACAGAAGCCGTTCTTATTACGAGCAGGAAAATCGTGTAATATATCAATATTCTAGTCGGTAACCAGAACATCCGATCGAAGGAAGCGGTAAAGTACCTAGAAGTGATGTTAGACAACTGGCTACGGTTCAAACAACATGTGGACTATCTGAGGAAAAAAGCGTCAGCGCAACAAGTGGCACTCTCCAGAATACTGCCGAATGTTGGCGGATCTGGATACGCAAACAAGATTCGCCTAGCTAAAGTGGTCAGCTGTGGGCCGATACGCTGAGAAGGAAAAAAACAGCCCGGAAACTGTCAGCGGTATACCGACTAGTTGCACTAAGGACATTAAGCGGCTATAGGACGAAGCCGCATTTGTCATCGCTGGAATGATTCCCATCGACATCCTCGCCGTCGAGATGAGGAGAATTTACCGCCGGAAAACCTCAATGCCAACTAATGCCAAGGCATTAGTGAGGACAATGAAAGAGGAGGAAAGGGTACGTTCTATAGCCTTATGGCAATCTCGATGGAATAATGCCACAAAGGGCAGATGGACTCATACCTTGATTCCAAAAATCGATGTGGATGAACAGAGCCTAAGGAAGCTGCAACTATCACCTTACGCAGTTCATCTCTGTTCATGGCGGATACCGAAAGTATCTATAAAAATTTGGCCATGACAACTCCCCCTTTTGTCTCGAGTCCAAATCAGGAGGAGGACGTAAAGTACGCAATTTTCCTTTGCGGACGCTTCGAGAAATGGAGAGAAAATCTACCAGACCCCCCAGAGGTAATTAAGAGAATGGTGGAATCGGAAGAATATTGGCTAAATATCTACCGAGTTACGGAGGATAGAAGCCGAAAGAAGAGTGGCAGAACCAGCCGAACAAATAGAAACACCGGAGTAGCATGAATTGCTTGCCAGCCCCACGAAGTAATACCTAGCAGCAGTTCCGCGGAGAGTGTCGGACAGGAAAAAGGAGAATAATATCCCGTGAATTGTTCATGCTGGTAACGCGGGTTATTAGTGTCTTGAAGAAGATTCCACAGCCATTAGCGCAAACCATAAAAAAAAGAAAAAAAAAAACCTTTAGATTATTTTCTTTGGGGGTAAAGTCACTAGTCCATGCCGATAAACCAGAAACGTTGGACGGTTTGGAAGTCAACATTCGCCGTGTTATTGCTGATATACGACCCCAGTTGCTCGATAAAGTTGTCGAAAATTGGACTTCACGATTGCGCTTCATCCGGGCTTGCCGTGTTGCGTATATGCCTTATGTCATACTTAAAAACTAATATCAGAGTTGAGTTGAAATAATGATCACACAGTGGTGGAGTTTTTTTTTTTATGATCTGCGTAGTGTGGATATTCGAATTTATCCGACCTAAGTGCACTCTCCAATCAGATTGCCGACAAAGGTCTTTTCAACTTTCAGACAAGATCTTTTACGCGATGTTAAAGAGACTAAAATCTAATGTTGGCACAGTTTAGGCATTGTTCTTTTTTTGTGGGTGGGATAAACGCTGATGACGTTTTGTTAATGAAACATACCTTCCTCCGTCAAAATTTTGCAAATTAATTGGTGTATGCCCTATTCCAAGTTGACTCTTGCTGCGTTAAACTATTTAGCAGATAGGCCGCCTAATCTGGTATCCTTCTTATGATTAAGTTTAAATATTGATATTTTACATTGTTCAGATGGGCGGTAATCTGGGCTTTCATCGACCAAGTTGAATGGTTCGTTCTACTTAACAACGTATGTTGGGTCGTCGATGCCGTTTAAGAGTCTGCAGGAATATTTTATCTATGTACGTGCCCAGCACCGTTTGTGATCCCATAACTAAATTCTCCAGCTCATTTCAACAGCCCCCCTCGTGGCTCCTTGAGTAGCACTTCTTCATTTCCTTCTCTCGGTATAACACAGACAACTTCGCAGTAATACTGCTGACTTTCAAGGATGGCAAAAAAACATAGTTCCTTGCTAAGAGGATCGCATTTCTGCACCGTGAGGCAAAACAGACATTAACTTCTGAGGTAAGCCAATCTTTGAATATGTAGGAGGGACGTATAATTCCACTTTCATTACTGATAAACGCCAAGAAGTTATTGACATCACTCTGTCTCTCTGACCATCGATACCAGTAGTTCAGCATATCGAGAAAGCAATTGCCTCCCTCGAACTACGAAAAGCACAACAAGATCAGTCACAAACTGACTGGACGCAGAAGTCACATTCCCATATCCCATAGTAAGGATGACAGAGGGTAAGCGCTTGAATTGGTGGACCACAGATCTACAAGAACCGCGCTGGAAGAGCAGCAGGAATTTTAACTGTGTCAAAATATCTACTAATGTAGGTCAAACCTCGACTGGGAGAGAATCCTCAAGACTACAGAAAGTTCTGTCTAAAATGCCAAAAATTTTGAGCGGAGTTTAGCACCTAGATGGTCCCTGTACTGACTTCGAGGAAGAATCCTTGGATCTGATTTTGTACACTCATATTCCCTCGAAACTTCCTCAAACTTATAATACTTTGACAATCAAAATCTACGAGCCTACAGCAAGTTTGCATTTTAGAACCTCTCAAGCCACTATTACCCCACGGCATCCACCCTGAAAAACTACAGAAGGCTTTTCAGACGCCTGATACATCTTGTTATTCGCTTTGAAAGCCTGTAGTACCCGTCCAGGAGAGGTGTGGGCCCAAGGTGTCGCCTGCAACCCAAAATCACGCACTATCTTCACATCACGGCCGTGAGACCAATTCTCACTTATGGCATAGCCCGTTAATGGCGTAAGGAATCTCTCTAATGGCGACTGTTCAACTACTTCAGATTGCAACCAACACTCCCCTCAGCCAGAGAGACACTTAGCAATGGGAAGCGCTTCTTCTTCTTAAAATTGACTTCAAAGTTGACCAATTGACTTCAGGTAAGACAGTCTTCTCTGAGGACCTCTGCATACATAAATCTTTTAATATACCCACATAATGTATAGTCTTCATCCTCAGTAGAATAGATATCTCTAAACAGGACAAATATCCCAGAAACATAATTGTGGGTCATTGTCTCATTAGAAGACACGCGCAGCGATCTAGATTTACTCACAAAGATTTTTGTAGGAAATGCAGGAAGAGGAATCTGTGGCGAATTTGTTTTGCATCGGATTGCTATCTATCTGTAGGTAATTACTACTTCCAAGATGTAACTGATCTCTGCTATACGAAGGTAACCGATCTTGACAGATTTGTTAAGAAGTCTCTTTGGTTCCAGGTGCATTTCAGGCATCGACCTCCACGCTCTCCCAGTTGTCTAGGCTTACCTAACCTTGTGCACCGATACAGTTTTTTTGATGTGTGTTAAACAATTTAGAAATGGAAATAAAATTTTTAAACAGACACATACGAGTTCTTCTAAATAATAGTAGAGGTATGCGTATCTAGAGTAGCATATCGTTCTGGTGCAGTTTCGTTCAGGCTCCATTGTTTCTGCACTCAGGTGTCCCAAGTAAATAGTGACAATATTTTACAAAATTTATAACTAATACCAGAATAACAATTTTATGTCTACACGCTTTCATAAAATCCATAACTAACACCTTTTTTGAACCCTTGAGCTATTAAAATGCAATCGCAGTGTGGTTTCGGCTTTTGCGTGCGTTAGCCAACAAAGGAATCCAACTGCTAGAGGGTGTGTGTCATTAATTTGAAAATGAATATTTATGTCTTTTGCTAGAGTTTGACTCAGATTCCGTCGACCTAGATATGTTTTCCCCTTGCAGCTTTACGAGTATCTAACGCTGAAATGGAATACTCTCACACGCAACGAAACCAAAATCACGCCTCTCAACTGCCCCACTCGACTTAGGTAACGATATCAAATGATCTTGGCTGCCTCAAATCTGTGGAACTGAGTCTGCTTGTAAAGTGAATGGAAATTTAGAGGCCTGACACTGGTTTGACGCATGGTGACACCATATAGCTGCTACAGAAATGGCGTCAGTTTCACCTTACCACTGACTTGAATTGATATCGATTTGATTTGTGGCAGCAGAATGCAATATTTTACTTCAGTACGCTGCTTGTTGGGAAAAAGAGTGATGAACAATGGAAGTAAAATCTAGGTTTGATCCTTGTATCATATCCTGACGGGTCATATGGTAAAACAGAGGAACTACTCGGCGGTTTGAATGTACCTTCCACTTACATCAATGTTTGCAACTTTAAGACGTTATAAGCGTACAACTCAGACGAACAACTTTCTAAATTCATACACCCTGGGGTGTATATCTTTTAACGGTGATGGTTATAGCTCATCCTCGCTACAGACTCGTCCAGATACGATCACTGCATCTATCCAATTAAGGAATATATGAGATGCGTTTGGGAGCTTTGCGTAATTGTAATGTTATCAATTCCATCCACAAATTATTCTCAGTCAGTTGTATATACTCGTATAAGTTGCCGGAAAATGTTCTCATGTTGTCCCAAAGAACCTCAGGCCTATAAGTCTACCATCTTTCCTTCTCAAAACTCTAGAACGACCGATTGATATCAGGCTTTTGTACCCTTAAAATGTTTGTACCCCGCGCGGGCGGAGGAAATTTAGGGAGGAATAAAGGACAGGTACCGATGTACATTGTTTTCAAATGTTTGCAAGTTATAACGACCAGGAAAAACAGAGGTCGGCAGGGCATTCCATAACCGAGTTGTACGGCTTAGGAACGAATCACGATATTTAAAAATACGTCCGAAAGTAGGCTTGAGGGTTTACTGATGAGCATTCATAGTGAGACGGCTGTTACGGTTGAAGGTTTGAAGGGGCGGAATGCTACTGGTGATTTCTATGGAGCACTGGTGGTGGAAATAGCGATAAATCAAAGTGAGGTAGGAGACATTTCGTCGGTTTTCGAGGGTGTGCATTGATTGAGTGTTATTGGTATCAGCTATGAGTTTTATCGCACCGTTTTGAATCCGGTCTAGCTGGTGCAGAGATGTTTTAGGAGCACCTGACCAGATGTGGGTATTGCACTCAAATTTCGGGCGGATGAATGCCTTATATATTGTGGCCTGATCAGAGGGGGTGAAGTGTTTCTTACATCGCTTGAGGGAACCTAGGCATTTTGCAGCATTTTTGACAACATCGAATATTTGGTCATTTCAACGTAGTTTTCATTGACACACATACCGAGAATGGAAAGTTTATCGGTTTCGACGATGTAAGTGCCATTCATGCATAATGGCTTGGTGTTTAAATTTCGCTTTAATGACAGCAAACCGCATCGAGTTTTGGAAGCATTAAATTCCATTCTGTTGATAGTCCCCCAATTGTTTATATCGGAAGTTAATGAGCTTAACATACGCCGCGGTTATCGTTCTACAGGAGCAGGGACGTGAGTCCGGGAACGAATATGAAAAGCAGAGAGTACTGTCGTCAGCCAAGGAGTATATTGGATAAGAAGTGACAGACAAGAGATCGTTGATGAAAATTGAAAAGAGTTTCGGAGACAGAATGGAGCCCTAAGGCACACCAGCATTTATTTTGTGAATATCAGACTTGAAACCGTCCAAGACAACTTGAATTGAACGTTCCGAAAGGTAATTTCTAATCCATTGAAGAAGATAATCGTCGATCTCAAAAGCACGCATTTTCGACAAAAGTGCCTGATGCCAAACTCTGTCAAATGCCTCAGAAATATTAAGTGCAACTATCTTCCTTCCGCCAGAGTGATGAATGCTTTTGTTCCACTTTTCGGTGAGACATGCCATCGGATCACCAGTGGACCTGTTGTTACGAAAACCGTGCTGCAGGTCATTGAGAAGTTTTCATGTTTCGACATATTTCATGAGCTGACGGTTTATCAGCGTTTCCATGACCTTAGAAAGAAGGGACGTAAGCGCAATGGGTCTGTGGGAGGAGAGAGAAGAAGATCCGCTTTTTTAAGGGACGGGCTGGACAAATGCTGTTTTCCATCTGCTCGGAACCTGTCCTAAAGAGTAGGATTGATGAAAACGCTTACGCAGTGGTTTTATCAGAGGAAGAACACTTCTTCAGAAGGAGGGTAGATATACCATCTGGACCAGCGGATTTATGAATGTTGAGATCTTTAAGTACTCTAGCTACTACATGAGTGTGAAAAAGGATTCGTCCCATTGAAGATTCGATGCCCTCAAGTGTAGGCGGGGTCAAAGCATAATCTGGGAGTGTTGAGCTAGCCTCAAAGTGTGCAGCAAGCAGATTGGCCTTGTCCAAGGAGCTGACAGGTGGAATGCCATCGCAAATGAGCGTTGGGATGGAGGATGACGAACGACCATAAAAGAGGTAGTAACCTCTGGGACATTGCAGTATTTTTTGCCTCACTCTTTGGTCACACGCTTGAGAAAGACGTTGCAGTCATTTCTGGCTCGTTTAAACTTTTTTCGGTTTTCCTCTGTCGGGTTGGTCTTGAAGGACCGAAAAGACACTTCTCTAACCCTGACAGCCTCTTTACAGCTTGAGGCGTACCATGCCTTTTCTTTGGTTTGATACTCTTCATCCGATGAGGGATAAAGCATCTCATTTCAAAGAGGATAATTTCTGTGATCGTTGATAACGGCACTAGTTAAATTTCCTAAAGAAGGTGTTAAGTCCGCTCCAATTGGCTTTCTTGTATTGCCATACGGTTCTTTAAGGAATCTTTTCTCTAACTGTGTGGTCAGTGTACGAGAAATAAGCTGATACGACACAATGGTCCGACGAGCCTTGAGGGGAGAGCACATCAACGGAGTACTTATCAGGGTGAGAAGTTAAAAACAAGTCCAGGGTGTTGGCGGTATGACTATCAACGTCTCGTATTCGTGTGGGATCATTTACAAGTTGGGTTAAATCATTTTCCGCTGCGAAGATCTCAACACACCGACCTTCGCATGTTGTCTGTCCAGAATGTCGAAGCCAACCAGAATTGTGTATACTGAAATCGCCCGTAATCACGATTTCAATATGAGGGTAGAGGGATACAATTCTCTGTATGGGGTCAGACAGCGCATCAAACTCGTTAAAGGTCGAGTTGCTGTCCAGTTTGGGGCTTCTGTAAATAAAGCAGTAGTGGATAATTTGCTTACGGAGATGTAATTTTAACCACATGAAATTGAATCCCGGATTGGAACAGGGACTACATTGTGGTGGAGCTAGGTAAGCTATTGTACATCACAACGTAAGTAAATGGCGAGACCGCGATGAGCTAAGAATAGTGGCACTAGTTCGCAGCCAGGTAGCTTCAGATCAGAGCGATCTGAGAGGTGTGGACGGGGATCCACCTGTGTTTTACTAAGTACCAAAACAGCTGGTCTGTACTTACAGGCGTGGACGTACGCAGAAAAGTGATTACTTTTTAGCCCGCTTTTATTGGCTACGTCCACCCTGAATCCCTTAATCATAATTAAAAACAAACACACTAAACACGAACACCGGCGATACCAAGCAAAGCTGCGAAGTGAAAATTCTGACGTTGGTTTACCGAATCAAATTGCTGTAGGTGTTATGCCCTAACAGCAATATGAACCAGTGCATCAACAAAATTTTCACTCACAACCTGCTATCCATCGGTTGTTACATACACTCAGTCACTGCCTATGCCCTATGATAAATGCAGTAACGGCAATGACCGAGTGGAAACAACAGTCCTTCGACCAGGAGCGGCAGAGGTGGGATACCCGCACTGTCTTAAAAAAGTTGAGAAGAGTTTAAAGCAGTAAGAGACTGTCTTGAAGTTTCAGTTCCCGACATGTCCGATCCTGACGATATATAACGACTTGTAAAGTGCTGCTTTTTAAAGTACCTGGATTAAAGCTAAATAACATGCTCCGAGTAGTCCTTACTTCCAAGGGTGGTGGTTGGCAAGAGGCGTTCTGAAACAAATGGACAGTCTATAGGTAGATCAGAGCTCAGTGCAGTTTATTAAGCCCGTCATCGCTAATCTTGGTGACATTGACGGGGTGCTACGCTGCAGGTCTACGACATATGTATGATCCCTCATCTTTAGTGCTGAATTAATCAGAGACGATTCCGAAGATCTTGGGATATCAAAACCGTCAGATTTTCTCAAACATTTTTGCCGCTGAGCACCAGGCAGTAAGACAGTAGTCTTGCATTGGTTTATCTTCCTCTGTTTCGCAGCCGATTCCATTCCTTTCATTTGAAAAGGAATTTCCGCAATAACTTTGGTGTTAAAAATAATCAACAATTACTC
Organism: Volucella zonaria; assembly: GCA_963966105.1. NCBI lineage: Eukaryota > Metazoa > Arthropoda > Insecta > Diptera > Syrphidae > Volucella > Volucella zonaria. The sequence continues at coordinate 177,720,737 of OZ014531.1, read as the reverse complement.
ATCGGACACACTCCTTCAGGCTACCCCTTCGGAGCCTGCGAAGTCAATACACATTTCTCCAAACACCACACCAATCGAGACTACGAGGTTAGATGAGTTAACCTCAGAGAGCCTGCGATGGAGCTAAGGATAGTTCAGATGTGCATCCACATGTGATAGTTCTACTTTCATAACTTGAAAAAGACAAAAACTTATTGATGCCACTCTTATTTCAAATAATCTCTTCTAATTCGATACGCAACAACAGAGTGACCACTTTTACTTACAATTTAGTATACCGAACAAATGATTTAAAAACGAGAAGTAAGGAAACTTGAGGTCTACAAAAGGATAACCAGCAGAAGTGAATTCTCGAGACTACGATAAGTTGTGAAAATCTACACACCTACATCTTCTGGGTGAAGATTGTATAGAAAATTTAGAGCTTCAAACCTTACACAACAATAGGAGGCGATGGCATCTTACCTGCGCAACTATCATGCAAAATGCTTTTCAGAATGCTGGAGACATCTCGATATGCATTGCTTTATTCTTCGATATAGATTTCATATCCAAAACCTTCCATATTCTCCCGTAGGATCACAGATCCATCAGTCAGCTAAAGGCTCTTAGATTCCAACCTTTTGCCGCTGTTCCACAAGAAATAAACTACATAGAGGATCTTCAAAGGGTCTCCATATGGAACCTTGTGGTGTGGTGTGTTAGCTTGTGCAGAAAACGTCACTCTTTATATGTCGGCAAAACAGCACAGAAACTACTTCATATTCTCCAGTCTACATCAAACGTACTTTCTCCTTTGACTGTAGCTGTGAACTCTCCATAAATCCGGCTTAAACGGAATCGAGAAATTCTGCATTGTCACACCTAGGCTAAATGCGTTCGACCTCTGGAGCAGCCCCAGCTACGTACCCCTTATCCTGCATAACAAACTGAGGTTGAAAGAAAATGTTGCAGAATGAAATAAAAAAAAACTCTAGCTGCCCTCTACTCCTATAAGCGGGTTGTAGGTTCATGATGGGATCTAGAACCCAAAGTCATGAACTGGGACTACAAAGCAGGTCGGACTAACATCAGTATATCAGGATACTTGTATTAGCATCAATGGTGCGATAAGAATCTCCCCAACGGCGGCGGCTCCACAAATTACGGCCTATGGAATTTTTCGGCGCCTAAATTGCCGTTCTCTGTCCTTAAGCTGAGAGACAGTAGGCAAAGAAAAGACCTAAATGCCAGAACATGCCAGTATATTCAGACTGCATTGCGCTCTCCTCCTTCAGCCGACATTCAATTAGTTGAAACCGACTTCTACCATCAGAATCCAGAAAGGAACGAATGAGGACGACACAAACCTACTCTCAGTAAGTTCATTTCTGAAATGACTGAAGGCGTTAGCAAAGGTCATCTCTTACATAGCATTCGATGTTTTCCAATAGCAGTCCTTGATGCTGGAGTCGGTGCCAGCCATACCTGTAGTCTCGAAAAACTGCTCAGCGACTAAAAAGAATTATAAACCAAAATTTTGAAAAAAAGTCACACGTCAAACCAGAGTATCTTCAATAAATGAAAAATCTCTTCGGACATACGTTCCCACATTTGTCTTCTTAGCTCAAATTATCTTTACACTCACTTTTTCCATGTCTAGGGTCAATCTCCTTAAATCTGTAAAGTGGTCAAATCTTGTCCATCACTTATGTTAGCTAATGACGACTGTCTGCCTCGTTCCATTCACCAGATATACTCGTATGTAATTGCCATATAACTCATCCGATGTCGGACCATGTGCAGATAGATATTTGTACCTCCAGCATTCTGTGGTCATGTAATGAATAGATCTCATCGATCTGTAGAGTGAAGTGTTGAAGTGATTTTCATCACCATTGGTTGTTTACTCAAATTACAGTCATTATGCCGCAGGCACCATTCGATGCGTGTCTGATGTCAATGTTGACGTCTAATTGCGGTTCAGCAAAGTGTGCAATCGAAACATGATGCTCTGTTACCAGCGGGTATTCTAGAAAATTGTAGACATCTTGAAGTAGAGTTTCTATGGATACATCTCTTATGATACATCTTACGTTGAACTTATGTATGTCTATGTCATACACCCAAGCAACTTATACTGAACCCAAATGCAACGGCTTCCCACTTGGCAGTTTATGTGGGCATATACTCGTATCCACCAGAAGTTATCGCCTCCGAAAGTATATTCACCCTATTGTAATTGAGTATAACCTCCTGCAGCCAACACTAAAATTATTTCCATTCTTGTGGCAGAAAAATTACTTGTTTCTTTGCGAAACAAGAGACTTCTTTGTAAATGTCGCACCACTCTTTTCCTGCCAGAGATATATATCATCACCCTTTGCAAAAGATACAAAATTGCACGCATGCGCCAACTGTTACTACGTACAGATACAACGTACTCGAGACCACTGTCGTTACTTACTCGTAAGCCTGATAAAAATCAGTGACTATAGTCTCTGTTCCTCTGGTTTCCACAAAACATCAACAGATCTTCTGGCGATAACGCGCCTGGTCAAGATTTCTAACAACACTAACGAAATGAGATACGTATCTGAACTTGTTGCAGCGTTGTCATCACTTTGCTGTTGGAGATCTTTCCAAGATAAATCGATCTTAGACAAACTCACATCAGTGCTTTGGTGCTGCCCGGTTACCAGGAAAAACTTTTCTAGATCTAGATCACAAGATAAGGGGTGGACTTTACATGGCTACGTGAGCACTATCTACAAGAGAAGAATTCCTATTTTAAGTTTGGTTAAGAAGAAGGTCAGGGGTTTGTTTGACATCAAATAAGAAAACGGCTTCCGGTTTTGTGATACCAAAAGAACGCCCACAATAAATTTATTTAACCCAGTTGTCTGCCTATTCCATGGGGAAAGTGGTTAAAGAAATTTTCGAGTTTTGTGCTTTTCCACTTCAAGAAAATTGACTGTTTAGCCTGTTCACGCCACTATACTGGCGGATGGCAATAATGTTGTTGATGATGACGTTGCCCTTACCTAAAACCTCCCTGGACTTGTTGAAGATACTGGCTTAAGGCAACCTACCTAGACGCGAGCAGCTTTTTTCATAGAGCAGTAGATGATGAACGCTATACTCGTAATATGCGATTGGAAACCCGATGGCAACATCGAGAACTTCCCTTTACAAACGAATCGTAATCATTCTTATTGAGCAGCTAAGTTATTAAATCGTGCTAGTTATCTGAACTTCCTTTATATATAGTTATATATAATTATGCGCAATATATGAGGACACATGTATCTTCAACCCGTCTTTGCCTATCAACTCTTTTTTTTCTGTCGGAATAGAGCACTTAGACAGCGAACTTGTTCATTGTTCTCCTTGTATGAGCCTTTTAATGAAATTTCTTAGTCTTTCGAAGAAAGAGCCGAATCGACGCCGAACACCTGCAGGTTGATGCGAGCGAAGGTCAGACTTTCACAGAGCTAGTGCTTGGCGATGTCGTCATCACTTTCACAGCAAGCGTTGCATGATGTTGTATCGTTAATGCCCAGCACATTTAAGTCCTGACCTCTTAGAGCCTGCCGTTTGGCCTGCCGGCAAAATGGAGAGCCGTGCCATCTGTAGTTACTTTCGTATGAGATCCAAATGTAAATATAAGCCCTAACCGTGGATTCAGGGAGTCTGAGCTGAGCCCTTGCCCAGCAATTTCATCGGCGATTTCGTTTCCAGTGACCCCATTGTGACCTGAAACCCAGACAAGACTCAGTGAATTTAGACCTCCGTCTACGTTCAGTGAAGTCTTGCATTCTCGAACTAGCTTGGAAGTCGCGAGGGGTTCAGCAAGACTATAAGTGTCGCAACAGATGCAAATGCTTCGCCTGGTTCTTCACAATATAGTTCGTTGCCATTAGGATTGCATATGCTTCCGTTTGGAAGACAGACGTACATTTTGCAAACAAGGAGTGAAATCTACTTTTGTCGTCCCCCAGAATGACCCCGTCGCATCCTAGATGCATTTCTTTCCTGACTCAGATTCTGGTCGAACCCAGTTTTAGGCACGGGGAGAGTCAATTTCGTATTTTTTCCGTAGCAGGGGTTCTGGTGTCATTGCATCAGATGACATCTTCATAAGACCAGAGTCATAAGGCAGTCGGTGCGCAAGGCCATCAAAGTTCCAGTGAGTTTTGAATCCAAGACCTTTTTCTTTAAAGGGAAAATGGCTTTGAGAGTGCAGCCCATAACAAGAATATCAAGGGGAGCGGAGACGGACGTACCCCTATATAGCCGAGACAGACCGTTCTTTGGAGTCTGGTAGAAGCACCAGGCAACCGACGATCCTATGCGTCGGCATAGGCCTTATCATAGGCGTATCAATCCAAGGGACCCTTCTCGGTGACAAGCCCCATGTCTTGCTGAGAGTCCCTTTGCACCACCAGAAGGCCGATAGCGCTTTAGAGGCATTCGACGTAACATGTTTACTCCATAGCAATTTGCTCTCCAGGATGACTTCCAAATACTTACATTCATTGGAGAATTGGATGGTGATGCTTTAGGAGTCGATGAGTCAGTTTCCTCCTACTCGTAAAGAAAACAACCTCAGTTTTGAGAGGATTGACTGAAAGCCCATTTCTAGCTCACCAATTATCGATTACGTGTACGGCTGCCCTGCAGAGTAGACAATCGCTGGACACGGTCCAGCAGACAGTACAGCTCCGTCATCTGCGTAGACTTCAGAACTATTGAGCGCGTTGAGCAGTGAGTCAACCAACATGCACCGTTGCGATTGAGACAGAATGCCGCCTTGTTTACCCCCCTCATCAAATATTGACCACATTTAGCATCTGCAATCTGCTTTGATCTACAAAACTAGTGATCCGTCTACGTCATGTTGTCTGGCCGTCAAAAGTTGCGTTGCCGAAAGTCCTATCAATGTCGATAAGAATGCCCAGAGCGTATTCCTTCTTGTTGGGTGCGTCTTCCATTAGATATTGAAGCGTACTCTCGTAGGAATTTCGACATTGGTAAGCATGTTGCATGTTAGACAGAGGATGAAATGCCAAAGCAGTTTTGCTGACGTCGAACTCGAACATTCTCTCCATGCTCTTCAACATGACTGCAGTCACTTTAATACATACTCGTACATAGGTCTGAAGCTCTTGGTGAGCGCGTAGTTATCATTTCCGATTTTGGGTATTAAGGCTACTCTCACTGTTCGCCAGGGTTTCGGTATGCATGACAGTACCGGACTAGCAGAGTTACCAGCAGCTTATTTATGTATGTGTAGCTTTTTGTAATATAACTGGGTATATACTATCGGTGCCATGAGACTTGAAGCCATCAAAGGAAGCAGCAACATGTTTAATGGCCTCATCCGTCACCACACCCGATGAGATATACCAACTTCGTTAAAAGGAGCTGGTTGTCAGCCGGTTGTGAGCTGGTTCTGATTAGGTTATGTCAAGCATCATACCGAGAGCCTCTGTTTTCGACTCAGTGTAGATGCCATCAGAATCATAGTGATTACAGCCTGGTTGATTTAGCCCAATTAAGGGCTTTAACTAGTCTATATGTTTCACCAACAGTCTTGAACTTTACGAAATCCAATTCACCATCTTACGAGGGGCGTTCAAGATATTCTCGGTATCGGGGTGAAGCTGTGGTTGCATATATAAATTGACTTATTTATCAAGTAACACTATTATTTTAGTGCATTCATGTAAAATTTCATATAAATGTGATTATTAATTCGCGTTTTATATGTAGTTAAACAGAATCATAATGACAACTGAGACGATGATGGTGAAAATTGAGCATCGCGCTGTAATTAAATTTCTCACTAAGCAAGGAAAAAGTCAAAAAACTATTCATGAAGAGATGGTGGCTGTTTACCAGGGTTCCGCACCTTCATTATCAACTGTGCAAAAGTGGTCAAGTGAGTTCAAGAGAGGCAGAGAGAGCATTGAAGACGACCCCCGCTCCGGCGCCCCTGCTACTGCTTGTACGGGAGAAAGCATCAGAGAAGTCGAAAAACTTGTTCTTGAGGATGCCCGAATAAAGGTGAAAATGATGGCAGAGATCACCAAGCTTTCAATTGGTACCATTCACACCATTCTTTATGACCATCTTAACCTTTCAAAGGTCAGTGCAAGGTGGGTGCCACGAATGCTCACAGCGCCTCAGATAAAAAGTGAGAATCGCATGCTGTAGAGAGCTTTTGGAGATGTGTAGTGAGAACACGGACGGTGTTATGGATCGAATTGTTACTGGGGACGAAACATGGGTCCACCACTATGACCCTGAAAGCAAACAAGAGTCCATGCAGTGGCATAAAAAAGGAACAGACCCCCCGAAGAAGTTCAAAGTCACTCCGTCTGCCCGAAAGCTCATGGCCACAGTTTTTTGGGACTCAAAGGGAATCTTGCTCATTGAGTACAAAAAAAAGGTGAAACCATCAACGAAACATCCTACGCTTCCACTTTGCATAATTTGCGGGAGGAAATTAAAAAGAAAAGACGGGGTAAACTCGCAGCGGGTGTGTTGCTTCTTCATGACAACGCTCCTGTTCACACGGCGCGAGTTTCCAAGGCTGCTGCGCGAGATTTTGGTTTCGAAGAAATCCAACACCCACCCTATAGTCCAGACCTTGCCCCTAGTGATTATTTCCTGTTTCCGGATTTGAAAAAATGTCTTCGTGGAAAAAGATTTTCGGATGATGAAGAACTCAAGTCGGTATTTTGCAGAGAAAGAGGAAATTTATTATTTTGAGGGTTTAAAAAAGCTTATCTCAAGATGTAACAAATGCATTGATGTTAGGGGAGATCATATTGAAAAATAAAAATAATTTAAATTGAATTCGCATTTTCCTTCATATCGATACCGAGAATATATTGAACGCCCCTCGTATATTATTTTTGCTTTGATCTGTAAAGTTCTAGTCTTCCAAGTCAATTTAGTCTTAAGTGACTTGCTTAGAAGTTTTCTGGTTTCGTTACGTAGTTGCTGCAGACCGGGAACGGACAATCTGCAGGATTGTTTTCTGCTGGATATGTTAGTTCAAAACACTTTGTGAGGGTACCGTACAGGTACCGTACAGCGTCCTCCAGCTTCTGTTTTGTCCTGAGATTAGGCGGAGCATTGTCAGGCTTGCCGACCTCCTCTTTAAACAGTGTCTCGTTGATTTTCCGCGGATTCCTTCTCTTCAACAAGACAGATATCTCACATCCCAGCTACAGTGGAGATCTCCGATAGTATAATACTTTCGAGCTCATATCTGTGGGATAGCATTACGTCGATTACCTGCTGCCTTACTGTCGCCAAAAACTAGGTTGGGAGCCCACATTCTTGACAACCAAGCGATAGAATAGTATGAAATCCAGGAGGTGATTACCTCTCGCGTTGGATTTGATATTTTCCCAAAAATTATTCAGAGCATTAGCACTGCTGCATATGATAACTACCATCTTCCTGGAATCACGTTATCCTATATAATGAGTTCAGCTGCCGCCTTCGGTGGTGATGATTATGCAGAATCATGGGGAAAATAAGCTGACGCAAAGACGAATTGGTGCCATTTTCCACTCGTTTCGTAGCTTATGTTTCCAGCAACTAAATCTTGGTTGTAAAATTGCCCAAATTCAGATGGTAAAAATGAGTTCAGCATATAAAGGCAAGCTCTCGATTTATCTGATCGCTCGTCCGATAGTCCTTTAAACATCCGAAACGACAAATGTGTTTATTCCGCACCCATGTTTCCTGTATGGATATTATGTCAACTCTTACTTTTATCCTCGCCGATTAATGATGGGTGACTAGCACTTCAACTGGATATTAGAAGTTCACAATCTCTTTGGAAGGTTGCCGGTGGAAGCCGAGGTGCGGATTTGTCATACACGGAAGACTTAGAGAAGCAGTCTTGAGCTACCGACACGCGAGCGTGCTTTTTATAATAATCCGCTTCAAGGCTAAGTTCGATAAGTCCTTGCCTCCACGGAGACAAGGACGACGCCATCAAGGAATGAGAGACATATGAGCAATGCCCCAAAGTTAAAATCGTACTAGGTGCTTTTAGTGCTAGGATGGGAAAGACGTCTTTGACAGAAGGACATCTTTGGCAGGATAGTTGGTATGCTTAGCCTTATTGACTTTGCGAGCACACGGTTTCCCCATCTAAATATACGCGAGAGGAAATGAAACACGAAATCAAATTGATTATTTTGCAATAGACGTAAGGCGTTTCTCCAGTATTCTGGACGTCCGAAGCGGGCAGCCAATATTAACTCGAATCACTACGTTGCTGCAGCCAAGGTACGAATGCGGATTTCCCAAGCACCACAATAAAGAAGAACTTTTGTGAAAAGATATAACGAAGAAGGGGTACAATCGCAAGAGACTGCCAGCCAGAATATTTGCAGAACGCGTATCCCAAAATCTATCAAGAACTGCTATGCCACCAGCATCAAGTACAGAACACCAGTGGCAACGCTGACAACGTGCCATCAGAGAAGCTGAGTTTCACCCGACCACCATCAATAAATCCAGGTTTGATGGAGAATGCCAGCTAGCATATGTAGTTAAAGAAGAAGCGTACAAAGCGGCGCTGCTCGTGAGCCCTAATAGGGGAAGAAACGGGACGAACATCGGCTTCTGCAGAAGAAGAGAAACGAGAACGAGAAGCGCGCGATCTAGGGTACTGAGTGTTTGTACTCCAGCAACAGCGTACGCAACAGACCAAGATTTTCCTGATGTTTTCGCATTCGGGTAGTCCAATCATTTTGTTTTGTCAATTTCATAGAAGGTCGTGGGAAAATCTGCTCTAGAAAGTAATGGAGGCTCAAGAACTAATTTTTTTTATTTATGTGAAGCTCTTTTGAAATACAGATTGGAGTTTTTTCACTATTCTTACATTTCCTCTTCGTAGTTCCTCTTCTTGGTTTATGGCATCTAAAAGCATTCCTCTCAAATTTATCGTACAGAACTGGCCTCTTTCCTTGTTTAAATTGTAACAGCTGCGACAATTTTTTACTGTGAATAAAAGTTCATATTTGCTTGATGGTACCCTTAAGCTTCCGCTACACGTGAAAGAAACTACTCGTAACGCTCCACATACAGATCCGAAGGTCGTCCCATAGGTCGTCAACAGTCCATATTCGAAGTTTTTTTTACTGTCAGTTTGATTTTAACGCAGTCGTGTAGTTAACCAACACATAACCCGGAACGGGCCATTTCTAAACGGTCTGTGTGTGAGATTCGTTTGAAAGGCCTATCGATGCTATTATGTATGGAATATAACATCATTCAAATATCCGCCGCGGCTTCTCAGGGTGGCGCGCATCCGAAATGTCCAATTTTCCATGACTCTGGCGCATAAATCAAGCTGGATTTGCCCGATGGCATGGGTTATGTTGGATTTGAGGGCCGCTGTGGTTTGTGGCTTATTCACCTGCGACTTTAAAAAACTCCACAAGAAGAAGTCTAACGGGGTTAAATCGCACGATCTCGGTGGCCAGTTCACATCACTCCCATGTGAGATAACCATGCCCTCGAATCGCTCGTTCAGAATTTCCAATGTGGCGTGAGCTGTGTGGCACGTAGAGCCGTCCCGTTGAAACCACATGTTGTTGGTATGCACATCATCCAATTCACGCCAAAAAAAGTTGGTAATCATCGACCTATAGCGCTCGCCGTTGACGGTGATGGCCTGGGTGAGGTCGTTCTCAAGGAAATAAGGACCGATGACGCCGTCAGCCCAAAATCCACACCAAACAGGGGCTTTTTCCGATCGAGGAATTCGTATTGTCCTAAATTCGACAATTTTGTTTGTTGACGTACCCATTCATCCAGAAAAGGGCCTCATTGCTGAAGGTGATTTTCCGATGAAAATTAGGATCACTTTCCAACTGCTCCAGAGCCCATTGAGCGAATACATGTCGTTGTTTACCTTCAGCCTCAGTTGAATTTTGTACGGGTGCAGGTCCAAGTTACGACCCAAAATTCGCCAGGTTGTGGTCTGCGAAAGGCCGAGTTCCTGTGAGCGACGCGAAATCGACTGCCTCGGATTCTTCTGCGCACTCTTACGTTTTTGGTTTATCGTTTACTGAACCAGTGGACTCAAATTTATCCACCACACTGCGACTAGCCCTCTCGGTAGGACGATTATGGCGACCGTAAAATGGGCGAAGCGCACGAAACGTTGCCCGAAAAGAACACCCATTTTGATAAAACAATTTGCACATGTTGTTGAACGATATTTCCGTCCATGGGGATTTGCCAAAATAGACTGAATAAATGACAGCCAATTTGACAGATGTAGCTTCAACAATATGGCCGCTATCAACTGTAAAAATTTGGAAGTCCCTATTGGAAGACCCTGTGTAAGTCTTTGGATGAAACTGGCCATATATTTCGGGGTCAGCAATCCAGTATGGATGTGTGACGGTTACTGCTTACACGTTTTAACACTTAATGCTACTTATGTTTTGAGAAAAAAAAGTAAAGGGTGTTTTTTTTAGCGGTATACACATTCAATATGATACCATTATTCTTTATGCCATTTTTGTTTAACTATGACATCGGGCATATGCGCGCCACGGCTAGCTCGAATGAAGAGCAATCGTGAAGTCCAATTTTCGACAACTTTATCGAGCAACTGGGACCGTATATCAACAATAACACGACGAATGTTGACTTCCAAATCGTCCAACGTTTATCGTCCTCTGGTTTATCGGCATCGACTAGTGACTTGCCATACCCCCAAAGAAAGTAATCTAAAGGTGTGAGATCACAGGATCGTGGAGTCCAGTTCACAGGTTCATTACGCGAAATTATGCGCTCAGCAAATGTTTCCCGCAATAAATTAATAGTGTCGCGCACTGTGTGGCATGTTGCGCCATCTGGTTGAAACCAAAGCTCTGTTACGTCAATGAAATTCAACTGAGGATCGAAGAAGTCAAATTCTCCATTGACGGTAACATTCTGGCCGGCATCGCCCTTAAAGAAATATGGGCCGATGATTCCAGCAGCACATAAAGCACACCAAACAGTGAGTTTGAATGGTTGTAAGGGCGTCTCGACAAAGACTTCTGGGTTTTCTCCACTCCAAATTCGGCAATTTTGCTTGTTTACATATCCATTTAACCAGAAATGGGCGGAGAACAAAAATTTGCGTTGAAAATGAGGATCAAGTCGAATCATGTTTTCGGCCCATTCACCGAACCTACGACGCGTATAATGGTCACGTCTGGATCTTATAGGCTTTTAAGCCAAGATCTTTCCCTAGAATCTTCCATAAAGTGGATGCGCATAGCTCCAATTGCGGTGTACGATGCCGAATCGACTCACTCGGATTCTCGTTAACACTGCGCTCCACAATGGCAATAACTTTTTCTGTTCGCACTGTCTGTGTACGTGGTGCGAAAACGATTCCGAATAACTTGCTCAGATGGACGATTATGTCGACCGTAAAATGGACGTAGTGCACGATAAGTTTGCACAATTTGCACGCGTTGTTCTGACGTTAATCTATTCATCGTAAATTGGCAAAATGTGCTAAATCCAAATCAATTTTCAACTGTCAAATTGACAATCTGTAGAAACAGTGTTGTCAGTTTGAAAAGCAAACCCTTTAGAAACAAATATGATGTTTACTATGAAAAGTGGCTTTATTGTTTTTCGAAATACTTTCCATCACGATCAATATACTCTTGCATGCTCTTGAACGAATTTTCGAAGTACTTTTCCCACCCCGAACGAGGTAACTCCAAAATATGCGTTTTAAACGCATCAACCGCTTCTTTATGCGTCGAAAAACGTTCACCATGCCAGCACAGGCTTCGTGCGCTGGATTTAGCTCGTCTTGAAAGACCCATATGGTCGACTACTATTTAGTTTCGGGCTCATATACATAGATCCATGATTTGTGGCCTGTCCCGATCTTATAAACGCCTTTTGATGCACCACGATCCAATGTTTGCAACATCGACATGAGCTGTTGTTTTGAGCGATTGTCAAATTATGCGGCATCTAACACGAAGAAATCTTTTTGTCCCTTTGACAGCCAAATATTCATGCAATATTAAATGTTTGAGAGCGTAACTAATGCTTTAGCATGCCTCAGTGTCACGATAAGCCACATGACGGTCTTGCACTTTCAGTTCACGCCCAGCACCGATGTTTTCCGGCACCACAACCCAATTTGGACAGACCGTCACGAAATTCGTCCTGGAGCAAACGGCCACCATCATCAAAAGTCGAAGCGAGTTGATCGGTACACTCTTGTTGAGTTAATCCACGTCTAAAATCGTTAAAAATTTTTCATGTCTCTGTAAAAATCGTAAATAGCGCTCGTACATATGACAAAACGTTGTGAGCACGTGTGCCATTAAAAACGTCAAACTTCACGATACTGATGTCAGATTTGCCACCATCTCGATTTCAAGACCCTAGGACTGCTCAGGAAAATCTTTATCGGCATCAGTTGTACACATTGGAGTACAATAGTTGACATAAGAAATGTGTTATGCTGACTCTTGACAGCGGTCCCATTGGACATCCTCCTTCTGAGGGTTAGTCAATTCCAAGAAAGTATTGTAGTGCTGTTATTATTCCCTTCTTGTTCAAAACTCGCGTCTATAAGTTTAGAAAGCCAAGTGTGGATGGATAGGACAACCATTGATGTGTGGTCATTAGAAGCTTAGTGTGCTGACTTGCTGACAATGTTTTGCTTATGAAGCATAAACATACGGCAACCTATGTGTTTGTCACATAGTAAAGTGTCTTAGTTACTTGGGAAATCTGAGAAGACTACTTACACAGCTCCTTGGCTGGTAAAACCAATTACCAAAGTGATAATTGCTACTTCTACCCCAAATGCAAATACCAAGAACTGAAATATAGTTCTCAACTCAATTTCCTATGCAAAAAGTGTAATCTAATCCATACCAGCTCTGGTGGAACCTCCTCTAACGACCAGCAATCAGTGGCTGTAATTCTACTCCATTAGATAGCATACTTCGTAAATAAGTTGAACTGCGAAAAATTACTGATGCATCATAACTGCTACATAGTATGAAGCCACGGGAGGCTCCATGCAACTCCATCAGATTATAGCATTCGAATTACTATCCCGGTATCCGTACAAATGTGCTATTATGGCAAAATGTGAAAAACAGACACTTTGTCGGTACAAACTGTCCGCAGTTTAATTTCCCCACGGGATATGATTACCGATTTTGCTTGCCAGTTAATTCATCCGCACTGCTGTTCGGATTAATTAAATCCAGTAAGTGGGCTTTGATAATTTAAATTGTGCTTAAGAGATTGGAAATTGGTTTAAAATTGAGTTGATTACAATTTCTATTTCGTTAATTAATAATCGGATTTATACGGTATTATAACGGACTTTGGCTATAGGGAAGATTGAAGATTTGAAGTTGTTGTGGACGGATGGTGGTTGTGTCCTGTAGATTCTGAAAATAGATGAAATTAGTACGCATACTACCTTGGGTACTGCTTTCGTTGTAGTCCGCAGAAAGTTGAAGCGTCTTCAGAGATCTTGATCATCATAGCTCCTATGTTGGTCTTTTCAGATTGCCTGACAGCAAGGTTTTAGCTTCAGTCTAGTGTCGTACTGTAGCAACATCCTAGTGGCCTATTGATGCTGTCGAAATTAGTAATGGCTCGGAACTTTACGTTCTTTGCTAAAGGACCTAGAAAAATTTATCGCAGAAGATTTCGATGGCAGTATTCCTGTGTCAGTGGCAGTAACTATGTATTTAGAACCGGGTAAGACAGTGCTGGGTGCCAGGACACTGCGGTATTAAAGTTAAAGGAAATGAACAAGCGGACGAGTTTGGAAGAAAAGGAAGGCTACTCGACAATAGTGAGGTTACCAAAGTCAAACCACCCCTTTGCATAGTGAGGGGCACTATAGAGGGAAGAATCACAAAGACTGCCAACCTAAGGTGGTCAAGTCTGGAAGGACGCAGGGTATCCAAGGCTCTTTGGCCACTATTTGACGGCAAAAGATCTAGAAAGTTAATAAAATTAAACAGGGATAAGCTTAGGATAGTAATGGTAATCCTGACAGGACACTGACTCCTGCGGCAGCACGCAAAGAGACTCAAATTGTCAGATACGGATATCTGCAGATTGAGGACATGACACGCATACTGTGTGAATGCGAGATAATATCGCGTAGTCGAAGAAAATTTTTAGGAGAATACTTTTTCGAAAACGTAGAGGAAATAGACGGCATGAACTTCAAAGACCTCCTTGGCTTTTGCAGCGAAATTGGGTGTTTCACCAGGGCGATTGTTTAGGTTTTTGCCATTTGAAGACAAATTCAAGTGGTTCCATAGGGACTGCGATGGACCCGTTTTGGTGCCTAGTAGTAGATGAGATATCCATCACACCCCTGTTTAACCTAACCTAACTTAATCATCAAAATACAAGAACAGTTTATCTACTCTAATTTTGAAGCTTTCAAAGTTCTTTAAGAAAGGTCGAACATATCAATTGCGAGTCACTGCAGAAATCTGCACTCTAGGCGATGTGTCAGCTTTGAAAACTTTCGCAGCTTCCATGAAAGTGAAAATTGGTAAAACAGAAGCCGCAGACGTTACTCCTAAAAACATCAAAGCCTGCCTTGAGAATGGAGTTAAACAGGTAGACCGCTGTCTTTTAAAAGCAACGTTCAGAAAGTCCAAATATCTCAGGAAATCTGAGCAAGCAGAGAAATCAATCACACCTACGAAGGTGTTTCTGAAGAAACCCTCGAATACATCGAGACCAAGTCTGGAGATTCTCCTGGCCGAACAAATGTTTGCGAGATTAGCAAATAAAATCCGGGGAAGTGGATCTAGTTTGCAGGGTCTAACTCTTAATTCAAATGGATTTTGCTAACAGTAAAGTAATTAAAGGTTGACAGACAAACAACTTTCCTCAAGTGCACTATTAATCTACAGGGTTTGTTGAAGACTTTGAAGACTTCCATCACTAAGCAAGATGAAGCTCTGTTGCCGCTTGTCCATACCGTGCGACGTTCCACGGAGGGCTGCCCGAGCATCAGGATCATTGCGAAGAATTGTCGCGTGTCAAGATGTTGAAATATGGGCGCCACGCGATTGCTACCCACACTCGGAATGGCGAAAAAATATGGGGCTTACACTTCCCTTGCTGATATTAAAAAAAACTAATGTCTTCCAAACCTTACAATATTAACCTCCGTATCGCCAGCCGCTTCTTCGTTCTTGTCTTTGATTGACAGGAACCACTCAACACTGGTTATTTTAGCAGAAAGGAGTTAAATCTCCAGCGGTTTCTTATCGAATTCAATCGCCCTGCCAAACAGTTAACAGGACACTTTTAGCGCCAAAGTTAAAGTAAAATTAATGGAACCACCTGTTAAGGAGAGCACGATGGCCTATTTGATGTCTACCTTTTCTCTGCTGGGCGTTTTGCCATAGATTGCGGCTCATAGATCTGAGAGAAACTACCAGTCGTTTACAGAGAGCACATATTCGAAGATCTTCAGGACCATCTCAGAATCAAAACGCTCGACTTGGAACGTTGAACATAGCTTTTGGGCAAACCTTATCAAAACCGCTCTTGGCAGCTCAAATGCATTCCACCGAGTTCTGGTCTTGACAGGCTACTAGCTTTACAGATTACTCTTACCAGCCAGCATTTTTGAAGATGGGAGGTAGTATGAACCATATTGTGGCGCGTTCATAGACGGACTCTAGTGAGGGCCCCTTTTCTCGTATGTGATTTTCCTGTCTAGATCAGACATTATGAGACTGCTTTTTAAAGGCACAGAAAAGCTTATGGAGAAGGTTTTAGTCGTCCTCATTTTTTTGAGGCATTACACAGCTTCGACCGCTGACATACTCTTTTCCGTATTATGATCTTTGAACCCAGCGGAATTTTTCAAACAGTATTGTCGGTAAGTTCAATGTGGGTTTTGACAACTGAGAGTTTCTGAGAAGCGAGTCCTATCGGCACACAATGTATGCAATGGAATTTGTTCTCACACCTCCATCTGTGGATGAAAGATTTCCCTCTCATCGAGTCAAAATGGTCTAGTCAGGGCGCTGAAATACAGATGGCGGGAGGTTACTGTCTTTGGAGGGTGCATACCTTTTTTGCACAAGGGCACCTTCTACCTTAGAGATTGTACGCACAAACTCTACCGCTTCGAAACAACCAAGTGAACTTGCGAACCTTGTAGCCGAACAACGAACTTTAAAGATTATTATAAAGCACATATCACCGCCATCAAGGAAGTGCAGTGGGACAAACTAGAAACTGGCAAACGATGACCTCTAGTGTAGGAAGTGGTAGCATCTATTTGGATTCAGATAACTTGGAATCGGATAACCAGACTAAGAAGTCTTAAGCAATATCCTAAGTATGACGTTAAAATTGTTTTTGATGACACCGTAAATTAAAAAAAGCAGGACATCTTTTGTAGTCAGTCGGAAAGTAGAGTCTAAACGATAGCCCATCCTGCGGGGTGTTCGTTTTTTTTTTTTCATGACATATTGTCTATGCTCTTGTCCATCTTTTCTATTGAATGATATTGCTCTTGTCAACAAACTAGCAGATGAATCATCTACAAGCATCCCTTATTGGATTTTTATTGTCAACAGTTTTGAATTTTGCTGGGTTTTCCGCTCTGATTGGCCGGTTGCGCATCATCGGAGACAAACAGCTCTCGAAGAACAATTTGGGCAGGGCAGCCTTCCCCAGGGCTTTCTTTAGAAGACCTTGGTATCACCTACGAATTTAGTGCAATTGGGAACAAGATAAAAACACTCTGCCAAAAATTGCCTCCGAAGCAAACAACCGAGTAGGTCAATGGACGAATTCAGATTCTCTAATATAATCCAACTGAATGTAAGTAATGTGGAACACTCTTCAACTTTTTAGAAGAATGAGTAAGTATATCCGCGCCACTGCTAATGGAAAATAAACCCCTGCCTGATGCTTCTTCATATGCAAATCAAATATCATGGAAAATGACCTGATTCGCTTTCTACGTTGAACCAGATAAACAAAAGAACACAGGACCATTGTGAAAAACATCAAAACAACACATTGCAAACGGAAACGAAAAAAGACGGAAACTATGAGTACTTGCCGGTTGTCCACACTTTGTCTTGTGTTACACTGGCGATCCCTAGCACGCCTGTGTGGATATCCATTATCTTAATGTCATTGGCTGTACTCTCAAACCATCTTCACGGATGGCTTCAAAACCACTCTACGATGTGACGCTTGTGTCTTTTTAAAAGGTGACAATGTTAGATTTTATTCATCGTGCCTGTCTTTCAAATGGATATATATGCAATCCTTATGAGAATGAATTAAATCTATGCAGAGGGAGGACCATCTGCCTTTGTCCGGACAGTAAAACTAGGCTTAAGGCCTTACTGAACACTCTCATCAGTTCCGAGTTCTGAACGCAGTCGGAGGTCTGAGTTTATTGACTGTTTTTGGATCGCATTGAGGCGATCTGAAGCTTTTAGAAGAGAAATTCTCACGACTCGAATCTGCGTAAGGACTGCTTTCTTTCTGGGTTAGAGCTGTTGGTTACTACGAACATCTTAGTGTGCTAGGCATAGGGTAGGGGGTAGGTAAGAGTGGCTGTTGAAAACACCAACCCACTTAGGCCTATGGGCCCATTGTGACGCCACGTGGATCTGTGATCCTCTTACTAATGGAACTGATTTGAGCTCGTGATGAAGCATTGGAGACTGTTTACGTCTATATTCTTTAGATCGTTTATGTCATCCTAAGTGAAGTTTTCTTCTCAGGGAGAGAGCTGGACATGTACAGATGAGGTGGAGGATTGTCTCCTCTTCCTCCTCATCCATGCAGCTTCTATATCGTTTGTATAAGCGCCAAGCCTTCAAGCCTATGAGGCAGTATCCAGTGATGACACCAATGATGGCGCTGAGATTTTTTCTATTTGGAAGGATCAGACTCTTAGAGCGATTCGGATCTAGCTTTGGCCAGATCTGTTTAGTCGCCAGATATGTTGGTCCACCTAAGGTCTGTTCTTTTATTTTTGACAAGTTCGTCGGCCTTACAGTTCCCTGGAATGGTTCTGAGGCCCAGCAAAGGTGAAGGTTGAACTGCTCTGCCATCTCCATAAGAGGTGATCGGCATTTAAGGTCTTAGAATTTAATGAGACTGAATCTAGGGACTTGATAGGGGCCTGACTATCCGAAAAAATGCGGATATCCTTTGCAGATATCACTTTTTTCTTCAGCCAGAACAGAGCTTCTTTGATCGTAAAAATTTCCTCCTGGAACAAGCTACAGTGATTAGAAAGTCGGAAAGAGAGGCTTAGAGCCTGTCCGAGAAAACACCGCCACCAACACTGCTATCGGTTTTAGGTCCATCTGTGTAGAAATGAATTGACTTGTGCTACATGAAAGTCTTTGTCAAACCAAACTTCAGGTATGGTGTAATCGATGTTCGCTGGGAGGATTCCTAATTGCTGCAGTCGCAGCCACCTTCCTGCTGAAGATATCGAGGGGTGTCAAGTGAAACAGAATGTCTAATGTCGCATAGGGAGTAGAACGTAGGGCGCTGCTTCTGCATAGGCTCTGCTTAGATTGCTGCAGTTGACCGCATTGTCTAAGGCCGCCAATGAGACAACAACCCAGTAGGTGAGTATCGGTCTTATGACCGAGATGTAGAGCCAGTGGGTTATGCGAGGTTAAAGGTCCCACTTGATCCTAATGGCTTTTTTGCAAGAGAATAAAGCTACTGCAGCTTTCTTGACTCTTTCTTGAACGTTCGGTTTCCAGTTTAGTTTCCAGTCAAAAATGAGACCCAGATATTTTGCTGTATGGGCAAAAACTAAACTGGTACCGTTTATTGAGGGAGGGTCTATAATTGGAATTTTATATTTCCTGGAAAAGAGGACAAGATCAGTTTTATAGGGGTTTACTCCCAATTCACAGCGATCTGCCCAACAGGTTAATCTGTTAAGATTTAGTTGAAGGAGGTCTTTAATGGTATTAATATGCTTACCTGAGACGGCTATAGCAACGTCGTCCGCATATGCGATTACCCTGCTATCACCAGCTTCCAGATATATCAGCCATTAACCACAAAGTTCACGAGAAGGGGAGAGAGGACACCGCCGTGAGGCATACCTTTGCTGACACATTTTTTTAGCAGAAGCGCCATCCATTTTGGAGTTGATTATCCTGCTTATCAGCATAAGACTGATCAACTCCCCAAGTGAATCATCTACTTGCAGAGTTGATAGTGCAGTCGTAATTCTCTATATTTTAGGGATCGCTCGATATGGCTAGTCAGTGAATGCAGAGCCATTTCCATCGACTTTCCTGTACAGTAGGGATGTTGAGCCGTTGACAAAAGCCTTGGGTCAATCGGAAGGAAAGATGATAGACTTGTAGGCCTGAGGTCCTTTTGGACAACAAGAGAGTATTTCCCGGCTTTGCGAACGAAAACTACATTGACTTCTCTACATGACTGTGGAATGTGGGTCTAGCATAGGCAGAATAATATCTGAGGACCTCTGTAGCTCGGCAGGTATTATACAGTCTGGACCAGCAGACTTGTATGGTTTGAAGCTATGCAACGCAGACCATGAAGTTTGGTTACGATTGCAGTAGTCCTATTTGGGTTGCTATATCTAGGATAGCCGATTTGCCTTCCTCAGCTTTGTTTTGTATATTTTGAGGGATGCTTTGCATGAGTCCCAGTCAGTCACTTTTCTTGTGATTTCTGCTAGGTTGAAAAGCTTTCTGCAAATGTTTTTAAGCGGTCCCAGTGCTGATGTCCACCAGTGCGGCTTTGTCGTGCCTGTAGGTTGAATAAGAGGACAAGAAGCGACTATAGCCTGATTGAGAGCCAGGGTGAATTTTTTAACATTTATATCAAGCTCGTTGGTGTTACGCGGGGGACTTGAGAGTGCAGAGGATAGCGTTCTGACAGTATTCGTCTGTATTTTGGCCCATCAGTTGGCTGGGATGAGCATCACTCTGGCTGAATTGGATGTATCTGTGCTCTGAGAAAGAGTGTTCAGACGATACCATCCAGTGCGTAAGCATTTGAGTGATGTTGTCGGAGACAAGAGTGATATCTAACACTCCCTATCGGTTTTTTGTTATAAAAGTGGGCCCTTTTCCAATGTTGCAGACACTGAGGTGAGCACCTATAATATAATCAAAGAGTGACTGCCCATACCGTGTGATGAGCGTTAGCATCGCACCCGCTGATGAGGTAAATTTTTAATCTTCCAGCTTTCAGTAGGGAGACGGCCCACATAATCGTGGCCAAGATATGCCGATGCCAGCCAGTATGAACCTTTGGCAGTCTCTAGTATGGCAACGGTTAAGTCGTAGTCGCTGAAATTAGGAAGTTGAAATACATTAAGGCTAAGGCTACGTTTCACTAATATACAAGTTGTAATCTTACCTTTGTCTCTTGTATAGAGCTGAGAGTATACAGGTGTCCGATCTATTAGGATTATAATTTCTGCGTTTTTGGAAAGACGCAGACTGAGTACGCCCAAGCCTTTTTTGAGTGATGGAGATTAATCTGGAGAAACCAGAGTAGCCTCCACCACGTGCTGTTCAAGTGGTGGATTCTGAAGATGTGCCCAAGAGCTCATCTTCTTCCTCTGATCGTATAGGATTTTTTTTTTTCTACGTCATCGGTTTCCATTTCCGACATTTTGGCAGGTTGGAGTAGTCGCTACCCATTTCTGGAAAGGATATCGAGGCTCCAAGGTTTAAGGTTGTATTTGAAGTTTCAGTTAAAGAGGAGAAGGTTGCTTATTAGCATCCAGCTCATCCGTTTCATAGACCCTTAGGTGAATCGACTCGAAACCGAAGCGAATTTGCTTGAAAACTTTAACTTGACCAACGGTCACCGTTCAGATGTTATTGATCCGTCGGTGTCATTCCTGTCGATTACCGCGATCATTATTGCGTCTTTCTGGACTTCGGTGAAAGACCTAAGAGATGTGCTGTTGGATGGCCCAGGGGGTTTTGGTTTTGTAAGTTTTGGGCCTCTTGGGAACCGGCACGGTTTCTTGCAACGATCTCTGAAGCTTGGAGGAGTCTTTTAGCGCTTTGGGAGCAGTGGAAGCAGTGGGTAATCCGTCTTATAGGATGTTGTTAGACCATCTCTTAACCTCCGGAATGGATCCGAAGGTTTTGATGATGCGTAAGCATTTCGGTGTCTTAGCTAGAGAGCCTTAGATGGAGCTTGCCGATACGGCTGAGCAGCAGATTCTTCCTTAGGGCGAGGAGCTTTAGTAGCAGCGACAAATCTGTGGCCTGCTACAAACTTGCTGCTGGAATGGGTGGAAGAAGTGATAGGACCATGGCTTGCCACAGTCTTAACAGCCCTAGAAGATTTCTTTTTAGGCTCGTTGCGCTTGCCTTTAGAGGATGGTGCGCCATGGTCTGCCACAGTTTTACCTACGCTCGACAATGCAGGAACCTTGCCGGTAGGCGGTGCAGTCACCGTTCTGCTGCCCGGCATTAAAAGAGTACCGGCCTCGGGGTTTTTTTTTGTTTTGAGATATTATCCATAATATAGTCCAACGAGTAGCGGAGAAAGAATGGTCCATCTGTAGAGAGATCCGCTGTATACAGATAAGGCTAGCTAATCCGGAGGTCGCCAGGTATCCGGATACTCCGTTTGGAGATGCTAGGCCCTCAGCCAGGTTGATCCTCGACACGGGTCGTATGACACCTTAATCTAACCCAGAGATAAAAGAATTGGTTGGGTTGGCGATGGGGAGGGGCATCATTTAGTTTCAGGACTCGTCTGGAGAAATTCTCGAGATTCATTGGGTAACTCAGCCCCTACAACTCGACAAGTTCGATGCGGTAGAAGTTCGATGTCTGTATAATCTGAGAAAATTTTGTTCTAACGCTGTGTGAAAAACCGTGTACTACGGAATATTTCATTCGAAGTTGGAGTATGGTATATGGTGTTGGGGAGGTGTTTACCGCAACAAACTGCAAAATTTTATTGTCCTACAGAAATGTGCCATACGAAAACTTTACAATTTTATGGAGTTACTTTGTTAAACAAAGATATTGCCAGTCCGACACTCATTTTACTAAAAAGTTTTAAAAATACGGGTATTTTTTTTTCTATACGAAGTGGTTATATTGGATCTTATAGCCTAAGAGGCAGTTCTTGTACTTACCTTTATGGACTACACTTTTCAGGAATTCCCACTCTGTCGTATCTCTTATTTAATAAGCTTCCTGAAAATATACGAAACCTTATAAATTGTTGTCTTCAATATATTGTACAATGAATGAAATTGAAAATATATTGTTTGTAATTTAGCCAACAAGCCAACAATGTAATTAATTAAATCGAATCTGGTAGTATCTCTATTATACTCGTATACTAAATAAAAATTCCACTATTGTGACTATTCGCCTGAATTTAAAAATTGTAAATTGTGTAGCTATAACTTCTACGAAATCTGTAAACGAGAATAATGAATAGCGGATTCCCCGTTTTCGGGGCCGGTTTGCCCTTTGTTGGAAAATTCCGAAAAACGGGGAAAATCCCTCAATCTGGCAGCCCTGGTATGAAGTCCATTTTGTGTCCGTTGGCTTGAACAAATTTTGAGTTTGTAAACAAATACGGCTCGCTATCAACCAAAACGGTTGAAAAGAGCAGAAATTTCAGTTCACCAATAAACAAAAAAAAAACCCATTGCATTGCCAGACGCCATTCAAATCACAACAAAGTATGGAAGGCACTTACTCACTGTGCTTATCGTTCTCCTCATGAAAAATAAGAAACGACAACAAAAAAAAAAAATCGAAGAAATCAACAAAATGTAAAACACTTATGGATAAATAGGAGCTGCTGCAATACAATACAATATCCACAAGCAAATCGAGCGCGTTATGAGACTTTTGACATTTGTCACACAACCGCATTGACAATAGAATGCTGAATGGGCGACTTAGAACCATTTGAACCTCAAGTGGACGAACGAGAAACGTAGTCGTGCATCGAAATCCGTCCAGTTCCATCCCGAAAGAGATCCCAATGTTAATTGCGATAATTATGACGCGATCAGATTGTGCTGTTGATAGGGTGCCCAGCCCAAGACCTACTCGAATGCGTCGAGTTAAAAGTTGAGTGATTTATACACCGTATTCGTTTGTTCGAAAATAGCTCTATGACTATGGCCACTATCGGGAATGAAGGAACTTGGTGGGGAATTTTAATTTCGATATCTCCAGCGTAGAGACGTTTCCGCTGTTTCTGCTGCCAGTCAATACATCCATACAAATGCTCGCATCTGTGTAGAGAATGTCGCAGTTGGATTTAGTCGATCTGTAGACTTCGGACATTTAAGTTCGGTACGGTGCCCTGTTAAAAATTTGAAAGATTCATTTTTCTCGTTGTTAAGGAAGTGTCATTGGATGCGCAATGTGCTGCACTTTAAAAAGCTTTTGTGGCATGAGGCTATCAACCGCTGGATTGGTCATTGGTTGGATCAGCTTTGCACTTTCTCTGATTGAAACAATCGCCGGTATCGTGGTTATTTCTTGTATGGATCTAATCATCTCACCTTCATTCAGACATGGTAGCCTCATGATTCGCGCCGGTGAGATGGAAGAAATTATCTACAATAGCTTGGTATTCCTTATTGAATTACTCGTATGTATATTTTACAGCTATCTCGGTAGTTATTTCTGTACACCTCGGATTTGCTCTTCTGGATTTGGCTGCATCTATTTTTCTGATCTTGGGAACGATTAAGGTTTGTCTATACATCCTCCCTTTGCCTTAAACGATATTTGAGTTAATTTCCAGCGTATACATTTGATGCTTTTGCCATGGTTACTTCACAACGGAATTATTTTGGTCTTAAGATATGTGGGAATAATATTCGGAATGATAATGAATTCATGGGTGGCTGGTCCACCCTTTCCTGTTTGGTTGGGAATTTCCTTCATCCTAGGTAAGTTTCATCAATTTCTTGATCCCTTGTCATGGAACTTAAGACATGTTACACAGGTATCTGGGTGTGGTTATGGTTTGTCGTACAATCACTTTACAAAACAATTCGTACCGAGAGAGATGCTTCTGGTGTGGATTATGAGCTATTTTCCAAGGACGTAAACACTGCTCAGTCCGAAAGTGAACATGGTACGCTTATCAGTGTTAATCATTTGTTGCGAAGCCAAATTTAAAAAAAAAATCAGAAAATAAATTCTTTTTTATATTTATCAAAATGGTGATGTTTTTGTATCGGTTTGTTGGGTTCATGGCAAAGTTTTTGAGATAAATACTCGCCGTCGCGTAGTCATTACTTTATTTTTACCACGCATGTCGTGTTTTTCAACAAATTTGTTGCAGTGGAGGGGGCTTTGAAGGAACCTCAGATCTTAAGGAGCGATTGTATCCGAATGGTTTCTTAGTAGATGGAAAGCAAAAAACCAATGAATCATTGTGGCAAAGTCAAGTCATAACTGAATGGCGTCAAACCAAAGTCTAAGGTTTCGGACAAAGGAGGAACAGACAGTGAGACATCAAAAGCACCACTCATGATCAGGATCATTATGGAAGTAGGATCAGCACTGAGAAATGGAAGCTTGTTAAGGTAAAAATGTCTTCCAGTACTTTGACGCATCGCCTTCGCTTTTCAGAAAAGTAGGATGCCATCACTTGGCTCATTTCATTAAATTCCCCGTCTTGAAGGATGATTAACTTGTAGTTTCTGATGCAATGCCTATGAGATAGGTCATCTCAGTTAGATTAGCATTTAGGTCTTGTGTGCCCATTTTTGGCTTTACCCTACTGAGAATTTGAAATAATCTAGAAAAGGATATAAATTTCAGAAGGTTTTTACTAAATTCTGCTACCCACGGTTCTCTTTCTTCTTTCATCAGGGACATAGCAGTCACTTAGCAGTTGACGGACTACCGAATTTCCTCTCTATTCCAGCAGGTTCACTTGTAGCGGTAGTACTCCGAGTTATTTCCCATGAATACCAATGGCATAGTTCCCTGTAATAATGGTGGCTCCATTAATTTCTATAAAATTAATAAATTTTTGCTGGAGCCTGACGAAATACTCAGAAAGGTGAGAGCGTAGGGGATCTATAATGTTGCCTGCTTCCTTGCGACTTCTTTAATCCATGCAATGGCTGTGATATCTATGTGAACTGGTACCCAGCATAGGGTAAATGAATTGTAAATGGATTAGACGTCTTCTGTATATACTTACTGGCGTTGATCGCATTATGACGGAGTTCGGATCTTCCAGGCTGCGTACAGAGTAGCTACATACTGTTCTGTCAAAACTGTAATCTCAGATAAACTTCATTGTACTCCTTGTAAGTTCCTTCCACTGGAATTTCTCGGTCTTTCGTAAAATAATGAATAAACACGTGTTAGTGATAAAGTGCCTGTAATACCAGAACATAGAAGGTTGGGGGCTGTAGAAATAGAGTAGGCACTGAGAGGTGTCAATCTGGCGATACACAGTGTCGTAACTGCTTCTACATATCAATTGGGCATATTTTACTTGCAACTGATAACCATCGGGTACTGGTCAATGTCCATTCGAACTCGGCTTGCAAACCAGCCGACCAGCCGACCAGTAGACATGTACAATAACACTATAAACGGATGAATCCTGGAGATAGAATAAAACGATGAAGTAAAATCCTGGAATACATCAAATAAAACCTTACCCGGGCTACTC
This sequence comes from Volucella zonaria, assembly GCA_963966105.1. Taxonomy (NCBI): domain Eukaryota; kingdom Metazoa; phylum Arthropoda; class Insecta; order Diptera; family Syrphidae; genus Volucella; species Volucella zonaria. Next base: position 177,695,003 of record OZ014531.1, on the reverse strand, counting down.
CGACATATTTGATAAGGATTTCCGAGACTAAGTCAGGGTCTTGGAAAAGAGATGGTGGGGGCTGAGCCCTTAATGAACGCAAGCACTCACATTCCCGCACGGGTTACTGGCTTCTGTCTAACCGACACCTCGTCTTAGGGTTACTAAAATGGAACTGGCCTTTGTGCCACCGGAATAATTGCCCGGCCATGGAAAGTAACAACAAGTCCAGATCCGGACGGATCTAGTGTTGGCAACCACCGCAAACGAAAAATGGTTGGAATGGGATGTTAAGCCCATTAATAGACCGAATAACTAGCGGATGCCTGGACAGCTGGCAAAGCAGAAGTTACCGCCATGCACGAAATGCGAAGAGAAACGCCGGACAAACGCGATTCTTATCGATGCTGCTTTTGACCAGCGATTATTTGAATGCGAATCCGATGTCAGAGGCAGATTTAGGCAAGAGGTCTTGAGTTTGTGGCATGTTAACAATCAACATTAAGGTTAGATTTGCCAACATTTGCCTTATATGCTTGCACATCCCCACAGAGGAGAAATATGACGACGCCGAAGTTAGTTTCTACGAGTTCTTGGACAAGATCTACGAGCAGTGCTATAGCAATGAAGGAGAGGGCATCCTTGGTGCTACTGTCGAGAGCTAGAGCCCGCACGACACCAATTCCGATAACAGATTCACACTAATAGACTTCGCGGCGGTGTGAAACCGCCAGCACGTGGTTGCCGCATCTCGATATTCATAAGGGGACATGAAGAACTCCTGATCAATCAACCGTCAAGCCGACTAAGCGCATTGATTGCGAACAACGCAAGGCACTCATCCAGTATTGGGGATGCTCGAACGTTCCGAAGGGCCAACATCGCAACCGCTGTTGTAGCCACGGTACGGTTGCGAATATCCCGAACATCGCATTGGCAAGCTAATACTGTGAGGAAGTTCGACATCGGACAGCTGCAATCGTGGAAGATGGCCAAATCCGTTTCCCATCGAGTCTCCCTTAATCTCCTAAGGCCGCCAAAATCAATTATCGAAGACCAGTGGCAACATTAGCAACAAGCTGTCAGAGATGTCGCCTCTGATATACTGAGTTTCACTCGGCCACTACAACGAAACCCTTGGTTTGACGACGAGTCCCGGCAAGCACATGCAGCTAAGTTAAATGTATACAGAACGGCGCAGCATAGAAGGACTAGTTCTGCTCATGAACTCTACGAGCAGAAGAGGAGAGGCCAACACTAGCTTCTCGGGAGGAAAAATCAGAAGTATGAGAAGCGCGTGGCCGAGGAAATTGAGAGATGCTAGTCCACGTTTTCGATTCGGAAGTCTTTCCAAAGGTAAAAAAAAAACATGCCACTCACACAAACCCCGAAACCAAGCCTGTAGAGATGAACAACAGATCGAACATAGCCGTAGAGTCGTCGATATTAGGGATAGAGACTAGCAATTCCATTCACTCGACGTGGATGAAGCGAAGTTAGCCATATCTAAACTTAAGTCCAATAAAGCTGCTGGGGTGAACGGCCGCTCTTCAAGACGACAGGCGATGACTCGGTAGGGGACATACACCAACTCATCCGTATATTATGGTCGAACGAAGGTATGCCCAATGAATGGAACCACAGCATGTCCGATTCTCAAGAAAGGATTGGGGTAGTTAAGAACTTTGTCTACCTAGGCTCCGTTATCAATTTAGACAACGACACCAGCGCTGAGATCGAACGAAGACTAACTCTTGCCAATCGCTGCTTCTTTGGGCTACGAAGGCAATTGACTAGAAAAGCTCTTTCTCGAAAAACAAAAGTGACCCTTTGTAAAACCCTAATTCCAGTTTTGCTCTACGGCGCAGAGGCATGAACTTTATCAAAAATAGATGAGGGAGCTTTGGGAGCTTTTTGGGCCCCGCCCGTATAGACGGTAAGCGGAGGAGGAGATGCAGCGAAGAGCTTACGTTCTGTACAGCGACATCGACTTAGCCAGAAGAGAGAAGGTCCAACGACTGAGATAGATGGGTCATGCAGAACAGATGGTCACCGATGCACCGGTCTGAGGTGTCTTCGAAACCACCCAAGGGACAGCGCAGTAGGGGCAGACCGCGACTCAGGTGACCTCAGCCAATTAAGCGTGCGAAACTGGAGGCAGTTAGCTAAAGATCGAGCTGGTTGGAGACGCTTGTTGATTGAGGCCTAGGTCCACGTTGGACTGTACCGCCACCTTAAGCAAGTACCAGACCACTCCACAATAGCGCCCAGTATCTTCAGACTGATATAACCGTAGGCCGGACACTCACAGAAAAATTGTTACGCCGTGACATCTTCATCACAAGGATCACAGAATGCTGTGTTAGTTATGCCTCTTACCTAGAGATAAGATTAGAACTTGTATATTAGTGAAACGTAGCCTTAATACATTTTTACTTCCTAATCTCAGCGACCTCGGCTTAACCGTAGCCAGACTAGAGACTGTCAAAGCTCCTACTGGCTGGCATCGGCATACCTCGGCCACGGTGATAACCGATGCGATGCTAACGCTCATCGCACGGTATGGGGCAGTACCGACATCAAGGATAGAGGTGATTCACTTTTCGATTATATTATAATCACTAACCTCATTGCCTGCAACATTGGCAATGAGCCCACTTTTATAACAAGAAACCGGCAGGAAGTGCTAGATATCACTCTTGTCTCCGACAGCAACACTCAAATGCTAATGAACTGGATGGTATCGTCTGAACACTCTTTTTTAGACCACATTCCGGAATTATCGGAAAACTGATTGGCCAAAATAGAGATGAATACTGTCAGAAACGCTATCCTCTGAACTCTCTGGTCCCCCGCGTGACACCAATGAGCTTGATATGAAAGTCAAGGAATTCACCCTAGCTCTCAATCAAGCTATGGCCGCTTCTTGTCCTCTTATTCAACCTTAAGGCAAGACAAACCGCACTGGTGGACATCAGCACTGGGACCGCTTAGAAAGCTTTTCAACTTAGCAAAAAGCACAAGAAAAGTGACTGACTGGGAAAACGACTATCCTGGAGATCATTCTGTGACAAAATCACACAAACCTCTGAGGCATGGCGGCTAAGAAAAATCCTCTCTACAAATCTTATGATGCCTAGCTCTTTGATCACTTAACCTAGACACGCACTATACAAGTCTCCCTATTCGCAGCCCGGACTACTGCAACCATGACCAAAATTCTTGGTCTGATCACAAGAGACAAACTGCTCTGGGCGCTGCATAGCTTCAAACCATACAAGTCTGCTGGTCCTGGCGGTATAATACCTGCCGAGCTGCAAAGGTCCTGAGATATTATTCTGCCTTCGCTAGAAAGTATTATGAGGAGCTGTGTAGAACATGTCCACTGTCAGGGAGAGAAGTCAATGTAGTTTTCGTTCCCAAAGCCGGAAAATGCTCTCAAGTTTTCCCAAATGACCTCAGGCCTATAAGTCTATCATATTTCCTTCTGAAAACTCTAGAATGACTGATTGATATCCATATACGAGCTGAAGATTTTGTCAACGGCTCAACATGCCTACTGTAAAGGAAAGTCGGCTCTGCATTCATTGACTAGCCATATCGAACGATCCCTAAAATATAGAGAGTACACAATGGTTGCAAGTAGATGATTCGCTTGGGGAGTTGATCAGTCTTATGCTAAACAGCAGGATAATCAACTCCAAATTGGATGGGGCTTCTGCTAAAAGATGTGTCAGTAGAGATACGCCGCAAGGCGGTGTCCTCTCTCCCCTTCTCTGTAACTTACTGGTTAATGAACTGCTGATATACCTGCAAGCAGGTGGTAGTAGGGTGATTGCATACGCGGACGACGTTGCTATAGCCGTCTCAGGTAAGCATATTAATACCATTAAAGACCTGCTTCAACTAAATCTTAACCGGTTAACCTGCTGGGCAGATCGCTGTGAATTGGGAGTAAACCCCTATAAAACTGATCTTGTCGTCGTTTCCAGGAAATATAAAATTCCAATTATAGACCCACCCTCAATGGTGGGTACCAGTTTAGTCTTTTCCGATACAGCAAAACATCTGGGTCTCATTTTTGACAGAAAACTAAACTGGAAACCGAACGTTCAAGAAAGAGTCAAGAAAGCTGCAGTAGCTTTATTCTCTTGCAGAAAAGCCGTTAGGAACAAATGGGTCCTTCAACCTCTCATAACCCACTGGCTATACATCTCGGTCAAAGACCGATACTTACTTACGGGGTTGTTGTCTCATTGGCGGCCTTAAACAATGCGGTCAACTGCGGAAATCTAAGCAGAGTCCAAAGGACAGTATGTCTATGCAGAAGCAGCGCCCTACGTTCTACTCCCTACGCGGCATTAGACATTCTGTTTCACTTGACACCCCTCGATATCTTCAGCAGGCAAGTAGCTGCGACTGCAGCTACGAGTATTAGTAATCCTCGTAGAGAACATCGATTACACCATACCTGATCTTTGGTTTGACAAAGACTTCCATGTAAGTTTCCCCTCTAGGTCCTTCTGGAAGGTGGATGACAAGTCAATTCACTTCTACGCACATGGATATAAAACCGATGGCGGGGTTGGTGGCGGTGTTTTCTCAGATAATCTAAATCTAAGCTCTCATTCCGTCTTCCAAATCACTGTGGCGTGTTGCAAGTGAGAATTTTAGCGATTAAATCTGTCCTGGCTGAGGATAAACGTGATATCTACAACGAATATCCGCATCTTTTCAGATAGTCAGTCATCTATCAGGTCTCTGGACTCAGTCGTATTAAATTTGAAAACCGCCCTTGAATGCCGATCATCGCTTATGGAGTTGGCAGAGCAGTTCAACCTGCACCTTTACTGGGTGCCGGGGCACAGAGACATTTCGGGGAATTATAGGGCTGACTAACTCGCCAAAATTGGAACCACTATACCTATTCTACCGGAAAAGGTTAGCATGAGTATACCAATAAAAGAATAGACCTTAGGTGGACTGTAGGATTAACATGTCTAGCGACTAAACAGATCTGGCCAAAGCTAGATCCGAATCGCTCTAAGACTGTGATCCTTCTAAATAGGAAACATCTCAGCGCCATCATAGGTGTCATCACTGGACACTGCCTCATAGGCAAGCACGCATGAAGACTTGGCGTTTTTACAAACGATTTCTTGGACGAGGAGGAAGAGGAGAGGATTGTCCTCCACCTATTCTGTACATGTCCAGCTGCCTCCCAGAGAAGAAAACTTCACTTAGGAGCTTCTTCTGCAACGACCTAAACGATCTAAATAGTATAGACGTAAACAGTCTCCTATGCTACATTATAAGCTCAAACTGGTTCGATTAGTAAGATGATCATAGATCCACGTGGCATCATAATGGGCCAACAGGCCTAAGTAAGTTGGTCCTTCCAACAGTCACTTTTACCTATCTACCTACCTAAGGCCGGTGCCAAAAGATAGTAAGTACACAAAGTCATCAAAATTGGAGACCACATCCTTTTAAACGTAACATAACTCTGAAAGTGTTACCTAGGTTATCTTTATCTTTATCTTTATCTTTGAGATGGAGGCACAACAGCGCATTTAGAGCAGAGCCAGGCGTATTAGGCAAAGCTCCCATCCAGCCGAGACTAACCTCTCTGTGGAGTCTGGTAAAGACAGCAGTGGTGTGTGTTGGTGAAAGTTAGTTGCACCACATTCGACATACCATTCGCGTTTATGGATGAAAAAGACCCTCATCGGCTACCAGCCCCATGTTTTGCAGAAAGCTTCTTAGCGATGCCAAAGGCTGGCAGACCCGTCCAAAGAAGTTTGCTATCTAGAATGACACCCCTATACTATGCTTCGTTGGAGACACGGGTAGTGATGCATCTAGGCACAGATGAGTTAGACCACTCATCTTTCTGGTTTTCTTCTGTATTGAGATGGCCTTTCTAGTGCACCAATCGTCGATCACGTCTTGGTTGCGTGCGCTTTAAAGCAACCAGTCGATAGGTAGTACAGCTACATCATTTCCATTTACCTGATCATAGACGGCAGAAATATGGGGACAGGACGCCGCCTTGCAGGCAACAACTGTCTGCCACTGCCATTATACATATACTGGTCACGAGTATTGCTTTTATCCTCAAAACTAGTGATTCGTCTATGCCGTGTTGTCTGGCCGATTTGCACAAGCCGTCATAAGTTACGCTGTCGAAAGCACTCTCAATGTCGATGAAAATGCCTATTGCGTACTCCTTCTTATAAGATGCGCCTCCAAATTCTGCTCTCGTCTCACAGTCTCAGAAAATCTTCCGGCTTTGTGGACATGCATTCTGGTAATACAGTTCCATGCTCCATGCTCGTCTACACGAAGGAAGTTAGACTTTTCGGTCTTGGCGAGCGTGTAGTTATCTCTTCCATTTACCTACAAAGTTTTCAATGTTTAGCATGTCAAACACGTCTGAGTAGAACTCAGTTCAGTAAATAGAATAAGGTCACTCTTTTTACACTTCTTTCTCCTCTAGGTAATGGAGGCTTTGCTGTTGATACGAGCATGCCACTGTTATCCTCTTAAAACGTGCCTTACTACCATGTCCCTTTATACGACAGAAACAACAGAAGGTCTGTTTCATTTCTTCGTTAATGATTGGCCTTAATCTCAATGTCAGGTCACACATCAATTACGTTCCGGATTGACTAAGTTTGAAAGCGGGAACGACCACGAGCGGATTGCTGCTATTCTGAGTTCCGCCTGGTTTAACTAGTTTACCGTCGAGTCTATTGTAGATGTCTTTGAATACCAGGTAAATGCCTTATCTAGGAGCTAGGATCTTTATTTTCAAATTCTTAAGTCTGGCCGCCACAACGAGGTAGTGTTTACAGAAGACGATGGTTTGAAATAGCAGATTCTGTCAAATTTCGAGTTCAAAGGAGCAGCACATCAAAGCTAAGATTTCAGGTTTTAGTACCTGGAACCGAACGATACTTGTTCCACTAAAGATTGTCTTGCTTAGGAGCGGTCTCCAGTCTAGAATTCGAACGAATTCTGACGTCTCAATTCCATTATGTCATAAGAAAAGTCCTTAAAACCGTAAAAGATTCATCACTCATTCTCATTCCTTCCCTTTAAATTCCGAATCCATTACCTAGTCCAAGAACTCGAGATGGATGATTAGAAATAATTGATTACCACAGAGAACTAATCCTGTGGCAATAAACTTGACCAGTGTTTCAGTTTACATACCAGATAACCTGAATGGAAGTTCAACCTAATGGTGCGTGATGATTGAATGTGCGCTCATTTGGGTTCCGCAGTTCTGGAATACCATTATTGATGATTTACGGGTATGCACCAAGTTACGAGTGGATTATTAATTTCCTGGAGCAGATCTACGTAGAAGTTATGCAAATCGTGTCCACTCCTTTTGGCTGATTGTATTGAGTCGGGTGGAAAATTTCTAACATGCTTGCATGCTTCGTCTAAGTTCTTATGCGTGTTGGCAGGAAGCCAGTTGCACTGTTAAATTTTAGACGTCCTAACCATGCACCAGCAGAAGTCTTGAATTTTAGAAGGATTTTATTGAAGGGATCTGAGACTCATCGTTTGATAGTGATCCGTAAATAAAGAGGACTCGCGCACTATTGATTGTATTAGCAATTTTAATGTCTCTATGCTCTTTGTTCCTGCTCTCTATTGTTTGCTCATCTTTTGTCAATGTAAACAGCTTTTGAGTGACAGGGTTAGTCGGGTTATAATTCAAGGATGCCATTTAGAACTTTTACTCTGTGTTGTATTAGATCTCCGATCTCCAGTATGTTCCTGTTTTTTTGGTGTTCTCATCTTTTCATGTCCCACAACTCGTTTCAATTCTTCTTGAGATACAAGGCTTCTAGATGCAAGGTTTCTGTAGGAACATAGTAATGCAAGATGTTGATTGCCAAGCCTTCGTTAAAGAAAACCATCCGTGTACAGCGGATAAAAGTTTCCCAAATATGAAGGCATTATGTGACGCTGTCGTAAGGACACTGGGCGAACGACTCGCTTTAATGGTTAGCACAAGCCGATGCTATTAGCAAACGAGGAAATTACGCCACAGTGTCGAATGAAGACTCAATACATGGAGGTTCTCTTCCCGCAGGAATCTTCTGTTTGGCGAACCTTTATGTTTTGAGCCGAAAAAAGGTTCAGAGTCATGTCGTCATGTTTAATTGATAGGCAAAAACCCGTAAATAAAGTATCCGTCCATACATGATGCTTTCGCTTATAGTACTCGAGCAAAAAATAGTCCGAGTTCAGCACGCACCATGGCCGTGAAGCCAGGACAACGCGCTACAGGTAGGTCCCATCGAGGGAAAATGATTCCGCATTGAATGTATCAGATTGTAACTTATGTACACAAGTATTGGAGGTTTTTTTCGGGGGTTATTTTCCAATTCCCATAAAATCCTCAAAACCAATTTAATGGTGAAACCGTTATTGAAGTTAGTATCTGGGTTATATTGCTCATGCAGTCTGCAAATTTCTTCGTGTTGCAAGCATTTTTAACTGAATTTTGAAATGAATGTATCGGAAGAGAATATTCGTCATATTCTATTGTTTTTGTTCCTGGAAGAACAGAATGGAAGTGAGGGCGTTAGGAAAATCCAAAATCCGTATGGGAATGGTGTTCTCAATGAGTCCAAGTGTCAGCGTTGATTTGCCAGGTTTAGAAATCGAAATTTTGACCTAGAGGATGAAACTCGGGAAGGCCAGAATAGCCAGACAATGAGCTTCTGAAGTCCGCTGTCGAATGAATGTTACGGTAAAGAATTTCGCAAGGGAACTCAACTTAGGTTATATCTCCGTCCATCGACACATAACAAATAAGTTAAAGCCATAGAGTTGGGTACCACACCACTTAGCGCAAAATCTTCAGCAAAGGATCGAAACTTGCTTCTTCGCTCCTGCCGCGTCACAATCAAGAACCCTTTTTGAACCGCATCGTTACCGGATCGATAATAACATTAAATGTCACCACCAATGGCTTAGTCCAGAAGACAGACTAGCACAACAACCCAGTGATGGATTTCACCCGCTCAAGGTGTCTGGTCTCTATGGTGGGATGCTGAGCGAATAATCTATTTTAAGCTGTAACCAGACTATCACGGTAGAAGTCTACCGTCAGCAGGTGTGCAGATTGAAGTCAATACTAGAACAGAAACAGCCAGGCCTGGTTTATCGAAAGGGTGTTCTATTCCATCAGGATAATGCTCGCTTTCATACAGCTAGGACCACCTGCACTTGGTTACAGGAGTTGGGTTGGGAAAAAATGGTTCATCTGCCTTATTCACCAGATTTACCATCATTAGTTTTCCACTTGTTCCCAAGTCTGCAAAATATTCTTGACAAGAGGCTGTTGAAACTGAAGGATGCTCCCACCCATACCACCCTTCCTAACCAATCCTTTTTCCTCTAGGCTGGATCAAGGTGTCGTACGATCCATGCCGAAGATCAACCAGGCTGAGGGCCTAGCTTCTCCAAACGTAGTATCCGGATACCTGGCGACCTCAAGATTAGCTAATCTTATCTGTATTCAGCGGATCTCTGTACAGATGGACCATCCTTTCTACGTTACTCGTGGGACCATATTATGGATAATATCTCAAACAAAAAAAAAAAACCCCGAGGCCGGTATTCTTTTAATGCCGGGCTGTAGAACGGTGACTGCACCGACTACCGGCAAGGTTCCTGCATTGTTGAGCAGAGGTAAAACTGTGGCAGACCATGGTGCACCATCCTCTAAAGGCAAGCGCAACGAGCCTAAAAAGAAATCTTCTAGGGCTGTTAAGACTGTGGCAAGCCATGGTCCTATCACTTCCTCCACCCCTAGCAGCAGCAAATTTGTGGCAGGCCACGCACTTGTCGCTGCTACTAAAGCTTCTCATCCTAAGGTAGAATCTGAGGCTCAGCCGCATCGGCAAGCTCCATCTAAAGCGCTCTAAATAGGGTGCCAAAATGCTTTAGGCATTATCAAAACCTTCAAATCCATTCCGGAGGTTGAGAGAAGTGCGGATGTAAAGAGCAAGATTGAGTGGGCTAACAAGATGCTAAAAGACGGATTACCCACTGCTTCCACTGCTCCCAAAACAACAAAAGACTCTTCCAAGCGCCAGAGATCGTTGGAGGAAACCGTGCCGGCTCCCAAGATGCCTAAAATTTACAACACCAAAACCCTTGCACCATCCAACAGCACATCTCTGAGGTCTTTCACCGAAGTCCTGAAAGACGAAATAATAATCGCGGTAATCGATAGGAACGACACCGACGGATCAATCACATCTGAACGGTGGGAGTTGGTCAAGTTAAAACTTTCGAGCAACTTCTTGATCATCATGCGGGAAAACCCCGGACCACCTCCTATCATACAAGTGACACTGGCTGGCACCAAGGCCACGTCAAGCTTTTGGCATGTGCCAATCAAAGACTTTTTGATCTTTTCACGAAAGCCATAGGTGGATTAGGAGAAATCTGGCCAGATGCAAAACTCGAGGTTGTGTTTAAGGAGGATATCCTAGCAGACCTAGAACTCGCACTTCGATTCCAGCCGAAACCTCCTCCCCCGAAAGCATTCTGGTGTCACGCAGCCTGATGATCTCAGGCTCAGTAATCCGACCCTTCCGACTCATCATTGGAAAGTGGCGAAGATGGAGGAACTACGGGGCTCTTATAGATGCGCATTGATCGTGATCAATAAGCAATCCCTTAACTTTTTAGCGCAGACTAAAGGCATGATTCGGTTTGGCTTCGAGTCAATTCACCTAACGGTCTATAAAAAGGATGAGCTGGATGGGGATAACCAACCTCCTTCTCGTTTAACGGAGACACCTCCAAATACAACATTAGATCTTGGAGCGTCGATACATTTCCAGCAATAGATAGCAACTATTCCAAGCTTATTAAGCCATCGGTGTCCTCTTCTGACATTCTGTAGAGATCCGATACAATCAGAGGAAGAAGATGAACTCTTGAGCACATCTTCAGAATCGGAGTACTTGAACAGCACCGTGGTGGAGGCTACTCTGGTAAATTGTAGCAATGATACGGTTTCTCCAGATTAATCTCCATCACTCAAAAGGGGCTTCGGCCGTACTCAATCTGCGTCTTTCCAAAATCGCAGAAGTCATTATCCTAATGGATCGGAGAAGGATTGGTTCTATACAAGAGACAAAGGTAAGGTTAGAATTTGTATATTAGTGAAACGTAGCCTTAGCCTTAATGTATTTCAACTTCCTAATCTCAGCGACTACGACTTAACCGCTGCCATACTAGAGACTGCCAAAGGCTCATACTGGCTGGCATCGGCATATCTTGGCCACGATTAGGTGGGCCCTCTCCCTGGTGATAACCTAGAAAGGGTGGTCCTGGAAGCTGGAAGGCTAAAAACTGGCCTCATCATAGGGTGCGACGCCAACGGTCTTCTCACGGAATGGGACAATACCGACACCAACAATATTCTGTAACATTGGCAATGAGCCCACCTTTATAACAAGAAACCCACAAGAAGTGCTAGATATCACTCTTGTCTCCGACATCATCACTCAAATGCTAACGAACTGGATGGTGCCGTTTGAACACTCATTTTCAGACCACAGATACATCCAATTCAACCTGAGTGATGCTCCTCCCAGCCATCCAGAATTCCGGAATAACGGAAAGCTGATTGGCCAAAATACAGAGGAATACTGCCAGAAACGCTATCCTCTGAAACCTCAAGTCCCCCGCGTGACACCAACGAGTTTGATACGTAAGTCAATGAATTCACCCTGGCTCTCAATCAAGCTATGACCGCTTCTTGCCTTCTTATTCAACCTAGAGGCAAGAACAGCAGCACTTGGACATCAGCACTGGGACCGCTTAGAAACATTTGCAGAAAGCTTTTCAACTTAGCCAAAAGCAGAAGAAAAGTAACTGACTGGGACTCACACAAAGGATCCCTCAAAATATACAAAAAAGAACTGAGCGTGACTAGTGACTATCAAGGAGATCATTCTGTGACAAAATTACGGAAACCTCTGAGGCATCCCGGGTAAGAAAAATCCTCTCTACAAATCCTTTGATCACTCAACCTGCTACTGGACACGCACTATTCAAGTCTCCCTATTCGCAGCCAGTACTACTGCAACTGTGACAAAAATTCTTGGTCTGATTACAAGAGACAAACTGCTCTGGGCGCTGCACAGCTTCAAACCATACAAGGCTGCTGGTCCGGACGGTATAATACCTGCCCAGGTACAGAGGTCCTCAGATATTATTCAGCCTTCGTTAGAGAATATCATGAGGTGCTGTGTACAACTGATTCACATTCCACTGTCATGGAGAGAAGTCAATGTAGTTTTCATTGTCAAAGCCGGAAAATGCTCTCATGTTGTCCCAAAGGACCTCAGACCTATAAGTCTATCATATTTCCCTCTGAAAGCTAAAATTGATCCAAGACTTTTGGATTGGGAGTAAACTCCCATAAAACTGATCTTTCCAGGAAATATAAAATTCCAATTACAGATCCTCCCTCAATAAACAGTACCAGTTTAGTCTTTTCCGATACAGCAAAGTATCTGGCCATCATAGGTGTCATCACTGGACACTGCCTTATAGGCAAGCATGCAAGATGGCTTGGCGCTTTTACAAACAGTTTCTGTAGAAGCTGCGTGGAGGAGGAGGAAGAGGAGACAACCATCCCCCTACTCTGTACATGTCCAGCTCTCTCCCAGATAAGAAAACTTCGCTTAGGAGCTCCCTTCTACAATGACGTAAACGATCTAAATAGTATAGACGTAAACAGTCTCCTATGCTACATTATAAGCTCAAACTGGTTCCATTAGTAAGAGGATCATAGATCCACGTGGCATCACAATGGGTCAACAGGCCTAAGGGCGTTGGTGTTTCCAGCAGGCACTCTTACCTACCCTACCCTATGTTAAAATCTGATATCATATATCCCCTGTGCCTGTAGAAACAGGGTGTTTCCGTTCTTTGCAGACAGTTAATAGGAACTGAAACCTACAACACAATACTAAATCCGAGAAGTGACTGCAAAATACGTGTGTTTACATTTAAGATATAAAATCACTCGATCAGCCGTTATTTTTATATTTTTTGCTTGTGTGCATGTTTACATTTAGTACTGTTATTCGCTTTGTTCGTTTTTATATTATTTAATGCACTGTTCGTTGGGAGCGTAAGGCATAGCTACATATCTGATATAAATTGTTTGTTGCTGCTCCATTCGAAGAATTTGCGCTTTCATCACTCTTGGGCAGATCGTTATTATTCCGCTCAGTGCCTTGCCAAGATCGTATTTATTATCTACATGCGAGTATGTACATGTTTATGTATGGAAGTGTTTCTTAATTGTACATTCTCGTATTTATATTAACATGCATACGTACGCCTACAACTTGTAGTATAACAAAATGACTATAATCTTAGAAACGTCGGGAGGCCTGGAGTATCATGCCATCTGAAGTTATGCTCATATGAAACCCATCCGTCGATGGAAGCTCTAACCGAGGACGAAGGAAGTCTTTACCCAGGTTCGGGTCTTGAAAAACACTCCTACTCCTTGCCATTCACCGGCGATTCAATTTCCCATGGTCCCATTGTGACCTGAGACACAAACAAGACTCAGTGAATTATTCGTTCAGTGACCTCTTGCATTCTGGAACTAGCTTGAAAGTCAGAAGAGGGTTCAATAAAGTTTCAAGCGCAGCTTGTCTGTCATTACAGATACAAATGCTTGGCCTCCTCAACTGATTCTACATCATAGTAGCTACAATAGGTTTAAGTCTTAGCCAGCTTAATGGGTGGAAACCAATGCCGGAGGAGGATATTTCAATGTTATCTAGTAACGTACTACCCTATTATGAGTTTGAAATGCCGTTCTGCTATGTCTTCCTAAGCAGGGATGCAGCCACCAAGTATTAGATGATTCGATATTCATCTTCACGGTGGGATGAAAGATGGAGAAAGGGAAGAGTGTTTGTAATCTTTTGAGCACGCTAAAATTTTCTCGAATCTACTGAATCTACAATATTCGCTTTGGCTTCCAGACTACAGTAGTGTCTACCAAGCAAAGATATTGTCTGTAATTAGCAGTCAAATCAGCGGGAACCATTACAATATCGCATGAGAACACTGACAGCCAGACTGCCATAAAGGCCATCATTGCCGTCGCTGAAATCAAAGCAAAACTAATAAAGCATTGTCATAAAGAATGAAAGCTCTTTGCGCTTCGAATAATGTCAAGCTAAGCTGGTCACAAAGGAGTCGGAGGCAATGATCACACAGGCGTATGTAAAGTCATTTACATATGGACAAATATCTACCCTACAGTCTGAAGCAACACGAAATGAAGGGGATACAAATCAAAGCCCATGGTAGTTGGAAGAACCTTTTGGCCTCTGGAACGACTAGTCAACCATGATCACAGATTTCTGACCCTACTCCCTCACCGAAACATCTCAGGGCATGAGGCGTAGCGAAGTCTTACGGTGACATATATGACCTAAGCTGGCATTGTGAGCTCTAATGCATTAAAACCTTACCACATAAGGAATGTGTATCGAAACACCTGCGTGAGTGAAGTTAACAGCGGGCGGACTGGTAAAGCGATTCTTTGATTGAGACAATGCTTAGCGCGTAGGAGACAGGGTAGTCATAGCACAATGCACTCTCAGCTGTGGATCGAAGAACACACAGCATTTTACGCCTGGATCACAGCTTCAGTGACTGCAGCGCATATAAAGGGTGTGTTTTTTTTTAAGAGGTTCGGTTTTTAAGCTGGCAACACTGTTTCTATAGATGGGAAATTTGACAGTTAAAAGTTGATTTGTGGTTTGTATGTTTTAGCATTAACGCCAGAACAACGCGTGTAAATTGTGCGAACTTCTTTTGAAAACCATGGTTCGGTTCGCCAAACTTATCGTGCGCTACGTCCATTTTACGGTGGACATAATCGCCCATCTGAGCAGGTTATTCGGAACACGATGAATCATTTTCGCACTACGTATACTCTAGTGGATAATACGCATCCCCAAAGACGACAAACAGTGCGAACAGAAGAAGTGCCGTTGTGGAGCGCAGTGTTGAGGAGAATCCGAATGAGTCGATTCGCCATCGTGCACAGCAACTGGAGCGATGCCCATCCACTTTGTGGAGGATTTTACGGAGAGATCTTGATCCTGATTGATTGAGATCTTGAAAGATCAGCTTGATCCTCATTTTCAACGCCACATATTGTTCACCGATGAGGCCCATTTTTAGTTACATGGATGTGTAAACAACCAAAATTGACGAATTTGGAGTGGAGAAAACCCAGAAGCCTTTGTCGAGACGCCCTCACACCCATTCAAACTCACTGTTTGGTGTGCTTTATGGGCTGGTGGAATCACCGGCCCATATTTCTTTAAGGACGATCCCGGCCAGAATGTTACCGTCAATGGAGAGCGCTATAGAAACATGATTTCTGACTTCTTCGTTCCTCAGTTGAATGCCATTGACGGGACATTAGCTTTAGTTTCAACAAGATGGCGCAACATGCCACATGGCGTGCGGCACCATCAATTTAATGTTGCTGAGCACATAATGGACCTGTGAACTGGCCTCCACGATCCTGTGATCTCACACCTTTAGATTACTTTCTTTGGGGGTATGGGCAGTCACTAGTCTATGCTGATAAACCAGATACGTTGGACGATTTGGAAGTCAACATTCGCCGTGTTATTGCTGATATACGGCCCCAGTCGCTCGGTAAAGTTGTGGTAAATCGGACTTCACGATTGCGCTTCATCCGCCATGATGCGTATATGCCTGATGTCATATTTAAGCACTATTGGCATAAAATTATTTATTAAATATAGTTAATATCATAGACATTAATATTAGCTTCAAGTATTTTATTCAATATTGAATTTGTATAGTTCTGAAAAAAACACCCTTAACATACGAAGTATTCGAAGATTAAGTTGTTCCTTCGACTTCTTTATTTTTGGCTGTTGCAAACTCCAAAAGACTATTACTTTCTCTATTATGTTAGAAGTGAATGAAGTAGTAACAAAGGTATTAAGGACATATTTACTGCCCCTGGAGGCCCGGGGCCTCCAACATAACTTGCACATAGAATGATAAAAACCCTCGATGGGTATTTGATGAAAGGCATGTAGACCCGACTTTTTTTTAAACAAGCTTCACCCGGACTTTTATTGGTCGGCTTGTGATCCCTATTACAAAGCTTGTACAGATATCTTTTCGCGAAAAAACTAATCATTTTGGGTTATCGCTTTCAGATGTCACATCCATCACCATCGAGAAGAAAAACTTACACACGAGACAAGTGTCTTTCGAATCTTTTAATCGAAAGATAGCTTTTGGAAGGATACGAAACGACTCCGACTTAAATATTTATTTATTGATTGCCGCCACAACCGGCACGTATACTACCAACAACGAATTCGAGTGTACCTCAAACCCTCGCTTGTGAATTTACCAGCAGTATCACCTTATTCATCAGAGCTCAAATCTATGGTCTCAAAATTTTCCATATCCGGAAAAATATTATGCCCACCTACTTACACATCCGATCCATGTATCCGCATAAAAAAAAATACACATGCACAAACAGTTCTTAGTTCATAGCAATGTAAATGCGTAGTCAGTTACATGTTTAGCGGCAACCGGTTACCTGTTGGTCGGACATGTTTTGCACCTGAAGAACTCTAATTTGATTTAACTGCTCCTCATCCATGGCCAGAGACTTCGATGTGAATGTATCTATGTCATGAGTGTAAGTCATACCCTAGCAAAGCCTAGATATCAATGTCGTGCTGTTCATTACGATGTGACATCGCGTTTGTGACTGTCCCCGTCCCTAGAGAAGACGACGATGTCGGAGAAATATCACACCAGACGTTAGGAATCGAGATTTTTTAGATCGCGCGGCTAAAAGATATGATAAAGCAAGTGACTTTCAATCGAAATATTCAACGGATTGCATTTGAAAGAGTACTGGGGGTTATTTTGCCCAGATTGCAATCGGTTTCTACTATCCAGAACGATGGATAGTGTCAAGTGATATACAATATGATATTATCAGAAATCCATTGGGATATAACACGTTACGAGTACGAGTACATCCGATCGAACAAATGCGGTTTATGAGATATCTGAATATTTATTTCAGAGAATATACTGGAAGGACTTTTAGTTCCGATGTACTTGTTGTGCCTTTAAGAAATATCGAAGGCAATAAATTGAGAGAACAAATGGAGAATTAAATGAATATTAGAACACAAATAAGCCAAATTAGTAATTTATAGATAGTCGTAGTTCGATCTATAATTATATTATATGTACGAGTATTATAACGTTCATCTAGTAAGTTGTGACTTATATTCAGTAATGGCTTAGTAAGAAACAAATATTAACTTCAACTTTTTGCGGTAATAAGCCAAAACTTCTTTATAAAAGCGAAGGCGTCACAAAATGTGAAACGTGGAAACTTATTCGTAACATGAAACGTTCGATCTCAAATTGGGATGGACCTCAATCTCTTTCATTCGTCATTGAATGGAGCTAGTGATTTAGTACTCTTTAGTACTAAGTACGTTTCACATTTTCGTTACGTTAATAATGGCTGATTACTAAGAGTGGTTTGAAGGGCTGTCATGTTGTTGCTTATGATAGCGCTATTATCAGCGAAAAGAAGAAAGGTTGTGTTGAACTCGGCAATGTATTGTTGTAATAAAAAAATCTTGCACAACGCACGTTTAAAACCAATTGACTTTGTACACTTCGATACTAAGTTCAAATTCTCAGGTTATTCCCGGTGTGCATTAACTTTCGTTTGAACGTGTTCGTACATATCTCGTATATGTCTCGGGTACATTTTGGGATCCGAATGCCTTCCATATAAGATCTTCGGGAACTCTGTCGAAAGCTGTTATAAGGCGATGACGATGATACGCTGATCTCTCGAAGCGTTGTAATGCTTCCCCATCATAACCCATATGCTTTAAATCCCGTCATACTATGTATATGTACATACTCGTATGTCGAGTTTTACTTTACTTTTGATGGTGTCTTACCAACCGGTCGATCCCGGGCCTCAAACAACATGCCTCTCCAAGCAGTTGAGTGCTAGCGGCTTCTAGCTTGCTGAGGTCTCTTTCTAAGGCCTTCCTATACCGGAATCGAAGATTCTTCGAGCTAGAGTACTGATGTTCATGTGGCTATATATGACCTAGCCATCTTAATCGCCGTCGGTTGTAGTTGTCCTGTTTCGACGAGAGCACATACATCTGTTGTTTTGATTTCATCGGCCCACATTGGATCCATTTTTGCTGCTTCTGCCTTAGTGCTCACAAAAGCCCCACTTACATTACACTGGTTTGTCCCGATTATGCCAACGGCAGTTAATTTTCTTCAGCTTTAAAAGCCCGGCGGCTAAACTGTCGTATTGGTTAAAGGTATCTTCACTTCGTTTTAGTCATCTGAGTGGACGTTTTCGCTGTCTTCGTCCGGATTGAATAGTTTTATTGACAGCGGTATTTTCCCCATATAATAATCCGCAGAAGTGGTACGTTCAAATGTTTAGCATGGATTGCTTCTCAAATATGATGGTGCGGCCGCCTTTGCAGGCTTCAGTTCGGGTTTTATTTCCCTCATACGTCCTTTTTAACTTTCCGAAACTCATTCATAGAACGGCATCGTTTGATCTCTTCAACTGTGCATTTTTCAAACTTCCTCTTATTTATTCGGAGAAGTTTGTGTTCGAATACTCTCCCATTCGGGTTGATCTCGACAGTAGTTCCCAATACGACTTTCATCCTCGCATGCAGTGTTGACCCATACCTCTCCTATTTGACTGAAAGTGCATGACGCCATTCATCGTCGAAGCATCGGTTTCGTGTTTGTGGTCGCTTTGTCAAACCTAGCATATCAGAGGTGACATTTCTGATGGTGGCTCTTGCCACTGGTCCTCCGCACCTGATGTTGTTGAAGCGATATCAAGAGAGGAGTTGTGAGTCCGCAATTGGCAAAGGCTGTTGCACAGTATTTTCTTGGCGCGGTACTGCTTTCGATATCCTAGCCTTCCATGGTGGCTAGGACTAGCCAAAGAAAGCCAAGGTAGTTGTCTTGGTCATTATTGATATCTACTGCAATGCGATCAGTCTGTGCCCTTGTAATGTAGATCCAAGGATATAAGCAACATGTGCTTGGTAAGACGGTGTTTCGTCCACTTGCAAAGTCTATCAGCCTAGGACCTTTTTCGGGTCTGACGTTGTGCGGACTGGGCATGCTCACGGCACTGCCAAAGCTGCCGTCCTTTCCTATTTTGGCACCAAGGTTACCGAGTACAATTCTTACGGAGAACCCACAATTTCTCCTTAGCAGTCCGTTAAAGCCTTCCTTGGTGGCGTCGTCTTTTTCCTCCGTTGTAGCATGCGCGCATATGAAGCTGATATTAGTGAATCGCTGGTTATTCTCTGGTTTCTTCGCGAAAAGTTTGTTCGTCAAAGATACTCCTTTGCTTGTTGTTTCCAGAGATTAGTTTGGTGCTCACCGATGCAGTATGCAACTAATCCTATTCCTTTTAAATCTGCTTAATATTCCAGTTCAAAGCTCATCAAAGCCGGACCAAAATATATCCTTTTCTGATTGCGTAGACACTAGCAATATTCCAAGTTTCGTGTTCAATTACTAGTTCCACTGCGAATAGTGGGTTGCTAGTTTTAGGTACACTTATGACGTTATCGAGAGTTAGGGTCATGGCGACTCCTTTTTTATTTTGTTCCGTTCCGCAGTAAAACATTTTTAGGCTTTCAGCTGAAAGTTGAAGTAGAAAGTCTAGTTTCCGCCACCGGTTTCTTGAAATGTGATCAATCGAAACAGTAAAGCGTTTTCTAGTTCGAAACTTTTGCCCAACTTTTCAGCTTGCAAAATACGCTACCTAATTCTGAAAAACATCATATCGCTCGCCGCTGGAGTTCATCGAGGTCTGACACGAATATCTCTATTCTCCTTGGGATCACTTCTCCCCTGTGCAAAAGAAGTACCGAGCGGGATAGTGTATTTATAACATATACGTTCGCAAAGGGACTCGTTAGATCTCAATGCGCTTGGGGCCCATCTTAGGTGCTAATATGCCTGCACAATGTTTTACTTTATTTAGCACGGGAACGGACTACGACAACATCTTGTAAGTCGTTGCAACTGAGCTACCTTTAGCGAGCTCAGGGTCGTTGAAGTAAAAATCGAATTGCAGAATCTTTCTGGGAGAAGAGAGAAATCAAAATGGTTTCACGACCATGGGCAGTAGCAGAGAAAGGTACCACAAACGTGGTATGGGGGGGTCAGCTGACCCCTGCACGAAATTGCGCTAGCTAGGGCCAACACTAGATTTTAAGGATGAAAATCGTCCAACAGAATTGTCAGGGCGCTTTCTCAGTAGGGGTCGACTTAGGAGTTCAAATGGTTAGGCGGGGCTGCAGTATTGCCTTGTTAGGCAGGATTTTTCTTGCCAGCGTCTATTGCAAATACAGTGAGGAAATGGACCCATACATCGAGTATATGGATGGTTTTTTTTCGCTAGCCGGCAGAGAGATCGTCATCATCGGTGCTGACGTCAGTGCGACCTCTCCCCTGTGGTGCAGTAAGGTATCCAGGCGCTCAACGGGTACACGGAGCCAGAATCGAGAGGAAGTTCTTGGCGAATGGGTCGTTCCGCGCAACGTCCATGTTATCAACGAGTCGAGTGACATTGACGTTGCTTTTGCCAAGGAGGCAGCTTTTAGGGCGTTTAGATTTACGTGGCGGGTTAGCTTAGGGGTAAGTGATCACAACTGGATTCAGTTTGACATCGCTCACGTAATAGAGGATAGAGACACGGTTTCTGATTAGAGATGTTTATGGTACCCGTTTACTTGCGGAGGTTTCTTTTTTACCACCTTAAGTGTATGGCAGCTTAAACATTGATCAGCGAATCGCGTACATCAACGAGACGAACTCTTTGAGAGGAGCCGTAGGGTGAATCAAAAAACGGTAAGTTGGTGGAACCGCTGTTTGACTGAGAAGCTGAGGGTAGTTCGAAACCTAAGGGAGCGATTCAGTGGAGCATCGCCTTTCCGCGAAGGCTTGCCGAATACAAGCGTCTTATACTTAGCACAAAAGATTCTCATTGGCGGAACTTTGTCTCTAATAATAGGGACGATCCTTGGAGCAAACTCTATAAGAAGTATCAAGAAGACTGCCGACATCCAAGGCATTCGTGTAGATAATACAGTTTTATCTATGTGGGAAGATTGCCTGACTGCATTGCTTGGTCAGTTCTTCCCGAGAGAGGAGCGCTTCGAGGACTTTTTGAATGAAGAGCCTCCGGTCCCTCCGGAATTAAGGACTGAAGAAGTCGCGTATGGTGTTTGCATTGCTTGTAGCTACTTCCCCAAGGACTGAAAACAGGCAAGGGTGGTCGTATTCTAGATCCTATCTGGGAATCAGCCTGCTTCCGATGCTTGGAAAAATACTGGGAGGGGTTATGGTGAACAGGATTTCGGAGAACATGACGGAACCAATGTCTCCCTTCCAATTCGGCTTTATAAAAGGCAAGAGCGTTGAGGACGCATGGCTTTTCTTTAAAGACAGAGTCCAGAGAAGCAGACTTCAAAGGGGCCTTCGATAACTTCAACTGGCAGAAGATACTAACCAGGTTGCGAGAATGGGGCTGTCGGGAAATTGGGCCTTGGGGAAGCTATTTTTTAGAGGGCGTCGAGAGAGGATGGATGCCCCCAGGGGACCATCTGTTGTCCTTTTATTTGGAACCTGATGATGGATCCGCTTCTGCGATCGTTGAATGAGCTCTGTGGGATGACCTACTCCTTATCCTTGAAGCCAGTCCAGGGCCTTTGTGAAATAACTAAGAGAAAGAGCTCTTGCAATCGTCACTAAATTGGGAAAAAGCGCTGGGCTAAGTGTGTCACAGGACAAGACGGTTTCAATGCTGTTTAAGGGCAAATTGGTTACAAGAAGTCGGCCTCCTGCTATTCATATATGTATTCATATGAACGGCATTAGCATTAGATGTGTAACTGAGGTCAGATGTCTAGACGTTAGATGAGCATATGAAATTCATGCCTTACATGGTACGATTGAGACAACGTATGTTGAGTTCTGTAGGCCAGGTAAGGCGCATTCTGCGATCTGACTGAGGGCTTAATAGACGTTTTGTCCGTATCATATATGATGGCCTTTTTGTTACTTGTGCAGCATATGGAACACTGGTATGGTACGACAGGGATACGACTGTGGATGGCTGTCGTCGGATTTTGGCTTACCAAAGAGTCGCTTTGCTTGGTTTTCTACCTGTGTGCCATACTGTCTCTATAAAGGCAATGCAAGTGCTCTTGGGAGTGCCACCTCTTGATCTGGAAGTGATACGTTGTGGTATTGCTTTCAAGATCAGAAAAGATCTCCCTTTAAATGAGCGAGATTGGGTTTCCCAGACAGAAGTGGATGGCCTTGCTAAACGGACGTGTGTTCGTAGATGGCCATCTAACGGCAGGGTTACTTATGGCTTCCGAAGGGGTGTGCTGACCATGTGAACGGAATTTCACCCTCAGCCTAAGTTTTTTGTTGACCGGGCATGGCTTGCTTAATGCGTTTTTGGATAAGAGAGGGTTTAGCGGGGTTGCTAGCTGCTCATGTGGGGCTATCTGCTCGGACTGGCTTCTTGTCCTATGTGAGTGCCGCAATTACTCAGATGGTAGGGACTTGCAGGCTATGGGCATCATCTTCGATGGTGAGAACTGATTGGTCTGCTCGATATGGAGTTGCATTGCAACCGGGTGCCATGATCCGCAGAATGGCGGAAGTATTAAATAGGCCTCGACCCTTCACCAAAGCGGAAGTTCGTGCACGACTTCGAATCTGGTACTGGTAGTAGTATTTTTACTACCCGAAGGGCGCTGATCAACGCATTGTTTTGATATCTCGTGCGAATACACATCGTGGGATTGAGCCTGCCTAATCTTTTTGAAGTGAGTTTTCCTTATATCTCTTGAGAAGTTCTAGTCAAGGACAGAAGAGAAGTAACCGCCGAATTCGTTGGAACTGACTTTTTGGATTTCAGCCGACCACTTGTATGGAATAATATCTGGAGTACAAAAAAGCGCATGCATAGAAATAAAAGTCCTTTTAGACGATGCTGCAAAGAAGGCTCTATCTTCTCCTGTCGTTTAGATGTTACATACACATATGACAATGAATACCAGCAAGGTGTTGTCTCTCGCTTGAAACGTTTTATCCACCGTACAGACCCTTTCCTGTATTGGTAACTTACGTTGGGGTTAATGTACCTCAATAACGATAGACCTGCCAAATAGTAAATTGGTGAACGCAACTCGACAAGTGATCTCTGATGTAATCTCTTGACCAATCTATTGGCGTATTCACTGCAGCTGACATTGAACTTTTAAAAACCAAAAGCGAAAATGATTTCATTTAATCAAATATATTCGAGGCATTGACCTCAAGGGCCTTGCTACAAAAAAAACCACATGATTACTGCCCGCAGGTATATTTCGGACTACAAATGCCAGACTCTGAACTCCGAGTCACATACACATTTGTGGAAGCCACATCGTGCCAACGGTAACTAGGCAATTAGTGCAAAAGTCTTCAATTAGTGGTCAAACGACGCGTTAAAATGAATAGCCGCAAGGACGCACTGTTATCGGCAGCAGCCGTCCATCATTTTAACGAGATCGTGTCGAAATGTTTTACCCAATCAACTTGGAGCTATCTGTACGTTCCAGCTGACGTTGTCTTTCCCATCATAGGATGAAGAGGACGAGGTACAAAAACTCTCGTTATGATAATTCATACAACGATGATGGACAGACAGACCATTGAACAGATTTCGTTGATTTGTAATGTGCGTGCACAAGACCCGGCTTTGGCTTCTTTTCTTTTTTTTTTGTTCAAATGAGATCCCCGTTCAGCAGGAGGTGGACACGCGTATCTAGCATATCTAACGTCAACCGCAACAAATCATTTCAAATTTGATATGAACTCAGGGAAGGCTGTGTTGAGCGGAACGTGTGTGCGTTTATATTAGGTTGGTCGGATAATGAATACTGGACATGAGCCTGACTACATTCGTACGACGACGGTATCTGTATCGACGACTTGGATCCTGTATCGGTTTTTGTGCCTCTTCGGAGAGCTTGTAAATCTATTCATTAAAAATAATTGTCAACTTTTTTTTCTGGAATTTCATGGTTTTTGTATGGTGGATATACAAGTGGCATTTGTGACGGCGTGGCGGTTATGTTTGCGACCATGTCCAGGGCAAAAAGTCAATTGGGATGCTTGCGGCTAATTGAATGGAATGGGGTGAGTACAATTAATTACTAAATTTTGATTGAAGCTACTGTTTCACAAACAATATATTAATTATGCGACCATCTTAGCATATTCGAACTCAACAAGTCTTTACATTGGTGTGCCAGTGTATTACTGCATCTGAGCTTTAGAAAAATAGTGTCAACGTTGCATTACCGTGGCTCAAGTGGGGTGGGAAACACCAACCCGCTAAGGCCTATTGGTCCATGGTGATGCCACGTAGGTCTATGATCCTCCTACTAATGAAACCACTTTGAGCTTACGATGAAGCGTAGGATACTGTTTAAGGTTATTGTAGAAGAAGCTCCTAAATGAAGTTTTCTTCTCTGGGAGACAGCTGGACATGTACAGATTAGGTGGAGGACAATCCTTTCCTCTTCCTCCTCGTCCATGCAGCTTCTACAGACATCATTTGTAAAAGCGCCAGGCCTCCTTGCGTGTCCGATGATGACACCTATGATGACGCTGAGAAGCTTCCTATTTAGAAGGATCAGATGCTTAGAGCAATTCAGATCCAGCTTTGGCCAGATCTGTTTGGTCGCTAGACATGTTGGTCCAACCGTCCATCTAAGGTCTGTTCTTTTATTAGCATCCAGCCGTAATATTAATTTGCACGTAGCGATTGGTATACCTATGCTACCCTTTTCCGGTAGAATAGGTAGGGTGGTTCCAATATTGGCGAGTTCATCGGCTCTACAGTTCCCTGGAATGTCTCCGTGGCCCGGCACCCAGCAAAGGTGAAGGTTGAACTGCTCTGCCATCTCCATAAGAGATGATCGGCAGTCAAGGGCAGTTTCAGAATTTAATGAGGCTGAGTCCAGGGACATGATAGCGGCCTGACTATCCGAAAAGATGCGGATATCCTTTGCCGATATCACGTTTTTCTTCAGCCAGAACAGAACTTCGCACAAAATTTCCGCCTGGAACACACTACAGTGATTTGGAAGACGGAAAGAGAGGCTTAGCTTATCTGAGAAAACACCGCCGCCAGTTTTAGATCCATCTGGATTGACTTGTTCTTCATGAAAGCATCTTCCTCCCAGAAGGATCTAGAGGGGAAGCTTACATGGAAGTCTTTGTCAAACCAAAGTTCAGGTATGGTGTAATCGATGTTCTCTATGAGGATTCCTAATAGCTGCAGTCACAGCTACTTGCATGCTGAAGATGTCGAGGGATGTCAAGTGAAACAGAATGTCTAATGCCGCGTAAGGAGCAGAACGCAGGGCTCCGCTTGTGCATAGACATGCTGTCCTTTGGACTCTGGTTAGATTGCTGCAGACTACATTGTCTAAGGCCGTCCACCAGACAACAACCCCGTAGGTGAGTATCGGTCTTATGACCGAGATGTATAGCCAGTGGGTGATGCGAGGTTAATTGCCATATTTGTTCCCAATTGCTTTTGTGCAAGAGAATAAAGCTACTGTAGCTTTCTTGAATGTTGGGCTTCCAGTTTAGTTTCCTGTTTCCTGGGGGTTTACTCCCAATCCACAGCGATCCGCTCTGCGGCTTAATCTGTTAAGATTTAGCTGAAGGAGTTCTTTAATGGTATTAATGGGCTATAGCAACGTTATTCGCATAGGCAATCATCCTGCTACCATCCGCTTTCAGGTATATAGCAGTTCATTAATCCCTAAGTTCCGAAGAAGGGGAGAGAGGACACCGCCTTGCGGCATACCTCTGCTGACGTATTTTTTAGCAGAGGCCCCACCCAGTTTGGAGTTGATTATCCTGCTGTTTAGCATAAGATTGATCAACTCCCTAAGTGAGTCGTCTACCTGCAGAATTGGCAGCGCAGTCGTGATTGCGGATGTGTTGACCTTTTTAAAGGCACTCTCTATGTCCAGGAAAGTAACTATTGTGTGAATGCAGAGCCGTTTCCACCGACTTTCCTTTACAGTAGGCATGTTGAGCCGTTGACAAAATCTTCAGCTCGTATATGGATATCAATCAGTCGTTCTAGAGTTTTCAGAATGAAAGATGATAGACTTATAGGCCTGAGGTCCTTTGGGACAACATAAGAACATTTTCCGGCTTTGGCAACGAAAACTACATTGACTTCTCTCCCTGACAGTGGACATGTTCTACACAGCTCCTCATAATATTTTCTAGCGAAGGCAGAATAATATATTAGGACCTTTGTAGCTCGGCATGTATTATACCGTCCGGACCAGCAGACTTGTATGGTTTGAAGCTGTGCAGCGCCCAGATTAGTTTGTCTCTTGTAATCAGACCATGAATTTTGGTCATGGTTGCAGTAGTTCTGCTTGGGTTGCTGCTGAGAGCTACATGGAAAATGGGTGTCCAGTAGCAGGTTGATTGATTCATTACCTGGGGTTGTCCAAAAGCCATTATAAGATTTGTAGAGAGGGTTTTTCTTAGACACGTTGCCTCAGAGGTTTCCATTGTCACAGACTGACCTCCAGGATTGTCGCTTTGCTTTCCTCGGTCCTTTTGTATATTTTGAGGGATTCTTTGTATGAGTCTCGGTCAGTTATTTTTATTGTGCTATTTGATAAGTTGAAAAGTTTTCTTCAAGTGTTTCTAAGCAGTCCCAGTGCTGATGTCCACCAGTGCGGCTCTTTCTTGCCTCTAGGTTGAATAAGAGGGCAAGAGCGGCCAAAGCGTGATTGGGAGCCAGGGGGTGATTATGAAGGACCTGGCTTTCCAGATTGGGGGTTGCGCTTAGGAGTAATTTCAGATGAAGAAGACCACAGTTATGAATCAAAACTGGGAGAGAAATGAGGAAAGGTTTTTGGGTGAGCTTGAGGCAATATATTGCTCCTGTTGCTCAATTGCCTTTGTTTTTTTTTTTTTTTTTTGATAATCGGCGGGCCTTAGACTGTGAGTATGAAGATGGCCTTTCTGTGCATATATGATCTTTTCTCTTTGACGGCCTTTTTTTCGGTTTGAACAGAGCACTCAGACAAAGAACTAGTCCATTGTACTCCTTGTAAGTTCCTTTAAATGAAATCGCTTCAAGCGCTTCAGTGATAAAATGTGTACAAAACCAACACCCACCACATCAATGGTGTCGTCATTACTTTTACAACAAGCGTCGCAGGATGTTGTATCACTTGTGCCCAGCACATTTAAGTGCAAAGCAAAAGCATGCTACACCGTCGTCGCGACGCCAGTAAGCAACCTGCAATCTTTTCTACTGAGACACAGGCCGCTGACCTACCTTTGTGTTATAGTACACTACGGTTTTCTGTAGTAGTTTCGATAACATCTTTTGTAATGGTGTGACCTTAGAAAAGACTAAATGCTGAAACTAATCCTGAGATCGATTTTCGTCCTTAATCGTAGTGGTCAAAGTTGGAGACTGATCTCAAAAACATTTCAACTATCGTGATGCTTGCAAATTTGTATCAACCAGCTAGTTTCATTAGCAGGTACCAACCTCGGTTCTGATAATATCACTCTCACCAAAGGTCGGAGTCAGCAGTCTTTGAAGGCGTCTTTTGCGAATAGTTTGTATATGGTTCTACTTAGCTTCTTTGATTGACATTGATTTCCAAACGACTTTCAGAAGAGTCCTTTTCCTTTGCATAAAGCTTCATTTTGTGCGTCGCTTCTACAATAGTAACAAAAGAATCTATCGACTTACAATAAACGCAATATTACCCTCTTTCTACACGTTTTCAACCCAGGATTGCTGAAGATGGATATCTTTGTGGTAGATAGCTCATAAATTGATCTCATTTCCGTTGACCACACGGTGGTAAACAAAAAAGAAAATTAATAACAATTAATTACAGGAATCCACTTGTGCCATTTCAATCAGTCTATAAATATTTAGTAAACGCATCTAGCAATCAATCTTTTCTTCATTCATCTTAGTCTCTTTAGCTGGATGCAGTTGATCTTTGTCAGTAGAATTAGTTAGCCATTATTGACACTTAAACGGTACACAACTATGTTGTCCGGTTTTTCTACTATCCGAGGTCTAACTGGGGGGGAAAAAATCGAAGCAAATAATTGCAATCTTTTGAACGAATCGTTCAAAGGAATCGTCTTTGTCCGGAGGCTAAGTGTCTGCGATTAAAAAATCCATCAATCAATTTAGTCACAATTGACATCAATAATTTTCCTCTCTCAGGCCCTGTATAATTTTTTTTTTAATTTATTAACTCCTGGCTGTGGTACTCGTATTAACTTCAGTCCATTCTTAAAGTGCTAAACTGGAATTATGAGTGTAAATTGAACAGATTGATTGGCATTGATTGGAGTGGACCTTTCCGGTTCTTGAATCCATTTGATGGATTGTCAGCACACTCAAAACTACATGAATTGCCGATGAATTGAACCGTTTTTATAAGGGATCTCTTGTCGAGTGTAAAGTTAAATGGCGCCAACGGTAGCATAACTCATTTTCTAAGATGCTATGATTGACCTTATTCTGATTCCTTGCGCACAAACCTATCTCGTGAAGGAAAAAAGGATATTCACATAGAAATGATACGAGTATGCTCGTTGGATTCGAAAAAGCATATCGAAGGACTGCAACTACAATACTTTGTAGTGACAGGAAGGCTTAAAAGTCAAAAAGCCTCAGTTTATAAAAGGTACCGAGGTGAGAGATCGAATTGAGTTCTAAAGATGTCCTGAGTGAATGTAAAACTGCTATCAAACGCAAATCAGGAGATTCTTGTACTGCAGGTGGCGACCACAATGGTGATAGTTCAACAGTGCTCGGCAGGGATTGAGACATGGATTCTATGGAACTCAACTGCTGCAAAAACACATGGCGCAAAGTAACTGCAAGTGCAGTTACAGCAAGCGCTGAAAGAAGTACTTTACCTACAGCGATGGTAAAAGAACAAGTCAGAAACCAGGAAGTTGAAACTTGTCATATTCGGTAGCAGCAAGTACAACATGAGAGCCAGTCATTTCCTGAACTTCATACTGTTGTCTAACTTGGTCATGGCAATCCAACAGGTAGACTTTCAGCTGGAATGTTTGTACTACCGAAGGTTCATATCGGATGCAAAGTTTCAATCGTAATGAAGAGGGTGAATTCGGAAAAAACTCAACTGGACATGCTTCAAGAAAGAGCTCGATAAAATAAAATATCCTTCTATGCTCGAGCCGAATGTAGAGAACGCTGTTCAGAGCCTGAATGGTGTTCACTGACGTGCCCTCCCAGTAAAATCGGCTACAGACTATGTAAGGAAACCAGAAAGCTAATAAACAGATCACTGTCTCTTACTGTTCAAAGTTGTCAACAGAGACAAATCAGCCAAACTTGTAAAACTCAAAAGCCTGCCTGCAACTCCACTGGATCAAGAGTATAAAAGTCGATTTCATGCTCGAAACTCATTTTCGAGGTAACCAGGTCTTAAGCGGTCTACAACTATCATCGGACTGGCAAGTGAGCTAGGTAATACAATCGGACGTAGCTGGTATCTGGTCACGGTGACGTTATGGTGACGGATGAAGCAGGTTAATATTTTGTTATGTCTCTTAGTGAATTTAAATCGCCTGGAATAAACAGCATATTTCCAATTTTGAGGCAATACCTTTAGATCTGCTGCCAAAGTGACGAGAATATTTATTGCTAATCAACATACGGAACTGCTGGCGAACAGTGAAAGCGGCTTTTAAATCAAAAATCGGCCAAGTTAACTACTAACATGTATCAGTCCCACATCCCTCGTGCTATCCTTTCCCCTGATAAGCTGCATCACTTTCAAAGTCATCTTTGGTTTCGAATTAACCCCATCGGAGTTTCGTTAAACTTGCTCGTAACTTGGCACCGGAACCGTACTCAGGCTTTGGGCAGAGCCTGGTACTTGAGACAATGTCCAGGAAAATAATCTTAGATTTCAGTACTCGTTAGGTAAACTTAGATTTATCTTCCAGAGACATACGCAATCCTGATGGTATCGACCACAGGTGGGAAGGGCAAACAATCTCCTTCTAATGCGACAGTCAAGCAATAGAATAGTTCGAGAATCTAAGAATCGTTTCAATTTAGTTAGAATGCGGAATTCATTGAGTAAGAAATGTGAAGTGGTATGCAAAGCTCAGAGATGGATTTTTCAGGACCTGAATCTGGGTTAGGAATGCCCGTGGCCGGTTCGTTGTTGCACGTAGACCAAACGTCTTTCTGCTTTCTCTCGGCAGGAAAGACCTTAGACTTATTGCTAACTTTACGGGCCACTGCTTTTGGAGTATGCCACACCACATTCTGCGACGTTTGCTGTGGTAGTGATGACAACACTCCGGAGAACTTCCTCTGTGAATATCCGGCTGGTGCTTGTATTAAGCTGAAGGCATTTGGCGCTAATGTGTTTGATGCCTGTAGTGTATGGTCACTTTATTACTACCTGCCGCACTTTTAGGGCAATTAACAGTGACTAATTCATTTCTAAGATTTATTTAGAGAAAAATATGATTGAAGGATGGAACCTCAGCGTTCCATAGGATAGATCCACAATAAATGACATAAATGCCTTTGTCTATGATCTGGTTAGTGTAAATTTAGACCACTTTATGTCAAAAGACGGGTTCGCCATCTTTTATGTGGGTATTTAAACATTGAATAACTTTGACAATTATCAACCGATTGACTTGTGTGTACATATGGTTTTCGTAGCAACAGGTCGACCGGTGATCTGATGGCCTGCCTCACCGAAAAGTGGAACCAAAGCGTACATTAATCTGGCGAAAACAAGATAGCTGCACTTAATATTTCTAAGGCATTTGACAGAGTTTGGCATCAGCCTCTTTTGTCGAAAATGCGTGCTTTTGGGATCGATGACTCTCTTCTTCAATGGATTAGAAATTATCTTTCGGAACGTTCAATTCAAGTTATATTGGACGGTTTCAAGTCTGATATTCCCAAAATAAATGCTGGTGTGCCCCAGGGCTCCGTTCTGCCTCCGACACTCTTTTTGATTTTTATTAATGATCTCTTATCTGCTACTTCTAATCCAATTTATTCCTTTGCTGACGACAGTACTCTCTGCTTTTCATATTCGTTCCCAGACTTACGTCCCTGCTCTTCGGCTGTACGAGTAGAACAGGAACGGCAGCGTATTTTAAGCTCATTAAATTCAGATATTGACGGCATATCTAATTGGGAAACCAATAACAGAGTAGAATTTAAACACCTAGCCATTATCCATGAATGGCACTTGCACTCGGTTGTGCGTCAATGAAAACTTACATTGGAATGACCACATATTCGGTGTCGTCAAAAATGCTACGAAATGTCTAGGTTTCCTCAAGCGATGTAAGAAATACTTCAACCCCTCTGATCTGGCCTCAATATACTCGTATAAGGCATACACCCGCCCGAAATTAGAGTACAATGCCCACATCTGGTTAGATGCTCCTAAAACATCTCCGCACCTGTTAGATTGGATTCAAAACCGTGCAATAAAACTCATTGGTGATACTAATATCAGTCAATCAATTGGCACCCTCGAACACCGACGTAATGTCTCCTTCCTCACTTTGTTTTATCGTTATTTCCACCACCAGTGCTTCATTTAAATCGCCAGTAACATTCTGTCCATTCAAACTTTTAACCGTAACACCCGTCTCACTATGAATGCTCATTAGTATACCCTCAAGCCCATTTTTGGACGTACTCTAAAATATCGTGATTCTTTCCTAAACCGTACAACTCGCTTATGGGATGCCCTGCCGGCCTCTGTGTTTCCTGGTCGTTATAACTTTCAAACATTTAAAAACAATGTGCATCGGTTCCTGTCCTTTCTTTCTCCCTAAATTTTCTTCGCCCGCGCTGTGTACAAACATTTTAAGGGTACAAAAACCCCCTGAGCGCTCGCTCATTATAAAAAAAAACACAGTAACAACGTGCCGAAATAATGATGCTGTACATTGAAAATAGTCGTTCAGTTAAGTTAACTCAACAACAAGCATGGTCTGATAACACTATTCGTCATTTGGTGTCAAATGTTGTTGAGAGTGGGGCAGTGGGATATCGTTGATATGCCCTTCATCAACGCCCAAGACGTTCCAATGAACTGGTTGAAGCGGTAAGAGATAGTGTTGCCGAGAACCCACATGCGTCAGTGGAACAATCTTGCGGCGCATTTGTCAGGATGATTTGCATTTGTTTCCATATAAACTTGCCGATAGACGGTCCACGTCGATTGGAATTCGGCCAAACAGTCGCTCGAATGGTTGACACTGAACCTGATTTTTGGAAGCAAATTTTGATGACTGACGAGGCCCATTTTACACTCTCTGGCGCCGTTAACAAGCAAAATTTCCGCATTTGGGGAACGAAGAATCCACATGACATCCATAAAAGACCATTGCATGGCCAAAAACCATCGTTGGGCCATTTTTCTTTAGAGAAGGCGAAACAGTCCATCGGAATCGGTATCGGAGGATGTTGGCTCATTTTGTCTGCCCACAAATATATGAAAAAGTTCTGGACGGTTACTGGTTTCAACAAGACGGTGCGCCATGACAAACTTCATATCAAACAATGCTGTTTCGCAACGAAAATTCCCTGGACGTGTGCTGTCAAAAAATGGCGACATTGACTGGCCACCCATATCTCCAGATTTGACCGCTCTGGACCTCTTTTTGTGGTGTTATTTGAGAAGCAAAGTGTACGCCAGTAAACCTCAGACCATAGACGAGTTCAAGGCAAACACTCGTGCTGAAATCATCGCTATACGGCCCGAGGTGCTCGAAAAAGCGATGGAAAACGCAATAAAATGGGCACATTTTGCTTTTTTCAATAAAGGTGGCCACTTGATTGATGTTGTATTCAAAAACCAGTCCAAATAAATTGTAAAAGACCAAATAAAAAGTTATTCAATATTCACATACCGGCATAAAAGATGGCGCACGCTGTATATATATATATAGAAACGGCCCAAGTTCTGGAGTAAACCCAGAACGTCCAGATAGATATTCACCGCTTCCTTATTGATTTACATGCCACATCTATAAAAACGAGCTATACAGGGTCAACTCTACTTTCGGCATCTCTGGCAAATTGTGAATAATAACGTAGGAGTGTACTCGCTGGCCCGTAAGGTATTCACGGATTTTGTCTACCTTGGCCTCGCTATCAACATCTTTAGAAATCAAGCAAAAGTTGCACTTGCCAATCGCTGTATCTTTGACCTAGAAAGACAATTGAATAGGAAGACTGTATCAAAAGAACACTAAGGAGGTTCTATATAAGGCTCGGCCTAAAGAGTATTCGATTCCTACACAGACGAAACAGTCAATCAAAAGTGAGTTTAACCATCTAGGAATGCGGAGATGGAGGCAGTTTGGCAAAGATCGTGCTAACTGAAGACATTTTTTGATTGAGTCGCAGGTTCGCCCCAGACTGTAACGCCAACTAAGTAAGCAAGTGTGACGCTTACACAGACACTAAGTTGCGTTGAAGACGGCCGCAGGGTCAGATTTGCATGTGGCGTAGTGCAGGCTTGATAATGTAAAGTATAAAACTGGTCAACACTGGTATCACCAATCAACCCCAAACACCTAAATACGCCATCAGATAATGGCCGCAGTGTTTTTTAAATCTGAACTGAATTTGTTGCGGTAAAACTTTCGCCTTCATCCCTTCGAACCTTTTCCCTCTGAATAGTTGTTCTTCCAACATCCTGAGAGAGTGATCGGCAGCCATGGGCGCATCTGCCATCGGTGCACTCTCTAAGTATCTTGGAAGGACAACATAAACAAGTAGGACGGACGGTGAAAACCGCCAACAGAGCAGGTGGGCGGCCTGCTACTAGAGCGCGAGGAAGGCTCTGTATAGGATATTTTTTTTTCAAGGGTCCAGCGCAAAATAGTTGACCCTTGACCCACTTGTTGTTCTGTCTGCCCTGATGGGTAGTCTTCAGCGTCGAATAGAGCCAAGGCATTCCGCCCCATCCCTCCATTTCTCTAGCTCATAACTCCTTCACTTTTTTGATACTGGTTGTCTGTTGTGTCCGTTGGCGCTTTGGAGGAACGTATCTGCGGAAGGCACCTGTGGATTCTTTCAACCCGGGACTTCTGCTTTTACGCCTTTACGGGAAAGACAGAGCCAGGCGGACGGATTGGAACAGTCTGAAACAATGGCCGGCGGTCATGTTAAGACCACAAGACAGAAACCAACAATAGAAAAAAAACATAATCAGTGTAAAGAGTGGGACGCTATTTGATATATGATAAAGGAAAAACAGGACAGGATCAGGGAACAATAGGAAGAATCAGGAAAACGAGAGAAGAAGGGTACAAGCAACAGCTAAATATTGTTTTGTGAGATCGTGTAGTGATATCCCGGTAGAAAGACAAATGGGACACTCAACCCGCTAGAGGAAAAGAAAAATGTTTTCAACCGTTCGCGAAGGCAGAGCGGTTTCCATTCCAGTAACTTTAACTGCCATTCACTTAACCTTGATCAGTGATACCGCTGAATCGACTGTGCCATACGAGATTCCGATCAACAAACTTTTGTTGTTCTTTTCTTTTCATCCTTTTTTTAGGATTTTGCAATTTCTTTTCAATAAGATTGCATGGCGCCTAAAGAGGCATTTGTGTATTTTTTTTTGAGATTTGCTACTGCCGCAGATTAGCTTCTTTTAACCACAAATCGTCCCCTAGCTGAGCAGCCGAAAGTGGCAGCACTTAACCCGCTGCCCATTGCAAATTTCACTTCGGTTTTCTTTGTTGACATCCGCCATTATCGACCAAACCACCACCCGTGTAATTCCACCCGGCAGACCGGCTACCAGTTGGTAAATTTTCATTCAGATATTGTTTCAACCCCGGGAAAAAGAAAGATCAAAATGAAATCGCTACAAATTCCTACCCTTCGCCAAAATCAACAAAAGTGTTCGGTTTCTACGATGTTTGGCTTAATTCTACATCCCATCCATAGTTCTTCTTGCCGGTTTCGCACATTCCGTTCTATCTTTTAGATTTTAAAGCGTACTTTCCTAAGTGCAAAACCCTCATAGGATAAAGGCTCTAACTTACAAAAATTTATCAAAGGACAAAAACTGTATCAAGGCTTCATGACTCCGACTGAAAAAAGGCTCCGGATAGTTTTCGGGTGATGATCATAAAAGCAGTCCCATCAGAGGTGCGGCTATTAAGACGTACATACCTAAGAAGTTCAAACAATTAGAAGCTCAATAATGGTACCAATAAATCAATTCTCCACCTCTCTTGCAACAATACCCGTGAATGAGATCACGTTCTGTACAAATTGAAAGAAATCGACGGCGTATGACTTTCAAATCAATCAAAATCCCAAGAACTTATATTGTATCTCTACGCTATCCCAGTGACACATTCAACACATAAAACCGCATTCATTTAACGTTTCAATTCTAGGACCAAAAACGCACCCTCAATATCTGCTAATCTGACTCATTGCTCACTCAACGTCAACCTATACATATCGCTCCTGTCTGTCTGTTTGCATTGTCATCTATTCAGCATAGTAAATGTCCACCTTTTTTGACGTCCCGATTTTTCTTGGGCGGACATTATGACAGTGTACACTAACCGCCTGTCAAGTACCATTTAACGCGACAAACTCAATTTAAATGTGCGCAGGCGGCAGTCATTTCAGGCTACTTTTCTATGTTCCATGTACTTGTTGACAATAGAATCGTTAAGACTTTTTGAAAGGGGGCAAAGGTGCGCCTTAAAGAGCGCAAAATGATAATGATATGGTCTTCAGCGGGATCAGGGTTTATTGCATGGTCCCGCAGGAATTTAATGAAAATTTTCATTTTCCAAACAGAGAGCCAGTCTCATTCGGATGTGTGAATGGTTTCCGTTGGCTTGTACAATTTCTTACTCCCGAATATGGTCAGTTTCTAACTTCATTTGCAGCTGCCATGTCCGCCGCACGCCTGGAGGAAATACCGCTGATTTCTAGATAATTACGAATTATTAATTTGTATGACTACTGCTTGCATCCTGCAAGTTCAGGTTCCATGGGAAACCTTTGCATGACCTACTTGGGACATAGATTGTATGCTCCTCTTAATTGTGCTGTATGTGAATGTCGTAACAGACAGTGGGATGATAAAATTTGTTCTTACTTCGTGGCACATGTACATGCCTTCTTGCTCTTCGAATCCATTCCGGAGGCACAACGCAGTAAAAAAAGACTTCACCTTGGGTCCTCCTAGGAGGAATCATCCTTACATTACGAAGATCGGTGGGGTTCGCTCATTAATCGAACATATCCAAGATCATAAAGGCTTCTAGGCTTTAATCAAACGTTACAAATGCTTCCTCATTTGCTTTGGACAAGCTCCAAGCCTGTTCGCTATAAGACAGGATTGGCATGAAGCCAATTTGGTCTTGCGAATGATACTGAGCCCAAAGAAATAGCGATTGACAAGAGCAATTCTGTATCTAATTTCGTTGGCGATATTGTTGTTGCTTGTAATTGCGGAGCCAAGATAAACGAAGTCCTTAACTATCTGAAAATTATAACTACTAATGGTGACATATCATCTGCGTACGAAATTAAAATAATTGTGCGACCTTATATAAGATTGCACCACCTTTGTTACCCAGTGTCTTTTACTTGGGTTTTTCTGGAGAGATGTTAAAAAGTTTACATGTCAGCGCTTTTTTTTTGCTCGTGCTCACGGAATTTAAGTACCCTTAAAATGCTTGCACGCAGCGCGGGCGAAGGACAATTAGGGAGGATAGAAAGAGAGCTAACGGTGAAAGTTGGTTTTAAATGTTTGAAGGTTATAATGACTACGAAATAAAGAGTTAGGCAGGACATTCCATAAGCGAGTTGTACGGCATAGCAACGAATCACAATATTTTAGAGTACGTCCGAAAGTGGGCGGGTGCACTTATAGCGGGATGGGTGTTACGGTTAAAAGTTTGATTGGGTGGGATGCTGCTGGCGATTTCTATGGGGCACTGGTGGTGGAAATAGCGATAAAACGACGGTATTCGAGGGTGCCCACTGTTTGAGTGATATTAGTATCATCTATGAGTTTTATCGCACGGTTTAAAACCCTATCTAGCAGGTGCAGAGATGTTTTGGGCGCACCCGACCAGTTGTGGGAATTGTACTCCAATTTCGGGCGGATGAATGCCTTATATATTGTGACTAGATCAGAGGGGGCAAAATATTTCTTACATCGCTTGAGGAAACCTAGACAAATCGCAGCATTTTTGACGACATCGAATATGTGGTCACTCAATCGTAAGTTGCCACTGACACATATACCGAGAATAGAAAGTTTTTTGGTTTCGACGATGTACAGTCCCTGGCCATATTATTAGACGCACGGTAGAATTGTTATAATTATTAGATTTAAGCCAAATTTTTTAGCTTTTAACGTTACAGAAACTAAGTTTTGCTTATTAAACTTGTTTTGTGGTTCTATTTTCTTTATTTTGATATGTTCCATTAGGTAGGTATACATGCATAATGTCAAAGGATTGGTAACAGAGCGTAAACAAGTACAGACTTCCTTCAGTCGCATTTTCGCATTCTGCCGGTTCGGACTTTTTTGTGTGACTTTAAAAGCTTTGTGAGCTTACTAGCGGTATTGAATTGTATTGTTTGTCTATTTTGTGCTTCTTTACTGTTATTAAACAACATTTTTGACCAACAAAAATAATAAATTGTGACATTTTAATCATGGGTAAGAGAGGAGACCTGTCACCACGTAAAAAAGCTGAAGTGAAAGCTCTGATCCACACAAAAGCTTTTTCTAACCGAGAAATATCTCGAAAAGTGTGCGTGTCTGAGGCTAGCGTAAAACGGATAAAGAAAAAAATTTAATGTCTTGAAGAATTAAGCCCAAAAAGAAAGAGCAGATGCGGAACAAAGCCCATTTTCACACCAAGGTGTACAGAAAATTTGCATCGAAAACAGATTTGCAACCACAAAGATGATAAAAACTCAATTGGAAGAAGCTAATATTATTGCTTCTGAGCACACCGTACGCCGAAAACTAAAAGGTTTGTTTTTAACGCCCACAGACCCGCCAGGAAGCCAAAGTTAACAGCTGCAATGAAAAAACAGCGTCTGAATTGGGCAAAACAGTTGCGAGATAAGGACGTGGACTTCTGGAGATCGGTAATTGGATACTAAATTTATCGAAAACGATAAAATAATTAAAATTCAGTATTGTTCTAAGAATTTTTATTTCTTTTTTGTGTTTTTGACAGATGTGTTTCAGCGATGAAAGCACTTTTGAGATTTTGGACAACAAAGCTCAGTTTGTTCGTCGACGCCGTGGAAAAAAATTTCACCCCGATTGTGTCGTTCAGACTGTGAAGCACCCTAACAAAGTGATGATCTGGTCAGTCATCAGCGGCAAAGGCACAGGACGTCTGTACGTGGTAAAAGGGATAATGCGACAAGACCAGTACAAAGAAATCTTGCAGAATCGGTTGGTGCCGCAGGTCAGAGAATGGTTCCCGAATGGAGAACCATATATTTTTATGCAAGATGGAGCTCCATGCCACACAGCCCGGTCTATAAAAACTTATTTGAGGGAAGAAAACATCCCTCTATTAGACTGGCCGGGAAACCGCCCTGACATGAACCCAATTGAAAACGTGTGGGAGCTGATGAAAAGGGCAGTGGCTAAAGATGCGGTCACAACAAGAACTACGCTTATAGAAAAAATAATTCACGTGTGGAATCACCACTCACAAATGCAGGAAACAGTCCAATCTTGCATTGACAGTATGCCGCGCAGAATTGAGGCTCTTATTAAAGCAAAAGGAGGCTCAACAAAATATTGAAAAAAATAACAAAAATATTGAAAATATTAATAAAAAAATTTTTTTTCAATAAATGTGTTATTTTATCTCCATAAAAAGTAGGACATAGTTTATATTCTGCATAAAAATTAATTTAAGTGCAATACAATATTAGAAAACCTAATTAGAATAGCTGTAAATTGAGATTTTGCATAAAATCTATAGTGCGTCTAATAATATGGCCAGCGACTGTAAATGCCATTCATGGATAATGACAGCAGACAGCATTGAGTTTTGGAAGCATTCAATTCCACTCGGTTGATAGTTCCCCAATTG
This sequence comes from Volucella zonaria, assembly GCA_963966105.1. Taxonomy (NCBI): domain Eukaryota; kingdom Metazoa; phylum Arthropoda; class Insecta; order Diptera; family Syrphidae; genus Volucella; species Volucella zonaria. Next base: position 177,655,589 of record OZ014531.1, on the reverse strand, counting down.
GTTATACTGTTGATATCGGAATTTAATGAGCTTAACATACGCTGCCGTTCCCGTTCTACAACCGAAGAGCAGGGGCATGAGTCCGGGAACGAATATGAAAAGCAGAGAGTGCTGTCATCAGCAAAGGAATATATTGGACTAGAAGTAGCAGACAAGAGATCATTAATGAAAATTAAAAAGAGCGTCGGAGACAGAACGGAACCCTGGAGCACCCCAGCATGTATTTTGTGAGTATCAGACTTAAAACCGTCCAAGACAACTTGAAGATAATTTCTAATCCATTGAACAAGAGTGTCCTTGATCCTAAAAGCATGCCAAAAGAGCTTGATGCCAAACTCTGTCAAATGCCTTGGAAATATCAAGTGCAACTATCTTGCTTTCGCCAGATTGATGTAGGTTTTGGTTCCACTTTTTGGTGCGATATGGCATCAAATCACCAGTGGACCTTTTGCTACGAAAACCATATTGCCGGTCATTGAGAAGTTTTCGTGCTTCGAGAGCTGATGGTTTATCAGCGTTTCTATGACCTTGGAAAGAAAGAACGTAAGTGCAATGGGTCTGTAGGAGGAGAGAGAAGAGGATTCGCCTTTTTTAGGGACGGGCTGGACAAATGCGGTTTTCCATCTGCTTGGAAAGAGTCCTAAAGCTTACGCAGTGATTTTGGCAGCGAAGAAGAACACCTCTTCAGAAGGAGGGGAGATATACCATTTGGACCCGCGGATTTGTGGATGTTAAGATCTTTAAGTACTCTTGATACTACACGAGTGCGAAAATGGATTCGTCCCATTGTAGATTCGACCCACTCAAGTGTAGGCGGAGACAAAGCACAATCTGGGAGTATTGAACTGGCCGCAAAGTGTGCAATACGCAGATTGGCATTGTCCGAGGACAGCTGACAGCTGGATGATGAGGCAGAATTTCTAATATTTTTGACGAACGACCAAACATTCTTACTACCTTTGGGACATTGTAGCATTTGTTGCCTCAGTTTTTGGTCGTATTGGAATTTTACGCGTTTAAAAACGCGTTTAAACTTTTTTCGGTTTTCCTCTGTCGGGTTGGTCTTGAAGGACCGAAAAAAACATTTCTCTAAACCTGACAATCTGTTTACAGCTCGAGTCGTACCATGCCTTTCCATTTGGTTTGATACTCTTCATCCGATGAGGGATAAAGCATCTCATTCCAAAGAGAATAGTTTCTGTGATCATGTCAGCAGAGGCATCAACGTCTTTATCGAGGAAACGTAATGACTAGCTGAAATTCCTAAAGAAGTAATTAAGTCCGCTCCAACTGTGTGGTCTGTGTACGAGAAATTAGCTGATATAACACAACGGTCCGACGAGCGTAGAGGGAAGAGCACATCAACGATGTACTTATCAGGGTGAGAAGTTAGAAACAAGTCCAGGGTGTTGGCGGTATGACTATCAACGTCTGGTATTCGTGTGGGCTCATTTGCAAGCTGCGTTAAGTTGTTTTTGCACAGCGAAGATCTCAACACACCGTCCTTCGGTTGTTGTCTGCCAAGAATGCCGAAGCGTAGTTTTCCCTAAATCCTTTCCTGGCATTGAAGGTCTCGGTTAAGGCATTATCGACCTTGACAGAATAACCAGAATTTTTCGTAGTGTTTTGCACAACTTGACTATGTTTAAGCGATATTTAAGCGACTCATTCTTCTATAGTTAGGGCAGCCAAAGGATTCTGTTTTCTTATGGATCGGACAAACCATGTTGCCATTCCATGCATCGGGCATGCATATTACAGATGAGATGCTGCGTGTTCCAATAGGGGTGATCAGCAGCTGCGCCAGCAGCTTCATTAGATTTTAGCTTTGATATTGCAACCCTAACTTCGTCTAGGTCAGGAAGACGTCCTATCTTTGTCCAGGGTAAATGGTTTATTCTTGATGACAGCGGAATTTTCGGTATACAGCTTACAGAAGTTGTCTTCCATATTGTCAGCACTGACTGCAACTCTACTGCGAGGTATCTAAGTTCATCTTTGAAGGCTTCCATTATTCGTTTTATTCTTTGATAAAACTTTCGAACTTCAATTCCGCAGTAAGAAATTTCTATTTCCTCTATCACACACTTCTCGTGCTCTTAGTTTTCCTTCTGAGAAGCCTGTGGTCTTCCCTGCTCTGCTGCTCGTCGGGCTGACGAGTAGCTCTCGTCCTTGCTGTGCAGCTTTGTGTACTTCTTTTTTTGTTTACGTGCATATCCACTCCTACATTCGCCGTCAAACCAGAGATTTCTTTATGGCGGTGCCTTGAAACTAGTCACATTAGAAAGAGCTTATCTGATGGCTCGTTGGCAACATTCTACATTTTGTGCATGGAGGCCAGATTTTGAGGGAAATGCGATCAGTAGGGATTCTAGTGGTCTTTCCAATGTTGAACTTCGGCGATTTTATTTGACTCTATTGTGCCTTTGGTATCAGCTTTCGTACCTTGGCTACAACCAAGTAATTATAGGACTCGATGTTGGCTCTTCAGAAAGAACGACGATCCTAGTGTCGGTCACAATGTGATGTGGGAACCATATAGTGGCTACTAAAAGATCACACCCCGTTTCTAATTCTAAAAATATGAATCCACGTGGTTTTATCCAAGCTCAAAGGCGGCTTCTTTACCCGTCCTTGGATTAAGATCTCCTCGCACAATTTTGGTGTCATAGCTGGAACACTAAGCATATGTTTGATGCTGCCATCATTGTCCTCTGTAGGGACATGGAAACCTATCGGCCTCATAGTTCCAAGCTTGATGAGGGTGGTTATGGCCTCATGTGCCGAAGACATAAACTTGTTGCCTGGGCCTGCGTCGAATAGCAAATCAACATCCAAATAAACGTCGTCTTCTTTTTTTGTAGCAGACGACGTAGAGATGTCGTTGTTTTTATTCGGCGCAGCTTTTTAAATTCCTCACATGGTCTGTTAAGGGTCCTAGCATTCCCTGTACAAAACTGAATCTGGTTGTTCTTAAAACGTTTACAGGGATCGGAACATTTTATCCCACCATTTCCGAGGCGGTTGGTTGTTTCTGAACTAGAATTATTTTTCACCGAGATGACGTTACCCTCAACCTGGAGGTCCATGTCTTTAATAAAATCCCTGGATAAAGAGTTCGGCTAAACAGTCTGGCACCAGTAGCGTAGTTGAGCTTATTAGAGAATAATTTGGTTTTATCAAGGTTCTTGCGAAGCTATCTTTGCTCTAGATCTCGACCACAAATATGGAGCTCCCTTTAGATCTGGGCTCCGAATACGAATACGAATACGTCGAAATAGCTCTAAAAGGAGGTGTGCGCTTAATAGCTCAAATTTTATGGTGTAGGAGAAGTGCCCTAACCAAACACTCTTACTCATCGCTGGACTGCATATGCCAACAACATCACGCATGGGTTGCCTACTTTACCTACAGTCAAAGGTTTTCCAGCTTCATAACGTGGAGATTAGGGTAGGAGTTGATGGGCAGAAGCAACCGGTGCAATTAAAGAATGTGGCCCTACAACACTGAAAGGTGGCTACAACCACCTAGTAGAACAAACTTCCATATGGCTTCATCCTGAAACCGCGGTGCGATGAGGCTCTATCTACTGTTTTGAGCATAATAATTGTTAAAATGGTGTGCTTTAAAATCGCCCTGGTTTATCGGCTCGACCTCTATGCCTGAACTGTTTTGAAGGCACAATTTTATTGCTTTAATAATGGCTTGGACGAGTGGAAAATGGATAACACCTGTAATTTTATCGACCTGCTTCCTTGGTGTCGAATACAAACTCATCTGCCAATCCCAGCTGAAAACCCTGCTACATATGTATATTATGAGACACCGGAACGTTATGCCAGTGTCGAAAACATTGTATCGGGCATTGGGAAAATGAAATATATCTTCTGAACTTTAAAGCCCAGTCCAACATCTTCATCATAATATTGAATGAATGTCATCAATATCGTACTTCGATATCATCGTTAGAACCCAGCTCAAAAGAAGGCCTTATCCGATCTGGTTGAGGGGCTTACTTAGAGTGACCTTGTCTGGCAATAAACAGACTATCCTTGACTTTATCACCTGTTTTCAACTCTCAAGTCAATGCCAAGTTGGTTTGAGTATAACATATGGTTTATAGCACATCGCCGTAAAGGGTGTTCAAATTGAGGCTTCTTTTGACAAATGGTGATTTCTTTTTGGGCTGTTGAACTTAGAATCCTTCGGACTGTATCTATAAGAATCTCACAGTTTTCTTTTTGTCTTCAACAAAACACGATTATGACAAAAGATGTGCAATCGTAATGTAGCTTAAGGTTGAACGATGTAAAATAAGGCATAAGGATAACACAGTGTTACACAGAAGCAGAGAGATAGACGTACTACACTTCCATAAAATTACAGTGAAGGTTAAAACTGGCCACTATCACCCAGGCGTATGAAACGCAGCGGTCACGTTTGCCTAATCAATCAATTTGAAAAAATAACGGTCATACAAATTTATTGCAAAACCAGTAAAACATCAAAAGCCTGAGAAATGATTTGGCTGCATATTTTCTTATCTCCTCATCTAATAAGCGTTGCAAGTGCCACAACTTATCCAACTTAGATAGATTCAGAACGCATGCATCCAAATAATTCTACGTCACCTGTCAATCTTTCCCAGCTTCCACTGCACTTGAAAAAAAAAAGACAACAAAAACAAAGACTCCGCCAAATTTGTAGCAATCTCAATTAAGCCTAACGAAGTGGAAAGCCCCACAAGGATGCAAAAATAGACAACATCATGAAATGGATTACAGTGCGTCTGGAAAGACCAGCAATTGCCACTGTTCATGTCCTTAAATCGATGTAAATTCTTGATTTCCTTATTAGCGAAATCGAAGTGAACATTTAGACGGCACAGGTGTCACCAATCTGGCTAGTCTCTCCATCTGTGAATGGAGATTACATATTAGCTAACAATATGATTGACGAAATTTATGGATACATTCTAGTACCATATCGCGCCATCTATGAGCGGTATTTCTTGATCTCTACTGACCAATTGGCCCCGAACTGGACCATTGTATGAGAAAATAACTGCCTTACTGATCGCCACCGGGGAGTATTCAATTCATAAAGAAAGATTGGATAAACTCGGTTAGAAGTAACACTCTTCCCCATGGAGTCACTAGTGTGCGCCATGTAAGATGTCCCAATGGAGGAAATTTACGGGGCTCCCACATAAGTGTCCAGTTGGAATGCGATAAATTTCATGGATAGATGTCCTCAGGGTATGTTACTATGGCTAGACGTCGAGACCAGTAATGAAGTTGTTTTCGTGTACGAAGATGTGGGGCAGTCGTATTCTCTAGGAAGCTATGATGGAGACTGCTGAACTGTGGTCTCCTGTAGGTGGTCATGGTGTAGGGGCTAATAATATTGTGAAGTAGATGGTCGTCTGCACAAAAACGCATAGTAATTGCGTGAGAATGAGACTTGTGCACAACGTTGTCCGACCCTCGGAGAAACCATAAATCGTATAATTTTATGACTTTTTCTGTGCATGGGGGTACTGACAATCAGTGCACAGCAGTAAGGCGTAATATCCTTTATGTAGAATGAACTCGTATTCGTGTATTTTGTATTTGAGTGGAAGTGTATTTGGCCATATGTATCTTTCAGAATTTGATGTCAAATTTAGAAGAATCTGCGAATTGTAGAGAGTTGCAGATATCGGTTTTTGTATGACTAATTCAATTTTATTCCAAAATAGGCTAAATGATTCTCAGGCTGCCCTTGATTTGAGCTCTTTCGGTGAAAATCGATGTGCTTGAAAAAAATAGTCTCGTGACATCCCGTAAAAGTTCGGTATACCTCCGACTTTGCACCAAAGCGATCCAAAGCAGTGGCATTGGGGAGCTCCAATCTATAAATGCAAATGCAACACGGAAATGTGTAACGGCCTGGAATATTTTCACGGTATCTCATTTCCAGCTCCAGGCAATGTCGTTCATAACCATATTCATTCTATGTTATTGTAGATTAGGTTAGAGTGGTCTTCATTTCAGACGCACTTAGATTTCTCGCCAGAAATCGTTGGAAGGCGATACCTTGCCCAATTCTGTAATCATAAAGATTCCCTGACAAATTTTTCGGTTCGGTAATCTTTATTGAGCGGAGATCCTTTAGACCTCGGAAGGCATTCAGTGTGAGGTGTTTTATGATTACATTTGTAATTTTGGATGTATCGGCTCTCTCTGTTGATCGTTTGGGATCGATTATATAAGTCGATGGGTTCATCTGGTGCTGCGATGAGCTTGTCATCGTGGGTTCGGCTTTGCGTAGGACATTGGTGGGTTGATGTTGGCAAGCTGCTAGCTATTTGTTTCTAAGTTTGTCCAATTCGGTTTTATGGTATTCACAGTGATGTATACTGCAATATTCGTCGAGGCGAATAGATTAAGACTGAGACAAGCAGCAATTTGATGAATAGCTGATACTTCAGCTTGGAAGACGCTTCAGTGTTGAGTGAAGGACAACGTCATCGGTTCTTGCTGAAGTATATATTGATTTCAATTTTAATAATTTGACGATTGCTGATTGGAGGAAGCCCAGATGTAGTGTAAGCACGCGTACATAAATGCCCCACATCTAGCTCTTTGCCTTGCCAAGTATCTCTCAGTCTAAAGGCAGAGGGCAGAGCAAGGATACCAACAGTATCTGCAGGTATCAAATGAAGTAGAGTTAAGACGGCGGCTTCTGGAAAGATTGCTAACTCTTGGGTGATGCCTATACACGCAACATCTTGCGGTTTTCCAGCAAATTGATGCTCGTAACTTTTTCCCATGCGGTCCGCTAGACGACTACGTTATAAGTCAGAATTCGTGTAACGATAGTGGTCTGATGTCAGTGCGCGAATTTGGGTCGTCTCAACTTTGAGCAACGCTCTTGCACGTGTAGAGGGAATGACGGCTTTTCTATTTCATTGTGGAATATATTCTCTTCACTACAGTTGCCTGTCCAGGATGAGCAACCCTCCTGGCTATTTAGCTTGGATGTGAGTGCATTTTTAGATTGACGCGACATAAGCTTGATCCAGCTGCATACGGGTTATTTACGTTCAATTCTTGAAAATTACTTTTGAGAAAATATCAACGTTGTAAGCTTTTTGACAGGCGTGTTAAGATTTAGATAGCCTTTTGCGATTAACGTTGCTTTCAAAGTCAGAAATTCTTTCGAATGTACTTTATAGTCAAGATGATGAACTGATCTGGCATCTTTCAAGGCAGCATGAGGTATGACGACATAAAGAACAGCATATATTGTACAATCAGGTCCTAATACCTTTTGCGATACGCAGCTGCAATATTCCTATTTTAGCTTATTTCGCTGATCATGTCTGAGTTGATCGGAAGATGGTAACATTTCCAGCGTGATGGGTTGCTGGAGTGAAACAAATAATTGTACGAAAGCAGATCTGGGGATTCTTCTTTGAAGTCAACCAAGTACCATCTGCATTAGGTATGCTCTAGATTCGTAGCGCTTTGGATAGGATTTACCGTAGCCGCAAGAATTGTAAAATCTGCTCATTCAGCTCAGACTTTGATGAATGCAGCACCCTGAGCTGTGGTGTTATTCTGCCAGACGACATTTTCATAAACCAGGAGATAAAAGACTCATCTGCACATATCGGCAAGATATCGTCGCTATGCACGACAAACAGATCAGCGGCATCATTAGTTCGTTTCCGCCATGGGAGGTGTGGAGGGTTGGTAAATAGAAGGGACGAGGGTTACGTAGATTTCGAGGGTTAGTGTTGAGGAAAATAGAATTGTGGAGGGATGCGCATTCAACGTGAATGAAGAGAAAGTCGGCTGCATCTCTGCGTTCCTCAAGGGTGTTTATGTTGATAATGTTGAGACCGTTTTGATAGGGAAGCAGAATAAAATAATCATTCCCGGAGATACCTGGAAGAGCAAATCGAAGAACCGGCGTTGGATGCTTTCGATTCTCGAGATAGGAACACGATGATATAGGGATCACACTTGACTAACCACCTAGTGCAGAGTTCGCTTTAAGGATTATCCCGTCCATATGTCAACGGAAGTTGAGCTCCCTGTCAAACAAAATGCCGAGGTAGCGAAGAGACTGAACGGAGTAGATAGGTTGGTTGTGGAGAAGGTAGAGTCGAGGATGAGGTTGTTGTCACTTATGTAAAAGGGTGATGGATTGGCATTTGAGGATATTAAGTTCCAAACAGTTTTTGAGGCACCAGATCCCAAAACTAATAAGATCCTGTTGAAGGAGGAAGGAGTCATAGGGAGAGGATATGCTTTTGAAAAATATGGTATCGTCGGCATAAAGGGAGACAGACGAGTGTTTGATAATCATTTATGGTTAATATAAAGGGAAAGGGACCAAGTAAGCTGCCTTGTGGAAGCCCAGAGGTGGCCAAAAATGTAGCCGAGTGGGTAGATCAGCGAATTCAAAGAGATTTGTTTTGGTTGACCTACACTTCAGGAACCAATGTTGCCTAGGGGAAATAAGTGATTTACATTGGAAGCTTAGAGCTTCATACAAAATACTTTCGAAGAGTTTGGGTATATGGGAGAATTTAGCAATTGGGCGATAGTTTGTTATTTCGTTCTTTGATCCTTTTTTGTGGATCAGGGCTTTGCCAAGCCTGAGAAAATTCTCCTTGTGAAAGGGATAGACGAAAGAGATTAGAAAGGGCAAGGGAAAGAGAGAAAGAACATTTTTTAAGGAATAGGGCAGAGAGGCTCTGGTCCGGGTGTGAATTCGTCGTGAAATATTCGATATAAGACGGGTCCAGTTTATGAAAAAGTAGTTTGCAATTGGAGAAATTCAGTAGGTAATCAAAATAGGATGGATCCGGTACAAAGGAGTCGTTGTTGAAGGATTGTTTGGAAAAGGTGGCAAATATGTTGGCAATGGTGAATGGATCGGTTGATGAACTGTTGTTGAAGGAGAGGGAAGGAGGGTAGCCATCGGACTTTTGTAGTTAACAAATTGGAAAAAGTACTAAGAGTCGTTTATAAGGTTGACTTGTGCATTGTTAAGGTAGCTCTGGTAAAAGGAATCATAAAGTTCGGTGAAATGAAGATAAGCGCCAAGATAGTTGGAATAGTCGGAAAAGAATCTGGTGCGCAGGAAAACAGGCCATAATTTGTTTCTCTTATTTCGTAAGCTTTCGATTATATCAGGGAGGAATTTTAAGGCGGGAAAACGGTGGAAAAAAGTTCAAACGAAAGAAATAGTAGCGGCTGCAACTTCTTTCTTAAGCGTAAACGCTTAATTTAATTTAATTTTAATACGACTAAAAACTTAGGTAAAAAATACTACAATGTCCAAACAGAGTAACAATTTTTGGCCGTTCTTCAAAAAGATTAGACATTCTGTCTCATCCTCTATCACAACGGTTATTTATAATGATATTCCAGCCATCTGCTCTTTGAACAAGGCCGATATGCTTGTTACACACTTTGCGGCTAGCATAAAACATTCAGATTATGCTTTGTCTCTGTCTACACTTGACTGCGTCGAATCTTCAATGCGACGAATCCATTTTCGCATTCATGTAGAAAATGCCTTAACATTCACAAATCTGTTGGTCCAGATGGTATATCTCTTCTTCTGAAGAGGTGTTCTTCCACACTGGCAAAGCCATTGCATCAGTCTTACTCCTTAGGATTCTTTCCGAGCACACGGAAAACAGTATTTCTCCAGGCCGTCCCTAAAAACGGCGAATCTTCTTTTCTCTTCTTCTACTGACCCATTGCATCCACGTCCCTTCTTTCCAAGGTCACGGAAACGCTGATAAACTATCAGTTCATGAAATATGTCAAAACACGAAAACTTCTCAATGACCGGCAATATGGTTTCCATAGCAACAGGTCCACTGGTGATCTGATGGCATGTCGCACCAAAAAGTGGAACCAAAACGTACATCAGTCTGGCGAAAGCAAGATAGTTGCACTTGATATTTCCAAGGCATTGGACAGAGTTTGGCATCAGGCTCTTTTGTCGAAAATACGTGCTTATGCGTGATCGATGAGTCTCTTCGTCAATGGATTAGAAATTACCTTTTGGAACGTTCAATTCAAGTTGTCTTGGACGGTTTCAAGTCTGATGTTCACAAAATAAATGCTGATGTGCCCCAAGGCTCCGTTCTGTCTCCGACACTCCTTTTAATTTTCATTAATGATCTCTTATCTGCTACTTCTAATCCAATTTATTCTTTTGCTGACGACAGTACTCTCTGCTTTTCATATTCGTTCCCGAATCAACAGCATAACCAATTGGGGAACTATCAATCGATGTTTCCATGCTCAATGCTGTCTGCTGTCATTAAAGCGAAATTTAAACACCCAGCCGTAATCCATGAATGGTACTTGCATCGTCGAAACCGATAAACTTTCCATTCTCGGTATCTGTGTCAGTGACAACTTACGTTGGAATGACCAGATATTCGGTGTCGTCAAAAATGCTGCAAAATGTCTAGGTTTCCTCAAGCGATGTAAGAAATACTTTACCCCCTCCGATCTGGCCTCAATATATAAGGCATTCATCCGCCCAAATTTGGAGTACCATTGCCCACATCTTGTTAGGTGTTCTTAAAACATTTCTGCATCTGCTAGATAGGATACAAAACCGTGCGATAAAACTCAATTGATACCCTCGTAATGTTTCCCGCCGCATTTTGTTTTATCATTATTTCCACCACCAGTGCTCCGTTGAAATCGGCAGTAACATTCTGCCCATTCAAACTTTCAACCGTAACCACTGTCTCGCTCAGTATACCCTCAAAACCATATTCGGTCGAACTCTGAAAGCTCATGGAATGCCCTGCCGAACTCTATTTCCTCTATTTTCTAATTATTATAACTTTCCAACATTTAAGACCAATGTACATTGGTTTCTCTCTTTTATTCCTCCCTAATTTACCTTTGCCAGCGCTGTGTGCAAATATTTTATGGATATTACAACCTCTGGAGGGCGCGCTGACTATAAAAAAAGGGTCACCTAGCCGGGATTCCTAACAACTCATGGGTTAGCGAGCAAAACGAGGGAGTTTCGAGTTTGCTTGGTTAGAGCTTTCAGGACCCTTGATACCGCCGCGATTGAGTAGACCAGGAGTAATTTGTTGCAATTGTGTCCGTCCTTGCCAATTGTTTCAAATTTTTACTTAGAATTCAATTAGAATCTGAAGATCTTCGACTTTTAAGCAGAAAATAGCTGTTAGTAAGGAATCATTAATACCATTTACATCCTTTTGCAGAAGACTGTTCAGCTTAATCTGATGAGATGCTATAGATACTAAAGATAAGGATTCGTATATTTTACTCGAGTCAACAAAATAACAGCGCAAGTTTACACTAGCATACCACACTCTGCTGATGGAACTAGACTATTCTTAAAGCAAATAGCTACTCTGTCAGGATGACAACTTCATCTTATTACATTAACATTTATTGAACCACGAGTCTATGCTGTTTAAACGGAGCTTTCGCCTCTCAGCAGCTTCAGCTGAAACTTCAGTGGCAATCCCAAAGTGTGTTCCAAGACAGATCCTATACTGGATAAAACTGTCTCATCGGTTGCCTGCCAAGTAGACGCTTTTCCAGTAGAGAGCAAAGCGATCGTACCTCGGTTTGGAGGTGAGATCAGGGATATTTGATTCAAGCATTCAAACTATTGGAGTGTATATGTCACTATTTGAAGAGGTAACAGCCCAACACATAAAGCCCTGCGTTTTTCATTACATCACGGCTGCTCACCTAAACGAATTTGGTAATTTATATTGGCGGTCATTACTCGGGTGTCATTGCCATAGTTCAACAGCAAAAAAAAGTAGCTTATTTTTAAGAATTCCTATTAAAAGAGCAGTATGCCTGCGGTAGTCCGAGGGGAGGATTATCAACGCGTGAATCTGAGTATATACCAGAAATTAGCGTTTAAGATCCTAAGCATCGTTCGTGAGATAACATAGCTCAGGAATCCAGGCTAACTTACAAGAAGTATGGCTCTGTTGTCGAACCAGTTCCTCTCGTTCGCCTTTGAAAAAGGGTTTGTCAATCACTAGGAGTTTCACCGGAATCTGGAAATACTTTGAAAATACGAGGGAGCTAGATTTATCCATGCTACAACTCTACGACCTCAGTTTAACCTGTTGCAAAATTCGTTCCAAAACTATGGCTTGATTGAGAGTAATAGCACTTCGGATGACATCTTACTTCTATAGACATTATCGGTGTCCCACTAAAGTAAACCTGTACTGTAGTCAATTTGTTTACAAGAAACCATGCAAGACAAACATATAGTTTCCCTAAATCCGAAATTGATCGATGTATCCTTGTTTAGGAATAATGTGTTCCTCAGTTTCTTACCGTGTGAGATATGTTACATGCACTCACGTAACCCAAACAACTCTAGCACTAGATTGTTAAATGTACATATGACTACGATGAATACACTCATCTGATCAAATGCAGGATGCTTTCTACGAACAATGACACAATTCAGCTAACATGCAACGACTTCATAAACCAGATCCATATGACAGCGTCAGGAGTATACCATCCAATATTGTGTTACGCTGACCACTATGATTTAGGGGCCATGCTCCATTGTACTACACAATGACTCAGATGTTTGACTGCGTTAGCGTGCAATCGAGACATTACAATCTTTCGATGGATATCACCAGAACCCATTCGCTGGCGTGACTCTAAAATGGTATTTACTCTGTCGAAGACGATAATTTACATTTACCACCAAAGGCACACGCTCGACAAATTATCTTTTGGCCAGTAAATCTCGTAACGACAGCTAACTCTCCTTAGATGGTAAAGTCGAGCTCATAAATCCTTTCGTCCGGTTTAGATTTAAATCTAGGTATTCGGCTTTAGTTGATAAGATCGGTTGTTAACTCGTATCTATTGATTGCCTTATAGTCCCTTAGAGGAGAGTGTCAATAACCATGGTTTCGCCCCCTGGATTCAGATAGAATTAATGGTCTTTGAAAAAAACGAAGGAATGCAGTCAAGAATGCGGTATCTGCTGGACTATTTTCTATTCCATGGATGTCTGAATGCTGCCAAATTCGCATTCAATTAATATTTCAACTAAAACTTTAAATTTTCTCCCCAGAGTACGCATACCGCAAACAAACCGGAGCTGTCAATCATTTAACAATGTAGCACAAAAGTAGCCACCAATCGAGGCATAGATGTACCCGTATCTGTTGTACGTACTCACAGCTAAAAGGTCGTTTCGTACGAGTGCATTCATAAATTGATAAAAGACAATTTCGTCTCCTTATTAATTTTGGATTTGTTATACAAAACTCCAGGCAATCCATCAATCTTACCTGCCTTGTCCGGCGATAGTAGCCTTCGCTTCAAGTTGTTAGATTTCGATTTCATGTAAGAGGCACCTACCTCATTATGGCAAGCTGGATTTATATGCTGCCTTAATGAGTTTGCTCATTAGGCTTGATGCCAAGATGAATAGTCGCAGGGATTCCTTTTCTATGTAGAAATAATAAGCCCCTGGCTAATTAAGCAACTTTAGCAATTCATAATTGTGACCGTTGTTTAACCCTAACTAGTAAATGATGATTGGAAACGTTATTAAGTCCATCTTATTGCGGATTAGCGTACAAATGAGTAGCTCATCGGTCGCTTTCGGCAGGCAAAAGCTGTTTTGAATGTGAACGACTTTCAAAATTAGTAAGAACTTTAAACTTGGAATCTGAACGTGGGATGGTGGAAACCTGAACAGATCAGGCATAGCCGGAATATACTAAAAGATGTCGCCGAAGCGAAAGATACTCCGATGTAATTAAATAGATTAGGGTATAAGAGGACGAAAAACTGTGGTTCTTGCTGCAGCAACCAAAGAGTTTCAAGAGAGGTTTAAGCGAACATTTTTTAGCATCTAGAAAGTAAACGAGTTTAGGGAAGGTAATGCAAAATTAAACGAAGAGTTACACTTGCCAAAAAAGGGGATTGAGAAGCAAGATGTCAAGAAATATGGAGCAGACTAAATAAACATCAGACTCTTAGCATATCCAAGGCCAGACGCATGGACGTTAGCGAAGGCGAATGAAGATATCCTTGGCCGTTTTCAAAGCAAGCTTCTTGGAGTAATTTTTGGTCTTATGTGTGGACAGGTTTTGGAGGAGACATTCTAAATTTAAGTCTATGAGCTATGCGACGCCATCGAAAAATGTGCATTAATCGCCGGAAATTACTGTTCGTCAACATAAGCCTCCTAAACGCCCACCCCCCAACAGAGAGAAGGACGATCTTACCAAAGACAATGAGCAATGCCTTAAACATGATGGAAAATCGTCCTTGGCGATTTTAATGCCAAGCTGAGAAGAAGGGCATCTTAGGTAATACACTGGGAAAGTACAGCCTCCACGACATCACTACCGGAAACAGACACAGGCTTATTGATTTTGCGGCGGGGAGTCACATATCTATAACCAGCGCACTATTTCTAGACCTTGATATCCATTAAAGGAGCTGCCTGACCCAAATTGATCATATTGTGATCGAAGCAAGGCACCCCTCCAGTGTTTTGAATATCCGAACGTCCCCAGCAGCTAACATCGACTCGTACCATTATCTTCTTGTAGCCAACATACGGATACGAATATTCGTAACAAAGTCGAATGGCTACTATCGCAGGAGACCGCCTTTTTTGATCGAGTTTCCACTAATCTCTTAAGGAGCCCGATGTCGTCCGTATCGAACGTAGAAGACCGGAGGCATCATTGCCAAAGAACAGTCAGAGAGACTGTTTCTGATGCGCTGGGTTTCAACCTGTTCCAACAAAGAAACGCCTGGTTTGTGGTTTGATGACGAATGCAGACAGGCAAATCCAACAGCAGATATACAGAGCGAACCTGCAGAAAAAAAACGAGAGGCCAGCGAGCTCTACGAGCAGAAAGGAAGGAAAAAACACAGGACGCTCAGAAAAAAAAGGAAAGAGAGGACTTAGAGAGGTGCTACCAGAAGAATGAAATTCGGAAGTTTTACCAAAAAATAAAACGAACATGTAAAGCTCGAATAGAAAGCTGCAAGGACTTAGAAGGAAATCCCATAGTTGAACCACAGTTGGTGCTGGAAAAATGGAAAGATTATTTCTGCAGACTGTTAGACGGTGACGACAAACAACAACCATTAGCCAGAATGAATTATTCAACCTGGACGAAGACAGATGTTATTTGCATTCACCTGACCAAAATGTAGTCATTACAACCATTTCCAAACTTAGGTCTAACAACGCAGCTGGTCCTGATGGCTTAGCTACCGCACATCAACTCATCTCCAAAATCTGGGTCTACGAAAGTACTCACGATGAATGGAAACTCAGGTTGTTTGTCGGATGCGGATCAGAAAGAAGGAAAATCACCTGAACTGCATCAACTATAGAAGAATAAATTTCTGTCTGACCGGCCCCTCTCCGTGTGGTTTTAGGAAAGGGTAGTCCACCATATATCAAATGGGAGTTCCCATTCGATACACAGCACCACTTCATCCATTCCAAAGTCGCATATAACAGCATTTATAGGGAAGAATTATACAGAGCCATGTGTAGTTTTGGCATCCCTCCCAAGCTTGTTGGACATTCTGTCAACTCTCGAGAAAATAAAAAAACTTCTTAGAAGACCCAGATTTAAGAGTGCCTATAAGACTACCAGACGCAATCAGTGTCTTCTAATCAGAGGTTCTGGCTGTCCTCAGGGCGGCTGAGTTAATGCAGATGAGATCGGTATCCGAAAGAGATATCGCTATCTGCATCGATTTCAGGCAACGGAATCAACCAACGTCAACTCTGAAACAGTCAGGGGCTGTCGCACAGTGCTCGAGGCACTAGGCAGTCAGAACAGGGTAAGACTGTGCTGGGCGGCAGGACACTGCGGTATTAAAGGAAATGAATAAGCGGATGAGCTTGCAAGAAAAACGGGGCTACTCGAGAATAGTGAGGCTGCCAACATCAAAGCACCCCTTTGCATAGTGAGTGGCACTATCGGGGAAAAAATCACAAAGACTGCCAGCCTAAGGCTCTCCGCCTGCTTTTTAACGGCAAAAGATCTAGGAAGCTAATTAGATTAAACAAGGATAAGCTTAGAACAGTAATAGGAATCCTGATAGGGCACTGTCTCCTGCGGAAACACACAAAGAGATTCAAATTGTCAGGGTGCAAGGTGTTTAGGGCATAACACACATAGTGTGTGAATGCGAAGCAATATCGCGTAGACGAAGAAAAATTTTAGGAGAATACTTTTTCGAAGACCTGGAGGAAATAGACGGCACGAACTTCAAAGGCCTTCTTGGATTTTGCAGGGAAATTAGGTGTGTCGCCAGGCAGATTGTTTAGGTTTTGCCATTGGAAGACAAATTCAACTGGTTCCACAAGGGACCCGTTTTGGTACTTGATGTCTGTGTGATGGCATATCCATCATACCCCTGTTTAACCTAACCTAACATAACCTAACATGGACATACCATGTCTCTCCCAAAGTTCTTCGTTACATTTCTTCCTGCACTCTCCATTTATGCATACTTGCTTTTATGCCGTGCCACTGCGGCATTGAAGAGGCATGTTGTTGGCGAATGACAGTGGATTTGCTTGTCGTTGGAAAGTCTTTTCTCAGTAAAACTATTACCGACGCTCATGATACAGCAAGCGTTCTCCATCTTCATCCTCCAGAACCAGACAAGCGTAGCACAGATTCGTCTAATTTTTTCTTAATATATGTTGCCATAGGCAGTTTTAACATCTTTTCCAAGATCTGCCGTAATGCTTAAGCTTGGATTTGCACAATCTTCTTCTCCTTCTGGCTGACAGTCTTCACTTTAATGTCACTTTATTTTAATGTATCTGTGGAGATCTGTAACTCCCGATGATGACCAGCCAGCTGCAGGTACACACACTGATCAGGCGCATATTTGAAACACACACATATCTTACGCAGACACTTGCCACATGCACTTGACATGCACACACTTGCTGGGAGTCAGTCTATGAGTGACCGAGGTTTATTGTGTCAATAAATGTGGTGAAATAAAATAAAATAAATAATTGCTTTTGAACTATTGAGTGTAGTGTTTAATTTGATTTGGATAGACCACGGGTCATTACATTGGCGACGAGGTAAATTTGCTTATCTTTATACTCGTAATATAAAAAAAAAACAAATAATAATAATGACAAATAAGTATTGCAGTAAAGATAACATTAGGAAAAATAGATGAATCATAAAGCGTGCAGCTGCCATTTAATTGGTAATTTCGAACAGTACATTCAATTGTCACGCATTAAATTGCGAGAAGAAAACGGAAGAGGTGAGACATTAGATTGTCAGGCATTTAATTGCGAAAAAAAAAGTGTAATTATTGTGTTGCAGGGCAAGCTTGGTGAAATGATTTTTTTTTTTTTTTTTATAATTAGCGCGCGCTCAAGGGGTTTTGTACCCTTAAGATGTTCGTACACAGCGCGGGAATAACATAAACGGGGTTAGAGCGGATTATAAAAAAAACAACAAAATCACTGGTAACTAGGAACGTTTATTATCAAAAAAAAAAGAAAAACTTATTGTAAGACTTAACACGGGATACCACACACATTTCGTGTAGTTCGCCTCTATTTATTACATTCAATTTTCTGGGTTGTTAATCGGCAGACGTTATGTCAGCGATTTTGCAATTGCACATATTTTCTGGGAATACACCGACCGAATTGAGGTGTTTCCAGGAAATTGTGAAATAATTAATTATTTTTTTGTAATCGACCGGATAAACGTGTCAAATTCATCGCCTGGTGCTGGCAATGGTGCTGGTGTTTGCACATATGTAACTTCTCCCTCCTTAAGAGTGAAATTCTCCTGAATTTTATTACTAAAGTTCATTTGTATCCTTTTTTGTTGTATACATAAACATGATAATATTAAAAACATAATTAGTATTGTTACAATGCAAGTTACATTTATTTTATAGGATACATCTTTCTTAAATTCTATTTCTTCTATTGCTTTGATATTTTCAAAGTTTTTTAAGATAATTTTGTCAAACTTTATTGTTTCAGTAAAATTAAATTTTTCTTTATAATTCGGATAATAAAATCGTTGCTTTTGTATATGTTTTACATTAGAATATTTTAGATCTAAGAAATACAAGGTGCAATTGACGAAATTGATTAAATAATTTCCTGTGAGTTTTATATCTCTATCATCACATGTTTGGTTTATCTTTAAGTTTACATTTTTAATGAATAGTGTTTCGTCATCTAAAGATTCAATTTCGGTTTGATCATTTTTGATTAGTTTACAATTTTTGTTTTATTACACAATGTTTACTTTCGATTAATTCGTTTAGATTTTTGTCTTCTTCATATTTGTACGTTTTATTTCTATATTCTATAATGAATTCTTTTTCGGCATCAATTTCTAGAAAATTTGTATTAGGAACTGGGGTTAAAAGTTTAAGGGGCATAGTTACATAATTTTTTGGAATTTTAATAGCGAACATTAACATGTTTTCTTTGTATTTTGCAACTCCAAGTCTTATTTGTTTTAATTTGAAAAAATCTATTTTATATGCTTCGATTTCATCATTTGTAAGGATATTGGGGTGTAAAATGTTACTTCTTGCTGATACAATATTATCCTGAATATGTTCTATTTTTGACTCGATATACTTAAGTTTAAATAATTGATCAAAATAAATTTGCTTCATTACTAATTCTCTTTCTACTCTCTGTATAGTGTTAACCTGTTTTAAAATTGTTACTCTATCGTTACTAATGGTATCTCTAAGCATGTTAAAAGTACTGTTAAAATATTCGTTAATTTTAATTTGATTATTGGATGCTACGATTGCATTATGACTGTTCTTTGCTACTGTATCTAGGTGTTCTTCTATAGTCTGTCTGTCGTCGTCGTCCATGGTTCCGAATAGCCATTTTTGTGTCGTACCTATAATGTTAATTAGACCTCGTCTTTGTCTATGTTGTAAGGGTACTAAAGTCCTAATCTTGTATATGATATTTGAAATTTCTTCGTTTAACATTTGTCTTTGTTCGAGTTGTAATGGGGCTAGATTAATAGAAATGTTTTTTACTAATGCTATTATTTCAGCTGGGTTTATAATATGTAGTATAATGTCTGTCTCATTTGTAATGCTTATGTCAGTCAATTGAAGTTTAACGTATCCGTTCTGTTCGTTTATCGTCTGTACGTCAAGGAGGTGTTGGCAATTAATCTGAGTAGTCAGTGTCAGAAGTACTATCCATGCTATTACCTGTAAATTTTAATGGTCGCTTAATATTTGTATAATGGATATTTTTCAAATTTGCTTTCTTATATTTTGGCTCATGCTTGTGTCTAACTGCCTTGTAATTTTTAATAAAACCCGTTGACCTCTGTTCTTCATAATCTTCTCTAGTCTTATTTAATTTTCCTAATTTTCTTTCTTTTACTTTCTCTATATTCTGGCGAATTCTTTCTGGATCAATGATATGAGTATGTGCGTCAAAAGGATTGCATTTCATGGTAGAGTGGAATCTATGATTATAATTTCTTACAGCTTTTTGTATAATTCTTTTTACTGAAAGTTTATTTTTATTGAATGAAATAATTCTAAATTTTTCTGCTATAGTGTTATGGAAACGTTCAATGTCTGCATTGCCGGTATGACTATTTGGCTTTGTTAAATGTAGAGAAATTCCCTCTTCTTCTAAGAATTCCTTTATCTGAACAGCTTTGAATTCGTTATCTGCTATTATTTTATTTGGTTTTCCTATTTTTGTAAAATGCTCTTCTAGTTGCTCAATTATTGTAGAGTGGTTTCTGTCTGTTAAATGGTACGCTGAACCGAATTTAGAAAATTTATCTATTATGGTTAGAAAACTTATTTTTCTTATTACGTATGTATCAATATGGATTATTTGATTGATATCTGTAGGTGTTTCCGTTTTCTTAAATTTAGCTTTTATGGGATTGCGGTCATATTTGACTGCTTGGCATACGTCGCATTGGTTTATAACAATATGGATAAATTCCATTAGCTTGGGATAGTATATTTTATACTTAATTTGGTTATATGTTTCCTGTATACCAGAATGTTGGCTTTCCTTAATATGGTACAGAGCTATTTGCTTCACAACTTCTACCTCTGTTTCGATGTCTTGTGCCCTAAATGAACACTTGACGAATCTTACTGAGTTGTCATTCGAATACATCTCTCTTATTTTTTCTTGGAGAATATTGTATACGTTATCCGCTAGTTCTGAGAATATGCCTACTTTTCCTTTTTTTATAGATCTCCTTAGTATGTCTCCTAACCTGTCAAAGTCATACTCTGCTATGTAGATAATTCTTTTACTGTGCAGGATCTCAATTTCCCTGATTTTGTTATTTGTTAGTATTAGCTGAGTTTTGAACTTATTGACGATGTCTTCGACAATTGGAATGTGATCCATTAGTTCTTCCTCTGCCGAATGTACAGTTTCATTGTCCTCGTCTTCTTCTACATTAAATACAAGTTCTGAATCACTTTGATTACCTTTAAGCGAAAAATTTTCTGTTAGTGTGGGATTCTCTCCCTCCTTAGATTTAACGTCCTCGTTAACCTCTATTCTGCTAAGAAAATCTGCTACCCTGTTTTCTTTACCTTTAAGGTACTCCATTTCAAACTGATATTCTCCTAGTTTAAGAAGCCATCGTTGATGTCTAGGTGAAAGATCTTTTCCTCTATATTTTGCATGAAGATACTTAATTGGCTGGTGATCTGTAAAGATCTTAAACTTATTACCGTAAAGGTAAGGTCTAAAATAATTTATTGACCACATTATCGCTAGGAATTCTTTGTCTGTAGCGGAGTAATTAAGTTCGTGCTTGTTGAGAGTACGTGATGCATAGCATATCGGGTGTCCTTCTTGAGAGATTACCGCTCCAATCGCATAATTGGATGCGTCAGTTGTCAGTGTAAATTGTTTTTTAAAGTTGGGGTATCTTAATATTGGGTGACTACTTATTAGTCCTTTCAATTTTTCAAATGCTTCTATGTAGTTTGGATCGTTTGCATTTATTTTGGCATTTTTCTTCAAGTATTTGGTAATAGGTTGTGCTACTTTAGCATAATCTCGGATAAATTTCCTATAGTATCCGGTTATTCCTAAAAAGCTCTTTATTTGTTTCTGGGACTTTGGAAGTTCTAATTTTTCAATACAAGCTATCTTATCCGGATTAGGTTTTAAACCGTCTTTAGTGAGAATATGACCTAAGAATTCGGTCTCTCGTTTCATAAAATTACACTTATCTACCTGTATCTTAAGTCGTTTAGATTCTAATATTTTAAAAATGTTTGTTATAGCTCTGACGTGTTCTTTCAATGACGTACTAAAGATAAGTATGTCATCCAGATAAACTACGCACGTCTTATTTATATGGTCTCTAAGAATATCATTCATCAGCCTTTGGAATGTCGCAGGTGCATTCTTCAAACCGAATGGCATTCTTATAAACTCATATAATCCGTGGGGGGTGACAAAAGCTGTCTTTTTGCGATCTTCTTCTTTGATTAATATCTGGTGATATCCTTTGGCAAGATCTATTGTGGTGAAGTATTGTGATTTCCCAAGTTTGTCTAATATTGAATCAATATTTGGCAAAGGGAATTTGTCGTCAACTGTGATTTCGTTCAACTTTCGATAATCGATTACGATACGAAATTTCTTTTTCCCTGAGTTGTCCATTTTCTTTGGAACAACTATAAGTGGACTCGAGTATTTAGAATTACTCTTTCGAATAATTCCCTGAGATTCCATTTCTATAATTTGACGTTTTACTTCTTCGTCATGCATAGGGGGGTATCTGTATAATTTAGCGTTCACTTGTTGATCAGTGGTTGTAACAATTTCATGCTCAATTTCTGGGGTACTTGATAATTTGTCACCTTCTTTGAAGAATAGATTACCAAATCTGTTTAACAGGTTATCTACTTCTTGGCGTTCTTCTTTGTTAAGATGATCTAATTTTATATGATTGATGCTAGTATCAGTAGTTTCTAGGGAACATATTTGATTTAATACATATGGGGGGTTAGTGAACTTTAAGCACTGATTGTTTAGATAAATATTTCCTTCTTCGAAGTTTATTAAAGTGTTTAATTTGTTTAGTAAATCCATACCAATTATAAACTGATATCCTCTATTGCAAAGTCTTTTGACTTTCCATCTAATAAGGGTGTTGGGTGACGCTTTGAATTCTTCTGGTACAGGTGTATGTATTTCATACGATATTGTGTCCCTACCTGTTACTGTAGTAAAGTGAATTGGCTCAATACGGAATTTTTCAAATTCATTCAACCTATCGTCTGCTATACTTAGGGTTGAGCCCGTATCTACTAATGCTATAAAGTTTTTTGAGCAAATAGTTATCCTAATTTGTGGTAATTCGTCCGAGGCTAGTTCATAAAAAACGCGGGACATTGTTCGTTTTGATTTCTTACATTTTCGTTACTTATTTCCTGAGGCATTACCATTCTTTGTCCAAATCTCTCCTGTTGATGGCTATTTTGGCCCGGAGATGATCTGAAGTGTCCTGAATTTGGGTTTTGACCTTGGGAGTTATTTATCTGTCTCCTATCATTGTTTCCCTGAATATTATCAACCTCCATGTTTTCTGCTGGTGGATTTTGTCTATCAGGCTGCCTATGCTGCCCTGACAAGTTCCTTTGTTGTCCCTGATAATTATTTTGCCTATACTGACCCGAGTGGTTTCGTTGCTGTCCCTGATAGTTATTCTGCCTGAACTGTCCTGAAAAATGTCTTTGTTGGCCCTGATTATTTTGTCGATGCTGTCCTTATCTATTATGATACTCATCAGCATAATTTGGTCTTCTTTGCTTTTCTGGTGGAACAATTGTCTTTGGCCTAACTACTCTTCTAAATTCCGGCCTAATGCAGGAATCCTCGAATCTTCTCTTTCTCATTACTGAGATTATTTTGCTTAAATCGTTTTCTTCATATATCCTGTCTAATAATGTGCCTTGCGCTATTTCTTTAGCGGTATTTATTAATATTACACCAATATTGCTTAAGTCTATATAGTTTTCTTCTTTATAATATACAATAAGTTCGTCAGTTTTATATTTAATACTTTGCAATTCTACTGCTAATTCGCTTACCGTATTGACCTTTAAATTTGTAATTCTTTTGTATATTTCGTGCGGCTCTGTGTCCGGTTTGTATCTAAGCTTCAATGTTTCCTTGATGGTAGTCCAATTGTCAGTCTCTGGTGTGTTGATCACGGCGTTCTTTGCTTCACCTTGAATCTTCTCGTGGAAGACAGCTCTCACTACAATCTTCCTTAGTTCTGGATCTTCTACTTGATTGAGGTAGTATTCTACGCAACTGAAGAATGAGTTGATCGTAACATCTCCTTGTCCGGTGAATATTGACATGTAACGGACATCTTTTAAAATCCTTTCCCTTTCCTCTCGGTTTTCTCGTTGTTGGAGTTGTACGTACGCTGACCTTACTTGTTCTAGCTGCTGAGTTCTTAGCTCTAATTCAGCAATAAGTTGATTTTGATTTTCCATGTTCCTGTTGTTATCGTGTATTTGATGTCTTTTCATAGACTTCTGTTTTTGCACTTCACTTGTGATTTTTCTTTTGCTTTTAGGTACACACACTAATCTTTGTCGATTTTATGGTATGTATTGCAAATTTTAATTCGAATTTTCACTGGGTAACGTGTTTATTAATTGAAATGTTTCATTTAGGAACACTTATATTTAATTAATTTCACACGACGTAAATTCGTTTCGCTGGACTCTTATTTTATAAGAATCCTACCGACTGCGCCAATAACATAAACGGGGTTAGAGCGGATTATAAAAAAAACAACAAAATCACTGGTAACTAGGAACGTTTATTATCAAAAAAAAAAGAAAAACTTATTGTAAGACTTAACACGGGATACCACACACATTTCGTGTAGTTCGCCTCTATTTATTACATTCAATTTTCTGGGTTGTTAATCGGCAGACGTTATGTCAGCGATTTTGCAATTGCACATATTTTCTGGGAATACACCGACCGAATTGAGGTGTTTCCAGGAAATTGTGAAATAATTAATTATTTTTTTGTAATCGACCGGATAAACGTGTCAAATTCATCGCCTGGTGCTGGCAATGGTGCTGGTGTTTGCACATATGTAACTCGGGCGAAGGAAATTTAGGGAGGAAGAAAAGACAGGTACCGATGTACATTGTTTTTAAATGTTTGTAAGTTATAACGACCAGGAAACACAGAGATCGGCAGGGCATTCCATAAGCGAGTTGTACGGCTTAGGAAAGAATCACCATATTTTAGAGTACGACCGAAAATGGGCTTGAGGGTATACTGATGAGCATTCATAGCGAGACGAGTGTTACGGTTGAAAGCTTGAATGGGCGGAATGCTACTGGCGATTTCAATGGAGCACTGGTGGTGGAAATAGCGATAAAACAAGGCGAGACAGGAAACATTTCGTCGGTGTTCGAGGGTGTCAATTGATTGACTGATATTAGTATCACCAATGAGTTTTATCGCACGGTTTTGAATCCTATCTAGCAGGTGCAGAGATGGTTTAGGAGCACCTGACCAGATGTGGGCATTGTACTCCAGTTTTGGGCGGACGAATGCCTTATATATTGAGGCCAGATCAGACGGGGTAAAATATTTCTTACATCGCTTGAGGAAACCTAGACATTTCGCAGCATTTTCGACGACATCGAGTATGTGGTCATTCCAACGTAAGTTGTCACTGACACACAAGTGCCATTCATGGATACCGGCTGTGTGTTTAAATTTTGCTTTAACTACAGCACACAGCATTGTGTTTTGGAAGCATTAAATTCTACTTTGTTAGTGGTCCCCCAATTAGTTATGCTGTTAATATCGGAATTTAATGAGCTTAACATACGCTGGCGTTCCCGTTCTACAGCCGAAGAGCAGGGGCGTGAGTCCGGAAACGAATATGAAAAGCAGAGAGTGCTGTCATCAGCAAAGGAATATATTGGACTAGAAGTGGCAGACAAGAGATCTTTAATGAAAATTAAAAAGAGTGTCGGAGACAGAACGGAACCCTGGGGCACACCAGCGTTTATTTTGTGAATATCAGACTTGAAACCGTCCAAGACAACTTGAATTGAACGTTCCGAAGAAGAAGAGAGTCATCGATCCCAAAAGCACGCATTTTCGACAAAAGAGCCAAACTCTGTCAAATGCCTATGATGTAAGCGTTGGTTCCACTTTTCGGTGAGACATGCCATCAAATCGTCAGTATACCTGTTGCTACGAAACCGCACTGCCGGTCATTGAGAAGTTTTCACGTTTCGAGATATTGCATGAGCTGATGATTTATCAGCGTTTCGATGACCTTGGGAAGAAGGGACATAAGTGCAGTGGGTCTGTAGATGTAGAGAGAGGAAGATTCGCCTTTTTTAGGGACGGGCTGGACAAATGCTGTTTCCATCTGCTCGCAAAGAGTCCTAAAGGGTAGATGAAAAAGCTTACGCAGTCAACGGCCTCGCCACGCTGAAAGCATCGGTTCCCACTTATACATATGTGTATATGCATATATGTATATATGAAGTGTGAATGCATTGTGTATTGTATATATGTGTGTATGAACGTATTATATGTAAGTAGGTTAAGTAGATTAAGATATATTTTTTAGGTAGTCTGTAAGTTTAATTAAAAAAAAAAAAATCCAGATACAAAGTTTTTCTACTTAAAATAAATTTTCTTAGTTTTAGTTTTAATAAATGTAAAAAACAAAATAGACTGTAAGAAACGTCGAAAGACATAGATTAAGTATTATGTTTAACCTAGAGTGCCCATATGGGGCCAGTAAGTTAGAATAAGACTATTTGTAAATTATTTAAGCTAATTTTTAAGCGTTTTTTTTTGTTTAGCATGTAAGAGTAAATTAAGAAATCAAATAAAAATGCATATAAATTGAAAAAAAAAAATTAATTGATTGCGTCGGTTCCCACTAGATCACCGAAATCAAGCAGTGACCGCGACCAAGGTAAGTACGTAGGTGGGTGACCACATGGGAACTCAGTACTCCGCGTGCTGTTGACCAAACGCGCCACATGGACATAGTACCCCGGCGTTAAATCCCGGACCCTACAAATTAATTTGTATCGTTCCCTTGATAATAATAATAATAATAAAGCTTACGTAGTGGCTTGGTAGCGAGGAAGAGAGGTGTTCTTCAGAAGAAGGGGAGATATATACCATCTGGACCAGCGGATTTATGCATGTTGAGATCTTTAAGTACTCTTGCTACTACACGAGTGCGAAAGTAGATTCGTCCCATTGTAGATTCAATTTACTCAAGTGTAGGAGGGGACAAAGCACAATCTGGGAGTGTTGAGCTAGCCGCAAAGTGTGCAGCAAGCAGATTGGCCTTGTCCAAAGAGCTGTCAGCTGGAATGTCATTGTAAATGAGCGTTGGGATGGAGAATGAGGCAGAATTTCTAATGTTTTTGACGAACGACCAAATATTTGTACTGCCCTTGGGACATTTCACTATTTTTTGCCTCAGCTTTTGGTCGTATTGGAATTTCACACGCTTAAGAAAGGCATTACAGTCATTTCTGGCTCCTTTGAACTTTTTTCAGTTTTCCTGTCGGGTTGGTCTTGTAGAACCGAAATAACAATTCTCTAACCCTGACAGCCTCTTTACAGCTCGAGTCGTACCATGCCGTTTATTTTGGTTTGATACTCTTCATCCGATGAGGGATATAGCATCTCATTCCAAAGAGAATAGTTTCTGTGATCATGTCAGCAGCGGCATCCACGTCGTTATCGAGGAAACATAACGACCAGTTAAAATTCCTAAAGAAGCTGTTAAGGCCGCTCCAGTTGGCTTTCTCGTATTGCCGTACGGTGCTTTTGGGAATCTTTTCTCTAACTGTGTGGTGGGTGTACGAGAATTTAGCTGATATGACACAATGGTCCGACGAGCCTAGAGGAGAGAGCACGTCAACGCAGTACTTGTCAGGGTGAGAAGTTAAAAACAAGTCCAGGGTATTGGCGGTATGACTATCAACGTCTGGTATTCGTGTGGGCTCATTTACAAGTTGGGTTAAATTATTTTCCGCAGCGAAGATCTCAACACACCGTCCTTCGGGTGTTGTCTGTCCAGAATGTCGAAGCCAACCAGAATTGTGTATATTGAAATCGCCCGTAATCACGATTTCAGTATGAGGATACAGAGATACAATTCTTTGAATGGAGTCAGACAGCGCATCAAACTCGTGAAAGGTCAAATTGCTGTCCAGTTTGGGGCTTCTGTAAATAAAGTGGATAATTTGCTTACGGAGATGGAATTTTAACCCCATGAAATTGAATTCCGGATTGGAACAGGGACTACATTGTGGTGGAGTTTGGTAAGCTACATCACTACGTACGTAAATGGCGAGACCGCGATGAGCTAAGAATAGTGGCACTAGTTCGCAGCCAGGTAGCTTCAGATCAGAGCGATCTGAGAGGTGTGGACGGGGATCCACCTGTGTTTTACTAAGTGCCAAAACAGCTGGTCTGTATTTGCAGACGTGGACGTACGCAGAAAAGTGATTACTTTTTAGCCCGCGTATATTGGCAATGTCTACTCTGAATTCCCCAGTCATTACAACCTAACAAACACAGAAAGCACAAACAGCGACGATACTAAGCAAGGCTGCGAAGTGAGAATTTTGACGTTGGTTTACCGAATCAAATTGCTGTAGGTGTTATGCCCTTACAACAATATGAAGCAGTGCACCAACAAAATTTTCACTCACAACCCGCTATCCAGTGGCTCAGGAATAGCACCATTTCTCTGCGAGGTTATCGAGAAAGCCATGATTCGGTCAAAGTGGGAAAAGTGGCTCTCTATACCTGGAAGCAGAAGAGATCACTGATCCAACAAAAAAGAAGAACAAATTACTACATTTGGGTGGTACACAGCTTCAGGAGGTAATCTATAACATTCCAGGGGCAATATATCAACCACAGGATGCAGAGGACAACACCGATGTCTTCAGGGTCCTCGTTGACAAGCTGAATTACTATTTCTCTATCAAGCAATGAGTTAGTGAAGCCGGTTCAACAGCCATTGCGAAGGGTTCCAGCTGCTTTAGAAGAAAAAGTGGAGGCTAAATTGATGGAGGCAGTTGCTCAGGATATCATAGAACGGGTCTCGGGACCGAGTCCCTGGATATCTCCTATTGTAATCGTTTTTAAAGAAACTGGGGACATAAGGCTATGCGTTGACATGAGGCGGGCTAACCTCGCTATATTAAGGGAAAATTACCCACTGCCAACGTTTGACTCGTTTATGACCAGATTAAAGGGTGCGAAGTGGTTTTCGAGGTTAGATTTGGAAAGCGCTTACCACCAGTTCGAATTAGATGAACGAAGTCGAGAAATAACGACATTTATCACGTCGAAAGGGATATTCAGATATAAACGATTGTTATTTGGAGTTAATTAGGCCCCAGAGATTTTTCAGAGGCAGATGGAAAATATCTTGGCCGGGCGCAAGAATGCCTTAAATTTTATAGATGACATTGTAATTTTTGGTCTAACCGAGGATGAACATGACGTTTACCTTAAGGCTGTGTTGGAAGTCTTCAAGAAGTATAGTGTGGTGTTAAACGGGAATAAGTGTGTCTGGAAAGTTAAGAACATGAAGTTCCTGGGACATATTTTGTCCACAGATGGCATAAATCCAGACCCTGAGAAGGTTAAGGATGTCCTAGAATTCCGACCACCATCCAGCAAAGAAGAGACAAGGAGTTTCTTAGGGCTGGTGACATACCTTGGTAAATTTATCCCTGATCTTGGGGATATAACAGATCCGCTCCGGAAGCTTACAAAAAAAGATGTTAAATTCGAATGGGGGCAGAGCCAGAACGATTCTTTTCATAAATTAAAAGGACAGTTGGCAAGAATACCGACTTTAACGTATTTCGATCCGAAGAAGCGAATTCGATTAATAGCCGAAGCTAGCCCAGTAGCTTTAGGCGCTGTGCTCTTACAATTTGAGGGTGATATCCCCCATGTTATATCATTTGCGAGTAAAACATTGTCTGATGTCGAAAGGAGGTATTCCCGTTGGTTTGGTCAGTGGAACGATTTTATTATTACTTTATTATTACCATAAACCATTAGAGGCAATTTTTAAGCTAACGTCGAAGCCTCCAGCCCGCATTGAACGATGGGTCTTGAGGTAGCAGTCCTTTAAATTTAAGGTCGTATATCAACCGGGAAAATTCTACATTGCAGATTCATTTTCCAGATTATGAAGAGGGGAACATCCAGAGACCTTTGACGAACAATGTGAACGGAACATTTGCGCAATAATCGAAAGAGCTATACCAAAAGCACTGACCATAGCTGAAGTAGTAGAGAATGCTGGCGCAGACGCAGAATTAATGGAAACAATAGATAATGTGAAAAATAATTCCTGGAATTCGAATAACATCAATCGATTTTTCCCATTTCGTCTTGAATTGTCTACATACCTAATCCCTTGAGGTCAAGAGTTTTAAATCTGGCGCATGGAGGGCACCCAGGTGAGATAGTGATGAAACGTAGGGTTCGTTCGAAGGTATGGTGGCCATTAATTGACAGAGACGTGGAAAAATTCATAAAGAACTGCAGTGATTGTTTGCTGGTATCAAGACCGATACAACCAACCCCAATGAACAGACGCGAATACCCTGATGGACCATGGCTATGTTTGGCAATAGACTTGATGGGACCATTACCGAACCATGAGCACATTTTCGTAGTCATCGATTATTACTCGAGATATCATGAAGCCAAGTTCCTTAAAAGGATAACATCAAGCGTCATCATTGAAAATTTGGAGGAAATGTTTTCAAGGTTAGGGTACCCGAAATCGATAACAGCCGACAACGGACGTCAGTTTGTGAGCGAGGAGTTTAAGCAGTATTGTGCAAACAATGATGTGCATCTTATGACGTCACCACCCTATTGGCCATAAGCTAATGGAGAGGTAGAAAATATGAATCGTTCGATATTAAAGCAGCTACAAATAGCAAATTCTAAAGGAACCGACTACAAAAAAGAGATCCAGAAGTTCATTCTGATGTACAACGTTACTCCGCACGGGACAACTGGAAAGATTCCGTCAGAGCTGTTGTTTAGTCGCACTATCCGAGACAAAATACCTTCGATCCATGACATTAACGAAGATATTTTAGACTCTGAAGCATTTGATTTGGATAGACCACGGGTAATTACAGTATCCATCCTCATCTCTGCGTGCTTTTGTTCGGTATTTGTTTACAGCAACTTCTTTCTAGTTTTTGGTAGAACTTCCGAAGATAATTTCTGCAGATGAATCTCAACCTCTGTCACGTTCATTTTTCCGTCTGAGAAGCAGATATTCAAACCATCTCCATTGCTCATAGAGCTCCTGAGCACATTTCCTCATTCCTTATCGGCCTCCTTGGCCACAACAAGGAAGTGACATGGGTCGATTTTCCCTTCAATGTCAGTTATTTTCATGTATATCGGCTGTAATAAATGCAAGTTAGTTCTCACTAGCTACTCCTAAATCGTCATATGAGTCAAAGCCTCATAAAACTCGATAGAGGTAAGTAATGCGATGCTGACAAGAGAACATTATGTTGTCAGTGCGTAATTTAGTTAATCGCAATTAGATAGCACACACGCATCCAATTAAATCCCAGACGTGATGGCCGTAATTTGTGCATCTTGCTGATGTTAACTGAAATTATGAAGTTTTTGACTTTGCTGCGGCAATCCACACTTGAATTTGCAGTTAATTTCAATTAATTTGTAAAAAAAAAACTGCAGGTGACTATCTTATTGTAGGCCTTCCACAGATTTATTTGTACAAGAGGAATGAGATTGCAATTGATGGTACAGTAATTACAAACTGTTGAGCATTATGGGATTGCAGTTATAAAACTTTTAAAAGTAATGGAATCTGAGTATAAAGGACATAAAGTACAGTAAAGTCGAATCGGGGTTCTCCAAAAAATAATTTAAATTTTCATGGAAATAATTGATAGTTTTGCATTAACATAAGTAGCAACCTCAGCTTTTTGTGACTGATAATCAAGACAGACTGTCGCTCTTCACAATAATTTTTAAATTTTTAAAGATCTAAGTTCCAGGCATAGGAATTTGGGTTGTGTTACAGCGAATGCATTGGGAAATTTACTTGCTGATTTTCTTGTTATGTTGCCAATCTCTGTTCCTAGTCTAACCTATGTCCCAGCTAGTCCTCGTGGTAGTCCTTCCATCCTTGATTTATTCGTATACCATATATATGATATATGGAAATTTGCAAAAGTGGTACCCATCACAAAAGCTGGTAAACCTCCAGAAAGTCCGGAGAGTTATAGACCTAGCAACCTACTAAGCAACCTTAATAAGGTATACGAAAAGGTACTAAAGGAAAAAATCTTAAAGTTCACAGATGCTCATAAAATTTTCCCCCACGAAAATGGTTTTGGGCGTCATCACAGTACATCCCATCAGGCACTGAGAATATGCAATCGGTCAGATGGAAAATCTACTGGCATGGTGTTATTAGATATTGAACAGGCATTTGACCTTTGTTTGGCATGAGGGTTTGATATACAAAATGATCCATTTAAACGTTACTCCTCTGTAAAATAGTCCAAAGTTTCCTGTCCAGTCGTCGTTTCAACGTCCATGTTAATAGTAGTGTCTCTGACTTAATATACTTTCAATCGGGTGTACCACAAGGCTCAGTTCTTGGCCCAATCCACTATAATATTTATATATCTGAGTTACAGCCATATTTGCAGATGACACCGCAATGTTTTCATCTCATGAATTCGCTCTCAATATTAAGAGGAATCTCAAAAATGGAATGGAAATACTACTCGTACATTGATCACAAAGTTCCCGGAATGTAGTCAGAAAATTGGAAATACAAGTTTATTCATCTAAATCTATATTGTCCCCTTCAAAGTAATCCCCATCGACTGGAACACACTTCTGCCAGCGATTGATCCAATCCTCGAAACATTTTTTATATTTGGTTTTCGGTATGTCCATCAGTGCTTCCTGCGATTTTTCCATTACTTCCTCTCGGCTGCTGAAACGCGTTCCCCGTACTGGTTTTTTAACTCGTAACTCGATTGTACAGAAAGAAGTCACAGGGAGCCAAATCAGGTGAATTCGGTGGCTGTTGGATGGTATTTGTTGCATTTTTCGTCAAAAAATTACGAATAATGATGGCACTGTGCGACGGTGCGTTATCATGGTACAAAATCCACGAGTTTTCTGCCCACAATTCTGGTCTCTTTCGGCGAATTGCTTCACGCAAACGTCTCATAACGCCCAAATAATATTCTGGCCTTCTGGCAAAAATTCATGATGCACTACACCGTTGTAATCCATGAAAATCGTGGGCATTGCCTTCTTTTTTGACTGAAAACGACGTGGTTTTTTTGGTCTCAGCTCATTTGGTGAACGCCATTCACTTGCCTGATGTCTGGATTGCGTGTCGTACTCATAAACCCACGGCCGCGTCTCGTCTCCAGTAATGATCCTTTTGATGAATGTGGGATCGGATTCAGCCTCGCAAATAATCTCTTTTGCGACGTCAGCACGGTCTCTTTTTTGCATGAAATTGAGGTCTTTTGACACCAACTTTGCTGCTACACGACGGAAACCCAAATTATTAACCAAAATGTCTTGGACTTATCCATAGGCAATGTTCAAGTCCTCCGCTATCCCTCTGTTGGTTAATTTGCGGCTATTGACCAACATTTCTTATACAAGTACTTCATCAATGTTTTCGTCGGTTTTCGATGTCGATGGTCTACCGCTGCGTTCATCATTTCCGATTGACTCACGACGAATTTTGAACCGATCGTGCCACTGGTAAACGATCGTTTTATTTAGAGAACCGTTGCCGAAACACTTTTCCAACATTTCCACTGTTCGCGCACCATTAAATCCATTTTTTACGCAAAATTTAATACTCGTACAAGTTCGTTGTTGCAAATTGAAATCCATTTCTAAAATTGTAAAAAATCGCCAACACACACGGAGATAGATGTACTCTTGACTACGTAACTTTTGCAAATGTCAAGCTATGACGCTAAGATTTAGAGGGAATGTCAACAACAGATTTACCAACTTAACAAAAAAAAAACAGAACTCAAATCGGAACAATTGCAATGGGAGTGCCACACGGTGGTGTGGTACGGGAACTTTTCGATCAAGGTGGTATTAATAAAATTTTACTATAAATGAAAAATCAAACCTAATGAAGGGAAAACGCAGACTATGTTTTTCACTCGGAAAAGAAAGTCTTGCTTTCTTCCCAGCTGCCAACTACAACTGAATGGAAGCTGTATAAATCGGGAACTCTCTGTCTGATATCTGGGTATTTATTTACATACCAAGCTTACATTTAAGGACCATAACCATAAAGATGCTGTACCCATTTATTCATAGAAAATTATTACTTTCCTCTTCTAAAAAAATTATATAGCACAAGTTAATCTTCCAGGCGCTTCTGCTATATGGATGCCAAGGATGGGGCAACGCTGCAACTTACCACATAAACAAATCGCAAATCTCGCAAAATAAGCTCATAAAAATTATGTTAGATTTACCTTGGTATAACTGAACTCGTGATACTCGTGTAAGAGCGAATGTTGAATTGATTGCTAATAGGATCCTTAAACTAAACAATACGATTAAAAGAAGATGTATTGGGTCTATAACTTAATTCATGCGGTTTGCTAAGAGATGGCGTAACTTGTATTATTCCATTGGAACATGCGTTGGAAAGTTACTGTCATTGTACGTCATTTCAGTATATGCCATTCATTTGAAGCGTAAACAACAATAATTTTTTTTCACTCAAATATGTCGACCTTTGTGCCTGAAAAAGTGTTTTTGTGGGGAGTTCTTCTTCATTACTTTAATATGAAGAAAACTGCTGCCGAATGTCATCGTATTTTGGTGATAGTTTATGGTGAACATACGCTAGGTGAGCGAACGTGCCAAAAGTGGTTTGCACGCTTTAAAAGTTGTGATTTTGGCTTGGAAGACGATGAACGTCCTGGGCAGCCAAAAAAGTTTGAAGATGAAGAACTGGAAGCATTACTCTATGAAGATTGTTGCCAAATACAAGAAGAGCTCGCAGAATCTTTGGGTGTCACTTGAGCAGCCATTTCAAAACGTTTAAAAGCAGCTGGATATATTCAAAAGCAAGGAAATTGGGTTCCACATGAACTCAAGCCGGATTGTTACTGGTGATGAAAAATGGATCCATTACGACAATCCCAAGCGCAAAAAATCATATGTGAAACCCGGCTAACCAGCCAAATCAACGGCAAAGACGAATATCCATGGCGCGAAGGTAATGCTCTGTATTTGGTGGGATCAGATGGGTGTGTTGTATTATGAGCTGCTAAAACCGGGTGAAACCGTCAATGGACAATGCTACCGAACACAATTAATCCGTTTGAAGAGAGTAGTGGCCGAAAAACGCCCGGAATATGCGACCAGACACGAGGCAATAATTTTCCATCATGACAACGCTCGGCCCCACGTTGCTATTCCGGTTAAGAACTATTTGGAAAACAGTGGATTGGAAGTCTTACCTCACCTGCCTTGTAGCCTAGACCTTGCCCCTTCTGACTACCATTTGTTCTGGTCGATGCAGAACACCCTCACTGAAATACGGTTCACATCAGAGCAGAATATCAAAAATTGGCTTGATTCATTCTTGGTTGCTAAGCCGGCGCAGTTCTTTTGGGATGGGATCCACAAATTTCAGAAAGATGGGAAAAAGTCATAGCTTCAGATGGGCAATACTTTGAGTAATACCATTGTACATGTTTTTCTTAAATAAACGTTCAAATTTTGGAAAAAAAAACCGCACGAATATACCAAATAGTTTTGCTGTTACCAGTCTCAGGAAACTTTATATAAAATATCACGAGATTTTCATTACGCCTCCTCAAAAAATTGCAGACGATCTTGCTGCTCTTCGCC
This sequence comes from Volucella zonaria, assembly GCA_963966105.1. Taxonomy (NCBI): domain Eukaryota; kingdom Metazoa; phylum Arthropoda; class Insecta; order Diptera; family Syrphidae; genus Volucella; species Volucella zonaria. The sequence goes on along the minus strand of OZ014531.1, from coordinate 177,620,501 downwards.
ACTATGTACACTCTAAAAGATTCGACTTGACCACGATAAGTTTTTTCGACCCTAAAAAGTCATACAAAAATCTTCCTCTTACCTTCTATTACCAGAATGTAAGAGGATAACGTTCTGAAACCCAAGCCGTTTTGCGTCGATCTCATGCTCTCCCATTTGATATCTACGCTCTGACTGAAACAAATCTTATCCCCAACATAAAAAACCAGGAATTATTCCCTCTTTCTTTTAAAAGTTTTTCGGGATGATGATCGCACACCGAGGTGTCGAGGTGTCCTACTGGCTTCATATTCTCCTAAGCTCGACTTTGTGTCAGTTAAAATAACACTTACTCGTAGATGCTTGTATGTTATGTGTTGTTACATTCTTCCGGCGCAACCTATCGAATCCTACAATACCAACTTGCTATTGCAGCAATTGACAATTTGATCGACTTATTAGACTCGCTTGATGTTTTCATTATCTTCAACGATTTTAATCTGCCTCAGCTGAAGTAGACTCCATCTGAAGACCTACCTTTTTTCACCGCGTCCAACTTCACTTCTACTAAGGCATGCCTCTTCTTAGATCTGTTAACAGACTCTAGTCTATGCCAAGTCAGTGGCGTTTCCAACTATATCGAAAGGCAATTAGACCTTATCTTCACAACTGATCCCATCAACTCCTCAGTATCGAGTTGTCCCCTATCTCTTTCAGCTATTGATAACTTTCATCCTCCACTTAGTCTTTAATTTTTCCACAGCTCTCCCCCCCCCCCCCCCCCCAGTTATATTTTCTTATAATTATAACAAAGCTAATTTCCGTAAAATCTAAGCAGGGCTTAGAGTTTTTCGAGTTTACCAACCAACCTCTGGTCACTGCCCTCTCCATTTTTTACATAGAAATATTCAAATCCATCTCCCTTTATGTGCCATATTCCCGCCATAAAATTTCTTCTACATCCCCTTCTTGGTATAATCGTAGACTCCGTTCTCTACGATACAAAAGAAACAAGTTATGGGCGGTATTCCTTCGCACCACTCTTCTTCCGACTATTCAAATTATCGAGGTACATATCTTCATTTCATTGAACTCTATAACTCTCTCTATCAGCTCTACCTGAATAGTGCGCAAACCAATCTCATAAATGACCCCAAGTCCTTTTTTCAATTTGTCAATTGCAAAAGTAAGACTGATGGTTATCCTTCCTCGCTCGCTTTCGAAACCAAATCTTCAAGTGATCCTCCTACCATCGCCAACTTTTTTGCTACATTTTTCAAACAATCATTTGTCAAGAACTCCTTCATACCAGATCGCTCTTACTTCAGTGATCTATCAAAATTTCTCCGTTGGTCCCTTCCTCACTCAAAATTTCGATCATGCAGTTGTTAAAGAAAAGTTACTAAATCTTAAAGATGAATTTGTACCTGGCAGATGGACTCCCCGCCGTGTTTCTTAACAAATGCTCTTCCAACCTGTCTCTACCCCTTTCCTGGGGAGAATTTCCCCAGATTTGGAAAGCCTCTTTTATAATCCCGATACACGAAAAGGGATCTAAACATGAAGTTATCAATTATTGTCCTATTGCTTAACTCTCTCATATACTCAAACTTTTTAACAGCATTTTATCCGAAGCCTTCAGCTTCAAATGCGAGCCTTTTATTGCGCCCGGAAAACATGGTTTTCTAAAAGGTAGATCAACTACCACAAATCTGTCTGCAGTAATCTAAGCAGAGTCCAAAGGACAGCATGTAAGCGGAGCCCTACGTTCTGCTCCCTACGCGGCATTAGACACTCTGTTTCATTTGACACCCCTCGATATCTTCAGCAGGCAAGTAGCTGTGACTACACAGTGGGCAAATAATTCATTTGGTCACGCTAACATTCTTAAATTAGGAATCCTCACAGAGAACATCGATTACGCCATACCTGAACTTTGGTTTGACAAAGACTTCCATGTAAGCTTTCCCTCTAGGTCCTTCTGAAAGAAAGATGCTTTTATGGAGGGCAAGTCAACCCACATTTACGCAGATGGATCTGAAACTGATAGCGGGATTGGTGGCGGCGTTTTCTTAGATAAGCTCAATCTAAGCCTCTCTTTCCGTCTTCCAAATCACTGTAGCGTGTTCCAGGCGCAAATTTTGGCGGTTAAGGAAGTTCTGTCCTGTCTGAAGAAAAGATATCGGCAAAGGATATCCGCATCTTTTTGGAGAGTGAGGCCGATATCAAGTCCCTGGATTTAGTCTCATTAAATTCTAAGTCCTTGAATGCCGATCATCTTTTATGGAGATAGCAGAGCAGTTCAGCTTTCACCTTTGCTGGGTGACGGGTCAGAGAGACATTTCAGGGAATTATAGGGCCGACGAACTCGCCAAAATTGGAACCACTCTACCTATTCTACCGAAAAAGACTAGCATGGGTATACCAATCGCTACGTGCAAATTAATATTAAAGCTGAATGCGAATAAAAGAACAGACCTTTGGTAGACTGTTGAATCAACATGTCTAGCGACTAAACAGATCTGGCTAAAGCTAGATCCAAATCGTTTTAAGAGTCTGATCCTTCTAAATAGGAAACATCTCAGCGCCATCATAGGTGTCATCACTGGACACTGCCTCATAGGCAAGCACGCAAGAAGGCTTGGCGCGTTTACAAACGATTTCTGTAGAAGCTGCATGGTCGAGGAGGAAGAGGACCACCTACTCTGCACATGTCCAGCACTCTCCCAGAGAACTAAACTTCACTTAGGAGCTTTCTTCTATTGTAATTATTTAATGACCGAAACGATCTAAAGAATATAGACGTAAACAGTCTCCTACGCTTCATCATAAGCTCAAATGGGTTCCATTAGTATCATAGATCCACGTGGCATCACAATAGGCCAATAGTCCTAAGTGGGTTGGTGTTTCCAACAGTCACTCTTACCTACCTTTTACGCAAGATTTTTCGATTCAGTTTTAAGGATACAGCAGCGAACTCTACGAGCTGTAGAGCAATATGTAACTGGGCAGAAAAATGCGCATAAAACTAGGTAGCTACGACACATACATAGTAGAATTAATATTAACGTTTCGGACAATCAAGCAGAAACCGTCCTTTTAAGACATCGCAAAAAAAGTGGCTGCCTTACGGTTACAACCTCGAGTAAATGACTGACAATAAGTGCCAAAGCTGGAACCCTGATTTGACTAATCCCAAACGTCGGATGACTTGATTAGAAATCTGATGAATCCTGATGTACGCAGGTCCTATATGGCACTATCAACGAGTAAATAGGTAGAGAAGATCATAACAAGGTTAAACCCTGAGCTTAGAAGAGCATCACTTGCAGTACGCTACGCATTCAGAACGATGTGTATAATTAGGACTTAATATGTACGAGTATATGATACAATGACGAAAACATAAAACCGATAGCCAACCGAAAAACCAGTCAAATTGAAGGGAAGAGCAATGTCACGCTTCGCCAAATGGACCTTCGGGCAGCTCCCAGCGTTATATGAAAACTTTCAGAAACTCCCCCATAAATATCGCTTTGTGATGGAAAAAACCAATACGCTGAGCATAAGCTGCTCATTTCATCGATAAGCGAAGACAGCAAACAACACATAAGCAGAGTCCTGAAGTCATGATGGGCCAGAATCTTTTACATTTACAGAAAAAATATGTCCTGTAAGTAACCGCCGCCACCGCGCTGTTGGTTAATGGAAGGTTTAATGACTGGGAAGCTCGTAACGATACGAACTTGTCTACTATGAAGCGTGATGCAGTACTTAAGTTCATCGAACACTACGCAATCTGATGTGGTTTTATATCTCGCCCGCCATCGAAAAGCAGAAAAAATATTGGCGGGCAATGATAAACCTTCATGGTGATCTTCTGCCCATGAAAAGTATTTCACTTGTCATTGGGACTCAACAAAAATCGTAGGTCCCCATCCACTGTTGACAATATGCCAAGACAAAACACAGTTAGTGGGTGATACCAAGCTGTAAGCCACCATAAAAACAGTTGATTTCGCATCCAAATTATCGAACATATTTATCGTTTCGTTGTGAATGTTTGTATCTTTTGTGAAGGCCATCTAGTTTTCAGTTGCCTTAACCTAGATTTCTATGGTGGTCCTCTTTCATACACATTTACAATAAAAGTCACCCGTATACATATATTTCAATTGCTTGGCTTGGTCCAATATCTTTTTTAGCAGCTTCCAGGTAATGTCATCTTGCAGGAACTGAGGGTAATGTCATCTTGCCTAGCAATTTCAAATCCTTTACACTTCTTCCGGAATTCCAATCTTCTCACGTTGTTGCTTTTATAAATTTAAGAAAATTTTTTACATAAACAAACATATCGCATAGAGGTGCTACGAGTATCTTTACGCAATTTAAATCGATCGACCTACTTTCGTTTGTTTGTCGATTGCAATTCTATTCAAAAAGTTAAGGTGCAATGCACAAACACTCGCTCATTTATTGCTCTTTTTACCTAAAATCACGCCTCCTCATGCAACACTATCTGCTAGCCCCACTACGTATCTGTAACTGATGTCAAATGGTCTTGTTTGTCTCAAATTAGAGGTATCCAATATACTCGCACTTGCAGCAAAGTGAATGGATATTTGGAGGCCTAATGCTCAGCTGACAAACGCTGACACATGCTGTAGCTGCTGTTGAAATGGCGCCCGTAACACTAACGATTCGGATTAATTTTAATTCAATTTGTAGTGACAGATCAAAAATACTTCTCAGCTCAAGCACAAGCTAAAGTGAGAAAAAAGGAATGCAATCTGACCCTCAGAGTAGACAGTAGGAGAGTGCTCGTAAATGTTTGACAGATGCACTTTGAAATACTCGTATACCTTCTACTAACAACATTTGACATATGTATCATCTCGACGTGACAGGCATTTAGCAACTTTGAATATCTGACATTTAACTGTTTTCGTTACTTAAGATGTCTTCATGACATCTTCTGCTTGGTTGATGATTACATCGCCAGCAATTTGCATCTTTAATTACAGAAAAAAATATTGTTGCATAATTATTTCTGAGAATTTGCCAAGGCGACAACTTTCTAGTTGCAATAAACATTCCGCTGCAATTTCTGATGGCGGACTGTGCTCAGTCGTTCAGCTGTTCAGGTGTCATCAACCGAATAAGCTGCTGCCTGGTACACGTGTGAAGCAATGGAAGATTTATAGTCGCGTGTCTCGCGATCTTGCGCGAAAGTACTCGTATAATATGCTATTTGCGCGATCGCAGAGGCGGGAGAGTCGGCGAGCTCCGACATCGCATTAGTCACTTGCGGATTTATTGTCAATTTGTTGCCCGCGGCATATATTAAAGTGGCAATGGTAAAAGTAATGGTAGTAGGGAGCACATAGCACCCTATGAAAATGGGATAGAAACTCGTAGCTGGAGATGCATGCATGTGCACGGACCTTATTATTTACTGCTAATTATTTTCAATCAGAGATTATGAAAATGGTTTCGGTTTTTTTTCAAGTTTCTCAATTTTGAAGATTGTCAATAGTGCAACTATAAACTCGAATCAGAGTGATTCATGCATGCCCCTCAACTACAGGGTCTTCTTGTAGGGACTGCCGAACTTTGACAGTTGATAGCGGCCATATTATTCAAGCGACATCTGTCAAATTGGCCGTCATTTATTCAGTCTGTTTTGCCAAATGACCATGGATGGACATAGCGTTCAACAACACGTGCAAATGATGAAATTTTTTTATCGAACTGGGTCTTCTGTTCGGACAACGTTCCGCGCGCTTCGCCCTAATACGGCCGCCATAATTGTCCTACCGAAAGAACTATTCGCAGTGTGGTTGATAAATTTGAGTCTACTAGTTGAGTAAACGATAAACTACCACCCGTACATCGATGAAAATCCGAGGCAGTCGATTTCGCGTAGCTGACAAGAACTCGGCCTTTCGCAGACCACAACTTGGCGAATTTTGCATCGTGACTTGGGCGTGCACCCATACAAAATTCAACTAACCTAGGAGCTGAAGGTAAACGACCTTAGACAACGACGTGTGTTCGCTGAATGGGCTCTGGAGCAGTTGGAAACTGACCCTCATTTTCATCGAAAAATCATCTTCAGCGACTAGGCCCATTTTTGGATGAATGCGTTCGTCAACAAACGTATTCGGGATGGCGGCGTTATCGGTTCATATTTCTTTGAGAACGACGTTGGCCAGGCCATCACCGTCAACGGCGTGCGCTATAGGTCGATGATTACCAACTTCGTTTGGCCTGATTTGGGTGATATGGACGAAAACGACATGTTTCAACAAGACGGCGCTACGTGCCACACAGCTCACGCCACATTGGAAATTCTGAACGAGCGATTCGAGGGCATGGTCATCTCTCGAGGAGGTTATGTGAACTGGCCACCGAGATCGAGAAATTTGAACTCGTTAAACTTTTTCTTGTTTGGTTCGCAGGTCTATGCAAATAAGCCACAAACCACAGCGGCCCTCAAAGCCAACAAATTCAGCCTGGTTTACTAGGTCAGGTGAAAAGTAACCTCCTTGGGAATGAAAAATATTTTTTGCTAAATGTTTTTTTATTTTATTCAATATAGTCCCCTTTTAGTTTGATACACTTACTCCAGCGATTTTCTAACTTCTTGATCTCGTCCGAAAAGTAATTTTCGGGAAGGTCTGCGTGGAGTCGATGATTTCCTCGCGTGAGCTGAATTTTTTATTGATGAGCCATCTTTGGAGGTTTGGGAAAAGATAAGAGAGGGATCCAAATCCAGTTACCAATCGACGCCAAAAGTCCGCCCGATTACGCATCAGCAAGTGGAAACACTCTTTCGAAGTGCTCTCGCCTTCGTGTTTTTGGTCATACGCGGCACCCAGCGGCAGGATAACTTTTTCATGTGCAGAATATTGCCCAAAATATGGCGGGTGCGCTCAGTACTAATCTTTGTGGTATCTGCTAGCTCGCGCACCTTCACTTTCCGGTCGGCCAACACCATTTCATGTATTTTTTTTGACATTGTCTTCTGTAACCGCATCGGAGGGCCTGCCGCTGCGGACTTGATCGGTAGTGGAGTTGCGACCACCACGAAACTCTCGAAATCAATATTTGACGGTATAATCTGAAGGAGCTTTAGCCCCATAATATTTATTCAACTTTTCTTTTGTTTCCTTCGCTGTTTTGCCTCTCAAAAAATAATGTTTTATGAGAGAAAGAAAATCGTTTTTGTCCATGCTCAACATGATGCCAAATACGTCAGCAACAATCAGCTGTCAAAACAAAACTAAAGACAGTATCGCACTGAAATTTGGCACGTCTGCCTAAATATGAACGGATTTCAAGGCAGCATAACCTTTTTTGCAGTAGCAGGGCATTCTGGCGGTCAAGGTGGTCACTTTTCACCCCTATTATGAATTATGGAAAATTGAACACTTGAGAAGTGAGTCTCAAGTATGGGAGAAAGAGCTTCTGCTTTTGACTCATTGGTGGTGCCATCACATTTTCTTAGTGATTCAAATCGCTGATTTTCCGCTTTGAGGACTTTGACTATCCTGCTGGTTTCACCTAATCTTTCTATCTTTTTGCAATAGTCTTTATAAGTTGGTGTGCTGGTTTCTATTGTTGTAAGGGCATAATACCTACAACAATTGGATTCGGTGAATCAACCCTGAATTTTTACTTCAGAGCTGTGCTTAGTAACGTTGGAGTTTTTGTTTTTTTGTGTTCGATTTTTTTTATAATGACTCGGGAATTCAGAGTGGATATTGCGAATATACGCCGGCTAAAAAGTCACTTTTCTGCGTACGTCTACGTCTGTAAATACTGACCAGCTGTTTAGGTACTTAGTGAAACACAGGTAGATCCCCGCCCACACTTTTCAGATCATTCTGATCAGAAGCTACCTGGCTACGAACTAGTCCCATTATTCTTCTCTCACCGCGGTCTCACCATTTACGTGCATAGTGATGTAGCCCCTCAAACTCCACCACAATGTAATCCCTGTTCCAATCCGGAATTCAACTTCATGTGGTTAAAATTCCATCTCCGTAAGCAAATTATCCACTGCTGCTTTATTTACAGAAGCCCGAAACTGGACAGCAACTTGACCTTCCACGAGTCTGACTCCATTCAAAGAATTGTATCCTCATACTAAATCGTGATTACGGGCGATCTCAATATACAAAATTCTGGTTGGCTTCGACATTCTGGACAGACAACACCCGAAGGACGGTGTGTTGAGATCTCCGCTGCGGAAAATAATTTAATCCAACTTGTAAATGAGCCCACGCGAATACCAGACGTTGATAGTCATACCGCCAACACCCTGAATTTATTTTCAACTTCTCACCCTGATAAGTACTCCGTTGATGTGCTCACCCCTCTAGGCTCGTCAAACCGTGTCATATCAGCTAATTTCTCGTAGACCCACCACACAGTTACAGAAATGATTCTTAAAACAACCGTATGGCAATGTGAGAAATCCAATTGGGGCGGACTTAACAACTTCTTTAGTAATTTTAACTAGTCGTTACGTTTCCTCGATAACGATGAAGAGTATTAAACTAAATGGAAAGCCATGGTACGACTCGAGCTGTAGAGAGGCTGTCATGGTTAGAGAAGTGTCTTTTCGGTCCTTCAAGACCAACCCAACAGAGGAAAACCGAACAAAGTTTAAACGAGACAGGAATGACTGCAACGTCTTTCTTAAACGTGTAAAAATCCAATACGACCATAAACTGAGGCAAAAAATGCTACAATGTCCCCAAAGTATTAAAATAGTTTGGTCGTTCGTCAAAAATATTAGAAATTCTGCCTCATCCTCCATCCAAACGCTCATTTATAATGATATTCCAGCTGTCAGCTCTTTGGACAAGGCACATCTGCTTGCTGCACACTTTTCGGACAGCTCAACACTCCCAGATTGTGCTTTGTTCCCGCCTACACTTGTGTGTGTCGAATCTTCAATGGGACAAATCCACTTTGGCACTCGTGTAGTAGCAAGAGTTCTTAAGAATCTTAACATTCACAAATTCGCTGGTTTATCTCCCCTCCTTCTGAAGAGGTGTTCTTCTTCGCTGGCAAAACCACTGCGTAAGCTTTTTCATCAATTCTACTCTTTAGGACGAAAACAGCATTTGTCTGCCTGTTCCTAGAAAGGCGAATCTTCCTCTCTTTCCTCCTTCATTTTCGTAGCAACAGGTCCACTGGTGTTCTGATGGCATGTCTCACCGAAGAGTGGCATTTGACAGAGTTTGGATTAGAAATTACTTTTCGAAACGTTAAATTCAAGTTGTCTTGGATGGCTTTAAATCTGATATTCACAAAATAAATGCTGGTATGCCCCAGGGCTCCGTTTTGTCTCCGACACTCTTTCCATTTCCATCAACGATCTCTTATCTGCTACTTCTAATCCAATATATTCCTTTGCTGGCGACATTACTCTCTGCTTTTCATATTCGTTCCCGGACTCACATCCTCTTCGGCTGTAGAACGGGAACTGCAGCGTATGTTAAGCTCATTAAATTTTGATATCAACAGTATAACCAATTGGGGAACTATCAACAGAGTGGAATTTAATGCTTCCAAAACTCAATGCTGTTTGTTGTCATTAAAGCGAAATTCAGCCATTATCCATGAATGGCACTTACATCGTCGAAACCGATAAACTTTCCATTCTCGGTATGTGTGTCAGTGACAACTTACGTTGGAATGACCACATATTCGATGTCGTCGAAAATGCTGCGAAATGTCTAGGTTTCCTCAAGCGATGTAGGAAATATTTCACCCCCTTTGATCTGGCCTCAATATATGTTATATGGCGTTTATCCGCCCGAAATGGGAGTACAATCCCCATATCTGGTCGGGTGCGCCCAAAACATCTCTGCACCTGCTAGATAGGATTCAAAACCGTGCGATAAAACTCATAGCTGATACAATAACACTCAGTCAATGGACACCCTCAAACACCGACGTAATCTCTCTTGTCTCACTGTGTTTTATCGCTATTTCCACCAAGAGTGCTCCATAGAAATTGCCAGTAGCATTCCGCCCATTCAAACTTTTAACCGTAACACCCGCCTAGCTATGAATGTTCATTGGTATATCCTCAAGCCCGTTTTCGGATGTACTCTAACATATCGTGATTCGTTCCTGAGCCGTACAATTCGCTTATGGAATGCCCTGCCTAACTCTTTATTTCCTAGTCATTATAACCTTCAGACATTTAAAACCAACGTTCACAGGTACCTCTCTTTTCTATCCTCCCTGATTTTCCTTCGCTAGCGCGGTGTGCAAGCATTTTAAGGGTACTTAACATAGATCCCTTGAGCGCGTGCAATTTATATAAAAAAAAAGGGGCATTCATCCGGCATAGCTTCTTATACACATATTTTTGCTCCTTCGTTCTGTAAGGATCTCAGTCTACTTCGAAATTAGTCTCAAGTGACTTTTTTTATAGTATTTTACTGGCTTCCTAACGTAGTCGATTCCATCATGGGCGATCTGCAGGATCGTTTCCTAACTGGACGTGTCAGACCAAACCACTTGGTGAGTACACTGCTCAGGTATGAGTACCTACAGCTATGATTTTGTTCAGAGTTTAGGGGAAGCTTTGACAGAGTTGCCGAGAATATCGATTCCTCCTTTTCAACAACGTCAAGACCTAGCATCAGACTCGGAATTCAATTTATCTGTAGTCTGACATATATGTTAAACTTCCGATAGTACTTTGCAGCCGGTAATTTCCTTGGCGTTAAGTTGATTATTTACTGTCTTGCTCTTATAACAAAAGTTGGCCGGGAGACAAAATTGTTGACAACCAGGTCAGGCGATAGTATGAAGTCCAGCAGATGATTGTCCCTCACTTTGCATCATATACATTATATGCATCATTTGTGGGGCAGAAATCCGAAAAGCATTCTGAGCTCAGGAGTCACAGTATTCAATAGGTGCGGCTACCGCCTTCACTGGTGGTGATAATACCAAATAATAGCGAAAATAAGCTGACGCAAACGACGAATTTGTGCCTTACGTATGCAGGAACTGATTAATGTTGCTTGCATAATTGTTCAAGTTTAGATGTGAGAGTGAGTTCAGCGCATAAAGACAAGTTCTCGCTTTTTCCGATCGCTCGTCATTCAGTGGTGTGACTCCTCTTCAACATCCGAAATCACTGACGCATTTATTCCACACCCACTGGTTCCTGTATGGACATTATGGGAGGCTAATTGTGTACTAAGAGATCAAGCGTGATCCATATTTTTGAATTTGTTTATTTACGTCTTCATCTACCATTCTGAAAAACATTCTTGAAACGTATCTATTTTTATAAAGCTGAATAAACAGTTAATGATTGTGTCCTTATTTCATCAAGCACACAAGTATTACGAGTATGATGACTCTAATTAATTTGTTTACTGTGAATCTAGGAAATGATCAGATACATCTGTTTGTGGGATCTACTGACCCGATTACCACCCCAAACGACTTCTTAATGTTGAGTCATTTTTGAATGAGTTTGGCTCTTCAGTTGTAATCTTCAAGAGTCAATATATAAGGGGCCTACAAAAGACGTAACTGGAGCAAGATTTTTGTATTTGCATAGAAACGATTCCGAGTGCTATTTCGACTTAAATCCGTCCGCCATTAGGTCATCAAAAATAAGAATTTTCTGTACAACATAAATCCGTCGTCAATGCCCGAGAGCAATCAAACTCTCAATGTCAAGAGTACCCTCCATCTCAAAAGCAAATTTTTATTTTTGATTACAATTTTTCATAATTCCAATTTACATATTCAACGCTTATAATTACTCACCGTTCAAATTACAAGGCACATCAAATGCTCAACAGTCAACACAAATACATGTAAGGACGCACACGCGTTCAAAAATAATAAACGAAAAAACAAATAATAAATACGAAGGCTTGAATGTATCTCAAAAATGCGAAACTCGCTTCAGGCAAACATCCGCCATTGCCTTTCCACAGCACCTGTCCGAATTCAGGTAATATTGCCAAGTGAACTTCTAAACGTATAAATATGGAGGCACACTAGATATGTAGATGCAAAATCTAGTTTTTTTTATGCCGAAATTATTGCAATCGGCTATATTGTGGTAGCTATCTATCCACTGGCACCGTAGGCACACCACCACTGCTCATTTGAGCCTCAAATTGGGGTATCTAATCCGAGAGTGAGGTGAACACACCTGTTTCGCACTATTTTTGTGTTCCAAAAGTGCGGCTTACGCTAGTGTCTGAGTATCTACAGCTTGAAGTACTCGTATCTTATTGTAAGAAAAAAAATGGAGTTGGGTGTCGAATTGTGACCAATCGAATTACCTGCGATCAGGTGGAACAGGGTTTTCCACAATCGCACAAATAAAAATGAGCTAATTAGAGTGCAAGCAAGGAGTTATGGATACAAATCAGAGTGGGTTGGCTACGAGCAAGTCAATATTTCTTTCTAATTTTTAGCCAACTGTTACTTTGGTATTGGTGTAGAGACATAATACGATCAGTTACGCTAAGATAAAATAAAAAAATAAATAAATAGATACTTAAGGTCAGAGTGACTATAACGAGGTTGATCAGCTTTGACATTCGAATGACTCAAACTTTGTTGGTTTAGGTCGAATAAAATTTCCGATTCAGTGAGAGAGGTTAAAGTGGTCGTAACTACCTGTATAAGATGATAAAACAATATTCAGTTTCAATCAAAAAATATTAGCTAACTGCTTAATTATAGGTCTAAAGTGATACGTACCCGTATAATCAAAATTGATGATTATCGCAGCGTTAAGTCACGCTTGCTCGTGGCTATATGATTATCAGTGCTATACCAATTCCCAAGTGGGTATAAGTCACATCACAACTTCCTGGTGCTATATAACTATAACCTAGCGATCCAATGATGAGCATGTATCAAGCTGGACTAAATGGATGCAAGTGATACGGAGGTTCTTCCGCCCGCCTGGGTGAACTTCAACGAGGCAAATAGAGCGATGTATTAGTACCAACACATCAGGGTGTCCAACCGCGGTTATAACCATACATACTTTGCTGACCTGATCGACTGTGTTACGCGTCTCAGAAGTTATAACAAGAAACACTTCGGGAAAAACAGCTCGGCGTACCATGAGAAATGAATGCTATAAACAAACGTCGCATCACTATGCCAAGTCAATGTTAAAAAGAAAGAAAAGTACGATGAATTCGTTTTTTAGACTCTTAATGGACCCTGTGTTCCTGAGCTTCTAGTAGAGACACTGGAGGCCTATATTGCCGATATAAGCGCCATCCAAGAAATGCAATGCGACATCTAATCGCGATCAGCCCAAATTCGGTTACAATTTGGTCACTAGAAGTTGCCTTAAGGATGAAGTCATGTACTTTACGCATATTAGCGAGCGAAAATCCTAATCGAGACCAAGTTCACTAATATCATTTTTTTTGGGCGCATGCTCCAACAAAGGAGAAAGATATTGCTGTCAAGGACGGCTTTAACGAACTATTAGAGAGATCGTACTCGGCGACCTTAATCCCAGAGTAAAAGTAGAGACCACGTTAAGGAGCGTTGTGAGTATATACATTCTGAAAAGGATACAAGCTAATAGATAATCATCGTTGCAAGCACGAATTTCCCTCATCTTTGCATTCACAAGGGCATCAGGTATTCTGATCAAAACATGGCAAGCCAGATTAAAAATACAACGATTCACGGAAGATATGTAGATGCCTTACATTCCGATGTGCCAACCATGACCACTACCTAATAGTAGGGAAGGTACGACTGCGGATATCAAATGTATTGTAGTACAGCGGCGCCAAAATGCTACATATGAGAAGGTTTGCCTACTGCGTTTCCCTTTACCTCTGAAATAATAATCTGACATCACCAGCATCAAGTGCGAAGGACCAGTGGTTTACAAACAAGAAACACATGGTTCAGTGATAAAGCGAGGGAGACCTCTCAGCCCAACAAGAGGCGCATCGTCCAACACAGCATGTCAACAGAGGAGAACAATCGAATACAAGCTTCTACGAACGGAAAAGAGGAAGCTCGAAAAATGCGAAGTTGAAGAGATCAAAATATGCTTCTGGGGGAATGAGGCCTGGTAGTTTTACCGAAATGTAAAAACGACGTTTCAGGACAAAAAACTCAAACCGAACCTTGTGAAGGCGAACTTGGGAACATCGTAGCAAAAACGCAGTCGATACTGGCAAAACTACATTTGCTACCGTCGATGACGACGATGACGAAAATACGCCTGTTAGCCGGGGAACCGACGAAGACCATTAAAACGTCAGTTTACCGAACCAAAACAAAGTGAGGATAGCAATATCTAAAATTGAATGCAACAAATTCGCGAAAGACGACCGCGATCTGGCGATGGGGTGAGGAACACCAGCTAACCTATAAAATTTGGTCAGAGGAACATATATGTAGGCATATGTGTGATAACTGGAATCCAAGCATCGTCTGAACTACGCAAACTACGGCGTCGTAGGCCAAGCATAAAAGATCCACGATGCCGTATTAACGCCTAAAACCTCTCATCAGCAGTCTGATAGGTCCATGTCAGTGCGCTTTGCTACCTGGCAAGTCCACCATCGACCAAATATTCATCACTTGGTATATATCTTAAAGGAAGCCCAAGAATACCAATTTTAAAATTGCTAATATAGCGTTTACAGAGTCATATCTGGTTTTGGTATTCCTGCTAAACTCATTCTCCGGTATGGAAAGCAGAAACATCACCGATGTTCAAAAGGGCCCTAGAGAGCATACTGGAACAAGTCGTACTCTCAAGGCAACACTAGAGGCAGACTTTTCCAGAAACTTGTCCAAATTCTCACATGTGCAAACCATATTTGCATAATCGGGAGAAGCCAGGGGGATCTAGTTAGGCAATGGGTCTCATGGTCACATAAATCAAAGCAAGCTCTCTTAGCTGCTTTGAGGGGAAGATTATCCGTGTGATCTTTGGTCTCGTCTGCGTTGACGGAGTGTGGGAACGAGGGAACTACGTCGACTCTACAGCGACACGGATCTGGTCAGAAGGCTTTCCCTGGATTAAGATGGCTACCTGGTGTATAACGCATGAACACCAGTACTTCAGTCGAAACAATCCTCGAATACACTTCAGTGGGACAACGTAGTATAGCAAGACCTTAAGGACTTAAGGTTGCGCACGTGGTTAAAAGGGACTTCAGTCAATTCATTGTGAAAATTTGGAGGCAGCTAACTAGAGATTGGTTTGACAGAAGGAGAAAAATTTCAGGGCCCTGATCTTTGAGATTAGAGAAGTAAAGTAAGTAAGTAGACCAATTGAGATCAAATGAGTGTTGAAATTTATTTAAGGGAAATTTCTCGCATACAGCTTCATAGTGTGAGATAAGAGCTCACGAGTATTTCATAATCATGAGGACTTTGGATGCGCGAAGTAAACTGATATTGAAGGATAGATCAGCTATTGTCTATGAGATGAAAGATTTATTGTCACTCTGTACTTCCACTGATTGCAAAGTGTAAGTAAAAGAATATTGAAAACAATATCACATAGCCGGTCGCCATAGACCAATAACCCTCATAGCTATGAGGGTTGAATAGCAATAGTTGAAAGTTATTTTCAAAAGCTGATCAATTTGTTCATATTCAATTTCTGCCAAGCTCCATGATGGGCTTAATATAGTATGTCCTTACTCTAACCTTGTAATGGCATAGTGCCTCAAAAAATCTTGACCTTTTCAGTAAGTGTCATGATAGGTTGTAGGCGATACGAAGTGGGAAGTTCGCAAGACCTTCTGGGATCAAGACTCGACTAATACCAAAAATATCAGAAAAGCCTACTTCTCTGCCATAACCATCTTTCGACGATGAATAGCAAACCTTAGGAAATGAAATCCTCCGGCGTTCGTAGTCGGCGAAAAGTTAAAGGTCTCTTCTCACTGTGCGCAAACCGACAACACACTGAGTGAAAAACTAGGCCTTCCCGTCAACGATTTATTTATTTTAAATATTGTTTGGAAAGTCACCAAGTTACTTTTCTTTCGGTGGCTCCTTGGAACCACAACTGGCATTTGCGTTTCCACCACTCTCTGGACATGAGTTTTCGTGTACTTTTGTTAAACCAGCTGACTTTAGAGTACCAGATCATTTCCTTAGCTCGAAGTTTTCCTCTATTGGTTTCTTAGCATGGAGGAGCCCTCAAATCCGAGGTCTTCTTATATGATCACATTTTGTTACACCCACTCACATTCGTAACATTTACACCTCTACCGCCCATGTCCCAGTAATGTGAAGGTTATGTTAAACCCAGACGCATGAGCGTCTTCTACCTCAAATTTCAAAATTGAGCAGCATATTTTCGGTCGCTAAAGACAGCAATATTTTCGCGTCGTATAAACCGCTTCATGCTAACTGCGACAGTGTTTTCTTGAACTGTTGTAGTTTATAGAATTTTGGCACGATAACACCCTCTTAATAGATGTCAGGAGCTATGTTTCTGACAGCAGAGATACTTGATCTTCGCCGGACTTATTTGTGAACCACTAACATCAAGTGCCCTCGTTCAATTATTAAGTATTCAGAGCTATCTTGCAACAAGAAGAGAACCAGTTCCAGGTTTGTCGATATGTTGCTTGAAAACAAAAGGACCCCTAACAATGTATAAACATGCACTGCATACACCTAGTCCTGCCATAACTTCTGTTACACAATTTCCAGTGCTTATCATTCAAAACTTCTTACGGGAATAGAACCGTTAACTTTCTTTTCAGAATACATGCACTGATCAGTGAAGAATACTAGTCCGTTTGGTTTCAGTTTGCAAACTATTAACATGGAGTGGGGCGTCAAAGAGAACCGAGTGGCGGTGGAAAGAGTGCTGGCCAAGTTTTCGAGTTGCTAAAACCGCTCGGAATATCGAAAATATTCCTTTATCGGGATATTGCCCGCTTCGGCGAATTGTCTGGAGTAGAGGACAGGCCAAGAAGTGGTCGCTCGTGCGTAGTCCGTACGAATGCGATAGTAAAGGCAGAGCGTGAAAGAATTCGGAGAAATCCCCTTAGGAAGCAGAAGATCATCTCCAAGGAATTGGATATATCAACCAGATCCATGTCAAGGCTGATTCGGGATGAAAGCCTATCGTTGGTCCACGGGTCATCTTCTAACTCCTCAACTAAAAAAATATTAGGCCTGAAAGATGCAAGCATTTTTGGAATGGGACGCGGACAATGGCCATGAAAACATTCTGTTTACGGATGAGAAACTTTTTACCGTGGAAGAAGTTTTCAACAAACTAAATGACAAAATTTATGCCACTTCATCTAAGGTTCAACGTGGACATATCCCGCTTCCGTAATGGTTTGGTGGGCGGTCTCTCACCATGGTGTCACATCCCTCCATTTCTGTGAAAAAGCCGTAAAAACTGGTGCAAAGGAGTCCACGCGGAGTCAATATTCTGGGAGACCAGAGCTGATTCAACTGGATTATGGTTTGTGGTCAGAATTGGACAACATCACTTGCAAGACTCCCCACAGAAATTTGTAAAGCCTTAAAACAGCATTAACCAGAGCAGCGTCCACGATTTCCATGGAAACCGTACGTGCCGCTATAGCCCAATGGCCACACATTTTGGAAGCCTGTGTTAAAGCAAGCGCCAGTCATTTCGAGTGAATCCAATTGTTTTTAATAATCAATATTGTGGTCTTATAAATGGAACAGTTTTGAATACAATATGTTTCCTGTTTTTTTTATAGCATTTTTTATTTGTAACAGTTCTTATGGCAGGACTAAATTCAAAATCAATGAAGACGATATAAAGACCTTCCGAGGCGCCCCGATCTTTGTCTGTCATTATCAGGAAACTTTGAACTGCGTCTTATCGCGGCGATCAGAAAGCTGCATAGACTGCCATGGGGTGTTATTCAATTGCGCTGCGGATTGTCCAGAACTCACTCGTATATTTTCATAGCTGTTTCAATTCCTCGTGTCGCTGTTGCCTTTATAGAGTGGAAAACGAAAGCTCAACCACCATTGTACCTAATCAGGTCGATTGCTTCTAATAGCCCTTTTAAACAAAATCGCCAGCGAGTATGTGATCCGATCCGTAGTTCTCTGCTTCGGGTTCCATGATGTGTGCATTTTCTCATCGAGCGTAACTGCCGAGGGAACACAAAGTCCATTTCAAAGCTAAAAAGGCTTTTTAAAAACAGGTATTTCTAGTAAGGCCATCTATTGGCAATTACATGCATCGGAAAGTAGATCCTTCACTGATGTACCGTCAAAATTTCATGATATTTGGACGAATAGAAGCGGAGTTATTGCTTATGAAGTGACAGTATGTTTGTGACATCGGTATAAAAATGAGCATCGAGCAAAAATTGCTCAGGACTCAGAATTCGAAGGACATCACTAAGGAAGCCAAAAAGAACAAAAACTTTCTCTACAATATTGTAGCAATGATGATGAAACGTGGTATTTTTAATATGATGAAGAAACTAAGCACCAAAGTGCCGAGTGGAATGCCCAAAATGAGCCAAATTCCAAAAAATCTCGTTTGCAGAAGTCGAAAGTGTAGGTAATGTTGATTTGCTTTTACGATTCCAAAGGCATTGTAACCAAAGAGTTCGTTCCACTGGCCCAAACAGTTAATGCTTAGTTTTGTCTTCGTATTTTGAAACACTTGGTGCATCGTATTTTACGTATTCGGCCGGAATATCGCTCGGTAGTAAGTTGGCGTTTGTTGCACGATAATGCGCCATTTCATCGATCGACACTTGTGACCGATTTTTTGGCTAAAAATCGCATTTTAACTGTCAACCACTCACCGTATTCACCTGATTTGGCACCGTTTGTAGACGCAGAAGCCATCCAAGGGGCTTGTACTGACATCCCGGCCGATGATCTAAAATATGCATTAGAGCATATCTAGAGTCGGAAGCCGACTATTTTGAATAAAATAAATCAGTTTCGGCAATTAAAACTTCTTGCTTTTAAAAAGTCCTTGTTTAATTTGGAACGCACCTTGTAATACGAAGTTCATTGTTCCCCGTTAGCTGTCCCAATTTTCTTTTTCGTTGCTTTGCAATCTTAAAATATTAGCTAGTTTGTCTGTGTTTGTCGTCCTTTTATCGGATATGGGAGTAAGTTTTCTAAGTCTCGAAAAAATGCTTCCGTTGTATCAGCACGTGCTCTAGATTTACACGTATTTGATCAGTTTCGCTAACTCTGGTATACCTATGTACATAGCCCGTTTTACTGCCACTTCCGTCTCTTCATTCTACGACCACGTTTCTTTATAAGGGAAGTTTTAGGCCCACGAAGCGAACAAATGACGCTGCGATATTTGTAGGCGGTGGTGGCATTTTTCATGCGCCAATTTCGACCCATGTTGGTATGACACAGCCACTCCTTGGTACTGTGGCGGAAGTTCGTGTCGGTCAGCAGTTGAGGTTGAGGAAAGGCCTGTCATTGTGGAGCTACAAAACGAGAATAATATCATCGAGTCCTGTCCGTCTGAGGAAGATGAGTTGGAAGCTACGCAAGATGGGTTGATGGAGGCGGCTATAGTAGCACAGGCGACAGCTGCTGAAAAGGATGCCGAACTCGTTGCAGTGCGGAAACAGTTGAATGAGTTAAGGTTGAAACCAGCAGATGCTGTGCGACCCGTTCCTGCTGTTGCTACTCCCGAGGTGGATAAGCCAGCTCCCAGCCGGCATTCGCTGAAGCTGTCGAATGACAGGTTGGAATTGATCCGAAGAATACAAGCTAATCACCAGGCATTGTTGGAGAGTACTGCACAACGTCAACCAGTGACGGATCCTGTGAAGCATCCTCAATCTACGCCTGTTAGTGCAGCTCGTAACCGTCGAGTCAGTTTTCAGGTTTCTTCTATCCAGCAGTCAGATATGACGAACCTGCTGACCATCTTAAACAGGTCCAGTGTTCAAGAGCTGCCGATTTTCTCTAGATCTAACAAGAGGGAATTGCCCTACTTTGGGGATGTTTTTAGGTCTACAACCATTGAATGTAAAGAAAATGTTGTTCGACTACGCAAGGCTGTAAGAGCTGATGCTTATCACTTGCTGAGTGGTCGACTGAAGTATTCTTCTGACGATGTGGCGATAACGGATTCCCTGCGTTCTACTTCGCACTTATGAGCAGTCAAGGTCAATGGATTCGTGGCTGATCTTAAGTCCATGAGGAGAGAATAGCACTTCACCAATGGGTACGTGATGACCGATCTGGCCTGCAAGTTTGTGCAGGTTTTTACCAGGAGTGGAAGAAGAAGCAAGATTCACTACCGCGCGCTTCTTACAAGACTTTGCAGAATTTCTTACTGGCAAAGTAACCGATTTACCTCTGGAGTTGGTCAGGCCTTTGGAATCCGCCGTGGGTAAAAAACCTCAAGGCCCATCTAAGGCATTATATCCAGTGCTGACACATCAACCATCCTCGCCGGTAGCCGAAAGGGTCAATTGTGGCAAGTGTGGCCGAAAACAGCAAACGTTGGCGCATTGCGAGCGCTTCAAGAATCTTACAGCTGAACAACGTTTGGAGTACGTAAGACAAAAGCTGATCTGCTTCATTTGCTTAGATCAATCACAACACAAATGGCTGCAATGGGCGACATCATCAACTGCTACACTCTGCACTTTCGAAGAAGAACTCGGAGCTGAATATTTCCCCTGAGCCATTTGAACCTCAACCCAATTTTAATTCTTCGCATGTCGACGCTGAGATACCAGTTTGGTGCCCATCTGAATCCATGGCAACAACGACAAATTCGTCGATACGTACGATTTCCTCGATGACGGATCGTAATCGATCGGAAAGAGCTTTTTGACGAATTGGATTTGGATGGTACACCTGAGGAGTTAACTCTTCAATGGGCGAAAAGTGTTTCCAGAGTGGAGGATGCGTTTCGGACCAATTTGGCTGTTTCCGGAGTAGGCAACCGCAAGAGTTTAGATTTGCCAAGTCAGACTGTCAATGTTGCGGCCCTAAAAGATCTGTATCCGCATCTGCGTGGACTTCCACTTACTGACCTATTCAATGCTAAGCCGACTATCCTGGTGTGTCTTGATCAGGCAAAATTCTTGCTAGGAAATGGGCAACGACACGGTAAGGAAGAAGAAGAACTGTGTGCGTTGAAAACTCTACTGGGTTGGCTCGTATACGGCCAATCAACACCCACAATTAGAGCGTCTTGCTTTCATCAGATGGCTAAACCCGTTTGATCTTTCATGACGCTATTAAAAGTGAAGACGAGATGCACTGCACAATCTTGTAAAGCGGCATTTCACGAGCGAGGAATTTGGCGTGATGTATCCGAAGGGAGAACTATTAAGCAAAGAAGTTCGTCGAGCGATAGACGTTATGGAGCAGACTTTAAGAATGAAAAATGGCCGCTACGAGATCGGGGTGCTATGGGTTTCGGACGGTATCAAACTTCCAGATAGTTACCCCATGGCATGCAATCGACTTATCGGCTTGGAGAGAAATTTGAAGAAGAACTCAGATCTGTTGAAGTGGATGAACGATTACATTTTGGGGTTGGCGTCGAAAGGATACGCAAGCATAAAGAAAGAATGGGCACGAGTTTGGTATGCGCCTACATTTATTGTCCATAACCCTAATAGTGGAAACCTCGAGTAGTGATGGATGTAGTTGCTAAGGTTAGAGGTGTTTTATTGAACACGCTTCTGTTAAAGGGCCCGAACAACTTAGTCCCACTACACGCAGGGCTATTCAAATTCAGAGAACAGAAGGTGGCAGTGAGTTCTGATGTAAAGGAGATGTTTCACCAGATCCGGCTCAAGGAGGAGCATTCTGTGGAGAAATGGGGAGAAATGTGGATAATAAGGATCCCACTGTGTATATATTCGAGGTCATCATGTTTGTGCTTCCAAAATTCACAATAAAAAACAAAATGAAAAAGTAACTGACCTGGTTATCGACTATAAAATAAAATTATGTTGCTGCACGCCGCAGAAATTTCCACTAGTCCCTGCTCCAAAGTGATTTTATTTTCTGCGACTAAGAAGTTACAAAGGTTAACACTTAATGAGTATGGGGAGATTGTTATTGATGGCCAAATTTGCTAAGACCTCGCCGTTTTGATCTAATTCCTGGTCTAGGGTGAGTATAAAAAAATTAATCACAAATCTGCCATTCCAACATATGAATTCACTTTCAATCACTTCCTTCTAACACGCTATGAGTAATTGTTTGTTTTTTTTCTTTAAATTTTTTCCAACACACCACTTGTTAAGCTTTTTTTTTTGTTGATTTACTGATTTCAACTGAACATACCCACTAATTAAGCAGTACTCTTGAGATACTCCAAGGTTCAAGACCGCCATCTAGTCAATTCACTTGCCTCCGCAGTTTCAATGTCACGCCTTAGTGTATCTCACCAGTCATTGCTCTCTTCAAATGCGATATCTCATTTCTTCCAACAATTAATTGATTTCTAACAACGCAACACTGACACTTCAATGCTAAATTTAAAGAAAAGATACAAATCGATCAAACCAGTGCAACTATCCATAAACTGCCGGGGTCACGGATTTAACCACCAGTAGCTGATCTATCTATATAACACGCAGGTGTAGAGCCCAACGGCTTTCAATTCATAAACCCGTCGCTACAATTAACCGGATTTTATCACGTATTTCCTGGAGAGAATCAATAAAATTACAACGCTCTGTACTGAAGTGATTCGACAACATAAACAAAAGATCCACACTGTCGGAATGTAACATCGTCACGAAACGACCGCGCTAAAGAAACATCACAAAAATCTGTTTATTATGATTAACCATCGCTAACACCCGGTCGCAGATACTTTTCATTCAACAAGCGACAAAATTGTAAACTACTCAGTCACCGTCACAGCCACAGCAATAGGCAACATCCACATCGATCGAAAGTGTTATGTTAACGCGACCACTGTTACTTACTAGACGCGGGTTAACATTGTCCGAAGAATCTCTCTGTATCTACCGCTCATGCAAGGTCGCATCTCACGCGAATTCATTGTACTCGTATCTTGAATCTTGATAGCTCAGCCACCAACAGCAGATACAATTGATCCGACCAAGATCGGAGAACAGGTGGGCCGATCTTCGTTGGAGTTTATCACTTTCAGTTTAGTTCAACTCGTCGTGCGGTACGGCGCGTTTCGACTTGGTCCCATCGTGCGCTTAATTTGATCGGTTCGTTTGGTTTTTGAGTTCAAAGGCTTTTTACCGTCTCGGATTGAAGGAAAAATCGTATCGTGGAAATCATTATTGTGGATCGTAACGTTCCAGTCGTGGTTCACGGAAAAAAACCACTCATTTTCTGAGTTGAGTGAATTCGGCCGTTCAATTTCTCAATTTCGTTCCATTTCGTTCAACTGAGTGAATTAGTTGCATTGAGTGAAGTGAAGTTAAGGCACAATTCATTTTGTGGATTGTGGAAAATGCCTTTGAAATAAGATCTTTGTGGATCTTCTGAGATTACGATCATTATTCGATCGTCATAAATTTTACATCTTTTGTGAGTGCTAGATTAAACAACAACTAAAAAAATGGATATAACTCAATACCTTAAAGGAGATCATCGTGACTCGATATCTTCAACAAATTCCTTAGAAGTACCACCAACGCCTCCACCACGTACTCCGAAAAAAGTCTCATTTTCCGATGAGCTACCGAC
The DNA here is from genome assembly GCA_963966105.1 of Volucella zonaria. Taxonomy (NCBI): domain Eukaryota; kingdom Metazoa; phylum Arthropoda; class Insecta; order Diptera; family Syrphidae; genus Volucella; species Volucella zonaria. Next base: position 177,596,810 of record OZ014531.1, on the reverse strand, counting down.
GATCCCTGTTGATTCAAGTTCGGTAAAAGATGATGAAGTGATGAGTCCCATAAGTCATGTCCTTCAAAAAGCTGCAAGTTATCTAGAACAGCTTCATGGGACTCAGGATGTCGTGGAAAAAGTAGAATCTGTTGATCTTAAAACTGCCATAGAACCAATTGTGATAGAAGACTCGTTGCCAAAAGAGGTCAGTTTGGAAATTGAAACATCTCCGCAACCACCAGTGATCCCCATTACAGTCGAACATAGTCCCGCACACTTGTCTTCCGTGACTGTGGAGGATAGTCCTGCGGATTCGGCCCTTGAAATTAGGTCAGCGTCTATGGGGAAGCCCCAGATTCAAGAGATTTCGGAAGAAGAAAACCAGATTGTGGGATACCTGGATCGGTACAACGTGAACATGGATCCAAATTGTAGTTACATGGAGCTGGAGGTACGAAGGGAGAAAATTCGATGGCTGCTGATATCGGAGTGTAGTTTGCTCTTGGGCGATGGAAAACATACAAGAGAAGGATTTCGCAAGCTCCTTTTGGACGAAGTGAGTTTTAATTTAAGCAAGCTATTTATAAGGTCTATGTCCAGAAACATTTAAAATTCTTTAATAATGGGCGTGGGTGCCATCCCTTGTCTTACTGATTAAGAACTAATCCCCTTTTCTAAAATTGAATTTGCATACATCTCTATCGAATTCTACTGGATAACGAGTTTGAGATGTAAATTTTGTTGTCATCCTGTGTCTTCGGGCATTTGAAGTATTTCAAGTCTGTTTACGACTTTTGATATGCTAACATCCGAAACCGCATTCTAAGTGGTCTCACTACACAAGTTTGTTGATCAAGTCTAAAAATTACTAGCGGTATTCCGAGCGAGGGTTCATAATTTTTTTGTTGGTGGAAGTTCAAGGCTTCACCTCGAGTGCTTAACCAGATTTATTGGTTCCTTGTAAATGATTCTGAGTGCGCCGTAGCAATTCTGCAGCAGCGAAATGATGAAATGAAATGATGTTTTTGTTTAGGTTGGAGAATTCGATTCGTATCGATTGTTGCCTTGAATTATCTGTTGCGATTGCAGACGAAGAAGAGGTCCCTAAATTCACAGACCAGTTCTCTCGTCGTTTCTAGTCCTGGGTTTTAACTTACAAACATCACGAGACCTCTGATTCGATAGAGAGGGGGAACTTTAAAGCGGCACTGCAGGGAAGATCGCTGTTCGGCAGCTCAATCAACAAAGATGACCGGAGGCAGGTTGGCTTTTGCCAAAGAATGGGAAAGGTCATGAGAATCGAGTGTTATGGAGATGAAAAGCAACATTTCACTGCTATGCAGAGCGAATCAATTCATTGGGACGATAATAAGTAAACTTTTCGGCATGATCAAAACGAGGCGCGAGTAGCAATATTTAAGTTGAAAGCCAAATGACGACAGGTGAAGACTGCTTACCAGTAGATTTATTTCAGTATCTTTACAAAGTCCTTTCTGGGTGCTGCAGTCATAACCAGAGAACGGCATAAGTTCGCCGTTATGTCAGGTTGATTTCCCTATGAGGCAATACAAAGTACAAAGTGAGAAGCAGCCATCTTCTGGACTTCATAGTATTGAATTGGATTATCAACAATTTTAACCCATTTTTTGTTACAAAAGGCAGACAAGGAGTAATCGACTAAACCCTATCCGACAGGTACACTAAGGAAACTACCAGTTGGAAAGTAGTACCAGATATCAAAAGGACAATTAAAGCAGAAAAACATTGTTAAGGGAGGATGCGCTTTAAGCAGGGTATCTTGCTTGGAAAATCTATCAAATCCCTCCTATCTGCATAATAATATAGAACCGATGTGCACCGCCATGAAGAACTGCTGCAAATCTGCCGTTCCTTGCAGGAACTCAGGTCTGCAATGACTACCTCAGGAACTCGTAATACATTTCACTTTAAATTAATTTCAAAGAAGATTACAATTTAATATTTGAAACACTCGTTTCACTGAGTCAAGGTCCTCAAAAGGAGAAAGTCAGGCTGAATGGAAATACTTAGAACATCTGATAGTCCTGATGGTATACACTCAGTCAAAATCAGGTCACAACCAGCTTCTATTACGAAACGTAAAATCACAGATCAGCTGCCAACAACCCGCTGCAGTTAGTAATTATCATCGTTTGTAGGGACGAATTAAGCAATATTATTAACTACGCTGTTGCGTTTTTTGATGGCTTTAGGTCGCCTGGCACCGATGGTATATTTTCAGAAGATCAGCTGATTGCAACTCTGAAAAATAAACAGCAATTTGGCCGCATATCTTGACTGCAATGTGAAGAGATCGGTAAACAGGGTAAGCTTAAGTGATGGCATCCTGTCTCAACTGCTATGTGTATTGTGGTCGACTCTCTGCTTAAAGAGCTCAAGAGTCTCTGCACAGGTCTAGGGACTGTTTGGGTGAGTAGCCCTGGAGGTTGTCGAGGATTGGTGCATTAGAAATGTGCCTTTAGTCAAACTTCTTACAACCCTTCGGGAAAATAAGAAAGCTGCCTTGGTAACTCATCTAGTTCTCATTCGTTTCTCCAACAAACCTATGCAATAATATCCGTGTGTCATCCTCGATACAACCTGGTATATCTCGGATTTAACATGACTCCTTTAAGAGTAGACCGATCTTGCCGATGTCTTCCAAGATGCTGTTGTCTTTCTGGCAGAGTAAAAGAGCTCTGGACAAGGTATTGAAGTTATTGGGCTTATTACCGAAAGCAGGCTTAAGTCGGTTGTTTAGTGGAATAAGCTTGCAGGCAAATATGTCGCTGCCACTTTCCTAACCCTAAAAAAAAACAACCTTTTTCTCAGCTTCTACATGATCTTCCCAGTGCACAGCGTTGGTGAACCGATCTGTCCCTGATATGTACTCCTACATTTGATGATACACACTGAAAACCATCTTTCGTTCTTATGAGAACTGGTTTTTGGAACAACTAGCAGTGGAATTTTGATGACTTTGACACCAGACCTCTGGTTCCGTGGGTATAAGAGGTCGATGTACCTTGCATACAGACTTCGACAGGAAAAGAATGCAATTGAATTTACACGAATGGGTCCTAACACGAAGCAAACCTTGATGAACCATTCGACCACTTCCAAGATTTTTCAAGAATTCAAGACTAATCTGACCGCAATGAGGACTCGATTGATTTGTTATGTAGGGCCTAGATATGGACTTCCTAGGACTTGATTATTTGACAATCTGCTTTCTTGTCAGTGCATCTACAGGTAGTATGACTCAAAATTGGATGGGTTCAATGTCAAATGCAAAAAAGTGTGGAGGTCTCAAAACGTCTTGGATGCTTTGGATATGGATATCAGCACACAACCTGTAGCGGCGCAGGGAGGAAGCGACAAGGAGTGTGCTTCAACTGTGGACAAAGGGGTCAAACAAATTATCCAAAGTGCTAGCTTGGTGCGGATATAAAAACTCCACCATCAGCGTTGGATCATGTGACATATTCAGTTAAATGTCAATGTAAATCGTTTAGAGAAGCACGTGAAAAGGTGTAGAAAGCAGCTTCCAATGACCAGAATACTTCAAGGAAATCTTCACAGGAGTCGAACGACCGACAATATCCTGGTTAAAATCAGAAGTGACTGCGAGGAGATGTGGTTATCATCATCGAACAATATACGAACAAGAAAGGACCAAACTGGACGAAAGGAAATTCCCCATGAATTGCAATGTACTCATTCTAAATGAAAGGATCGACGAGCTTCGGCATAAACAGGAAAACTTGGAGGACTTTATGGCTGAAATCTAAAGGGAGATTCTGGTCGCCGGAGACCTCAAATCCAGAGCCCAGGAGCGGGGGATGTCAACCACAGACTCACGAGGAAGGTAATTACTCGAGGTGGCTGCGAGACGCTGGTTTAATCTTAGTAGGAAACTCACCCACGTTCAGGAGACCTGGATACGAAGGAACCATTCCGGATACCTTCGCGAGGGAATTAATATCTGCAAGAATAGGGAATTGGAAAGTTCATCGAAGACTATACGGGCACCGACCATCAATACATAATCTTCGATCTACGAGGGGATCAACGAGATCTAAATTGGATTCCAACACGAGCTCTGAAGTGCTTCTCACGTCTGTGATCGAAGAAGGAAAAGGTGCTGTGCTCTGACTTCAGGTGCTGCAGAAACAAAAGCGTCGCTGTCCCGAGTGTGTAACTTCAACAGAAACAGGGCCCCAGATGCCTGTAGCTGAGACGCTGAGTCACCAGGGGAAGCAGAAGACACGCTGAACCTATGGAAGATATTCTGTCGTAATTTAGATATAAACGATCCGAGCAAAAAACAGAAGTGAGAGGATCAGTGCTGAGGCATCAATAGTGACCTCTGAGGATTATGCAGTATAGGGATCCATCCTGTGACCTAACCTCTAGAACATCTAATACGATGGCATACTTCACATAGAGATGTCTAAAGATGCCTTCCTAATAGAGTACGCAGATGATATCGCCACGATGATTACGGAAAAAGACGCGAAAAACGTGCAAATGAAACTGAACCAGTTTATGAGACGCGTAAACTCCTGGATAGATGAACACGGTCTTAGCTACAGAAAAAACTCAGATAGTCCTTCTGACCTAGAAGAGGATCCCAACCATCGTAATAACAAGCAAGGAAGCAATGCAAATCTGAACTGACTACCAATACAAAACTCACCTTCTGGCAACAAACAAAATCCAATATCGGAACGAGCATCGAAGGTCTCAATGTCACTAAGTAGACTGATGATAAACGTAGGGGGCCCTACGGCCGCAAATGAAGGCTACTAATGTAAATCAACGTCATTCTTCTATATGGCTGTGAGATCTGGGCAGACGCACTTCGACCAAAAAGTACAGGAAGCAGATTGCAGCAGTGCAGAAATGCGGAGCTCTACGTGTACCGAACCGTGTCGGAACAAGCCGTCCTTTTAGTCGCAAGACTGACTCCTATCGATCTCCTAGCGGTGGAAAGGATGTACGTCTACGACGAAAAGGCTAAAATTGGATGGAAAGCGGTAATCGAGGAGGCAAAGGGGCGCACGGCAGTGGCAAGAGCATTGGCACTTAGGAAATCAGAGGACGATGGACTGCGAAGCTGATCAAGGAAGTGTCTAATTGGAATGGACCGAAATACGGCGAAGTAAAATATTACGTCACCCAGTTTCTCAACGAACACGTATATTTCAACCCTTTTCTTCACAAGATTACAAGATCGGTAAAACAAACACTCAGTCGGCCATAGGTGATGCAAATCACACTTTTTTCCGTTTGCAGGAGGAAGCTCATCGGAAGAAATCGGCCGAGAAAACAGTCAAAAAGATGCTACCGACCGATCAGACTTGGAGCCAAATTGTTTCCTTTGTAAGAGTCACACTCAGGGCAAAACGACAAAACAGGACACAAATATACCTCGGACAGGCTGATGAAAACCTCACAAGATGATAAACATTAGAAAAGAAAGCCCTCAAAGGGGAAAGGAAATGACACCACTCTGAAGTAATGCGAAAGCCGGTCCGAAGTGGATGGTGTCAAGATGAAAGGGGTTGGTGGTTTTTAGAGGGTGAGAGTCGCACAGTACTTGAAGCAGAATGGAACTGCTTCTTATAGTTATTAGCTTTTCCACCATCCCGTAACCAAAAAAGAAAAAACAAAAGATAGGTAGTCTGACTTCTTATGAAGCAAGCATATAAGCGAATGGTTTTGGAGGTCTAGTCTCTTTAGCGGACAACACTGTAGACTGATTATAGATTGTTTAACAAGCATTTGCTTTATACTTAACTGCACAAGACTCAAGGAACACTAACTCTTGTTTACTGTGAGGGTGATGATGACATCATAAAGTGCTTTCTCTGCGAATATCCAGCTTACACTCGAATCAAGTTGCATACACATACTAGGTGTTGACGGTTTGGTACTTTTTCACTGAATCCGTTCCAATAAACCGTATTTCTTTTTAGAAGACTGGGATGTTACATCAAAATGAAAAATAAAATGAGCTCTTTATTCGAGGTCCTATGGATGAACACAGCCATACTCATTTAAGAATTAGCCTATCATAATTTCGGGAACTGCTGATCTGAGCCCTATGTTGCTATGAGCTCGAGTCTGACTGAGGAAGTTAATGAGCTCCTTTACTGCTTTACTACTTCTTTACTTGCGTTTTAAATGTAACATTGTCTAGACTAAATTGGCCTTCAAGGGCCGAAAAGTTGAACACGAGAGCCACATGGTCGTATCAATACCTACTGTCCAGGCAGCTTATCCAAATGCCCACTAACTTTCTAACTCCTAAATTAAAGTTCAGTAAAAATTTGCAACACTTCTTCCCTTGCGTGGGACCAATGGAAAACATCAATATTTAGCGATATAGTGGAGTTCAGAAATCAAGCGTCTTTCTGACTTCTGAGCTGAACTAGACATTTAAAACCCTGAATTACTAGCTATCAGAAAACATTGCAAGCTGATCGGTCTAAGGACGCTACCAAATCCCTCCGCTCAATAACTACATCATCCAAACCAGGAGGGTAATGTAAGGACGAGTTTAACTTGACAAGCAGTAAATTCGGCACTTTAACACTCACTGGATGTAGAATTTTGCTCTCCTATTGGTATGGTAAGGGATTAGCTCTGCATTCTCTCAACTACAGGCGGAAACATAAGTGAATTATATCAGCTAGAAAGACATAGCCGACCTTAGATATGAAACGAACACATGACCGCGTAAATAGAACTCTAATCTCGGGTTGGAGCTTTCAATTAGTAATACCTACTGGCCCATTGGCACTTATTCTGCCAAACTGGGTATCTCAGGTAGTTGGAACTACCACGGGCAATAGAATATTACTTTGTCGGACTTTTCAGATAACAAATTCTGCTATCAGTTCTTCAGTATCATTGTTCTTCTCAAGTCGGCTGAATGGGTTTAACAATATACTCGTTGAGTTCCTATATATGTCACTTGAGCAGTTCCATCAAAGCGATGTAATTGCACTATTTACGGAAATCCTTCATTATACATATTATAACTAATTGCAACAAAAAATATAAAATCTACTGCAGAATTAATTTATAGGAGGTCGAATTCTTATAAGCCTTCGTAAAAATGCTTTATGCAGCAGAAAATACTTTGAATAAAGCAATAGCTATATTTTATTGAGTCTACAAAAAAAGCTATTTGTAATATTCACTTATATGGACATTCGTAGTTAACTTGAAAATTTGATTGGATTAATTTATTTCAAATAAAAAAAAAATGAATATTTATCATTTACTGAGCGCGAAAAAACCTTGGCCATAATACATCACATTTTTAACTTTCAATTAATTTGATTTTAATTAAAAAATTGCTTATGTGCAAAATCAAATAAGAGATGCTAGCAATATTATTTGCAACAAACATTAAACAACAAAAATGAAAATAAAAACAAATTGCCGCAGATGAGATTACTGACCGAGGTTTTGTGATTGTGATTATAATTATCTACAATGTATTGTACACATGCACCTTCACTTTCTTCTTCTTTTTTTAATGGCATAAGTACGAGTATGTATCGAGGTATCTGCATTGCTACTGCAGCACATGTGGAGTTTGGTGGAATTCGCGGACCTAGAGCAAGCCGCTCTATTCTGGATCGCCTCGTGCTGACGTGTTTCCATTTGAGTGGTTCAAAGATTTTTCATTCGACTTCTTCTTCGAACTTCGGCTGCAACTTGAGCCTCTGTTTCTTTTTGGAACGGACGAACTTCCATGAAAGTGGCAAAATCAACTGACTTACTTAGCCTGAAGTTTGCCCATCATTGGCGTCTGCACAAGAGCGTACATCTCAATGGATCACTTTTCTTCATACCGGTCACGTCACGTCACGTCGCTGTCATTTCTTTGTGTTTATCGTACATTGTCTAACATTACGATTTGTATTGCAAAATGTATATGTGGGCTAAAAAGAGAGAGCTTATTTCTTTTAATCGCTTTATTCAAAATCAAAATACCACAACAATTTATAGTTCAATCCAATTTAATCCAACTATTTCTCACTTTTATCAACGACCCTGCTTTATTTAATTTTTTACTTTAACAGCTTTATCACTACTATTGGTCTACCACATGAAATGTCCGATTTTATGGTTAAAATGGAAAGGCCAATATTATTTTTCCGTAAATTTTTATTCAATCAAAATAGGATCCGTTGGCATCTATGACATTCTTCCAACGTGATACAAGGTCAAATATGCCTTTTTCGTAGAAGTGCTGACTTTTTGAGGCAATAAAATCTTCAAAAGCTTTTACGACCTCTGCTCGGTTCCGGAAGACCTTCTGCCCGTTAAATGAATATAGATTGCGGAAAAGATGGTAATTCGTTCTGGAAATATCAGGAGAGTACGGTTGATGCGAAAGAATTTCAAATTCCAACTGCAACAGTTTTTCCGCCGAAGACATGAAAATTGTCACCATAATCTTTTTTGGGTCAAGATCGGGCTTGGGGGTGTGTTTTGGTTTTTCATCTGCATCCAACCACTGCCCAGATCTCTTGCGATTATCATACAGTATCCACTTTTCTTCACAGGTGACTATCCGGTGCAAAAACGGTTCAGTTTGGTTTCTTAATGTAAGCGATGCGCAGATTTCCAGGCGAGGTAGTTTTTGGGATTCGTTCAATTCATGGGGTACCCATTTATCGAGTTTCTTTACCTTTCTTATGAGAGAAAGGTGTCGACTTATTGTCATTGGGGATACCCCCATGCTTTGTGCTATCTCCCGCAACGATTTCTTGGGTTCGCATCCACCGTTGCTCTTAAAACATCGTCGTCATCTAACGTTTCCGGCTTCCCACGTGGTTAATTTTCGAGGCTGAAATCTTCCGAATGGAACTTTCCAAACCAACGTAGAACTACACGTTTATCGCTACATTCTCAAATGCGTAATTAATGTTTTTCATTGCCAATGACTCATTCTGTCCCATTTTAAATTCGTAAAGGAAGAGGGTTCGAACTTGAACTGCCGACAGCATGGTAAATAACTAATAGAAAAAAAATAACAGTACTTGTAACGAACCCTAAAATCCTCATACGTCAAGAACATGCACCGATTTATTTTATAAAAAAAAAAGAAAATCTAACGTTCTGGCACAGATGTTCACTCGAGAACTTCTTATTTCCGACTGAGCGAAAATCGGACATTTCATGTGGTAGAACCCAATATTTATCACTTTTATCAACGATTTTGTTTTACTTTAACCACTTTATCACTACTATTAATCCATTTTTCAAATTAAATTTTGGAACTGATTTCATCTCTGCTCGGCGCAGGTATTCATGCACCCTGCCATCTTTCGAGAACTTTCCGTAGCTATCTATACTTCTTTCCATGTTTCGGCAACTTTCGATATCAATTGTCAAAGAGCTTTTATTAATTTTCCATTGGATAAGGATGGTGCCTGTAGTCGTTTATAAGTGGCCAGGTCTTTTGAAGCCGCAGACTATTTTTCCGTAAAATTTGGATTGCGTCACATGTGCACTTACCTTCCACAAGGTCGAATTGACTGCCATAGAGATGATTTATTGCATTGCCGACTGTCAAGATCTCTCACTTATATTTTCGATCAGTAGTCGCAATTTTTCGTGTCACCTTAGCCTATAGACGGGGTGGTCCAAATACAAGTTTCTCTTTAAAAATAAAATAAAATTAATAATCAATTGTTTTCGCTTTATTAGAAAGAGCAAATATTCCCATTAGTTACTGAAATACGATTTTATTCGTATGATTGCCTCGACTGGCTTCGCAGTAGAGCGCGTCCGGTCAACCCAATTTTCCAAGACCTTGTTGCTTGTTTCTGGCTCTATCTCACGAATGACTTGGACAATATTCGCTCTAAGAGCTTGAGTCCTTTCTGAATTGTCCGTATAATATCGATTTTTAAGGCCACCTCATAAAAGAAGTCTAATAGGGTCAAATCGTAGCTCCGAGGCGGTTGATAACAAGATTACCGAAATTAGAGCGCGGAGTGCCATCATGCTGAAATCAAAGATCGCCCAAGTCTATGTTTTCAATTTCGGCCTACAAAAATTTGGTAACCATGGCTCTGTAGTATTCACCGTTGACCGAAATGGAGTTTCCAGCATCATTTTTGAAATAAAATGGGCCAATGATGCCACCACTCCAAAATCCGCACCAAACTGTCATTCTCTAGAGCTCTTAAAGATCTTAATATACATAAATTCGCTGGTCCAGATGGTATACCTGCCCCTCGTTTGAAGACGTGTTCTTCCTCGCCGGCATAACCATTGCGGAAGCTTTTTCATCAATTCTACTCTTCCGGACCCTTTCCGAGCAGATGGAAAGATGGAAAGCATTTGACCACCCCCTCCCTAAAGAAGGCGAATCTTCTTCCTTCTCCTTCTACAGATCCATTGCACGTACGTCCCTTCTTTCCGAAGTCACGGAAGTGCTTATAAACCGTCAGCTTTGAAACACGAAGATTTTTTAATGACCGGCAGTACAGTTTTCGTAGCAACAGGTCCGCTTGTGATTTGATGGCATGCCTCACCGAAAAGTGGAACCAAAACGTACATCAATCTGGCGGAAGCAAGATAGTTGCACTTGATATTTCTAAGGCACTTGACAGAGTTTGGCATCAGGCTCTTTTGCCGAAAATGCGTGCTTTTGGGATCAATGACTCTCTTCTTCAATGGATTAGAAATTATCTTTCGGAACGCTCAATTCAAGTTGTCTTGGACGGTTTCAAGTCTGATATTCCCAAAATAAATGCTGGTGTGCCCCAGGGCTCCGTTCTGTCTCCGACACTCTTTTTAATTTTCATCAATGATCTCTTGTCTGCTACCTCTAATCCAATATATTCCTTTGCTGACGACAGTACTCTCTGCTTTTCATATTCGTTCCCGGACTCACGTCCCTACTCCTCGGCAGCAGCATATGTTAAGCTCATTAAATTCCGATATCAACAGCATAACCAATTGGGGAACTATCAATCGAATGGAATTTAATGGTTCCAAAACTCAATGCTGTCTGCTGTCATTAAAGCGAAATATAAACACCCAGCCATTATCCATGAATTGCACTTGCATCGTCGAAACCGATAAACTTTCCATTCTCGGTATCTGTGTCAGTGACAACTTACGTTGGAATGACCAGATATTCGGTGTCGTCAAAAATGCTGCGAAATGTTTAGGTTCCGTCAACCGATGTAAGAAATATTTTACCCCCTCTGATCTGGTCTCAATATATAAGGCATTCATCCGCCCAAAATTGGAAAACAATGCCTAGATCTAGTCAGGTGCTCCTAAAACATCTCTGCACCAGCTAGATAGGATTCAAAATCGTGCGATTAAACTCATTGGTGATACTAATGTCAGTCAATCAATTGACACCCTCGAACACCGACGAAATGTCTCCTGTCTCACTCTGTTTTAACGCTATTTCCACCACCAGTGTTTCATTGAGGTCGCAAGTTGCATTCCGCTCATTCAAACTTTCAACCGTAACACCCGTCTCGCTATAAATTCTCATCAGTATATCGTCACGCCCATTTTCGGACGTACTCTAAAATATCATGATTCACTCCTAAGCCGTACAGTTCGCTTATGGAATGTCCTGCCGATCTTTGTATTTTCTGGTCGTTACAGCTTACAAAAATTTAAAAACAATGTACATCGGTGCCTGTCCTTCCTTCCTAAATTTCCTTCGCCCACGCTGTGTACAAACATTTTAAGGGTACAAAAACCGCTTGAGTACGTGCTCGTTATAATAAAAAAAATGGATGGATGGATTGGCTTCTCGGCAATCATGTGCGGGTTTTCCGATTCCCAGATGCAGTAATTTTATTTGCAATCAAAGCCACCGAGGGGAAAATGCACCTTGTTAGAAAAAATGATTTTTTGGCCAAATTCGAGCTGCTCGAGCTCGAGGTCCAAATTGAGAAGCGATAACAAAGCGGCTGGTCATTTGTCTTCAATTGGACTTTGTAAGGGAATAATCCGAGATCTTTGCGCAAAATTCTCATCTGCCTGGTCCGTGAAATGTTAAGTCTTGGAAATCGAAGGTGAGCCGATGTTTCTGAATCAAAAACGCTGGACCAGAACCGCCACATTCTCATTGGTACGTGCCGTGCGATGACGGGGACCGTGAGTAGTCCGTAAGCAAGCCAGTCTCACGAAGTTTTCACAAACTCTGTACAGCAGGCGCGGTGGGTGCTTCAGTACGGCCAAAACGTTGCTTAAGCGTAAAGCAATTTATTTCGCTTTTGATTATTTTTTTGAATAAAATGGTTAGGTATTTACATTTGGAGGGTATGTGATCCATAAAATCTGGAGCTTCCTCTACGGGCGCCGCAACCGAGGAAATGGTGTTGCGCGGTAATTCTTCGTAAAGTAACGCATTAAAGTTAAATCTATTACAAATTCTATATTTAAGCCGATAAATCTCTTCCGATTAATCACCGTAAAATAGACTGTGAAAATATTAGCTCATTTGCCTGTTCTATTTCCTATCACATGCTTATGGATTGTAAAGGTACCTTCTATAATTCCTGATTTAGTACCTATACTGCTATAGCTACCGCTTTCTTCGTTTCTTTTTCGCAACTTTCATTGTATTAGGCAATACACACTTTATGGGATTTGCCATTTCCGCTGTATATAGTTCAAGCTTGAAAGGCCTCCATTTTGACTCTTACAGATTTTAAATGTCTCATCGTTCCAACATGGATTTACCGTCCCGAGTTGGCTCTTTCCGAACGCTGAAGATCCTGCGAATGTGCTCTTTAAATTTCGTGGGCAGAATTTAAGACACACTCGACAAGAAGGAATACGCGCTGGGCATGGTCATCCACATTGCGGGCGGTTTCAACAACGTACCTTTTGAGAGTATGCGTAACTCGGCCAGCACTGTCTGACTTAACTATGTTTAGTAATTAGAGTAATGCTGGTGAATAGAACTCTGATTCCGGATGGCAGATGAAGAAAAAAGGGTTCTTTCAGGTCGGCATCCTATCGCCACCGCTATGAAGCATGTCATGCTCTAAAACATAGATAGCTCTATACGTGATGAAGGCTCTAGAAATGGACTTTCCTCAAGACTGAGATTTTTATTTCACGAGCAGGAGTAGGCTAATTACGAGGATAGTCCCAGAAATACCCGACCTAACAAAGAAATCTGAAGATAATCAATGGAAATTGATGAAACTGTCTTCGCCTTTTTTGGAGGCGATTCTCCCCTTTGAGTCCATTGTTTTGACTGTTCCTTCGGCTCGGGTGTGAAGTGATGTACCCATGTTTCATTCATGGTTAGAATCGACGCAAAAACTCGGCTTTATTGCTGTGAAATTTCGCCAAACACTCGATTAAAACATCCTTACGACGCTGCTCTTGGGCACATCTTTCTCATCTCCAATTTTTCAGTCGACATGCGATGTACAGCGCTTTTTGAAATGCCTACCATATCCGCTAATTCACGCAATTTCAATCGACGGTCATCCAATACCATTTTGTGGATTTTTTTCAACATTTATAGTGAACTCACTTCATTTGATCGACCACTCCGATGTTCGTCTCGGCAACTGATACGGCCTTGCTTATTTTATTGTAGCCAACCAATATTTTATTGTGCTAAACTAACTAGCAAACTCCCCCAGAGTAGAATTCTATGCCGCTTTGATGTTGTTTGAATTGAGGCCTTTCAAATGAATATTGTATCACATAACGATGACCCATTTTTCCATATTTAAAAACTGATTGAGTAAGTTCACTATTGATGGCTGCCGAACAAATACTAAAAAACATAGCGTCGTCAAACTTCAAATTTGAGCTTTATAAGGTCGGTACTTTCTACAATTGTCATTCTTTTTAAACAACAAACGCATCTAGTGCTAAAAAGCATAATCATATCTGCCATTGCTTACAACGCACTGATGAGTCTCCCTCCCCTTGATATTCATATCATGTGATGCACTCTCAAAACTGTCTTCCCATTGGAGTTTTGAGTAGTAGAGTCTTCACGGATAGCTCCAAACCTGACCTGCGATGTGCCGCTAGTTCCTTTTCTGAGAACGGCAACCGTAGATTTCATTCCTCGTTCCGAGGGCAGATATTCGCAATACTGAATTCAATAAAGTATATTTGGAAAATTGGTGGAGGGAATGAAGATGTCTGTAATTGCTCTCATCAAAGGAAATCGGGAATTCAAGGTTTCTCTGAATACAGTCAGGAGGCTGAGTTCACTGAGCCTCTTTTGGGTGTCAACTTAAGAAATGACATTGCGCGTCGAACCTCCTTGGCAAGGTTCAGTGGAAAGTTTCTTAGAAAACAAATCAGTGCTAGGACTAAATACGATTTCAGTTTGCGCATCTATCAACAGTTGAGTTTTTGTAGACACACCATAACTGCTGTTGTCATGACTCCTCGTATTGCTGGCGAACTAGACGAATGTTTTTTTTTCTGTAAAGAACTTCAGTGGTTAGGTTACTCTAGAGACCGTAAAAATAGACTTTTTTCAGGAAATATATAAAATAAGTAGTTTAAAAAGGCAGAAGTTTATTGTACATATGATTGACTGTAAAACATAAGACATGGCGGCTGTGCAACGTTTCTTAGATGATCTCTCTTTTTTGGAAGGGTCTACGGCCGAACCAACGCTCCTGTAAATTTTGAATTATGATGATTCACTAAATTTTTTTGATATATTGATTGATGGCGCACTCCAAAGGCAAACTTGCAAAATTCGCAGAAAAATCGCCAGAAAATTGTTAATAACAAATGAAGTATGCCATATAAAAAAAGATCCTATGTACTTATTTGGACAATATATTTTTAAAGCTCTAGTTAAAGTTTGAAGTGAATTGGTTGAAAATTGTTCAAGTTATGGGTGCGGCCAATTTGGGAAATGCAGTTTTGAGATAAACGCGTTTAAGATTTTCAATTATAGAAAGCCTACCTGGCGCCTTTACACTATACTTAGAAAAACAAGTACTTCGAAATATTTCCCTACCACAATCTTTTGGGATATCATTTTTTAGGTCCTAATAAAAAAAAATCGATTTTTTTGAAAATCCTAGAGTGGCGTAAGTCTTTAAAATTTCAAGTTATAGAAAGTCATGAAAAATGTTGCAATACCTTTGATCCGCGATGCCTGCACCATACAATTGGTCTTCTAAATTAGAGTCCGGCTCTTCCATTTCTTTACTATTGGGTTTTAGTGGGATCCTCCACTCTTTTGTAGCTTCAGACAGCGACCTTTCTGCAAGCTTTACGCGGTCTTTGTCAATCTCCAAGCATTTCGTAGCTGTTCGGGCAGATATCTAAATCAATCGCTTTCATTATGTGCACAATTGAGGCAAGGCCGTCATTATACCATGTAAATTGCAATATCCATAGCTTTACCCAACACAGTTTTACCACTAGAAATGGATTTTGGGGCCAACAACTTTCATTATAGTTTTGAGTATAACCTCCGATGCATCAAATAAGAAGATCGTCTCTGACCAATTCTTCGTAGACAGGCTTGATAGCTTCCTACACTTCAATTGGAAGAGCTGGCTTCTGTTTGTACTCAACCAAACTATTTGTAGCTTTAGCCTTCTGCCAAGAGCTCCATGAATCCTCTCCGATCGGAAATTTATCGTGCTGCGGTTTTGCATCAAGAAATAATTTATGATCGAGTGCAGCCCATATACTGTTTCTCATGTTTTCAACTGAATCACAGTTTCCACGAATGGCTAATCCATAATAAATAGAGAGTTCGTCTATTAGTTTTGCCGTCAATTTGCCCCTTCCTTTTGCATTCTTTTTCAAATTACGTAGCCGGGTACCCATTCGCTTTTGAACGTGATCTATACACCCTTTCCTGAGTACTGTGACATTCTCATAGGTTTTAGCATCAATAATGCCTTTAAAAATCTTAGAATCACCGTCACCAATATTACGAGTGTATTTTACCTGGTGCAAAACTTCAGATCGCTGAAACATCTCAATAACTGCATCGACCTCCATTTTTCCTGCTGTTCCATCGTGATTCACATCGCAGTTATCTCTATGGATTTGTGCCCATTCCGTATATTCTTCGGTATCTTCTTTATTCTTCCAGTACTAACAAACCTTAAATTTTTTTCGCGGATGCACATACTAGCATCTATTTCATTTGGTGCCTCTAACCCGTGTCGATTCAGTGGCTTTCTTCCAGATGTTTTCGGTCTCTTGCTCTATGTACGTGTTTCTTATGCAAGTTTTTAACCACGATACACCTTGTCACTCATTATAAAAATGCACCAATAGCACTCACAAAACAAATAAAAAAAGTTAGCGCACTCATCGATAAAAAACAAAGCTTCTCAAATATCGAATGTGTCATTGTACGAAACTGAATGAAACCGACGTTTCTAAAGGCGAATCAAGAAATAGTCGGAACACGTGGCAAATAATTTCAAAAACAACATACCTATCCTAGTCGCCTAAAATACCGTCCCTCGTGTCGGTCATAAGAGGCTCGCTGCCTACCTGGCTGCCCTCTGGCGGACAGAAAGCGATAGAAAAATGTTTGGCCTCAGTGGGAGACTAAATTATTAGTGTAAATTAATTTGGTGTTGTATTGAGGCAACCAGTCATCTCACGAGATTTTAGGTGCCTGGAAAAGTCTTTCGAGCACGGCTGGTATTAATCCCCGAGCCGTCCGATTGGGAAGCCAATACACTACCACTTGAGCCATGGCCACTCACATGTGGTTCTGTGTGGCCGATGTTTCTCAGTGTTCAGCGACTTTTCTGTTGTCGTTCAATTGGAAGGACTGTAGACTGCTTACTGGCGACGCAAGAGGGCGCTACGCATTACTCTACACTTAGCAGCTTAGTACAAGGCATATGGAAGTGACAAAATATCCTGCGTCATTTGTTATGACAGTGATGAGAAGACTGGGAAATACAACCTCTGTATGTGTCTGGCCTACGCTCGCATCACGCTGCGGGTAATCGGCACTAATGTAGGGGTGCTGATACTTAATCACTGAAGCGTTTACTCATCTTTCTACGAAAGACGGGGTAATTTCAGTTAAAGGAACATATAAGGTGTGCAATACAGTAGTTCGCAGTCTGAGTACTCCTTAGGCTCCAAAATCCATATCCCCATCGATAGCACTACGGTTGTTGTTAAGTACCACCTGCAGTATATAAATCTTTACTTTGTACTCATATTTTTTTATTTCGATTTAACAATCGAGGTAGAAGTGAGGGATTCTGTATATTGTTCTATTAATTATGTTCCTCTGCTAATTGCTTTAAAATCATATTTTAATCGATACAATCAATCGGAGAGGACTGTCACATATTTAAGACAATTACAAGTGTTTAGAGAGTATCTTGGCAAACACTAAGGATTAATAATTTGTGAATCTTTTAACAGTATATGCCATATTAAATCAAAACCGGCTATTAAACTTTAAGTCGTATGTTAATTTCTACTCAGTGAATTCTTATTAACCATAAAAATAAAACAAACTAAATCAAGTTTATTAATATCCTCTAGCAATAAAGACCATAACGAGTTTCGTTTGAAAGAACGAGTTCTATTTATCTGCTGTAAAATCTGTCCCCAAATCCAACGCTTTGATATGCAAATACGGGTATCTTTCAGAAAAAGCCATTAAAATTGGGGAGAACTAAACAATTATACAAATTGATGAATTTAAACGAAATTTATTGAATTTTCTCCAAAGGGAAAGTCAATACGCACTCATGAATATGTGCATAAATTTTTAAACACAGGAAAGATAGAACGTGGGAAGTATCAATTCAACTGGTAACTGGATGTGATGTGCATTATCAGATTTCACTTTCAGAGAAGGTGTTATGGTCTTCTTAAGAAAGTTACTACAAAAGACTCAATGGACCTTACTAACACCGGATCATTAGTCGTGACTTAAAAAAGGTGCTGGCGTTTATTGCCATCTGCACATTACTATACTGATCATTGTATGACTGGAATTTTGTTTAGTAATTGGAAAAGTGGAAGGCCTGTTAATTAAGAAAAGGGTTAATTTCTTTCTTCTTAACAATGAGTTACTCTCTGAAACTTGGGAAGAAATCTATGTGAGAAGTAATGCCTCCAAGGCGTATGACTGGTTTTCAGGATTTCGTACTCACTTATACGGCGCTGTGTCCGGGTAACTGGCTCCAGTTACGCGCTCCAAGCTGGTTGAGGTCCTCTTCCACTTGCGCGCGCCATTTAAAGCGAGGCCTTCCTCTACTGCGTTGTCCCTCCGGATTAGAGTCGAATATTCGCTCTATATGTTCCAGCCATCTCAAACGCCCAATGCGCAGTTTTTTGACCACGTCGATGTCGCTGTACAGCTCGTAAGGTTCATCGTTGAATCATCTCCTCCAGAACCCGTCAACGCATATGGAATCAAATATTTCACGAAGAGTTTTTCCTTCAAAACAACCAAGGATTTCTCTGCTTTAGAAAGGGTCCATGACTTGGAACCATACAACAGAACTGGGATTACAAGGGTCTTATGTTCGGGAGAGGGCCTTACTACACAGTTTCTCAGCCCAAAGAAACAGCGATTGGCAAGAGCTATTCTTCGTTTGATTTCTGAAAAGATGTCGTTTGCAGATGTGATAGTAGAGCAGAGGTAGACAAACTCCCTTACTACACTAAAGTTATAGCTGCCGATTGTGACATTCTGGCCGATTCGTCGATGTTGTATGTCCCTTCTTGTTGACAGCATGCGAGTATACTTTGTTTTACCCTTGTTTATCGCTAGACCCATTTTTTCCGCTTCGGTTCCTATAATCGTAAACGCACCAGTGACAGCTCTTTGTGTTCTAACAATAATATCAATATCGTCGGCATATGCAAGCAATTGAAAAGACTTTTGAAAGATCGTACCTCGTGAGTTGGATGGTGAGTTTTCCACAATTCTTTCAAGTACGATTCTGAAGAAGCCACATGACAAAGCGTCGCCTTGCTTAAATCCTTTCTTGACACCAAAGGTCTGGCATAAAGGTCGATACAGACCTTGATACAGCAGCGAGTATTCTCCATCGTCAGAAACGGAAAAGTTTGGTAGGGATGCCAAAACTTGACATGGCTCTGTATGGGTCGTCTCTGTAGATGCTGTCATATGCGGCTTTAAAATCGATAAAGAGGTCTGAACTTGTTGGGTTTTTTCCAGGATCTGCCGTAGTGTGAATATTTGTTCAATTGTGGACTTACCGGGCCTAAAACTACTCTGATTGGGTTCAAACAAATCGTTGACAAATGGTTTCAGGCGCTCGCATAATACGGCAGACAAGATCTTATATGCGATGTTTAGGAGACTGATACCTCTATAGTTGGCGCAGCTTAGAGGGTCTCATTTCTTGTAAACCAGCCAAACGATGCCGAGATTCCATTCATCAGGCATACATTCGTCCGACCAAATCTTGGAAATTAGTTGGTGTATGCTCTATACCATGTCATCTTCGGCCGGTAGGCCGCCCGGCCCGGGAGCCTTGTTCGACTTCAGTTTAGATATTGCTATCCTCACTTCATTTTGGTCGGGTAGACGGAATTCTTGACTTGTATCGTCAATATTGAATGGTTCACTCTGCCTGACAGAGGAATTTGTGTCGTTTTCGCCGTTTAGCAGTCTACAGGATTGGTTTTTCCAAATCCACGGCACAGAGCGCTGGAGCCTTATTAGTCTGACACGCTCTTTTTACCTTTTGGTAAAAGTTCCGAACATTATTCCTGGAGTAGCACTTCTCTATTTCCTCGATCGCGCACTTCTCATGCTCTTTCCTTTTTCTCCGGAGAAGCCGATGTTCTTCCCTCCTCTTTTACTCCTAGAGCTCACGAGCAGCTCTTGTTCTTTTGTGCAGCGCCACTTTGTAGGCATGTTGCATTACTGCAAATGCTCGCCGGCACTCTTCATAAAACGAGGGGTTTCGCGGCTATGGGCGGGTGAAACCCAGCATGTTAGTTGCCACATTTCTGATGGCTTCTCGGTATCTAAACCAATGGTCTTCAGCCCTTGATGCTGCCTGCAAGGACTTCTCGAAAGGTTGAGGGATGCGCGATCGGCGAAGGGTCTGTCGGCTTGTTGCGATTACAACCGTTCAACGTTAAATCTCCCTCATAATATTTCCCTGTTGTTGTGGCGTCTGAGATATCGGTAGACGTACCTTGGCCGCAACTATGTAATGGTCCGAGTCTATGTTGGCCGCTTGGAATGTTTGGACATGTGAAATATTTGAGGAGTGTCTTACGTCGATCGCGACATGATCAATTTGGTTGACAGTTTGCTGATCTGGTGTCTGCCATGATCCCTTGTGAATATTGAGATGAGGAAACCGTGGGCTTGCTATAGTAACGTTATGTCAAGCAGCGAAATCGATTAGGCTAAGTCCGTTTCCAGACGTGGTGTCATGCTCCGATTGTGCTACCAAAGTTGTCCTCCTTTCCAATTTTGGCATTAAAGGCGCCTACTACAATTTTAACTTCAAACATCGGACATTGCTAGTAGGTGTTGGCGACGAGCTTGTAGAAACTTTCTTTATTAGCATCGTCCTTCTCCTCTGTTGGATTGTGAGCGCATATAAGGGTGATGTTAGCGAATTTACCTTTCATACGGATTGTTATAAGGCGTTCAGTATCGAAGTGTTGAAGCTCAAGACTTCTTGCCTAAGTCTGCCGCTTACAACAAATGTGCATCCATATAGACACTGTTTGTGTTCCCCATAGCAATCACCATAGTAAGCATCACAGTTTTTAATCTTTCTTTTCCTCGGCTCATTCCACTGCACTTCCTGGATGGTGGTTATGTCTGCTTTATAGCAGTCTACGGCCTCCGCTAATTGTTTGGCTGCACGCGGCCTGTTCAAGGTCCGAACATTCCATGTGCAGATCCGAAAGTTGTTGTCTTTTGTTCATTTTGCAGGGTCGTCAGCAGTGAATCCGTCCTTATCTGAGGCTATCAGTCGAGTCGTTAAAACTAATTGTTTACGTGGTTGGGCAGTTAACCCCACACATTTGTGATTTCTACAAATTTATATTAACAGTTTTACCTATACAGCTATTTGTAAAAAAGTGAAGTAATATATTCGACATACTTAGACGAGTGATTTGACGCATCCGCATAAAAAATAGTCCAATGGCGTCTAATCGTGCAATCTAGCTGGCCACTTCACCGGTTCAAAATGAGACCGGCACTCTACGCATACAGTTAGGTGTCTTGACGTCCTGTAGCGTGAAGTTGGTGCGAAATTTGGTCACTATGGCTTGAATTCCTTGCTCAGTAGATCGTTTATGACGGCTGTAAAATGGTCGAAGTGCGCGAAAAACATTTTTCACAGAACACGAATTTTGGTAACAAAATTAAATAATTTGTAAGCGTTATTCGAGTGCAAGTCTTTATTGACTTTGACACATGCCACGAATCACGCGAGAGCTCTCAAAAATAGGGCACTGGAAAAGCAAACAGCAAAAATATCACCCTTTATTTGCTGCACTTTTGGGTTTTCCGACTGCGTTGCAATTTAGGTTTAAACCACGGACACAACCACAGCATCATAGTGATTTTAGAATGGGGCCTACCTCTACTGATTATAGAAGCTGGAACCGAAGATCCAGGGGCTCCTGACTCCCATAGTACAGAATTAAGCCTCTGTCGGGCTATCAGTGAGAGCTCTACAGATAACTTGTGTCGACTGGCCGCTTGGCGTTCAAATATTGTCGCTGGTCAAATGCTATGTACATCAGTCGCCACTCTGATATTCTTTTGCATAAGACCAACTTTGCTCTCCCCCGTTTTTTACCAGAATATGCCACTGAAAAGACGTAGTTTGTGTAATTAGGCTTCTATGGATAAATACGAAAATCGTTCCACGGTATTTTTTCCAATCAGCCTTTGTCTGTTTCCGGATGTGGTGTCATTTATGTTACCCATTCTGATATCGAGTTCGTCAACAGCATCATTATTAGGGCACTGCTCCTATGATTTCTTTAGTAACTCGTAGAAGCCTTCCTTGATATCATAGGTTTTCTGCTCTGTTGGAAAATGTGCTAATGTTAGGGTTATCTGGGTGAATTTGGCTCGGATACAAACTGTTGTCGGTCTCTCGCTTATGACTATGTTTACAGTACACGATTTTATGTTGTATTTTTTGATTTTTTTTTCTTATTCCGATGAATTCCGTCGCATTGGATACCAGTTATATGAGCCTTAAAAACCTCCATTCACCCTCCAAGCACTAGGTCTATTTAGAGTTCTCATACACTTAATGTGAACCTTCTTGTCATATATGCAGTTAAATTCATTTCACGCGAGGCTGTTTTTTCTTTTAATCTTACAGAATGTGAGGTCTAAGTTCGGCGTAGTCCTTGAAAAAGGATCTGGCGGTCCCTGTAATTTTAGCCGTGCAACATCAAACTTCCTCACAGTATTTTTTTGCTTTAGACTGTTCGGGATATCCACACTCGTATCCTAACTAAAAACACAATAAAGTAGTGCTCATGAAGCATTCGATCACGTGTCGAAGACTCAAGCTATCTTGGCAAAGCCTGAGGTCAGACAAATCCATATCCCTTGGCCCGTGGCCCTTGTCGTAGTACCTATAAGTTGCAGTTTTTCATCCTCTAATTTGTACTTCTTACAGCAGTCTAGTACCTCCACTAAGCAGCCTATTAATGGATGTAGCATTCGACGAGAAGGTACTTTGTTTGGATGGGTCGTCAACAGTATCTGACGCTTTCGTGCATCTGACTATCGACTCCAAGCAAAACATGATTCAATTTAAAATAGGCCTCTTTCCAATAAATACAAATATCAAATGTCAATTCATTGAAATTCAATAGATTCAAGAACTGATCATGGCACGGCTTACTATTGACCCAGTTTTGGTTCGGCACTTCATAGACACTCTTGGCTAAAAACAAATCTTCTAACGAAACACGCACTATCTACACACGATCTGACAGCATTCAGCATCGTTCTCGGAACGTTTAAAAAGAACACGCCTCCTGCACTATGAAATGATCAAGTACTCGTATATTCAGAGATCATGTGGGGAAACGAAAACTCTAGTCTCTCCTCCAAGTTCCACCAAGATCGTAGCGATCACCTCTCATTACAACCACAAAACCTATCTAACCTATCTACGTACGACGAGTACGAGTATCTTTTGGTGGAAAATCCGCTCACAAGTTCTAAGTAGGAGGTGAGATCCAAAGTGAATGGGATTTCGTGTAAAATTTCGAAAATCCTTCACACGCTGCAGCAAAATGGAGGCTCACCGTGCGTCGTCATCGTCGGATGGCATCTAGATACGACCGTGTAGTATTCTCGTTCTCGTTATTCATTCGTGGCAGTGGCATTTAATGAGGGAATGCGAACTAATTGGTAATTGCAGATCGTTTACGCGACAAGAAATCGCGATTTAAAATTTGTTACGCGCACGAATGTCTAGCTTTATCTGGGATTTGAGATAGTTTTCATCTTAATTCTTTTTAAACTGTAAGTGGGTGTTGGGTGGAGCTCAATGCAATGAAATGAAGGACACATCTGTTGGATATGAGAAATAATTTACGACTCATGGAGATGCTAACAGATTTCATTAATTAAAAATAAAAACAAACAGCAAGTACAGAGTGTCATTACGTGATTGATAAACGGGCCATTGTCCACAAACCGCTCTAGTTCGATTTTCGTTTGAATTCGACACCATCTATCATACTTTCCTTGACTAACTGCTGGATACTGATCGTGCATTGCAGTCTCCATAATTCATCATCGAATATGACTGCTCCACAAACAATATTTGGCGAAGCAACAAATCCAAGTTCGTGGGTGGTCACACATAACCCAATTATTTATAATAAATCTTTGATTTGATACACAGAACGAAAAAAATAGAAAAATGTATTTATTGCTTCAAATGCAGTCGAATTCGAGTGGATCTGATGCAGCTGAAAGTATCTGATTACTGTTGGGGCTATAGCAAGTTGCCATAAACGATGCAAATTGTGGGGAAAGGAGTTTAATGAATGCTCACCGACTAATTAGTGTTGAATGTTTGTAATTTTTTTTAATTAATTGCCAATTAGTGAATTTGGTTGTAAGTTTTGCCAATTGAGGTACACTGTGGAACCTGTTTAAAATGTCCATAAAGAAGCAGACTTCAACCAGACGTATGCCAAATCTGCAGATAAGATTGGCCCCAAGTCAAACGATGTGGAATGTGAATCAAAATTATACGAACAATTAAATGGAAATAAATATTCGTTTACCTGTTATTACTTCAAAGTAGTCTAGCTTGCCACAACGCACGACGATCCATAAACTTTTAAGAGTATACCCCCGACGTTGAAAGTAAATCAATTGCAGTTGAGTGCCTGAAGTTTTAGTAAGAAACGTTGTGGACAGTACTAATAAATCCATCTTTACTTTCTGTTGTAATTCAGGCTGTTTGGTGCTATGCCTTAGAGTTTTGATTCTACTCAGAGGTCGCACAGATCGTATCTATGCCATGCTCGGTAGATGCCAGCTTAGTTGATGATGATATAGGTCCACATTCCTTTCTGTCAGATAGACAATTATGTCGACGGTAAAATGGACGTAGAGCACCATAAGTTTGGGAACCGAACCATGGTTTTCAAAATAAGTTTGCACAATTTGCACGTGTTGGTCTGGCGTTAATCTATTTATCGTAAAATGGCAAAATGTACTAACAACAATTCAACTTTCAACTGTCAAATTGACAGTCTTTAAAAACAGTGTTGCCAGTTTGAAAACTAAACCTCAAAAGATCTTCAATTAACTGAAAGTTGATTTAGATCACCTGGATCTAGAAAGTCATAATGGAAACAACCGTAAGTAACTTCTATCTGCAAAGACTGCTCTAAAAATGGCGAAGGCCTTGGCGCCTTCTTCTCAGCTAAATATTGTTTGGGTTACCCTGAATCTAATACGCCCATTGTAGTGAATTTGAAGCACCATTAAACCACGGGTGGTTAGAGACTGCCACGCATTTCTCTTAGATGGCTAAGGACCCTCTATTTGGAGGCACTTCGACGTCCCAGGAAATTTCGTCGGTGCCAGACTCTGAGACAACATCAATCATCAATCTATTCCAAACAAATGAGACACTTTCAAACGCTCTATCAATTCTCCCAAAATTGAAGTACAATGCCCATATCTGGTCAAGTGCTGATCCAAATCCGATAAAGTACGCAATCTGCACCAAAACTTGAAAAGTGCTGCTCTGACCCTCGTCGTACAAACCTCTCGGAAATCCCATTTCTCGCTTTTTCATTGAGTCCTTGGAAGTGCATTTTATAATTAATTTGTTTGAAAATGCTACATCGGCTGAGCCCTGAAAGCAGGTCGACTGTCTCTGCTGACGTAGATGCTTCGCTCCTTCTATCTACTCTTTAAGAGAGGATTGCGAGGTATCCGCATGCTTTCTGGATGAAGAATCTGGATCAGTTGTGAAGCTCTACGTGAGCATTCAACTAAATTGATACAAGGAGAACAAAACGTGCCACACATATCCTAACAGGTGGCGCAAATTTTGCAAATGGCGTCGTACGTCAACCATATTTGATATTTTTGGACTAGACAGCTGCAGTACAGAAACAGACAAGCAATGGACAGCTATACTCTGCAAGAGCGTGGAATAATTGTGTCGATGTTTCTGACCAATAATCGGTCGGTGGTGTTAGCGCAGCGTGAATTTCGACGTCGATTTCTTAATCGTGTCGCGCCAACTGGGCAAACATTCCGGCGCTTAGCTACTCGACTCGAACAGAGTGGAACCACAGGAGACCATGCAGGGTGTGGCCGCTACTGGACTGCTCGTTTGGACCAGAATATCGGGCCGATGTCGCTGAGAACGAAGAAACATCAAAGAGACTGCAGGCCACGCAGTTGGGCATCACCAGACGGACTCTACAGCGAATTGTAGTGAAAGACTTACACATGTTCCCGTACAAAGTGCAAAGAGTGCATCAGTTAATGTCTCCTGACTGTCAGTCGCGTGTGAATTACTGTAAAGCCATTCTCAATCTCAACAACGAAGAGGACGATTTTGTGTGGAAAATCATCATGAGCGACGAGGCGCATTTCCACTTCAGCGGTTACGTCAATAAGCAAAATCTTCGTTTCTGGGGCACTGAAAATCTGCGTGTGATGCACGAAGAGCCATTACATCCACTCAAAGCCACTGTGTTGTGCGGCGTTCACGCGGGAGGAGTTATTAGATCGTATTTTTTTGAAGACACAGTCACTGTTGCTGGCGAACGCTACAGGGCCATGATAAACGACTTCTTACTGCCGGAATTGGATGAGCAGGGCTTGGTGAACATGTGGTTTCAAGAAGATGGTACAACCGCACACACAGCACGAGCCACAATGGATATTGTGAAGCAAGCGCTTCCTGGTCGCGTAATCTCTCGTTTTGGCGATTTGGCAAAGCCAGCAAGATCGGCCGATTTAACCATCCCAGACTTTTTTCTTTGGGGCTACTTGAAGTCATTGATTTATGCCAACAGACCTCAGACAATCGCAGCCCTTAAGGAGAATATTCGACAGGAATGCGAAGAGTAATCACCGGAATTCTTGCGGAATGTCATGGAAAATGCGATAAAACGGGTACAAACGGGTATAATGTGCGGATATTACATTTACCACTTAACAGAAACAATTGTAGAGGTCCAATTTAGTAAAAAAGTAATTCAAAAACAAAATTGGATAATTAATTTTGT
The DNA here is from genome assembly GCA_963966105.1 of Volucella zonaria. NCBI lineage: Eukaryota > Metazoa > Arthropoda > Insecta > Diptera > Syrphidae > Volucella > Volucella zonaria. The sequence goes on along the minus strand of OZ014531.1, from coordinate 177,570,044 downwards.
GCCACCTAGTACATTAAACAATTAAATAACTATAACGAGCGCCGCCCTAGTTAAAAACTGCTTTTTGACGACAACGGGAAATAAAGGTCAATAGAAGAGCCTCCAATTGGAGCTGATCAATCTGCAGCACCTTAAGTTACTATGCGGTGGCGGTGTTTTCTCCGACAAGCTCAATCTAAGCCTCTCTTTCCGTCTTCCAAATCACTGACCAACTCGCCAAAATTGGAACCATTCTACCTATTCTACCGGAAAAGGGCAGCATATGTATACCAATCGCTACATGCAACATAATATTAAAGCTGGATGCCAATAAAAGAACAGACCTTACGAGGACTGTTGAACCAACATGTCTAGCGACCAAACTGATCTGCCCAAAGCTGGATCTGAATCGCTCTAAGAGTCTGATCCTTCTAAATAAGAAACATCTCAGTCCCATAATTGGTGTCAACACTGCCTTATAGGGAAGCATACAAGAAGTCTTGGCGCTTTTACAAACGATTTCTGTAGAAGCTGGATGGACGAGGAAGACGAGAACCACCTACATTGTACATGTCCAGCGCTCTCCCGGAGAAGAAAACTTCACTTATGACCTTTCTTCTACAATGGCCTAAACGATATAAAGGATATACACATAAACAGTCTCCTACGCTTCATTGTAAGCTCAAATCGGTTCTATTAGTAAGAGGATCATAGATCAACTTGGCATCATAATGGGCCAATAGGTCTAAGTGGTTTGGTCTTTCCAACAGCTACTTTTACCTACCTACTTACTGATCTGCAATGCCGAACAGGACAAAGAGGGCGTACCAGAGGAACCCATTACTGCATCTGGCAAATATTGTAATTTCTCTAGACAGCACCAAGTTGATAAAAAAAAACCTACAACGAATAAATACGAAATGTATACATATGAGTACAAATACATGCAGAAAGTGAGATGCCGTCTCCTTTTCGATTCAGGAAGACTGACAACAAGGCTCTAGAAAACCAGCAGGAGAACTAATGTTCCAACCCAAACGAAGGTTTTCAACAGAACCTTTTTGGTAAAGTGTTTTACGCAACAAATACTGTTTACTTCCTATGGAAATCGCAACTTTTCAGGTTTTCAGATCACCGTAGTTGATGCTCTGATATGTCTTGTTGAATGTAATGAAATCATCTATACTTACATCAACCATTGGTGAGCTGCTACCTATTGTTGAGAATGTCGTTTAGTGTTTTACAACCCGAAAATTGAGTTATCGCTGGTGTTTCCTACCCCACTGTGAGTTCATCTATCGTCATCTTTTTTTGTGAGGTTTCCTTAAACACGTTCTTCTTATTAATCAAGGGTTCCAATGTCAGAATGGCTGAAATATCCTATTTATTGACTATGCCGACCAATATGTCAATAGCAGTACTGTGATGCCTCAGCTTGATCGCCTCAGTATTACTCGCAGTACACTGCACCAAACTCTTCCCGTTTTCGATTTCCGACAAGAGATTTAACACTGAACAAGTCATCCGTTCACATCTTCCTGATTTCCGCCGTAAAAAGGCTCAGAAAATCCACTTGCATTCCTTTGAGTGACGCACTTAACTGAAGATAACACTCTAACGTCATACAGCGAGCAATGATAAGATTCTTTTGTGAGACTAGTCCCAGATATTAATGCTACCGGGATTTAAAATAAAATACACAGCGAGAATAACCGTAGTTAAAGTCGTCTAATTGTTTTCGGTCGCCTGTTTGTAAACTTCGTATCGAATTTTCTATGAAAGCGCCCACTAATTACTTGTTTTCTTTTCGCCAGCGACAGGTATACTACAAAAATATTTGGATTAGGACGATACCGATTTAAAAATCATTCGGAAAAAAACGAAGGCCTACATTTTCGTTTTTCCAAACAACAAGGAACCACAAATCTACGCGTAGACATCAATTTAGAAGGACTAATCCTATCAAAATGCGGAAAATAAGAATATTTTTGGTCCGTCGTATGCTATCAGGGAAACTGAAATGTCGGCCTCGCATATTTTTTTTTAAATGTGACGTAAGTTCGAGTAGCCCTAGTAAAAGTGGCCTAACTGGTATTACAACATACAAAGAATGCCGCCGAAAAATCTGGCCCAGAAAGCATTTTCGACGCTAGTTCCTCTCCAAAGTGGAGGACGAAAATGAAAATAATTTGATCCAGTTGCGGAGCCATCAACAAATTCTCAGACTCTGTGTTGATGTTTTTCAAAATAGGACGATGTATCGAATGGCAATAATGTCGTGATATAAAACCAAATCTACAATACTAGCGGAGTCTTACCAATGCAGACACATTAAAAAAGTGACATAAGACGACTTTTACGTGTTATACTCGTACATAACCTATATTATACTTCGAAGGATATAAAATTCAACGGCGCGATACTACATGAGGGCCGTTTTGCCACGTTATAATATGTTGTCTGATGTTTTTGATCTTTTGCTTTTCTTTTTTCAGATAACTTTCATTTTAAAAACCCGAGTGTTTCAGAGTTCTTTAGCAAGTCGGCGAAACTTTCGTATCATGTGACATTATTTTTTACTTTGATTTAGATGTCTCTAATACGTATAGACGTCTGTTTCATATTGTCTTTCATCTTTTCTTTCAGGAATTTCAACAAAAATTGTTTCACCTCTTTGACATTGATGGACAAGGCTATCTGGTGCAGGAACTATGGATTGAACATCTAAAAGGCCGCCTGACGTAAGTACAAACAAATATATTTGCTTAAATAAATCTCGCATACTTAGAAGACGATATATGCACATATATAGCCTGGTATTGTTCTGGGTCTTAAAAGAAAAGTTACCAGGGGTTTTGGTCAAATGCCCCTAGTTGTGCACTCCAAAATGCTTGATGTACCTTTTAACAATGGTAGAATGGTGAAGTGAAACGAGGTCTACTTGGACTGATGTCCTCTCAGGTGTCGGTTGTGCACTATTATGCCCAGGTCGAATTTGCTACATATTTCGAAGGGTTTTCGTTTTTATTTTCTCCAATTAACCCAGCCAATGCAAACGGGACTAAAGCTTATTCGAGAAAGTTTTCGTTAAGAACGACCAAGGATATCTTTATTCAACTTTTCAGCTATATCTTTTTCTGCGCCTTGAAGCATGACTGGGATGATGAAAGTTTGTTAGTTCTCGTTAGCTTTTCTGGACAAGACCGTATTACTCCATTGGCTTTGCCGCGTGTGTTGCAATACTCTTCAACACAATAGTTCTCGGTGAGATTGCTTTAACTATGTTTCGTTAGTTGCAAACTTATTAAGCCCTAAACTCCCTTGATAAAGGCCAACCAGAGTGAAGGCAAGTGATTTCAGACATTCACACAAAACAGGGACTTATACGTAATATTTAGGTGACCAATGTATGACACCGAGGTTCAATAGTCATACTTGCCTCCGCCGAAATCATGGAAATTAGTTTGTGGGTGCTGTCTACCAAGGCAGGAAGGTTGTCCTATCCAGCTGTTTTGATTAGATATTGCTGGCTATATTTCATGTTTGCCGGTTAGACGGAAATTTTGGCTGTCGTCGCCCAGGTTAAAGCCACTATCATCCTTCTACACATCACCGCTTTATAGGCGAAATAAATTGCTATATGTGCAGGCACATTTCTTCAAACCAGGGCTAATATGAAGGTGAGCAGGAAAAACTCGGCACATTACTTACGTGGTTTTCGACAGCTACTTGTCATCGAAGCTGTTGGTAATCAGCACATAGTCTTTTTTGCTATCGGTAAACGCTAAATTTGTTAACAGTATTCCTCTATTATTGTGACGCTTGACATATCCGTAGATATGCTTTGGCTGAAAGTAGCAATCGTGAGATTGTAGTGGCCAGAGTCTACCTTGGCTGTTGGCCGATCACAATATGATTAAATTGACAGCTTTATGCTCTAGCGATCGCCATGTTTCCTTATGAATATTGAGGTGGCATAACTACGGCTCAGTTAAAATAACAATTCCCTCACCAAAAAAGTGAATTCCAGACGCCATGCCAAGCAGACTATACTTTCCGACTTACTTAGAACTTTGGTTATAGGTTTAGTCAAAGAGTTCGTAGACACATCGTTTTCTTTCCTCTGTGAATGCCTGAATGCATTTTAGACTGATATTTGAATGGAAGTGGATTATTACAAGGTGCTGACTCGCATGCCGCAAGCTCAAGAGTTCCTCCCTTAGTTTGCCACTTATAAGAAATTTTTACCCCGCTTTTGTTTCTTTAGCAATCACAGTAGGACAGTATATGTATACAATCACAGTTTATCATCCTCGATTCCACTGCACCTCATGGATGCCGGTGATATCCGTTTTATAACAGTCTTACTCTCATATCTATATCCTAGCACCTGTAATCATTAAGATGCACTTGCACGTAAATTCCAGTAGCTCACATTAGACAGTTACAGTTCTATTAGGTTAACAGTGCTACAATGCATACCACCAAAACAGGTGCCCTGCTTCCTCTCAAAGTATTTGCACGTAACGAACCGAACATTTCACGAGTAATCGCAAATTACTATCGTACGCCGTCATCCACCGATCTTCGAGGTTAGGAAACATGTACAGCACTGGCCGGGAGTGGAGTGTAGAAACTCCTCTCCGTTGAGGAGTTGTGTGAAATCTGTAAGCCACACTTATCTGTGATCATGTCTGTCCACCTACTTATCCAAGACGTACAAGCTAACTTCTTAATTAGTGCCTCCATCCACGAACAGTAACCGACGTGAACATTCACTCTTGTTGTCGGTTTCGAAGAGTGGATAAAGTGGAGATTTGATGAGGATCCTTTATTTTGACTTGCGTAACGCCTTTTCCACTGTAGATACATTGATCAATGGTGTCTGTCGGCTTTTGTTTCTTATAAACAATGATTTGAATGATTTTAAATTGATTTCTGTTTTTAATTTCGTTTAGCGAAGAGAGGCAGAAGGACTTTGCAGAACAACTGGAATCCGTTGCTTATGTGATATGTGGAGAAAGCAAGGTTACGTTTAAGAACTTCGAGGAAATATGGGGAGCTCGTGGGGTAAGTTAGACATACAATTTTAATTAAAAACAAGTTAACAGATAAGACATTGCTTCTATTTACTTAAAGATTGTGGACAAATTTTATCGGCTTATAGATGTGGATGGAACAAGTTTGATATCAACAAATCAGATAATGGAGTTCATATCGAAAATCACCAACTTAAGGTATATTGCATGGATATCTAAGGCAAATCAAATTCCATAATTTACAGGTTATCCGTATTTTTAATTCTGAAGTCCTTGGTTCCCGATTACTATTTGAACATAATTTTTGTTTTATGTTAAGTTGATAGTGCATCCGATATTTGTTGAGTCGAACCTAGTGACTTTCCATTCGGGGTATACTTGTTATCTAATGTTTACTGCCGTCACCGGACGAAACTACAACGGCCTAAATGAAATAACAATACGTTAAATGGAGATCTTCTAGGCTTCTCGTTTTTGATGCGGCAATTGAAGTAGAGGAATTTATGATAAAGATAAGGATAGTACATAGTCAACACATGATATACATCAATGTCTTGTCCGAGAAAGCAAAGATAGGTATTACAACGAATAGTATGCATTTGCTTCGAACATATTTACGAACAACTTAATCACGATGTCTGGTGTAAAGCTTCGCCAACGTTCCCAGTGTTACTACGACAAATAGTTGAAACTCTATTTTCTCAGCATGGAAGTCGGTTAGGATTGGTCAAAATTATCAAGATAGCATACCTCAGATTATACGCGAAGAATTGTTCGAACAGTGTAAAAAAGTACGCGAAGAAATGTCACCGGGACTAGATAGCATTCCAAATAAAAGCCTTTAAGCTCGCTATTCAAATTCGATGTGTTTTGACTGCCAAAATGTTCAGCGCGAGAATTTATGGCGGCTGAGCTATGGAACCGCTGTTGGCTAGTAATATTCCCAGAAGAGAAATCCAAACGAACCTTCGTCCTCTCAACACCTTTATTCGTTTGGTATGGTCGTAAAAATCGTTGAAAGGTTTATCTACAACAGGCTCCTGCTACCAATTGAAACAGCAGGAGACCTATCAGAACACCAACATGGTTATCGTAAGTCACTGTTTACGGTGGACGCAATCATCACGGTATTAACTCGATAGATAGCCGCTATAGAGTTTAGTACAGTACAGCAATTATATTCCTGGAAGATCAATTCGGTAAATTAGTAAAGTATTATGATACGACTTTATTAGATCGATATACTAGACGAAGAGTAGCATACGAAAGTAATCCGCGAGGTGCCACAACGTTCGGTTTTAGGCCCCGTACTGTAGAATGTAATATATGATGAAATTCCATGGTAACTATTGTAATTAAATGCGACGATTCGGTCATCCGTCTGTCAGATGCTGGCAAAAACGCTAAAAGAAATTCAACACTAAAATAAAGAGACAATTTCAACCACACTTCGTTGATTAACTAGCGCCGTTTTGTCAATAGCCGATTGCAAAACTGAAACAAACAGTGCTTGTTACGAGTAGAAAAATTCAGGAAAACATAACGTCTAGGGCATGCATTGTTAAACAGCTGTTATTTAAGTACCTCAGATATAATTATGATGATCTTTTGATTTTTTAAGATCACTTTTAAGATCGAAAGCCCCAAATAGAACAAAACACCTTTTCTTGTTAGGAACTGCGAGTTCTATACTCATCTACTCATCGAAAATGTCGTCAATTAAAGCAAAAGTCAAGTGCTGCTTTAGCGCACTAGTGGTCACCGGTCCCTTTCGAACTGTTTCGCATTATGCTAGATTCGACGTACCTTTCCACATACTAAATGGAGTGAAAAGTGACCTCCTTGGAAATTAGAATTTTTTTTTTTTAAATGTGCTTTTATATTATTCAATATAGTCCTCTTTTAGTTTTATACAGTTATTCCAGCGATTTTCCAACTTCTTGATCCCGTCCGAAAAGTAATTTTCCGGAAGGTCTGCAAAATACTCCTCCGTGGCGTCGATGATTTCCTCGCGTGAGCTGAATTTTTTATTGATGAGCCATCTTTTGAGGTTTGGGAAGAGATAATAGTCCGAGGGATCCAAATCCAGTTACCAATCGACGCCAAAAGTCCGCTCGATTCCGCATCAGCAAGTCCAAACACTCTTTCGAGGTGCTCTCGCGTTCGTGTTTTTGGTCAAAAGTGAGCATTCGCGGTAGCCAGCGGCAGGATAACTTTTTCATATGCAGAATATTGCCCAAAATATGGCGTGTGCGCTCAGTACTAATCTTTGTGGTATCTGCTAGCTCGCGCACCTTCACTTTCCGGTCAGCCAACACCATTTCATGTATTTTTTTGACATTGTCCTCTGTCACCGCATCGGAGGGCCTGTCGCTGCGGACTTGATCGGTAGAGGAGTTGCGGCCACCACGAAACTCTGGAAACCAATATTTGACGGTGTAATCAGACGGAGCATTAGTCCAATAATATTTATCCAACTTTTCTTTTGTTTCCTTCGCCGTTTTGCCTCTTAAAATATAGTGGTTGACAGCTGCTAAAGCATAACAATTGGAAAAACAATCGTTTCTATCTGATCACCCGTTATAAAATAATTGGTTTCATCATAGGAACTTGTATCCAAAGGAGCTGTATTCAAGACCTAACAAGATCCTCCTTCTCGCTAAAAAAAATAGGTCCAGAGAGCCACTTTCTAGTGCACGACTTGTCGATCACGTTCCGGGCTGCCAAAGTAAAGGTACATCATCTGCATACGCCTGAGCATAGGACTATGTGTATGTCCCTATGTTTTTAACGTAAACACCTGTCGTGTAGACTTAAGTTAGCCCATACATCCATTGGAGCAAGGATACTTCTTGCCATCGCTCTGCCGCCTTCCTGAGAAACCAAAGCAGAACTTGTGTTGGAGGCACAAGTGAAGTTTATGCGCTTTAGTTAGCAACAATAACATATTATACAGCTGAATTTGAACGCAGTTGTATTACACTTTCCCTGAAGAACGCTCAGTCCGTTCAACTTAGTTCACCACAGAAGCGATTACCGAAATTGTTGAGATAGTAAGCATCTCAGATAGACGTGTGCACAATATCTTACACGAACATTGTCACGTGACAGGTTTCAAAGACATGTTTTTCTCTGTCACACAAATTCCTGCCTAGATTCGTAATTCTATTCATCGCATATACTTTACTCTGACTGAATTGTACCTACAGCTGAGCTAATAAACGGTCCGGCTGCGGATTTGAGTTTGGATACCGCTATCCTCACTTTGATTTGATCAAAGGGCGGTGTTATCTTTGATATCCCAATTTAACATAAAAAAAAAAAACAAACTAAACTCAGGACTCTTATGCCTTCCTGAGTTATTTCTTTGACACACGCTAATGATACAAGTATCATATGTCGCATTACTTAAAAGGGACATGACGCTATCTACTTTTAGATATCTTAAACACGACATCGGCTTGTATATTTTGTAACATACTTCTACCGGACAATGGTATCCAACCAGTGCACTTTTGCAGTGACCAAGAAGTTGAGGTTTTGTACAATATGCAAAACGCCGTTTCCTGTGGCCATGCATTGGTCAACTGAATGCGTGAGTCCTACAAAACGACCGGGTTATGTCTCGTATCCATTTGTACTGTCAGCCCTTTATGAATGTCTGGATCTAGATAAGATAAATCCTTTCACTTTGGCGTTTATTTATGCGTCCAGGAATCGACACATTGACAACTTTTACGACTCCAATCGATTAATTGGGAATCAGCCCACGTGTGGTTAGGGTGACAGATGGAACATGAATATGAACATTGAATGCGAATACATGGAGCATTTGAATGACAGATGGAAATCACAAAGCAATTATTTTAGTACCTTTGCGCAGATATTTTGCTCTTTGCATTGAAATTTATGGTACTCAGAGGAAGAGATTGGATGTGGAATTTGGAAAGGAACTGCATTTTTTTGGATTGTAAGTGCTGAAAGGTGAAATAACTTTTGATAACCACTGAAAGGATAACAATTAGCATTGCAAAACCCTTGTAACAGCAGGAGTCAAAAAATGGCTACTCCAGCATCTGTTTGGTTAACCTCAGCAATAGCAGAAACAGAGATAAACAAAACAAGAGTTAAAGATATTCAATACAAAAACGAGAGGTTCCAACACTCATTAATGACTAAAATGCCACCGGGAAGATTGGCAGAGAGATTTCTGGACTTAAAAACAGGGCCCAATCCACTGCCTGAACTCCGTGGAACGACTAAGATTCTTAAGACTCAGCAGGTGCTGGAAATACTCTTTTAGTGAATCTATGACGCCCTGTACATCGGTGGCAAGAGTACAGTTAAAATCATGAAACCCTGGCGAAAACCTTTATTGAATAAACTTCGGATGTTGTTCCTATCGCCATGGGACTTTTGAATTGCCTTAATTTTTCGTTACGGCGCTTTTTTTCGCTTTCATATCACTGATACCTCTCGAGAATTATTGGCTGTTTAAAGTTGTATTGTTGGCCTTTTTTAATGATTGTGTGGCACTGCATCCACTGTTCGTTGGCGTCTGCAGAAGATTTTGAAATACCGAGACACAGACGTCGCAGCATCTATGTATTGGAATGAGTCTACAGTATAACCTCGTGGAGAGCAGTTTCTGTGGATCTTCGCTTGAGATAGGCATGCAGAGGATTCTGTCCATCCTCCATCTGATCTTTATAGAAAGGAAGGGTTGGAATGTTTCTTGGACAAAATTTTGCTAAGCCTGGCGGAGTCCTTGAGTCCTTCCAGAAGTTTGTTTGTTTGTTGATATTGAAAATCGTTCCACCATGTATGCAACGTCCCTTGCCTTATCGAAGGTCTTTATATTTGGCTCTAGCTCTACGATTGCTACGGTGTTTATTTCGGGGATGTTTCTGGATTTTGTCCTAAAGGATTCGGTCCACACTTGGTCCAATTGGTCTCGAGACTCCATCTGTGGTCTGAGAAGTACTCCAAATGGGAAACTCTCGAATTTTCGATCCTAAAGTTGTCATTGTTTGTTTTGAGTGTAATATCCAGGATCTCTTCCACTCCTTGAAAGTTTCCATATTAGTAAATACGAAGGTTGGCTCGTGGTGTTATTGCAGACATACATATATGCAGGTTAGTGGTTAGAAGAAAATCGAAAAGTGGAGCACCTCTTTCATTTATTCTGTGCCTCCCCATCAGTACGTTGTCCTTCTTTGTTATGATGGATGCGAGTTTCTCAGTTCCTATGACAGTACTGGTCCCTCATGAGCCATTTATGCTCATAAGGGGTAGTTTGTTTGCTTTAAAAGAAAGACTTGAGACCTCTTACTGCTTAAGAAAATTTACCAAAACAGTAACTCAACTATGATATGTACATCTCTCGGCAATCACTGATAATGTCCACACTGTACAACCACTGATATCAGCGATGAGTAACTACAGCCTGACACTTTACAATATGGACTATTGCTATCAGGATTGTCCACTCATCGGTGACAAGCACAAGAAAGCAGCAAAATAGTCGAAGGCGCTTTTGAGGTACTCGATGCGAAATGTTGAGTTCAGAAGCATTTGTTATCTATGATGACACCCAATATCTTAGCTTCATTAGAAGAACAGATAGTGATGCTTTTTAGCACTAGTTGAGCAGATCAGCTAGCTTCCTGGTTCTCGTGAAGAGATCAATATTGAATTTTAGAGCTTTCACTGAAAGCCCAGTTCTAATGCACTAATCGTCCATCACATGATCCAACAGACAGTACAACAACAGCATCTGCATATGCCTATGCACAGACGCTAAAACTGCTGAAGACGTTGAGTAATAAGCCGACCAACATACTCCTTACAGTGAAGACCGCTTACTACCGCCATCATGTTTTAGCCGCCTTCAGTATCCACAATCAAACTTCTACTCACTAATTACGCATGCCTTTAAAAAACCCATGGCGATGAAGATGGCTCACGGCTACTCCTTCATGTCTGCTACTTCTACTCCAAAACTAATCCAAAACTTCTACACCAAGACGATTTTGAAGCGCACTTTCGCAATATCTTTCGCATAGGAAGACATTGTGTATCTTAGACATAACCTACTCACTATGAAGGAAGCCATATGTTCCAACTACATATATGCTAATACCAGTCCATCTGCGAAAGCTATCTTCTGAATTGCCAGCAACCAGTGCCACGTGGCGACGCATCAAAGTACACATTGTACGTATTTAATGGCCTCATCCCTCACCATATCCGATGACAGATACCAACTACAACATTTTGTATTACGCTGATCATTTACAGCTTCGGTAATACGCGCTGGTTGTGAGCTGTTTGTGATATGACAGCCTAAGAGGGGTGTCTCAAGCATAATATTAACACATCTATAGTGCCATAACCAACCGGCCTGCTGGTTTGACCGAGTGTTTCAATCTTTTCACAAAAATCTTTGTAAGAAGCACTTCTTCAAAATCTAAATTAGCGTCTCAGGCTATTTGTACTTCGCTTTGCAGCACTTCAGTCTTCCTACAAATTACGGGCGAGGAGCTTTTACAGCGAGGGCATGTCAATTCAAATCATTTGGCTAGGGCACTGTTTAAGTTCTTAACCAGCTTCCTCTATTTTCTGTTTTGTTCTGACTTGATTTCAATTGGTTTTACTCTGAATTCTTCTCTTCAACACGGCTGGGACCTCGCATTTGATTCTGAATTCGATCTTCTTATGGTCTGACGTGGAATGATTCGAGAGTACTTTCTAGTCATCTCCCAAGCGTACCTATTGGATAGCCTATCAGGAAAGCTGAGCTGGGCAGAAATCCATGGCTTTCCTCTTGTCTTTCAGGAGAATTTTTTCGGGTTCGCATATATTAACGCGTAGTTCATTCCCATGCAAAAGAACTCTTTGTTTACTTCCTTCCTGAAATTAAGTGGTAGATCAAGAAAATTCAGCAAGAAATTATTCTTCCCCTAAAACGTCTTCGTGTGGACTTTCTGATGGTCTAGGTTTCAAAGTTAATGGTTACCTTCCATGAAAGGAACCAACTAGAGATATGAGTAGGGAATGGGAGATAATTCCGCTGGATGTCTAATGTTGGTTAAAATATCTGATATTGGTGCTTGAATGGTCCTAACCCATCTGGTTCCATCCATGAATTTGAGTAGATTAGTAAACGAAACACAGATAAACAGGTCATGGAAGTAGTCTTATCCACTATTTATATTCCTCAGAATTTTCTGGAAATTCCATAAAAAGTAAGAGCTAACCTTACGTAAGTTTTCGTATTCAAGCCTCTGCAAAACTTGTCTTGTTGGATGCACTCTCAGGGTATTACTGCCAATGAGTTATCTGATGGAGGGTGATTCTTTAGTTCAGACTTTGAATGGAATTGCTCTAGATTTGTATTTATTTGGCGATGGTCGTGATTACCTTGTACAGGCTTATCCAGTTTTTGTTACCTTTTTTGTATACTCTGCTCCACTTACAGCCTCAGTGAGTAAAGCAGAGGATTGACACTTTGTTATGCTTCCTCTATTCTAAAGTAAATTGATTTTATCAGACGCACCTCATTTTTCCAGCAAGAATTCTCTGAACTTATGGGTACCAAGTACCAACGCTTAAAAATCATTCAAATTTCGGGTCAAAATTCATGGCCAGTTAGGACTACCTCACATGGGTAAACTCCAATTTATGGCCGTACTTAGCATCTTGATTAGTGAACATTTGACCGCTTAGTGAAAAAAATCGAATCCACTTATTCACTCCATAATGTTGCAGTGCCAGTGAGATAGCGAAACGCCAGAAGTGAAGAGGATATTAAGCGTTGGGTACCTTTCGAATGTGACGTATTTCGCGGAAAAACTTGGTTATACGTCTGTAGAAAATCCTATTGACCCAAGAGCAAAATCTAAATGACCGTATCGTGCACGTCGAACTTTTACTGATGATTTTTCAATCCTGAAATAATGCTCAGTTACAAGTCAATTTTTGGTTAAGTGCATTTGTTAACAAGCCGCGAAATTGCTGCGTTTGGTCAGAAGATCAGCGGGAGGTGTACTAACAGATTTTCAGGCCGGAGGAGTCATTGGACGATACTTATTCGAAGATCATGCCCGCAAGTCGGTTGCAGTCAATGCATACCACTATTGCTCCATATTAACCAATTTTGTTAAGATAAATTGGAAGGCATGGAAGATATGTGGTTCCAACATGACGATGCCACTTGGCACCCATCGCATACCCCGATTGATTTTTTGAAGACGAAGTTTGATGATCGCCTTTTCGAAATGGTCTTGTCAATTGATCACCCTACTCTTGCGATTCAACACATTTAGACTTCTTTCTTTGAGATTGGTCTTCGACTCAGAGGTAAAGATTCAACGTGAATTTGTAGGAATATCGGTCGTAATATGCAATAAAGGTCATGGAAAACTGGGCCTAGCCCTAGTAAGCGGTTCCGTGGAGGTCATTTGAATGAAATCATGTTTCATAACTAATGGTATTAATTATATTTCAATGATACCTCTGCACATTCGTTGCTGATTACTCGTTTGTAATCAGGGGCAACCTAGATCTTACATTGTGCTTAGTGAAAAGCCTTAAGTTCTTCAATTTTATTTTGATGCCAGCGATGGCAGACCACCCGTCAGTAATTTTTAAGGCGTCATGGGATATTACCTTCATTGTCCGTAGTTTGACTGCCTATGTTCAGCGAACATTTCGGCTTGGAAAACCGTATTGTGGTCTAAAAGTGGAAGTAAACATGGTAGATTCAGAAAACCGAGGAATATACGAGTATCAGCGCCGATTCCCATCTTCTATCTTCATCTTCGACTCATTATGATCACTTCGAAGTCGTTTGTCACTTGGTTTCTGTCCGATGCTTCATATATTCTTTGGGTTTAGTTTCCACCTGCTGGACTCAATCAGTCCTACAGCACATTTAGCTGCAGATTTTTGCACGTCGAAATCGAAGAGCAGCAGACTAAGGATAGTCTCCAGTCCTGCTCTTGGCGATGTTTTCATTGCACTACTCGTATATGCGCCAATGAAAGCAGTCCTCTGAACTTTTGTCCTTAACTTAAAGTTGCTTGTTTTATTCATAAATTGACAACATATTGTACTTAGATGGGTCTGATAACTAGCGTGTTCATCCATTGAATATCTTCCTCCAAATAAGCGGCTTCTGGGTTATAAGGCGATTGATTCCTTCTTTACACACTATTCAACAATCGACTTCGAGTTAAACGAACTCTCTAGAACCATACCTAGGTACATTGCACTATTGGATAGTTTGTTGGGTGTTCGGTCTATGGCCGGAAGGTTACGTTTTATAGGTTTGATTCCGTATTGGTCCAGTTTTATCATATAACGATCTCTGCGCTTTCTGAAACTGATATGAGATTTCTCATGAGCTTTGAGGTCATTCGGTGCAATTTTCGTCGTACCAATATCGTGAATATGAGTCCAAGCCGTTACATGTTATCTCAATCCTATCCTATTGATCGGATGACTTTGAATCAACCTGGTAAGTGTTGAGATTTGGGAACATATCGACTACAAACTTCTATATCAATTGTTAGATTGCTCTTTTCAATGATCCATCCAAGTACTTAAATCGCCTTGTGCGATCTAAACGCAGTCATTTTCCCTGCAAGCAGGGCGTGTTTTGCTGTCAGGCAATACCTACTCAATCTCAATATCTAAGGTACAAACATGTTTATTTTTCTTTTTTTTCTAGACCTCGTAATGGTTTTGATAAAAACTCTTTAGAGCAATTGGAATCACTTTTCCGGCGGACAGTAGGGAATGAGAAGGAAATTAGCCGTGCGGAATTCAAGAAGATTGTCACTTCAAAGAACGTAAGAATAATTAGTGACTAGTCTAGTGTCCTTCTTACATCCAACTCTGATTCTTTCTTCCCCAAGCCCTTCTTTACGGAACGTGTATTCCAAATTTTCGATAAGGATAACTCTGGATCTATATCTTTGCAAGAATTCATCGATGCAATTCATCAGTTTTCCGGCCAATCAGCTGATGACAAAATTCGATTCCTCTTCAAGGTCTATGACATCGATGGTAAGTACGAAGATCCAACGGTAATTTATTCAAAATATGCTCAAAACCGTTCTTTGATCACTTTTAAGGTGATGGCTTAATCCAGCATAAGGAACTACACGACGTGATACGTGCCTGCATGGAGGAAAATGGAATGAAATTCTCCGAAGATCAAGTAAGAATATCCACAATTCTCGATGTAACATGTTTCTAACTATCTCCCCCAGATTGAAGATCTCACCACGGCAATGTTTGAAGATGCCGATCCCTTCAACAGAGGAACCATCACCTATGAGGCACTGAAAAATCAACTTCACAAACACGGTGGACTGCTAGAAAACTTGAGTATAACGTAAAATTGCCAAAATTCATACTTGGAACCCTGACACAGACCCGTCTTCTTTTCTTGTAGAATCGATCGTTGGCTGGTCCCAGTAACTCAGGAGAAAAAGCCCAAGACCAATAAAAGATGTATTGCCATGCCTCATCAGTTCACCCCTGCCTACGTAAGGAACAACCAAGTGTTTGTGTCGTATCTGTTTCTATATATCGCCGTCAACTTGGGTCTATTCATCTCAAGATCGATCCAGTATAGACACAGCAATGGCTATGTAATCCTAGCCAGAGCCTGTGGTAGGTTTGGGCAATCTTTAAAATAATTGAATTTCTTTTGAAAAATCATGTTTCCTAGGACAATGCCTCAATTTCAACTGTGCCTGGGTGCTGGTTTTAATGCTTAGACACTCTCTTACTTACCTACGATCACGAGGACTCAGCACGTATCTGCCACTCGACAATCACATCTACTTTCACAAACTCACCGGTGTGGTGATATCAGTTCTCAGCCTGGTACACACGATCATGCATTTATGCAACTTCAGCACGATCGTGGTAAATGATCCCAACCTCAATGCAGCAAACTTTACCATCGCAGAATGGCTCTTTACTAGCCGGCCTAAACTGTTTGGATTGGTTTCGGGGTGCGCAAATCCGACAGGCGTTGCATTGATCGTGATCTTGGCGATCATGTCTGTTTGTTCGATGCCATTTGTCCGACGGAAAGGCAGTTTTGAGGTATTCTACTGGACGCACTTGCTATATGTACCATTTTGGATTTTGACCATCTTTCATGGACCGAATTTCTGGAAATGGTTCATAGTCCCCGGTTTGATCTACGTAATCGAGAGAATTCTTCGATTCGTGTGGATGAAATCGGAACATGGAAAGACCTACATCAGTTCTGGGTTACTCCTTCCCTCGAAAGTCGTACATCTGGTCATAAAACGTCCATTCAACTTTAACTTCCGACCAGGTGACTATATATTTGTGAACATACCAGCCATAGCAAACTACGAGTGGCATCCGTTCACCATCAGCAGTGCCCCCGAACAGGACGATTACATGTGGTTGCACATCAGAGCTGTGGGTGAATGGACAAACAGGCTCTCTGAATACTTTGAGAAGGAGCAGCAAAAACTTCACAATGGTGAAATCGCACCACATATCCCCCATGGCACTGTCGTTCTAGGAGATGGCGAAACCAATGGCAAATCATCAACGTCCGAGAAGGACTTTCTGGCAAAAATGCATCACAGCTCTAGCTTTGATTCAATATTGACGCAGAAGAATATTCAGTCCGGTCAAACTCCAATCAGACCGCCTAGGCATAATCAGGATGTTTCTAAGCTGGCCTCGGAGACTATGGTCAAGTCGCCGTCAAAATCTGAGGAATCAGAGAACAAAACATTTAAAAACATTAAACAGACACTGCAAAGAACGTTTTCGAAGAAAGACTCAGAAACGTCTGGTGTGGCCAATGAAGCTTTTGTATCTGATGAGGTCAATCCAGAATCAGTAGCGCCCAAGAGGAAAATCACTCCGGACAAGAGGCTACAGATGTTGCTGTTTAATAAAGCACGCTTGGAGAAGAGCTTATCCATGCCAGACATGGAGGGAAAACTGAAAAAGAAAGAAAGAATTAGAGCGTTCGTATCTGTTTCGAAGAGATAGTTGCAGGGAATATGAGCCCGGCGACTATTTCTTTGGGTAAACTTTAGAGATTTACACCTTATTTTCCTTGCAGGCTTCGCGAATACGCTCGATCAGAGTCTGAAAAATCCTTTGACGAAGCTAAAATTCGAAGAGCACGTCTTCAGACACTCGGGCTGGCGTATCTAAGTCCGCAAAATAAGTCGTTGGCTCAAAGTTTCCGATATATGAGGCACAAGCCGACCATCATTGCTTTTAAAACTCCAAGCTTAGAAAACTGTGAACCAAGACCTTCTTCGAACTCCATGAGTAAGACTCTCTCATCTGTTTGTTGACTTGAGTAACGACTCATTGCTTTCTGTACTTTCAGTTGTTTCGCCAGGTATGTATACCCAACGGGAAGCCGAGGAAGGTCACATTTTAACACAGAGTTCAGGTAAGTCCTTAGGTCACATTACCTTCTGGTGAACTTTCTGTAAATACAATACTTCCCTCCAATAGTACCATCATCATCATCCCAATCTCCACCTACCAACAGTCATGGCGTCAACTATCCCGTGGGGAAACCCCTAGAGGTACAAAATTTTCCAACTACTGTACCTATCTCCTAAGACCTAGCTTAAGTCAGTTTCATTTCTGGGTTCTATATGCTTCTTAGGCTTAAAATGGAAGTGCCTCTTCCATAGCTAAACCCTTTTAGAGCTTAGAAAACAAAAAAACAAAAAGAATATCCTTAACGAAATTTTTTCAAAAAGAAAGAACAAAAAGAAAAGTTTAATTAACAAATTGGTTGTAATTAATTTCTCCAAGGAATCTACTAAAACAAGTTGTTTGTACAGGCCGACATTTCTTAGATCACTGTCGACAGCGCTTAAGGCTAAGGGCCAAAACAGTGGGAGCATGGCTACAAATCGTTCAACTGCAACTACTAATTCTGGTAGCAAGGTTACACTTGATGTTGGCGTTCTAGAGGTTTGGGTCTTTTTATTAATTTTTTTTTCCTTTCAAACTTTTTCTAAGATTTTCTTGTTCCTTTTAATTCTAATTGCGCTATTGAATTGGTTGAGTTAATGATAGTTAGATTCTTTGATTAGCATTTTCCATTTTGAAGTACTTAAATCCATTCGATTGTCGTATTCTGTCCTGTATATAGATTTACATTGATGGGCCATATGGTGCTCCGTCGAGTCATATCTTTGGTGCTCAACATGCAGTCCTAATTGCAACTGGAATCGGTGTTACACCATTTGCCTCGATTTTGCAATCGATCATGCATCGATACTGGAAAGCTAGACACTCCTGCCCGCGATGTCATTACGAATGGGCAAGTGACATTCCACGAACTGTCATGAATCTCCGAAAAGTGGACTTCTTCTGGATAAATCGTGACCAGAGGTCGTTTGAGTGGTTCGTAAACTTGCTGTCCCAGCTTGAGATCGAGCAAGCTGAGTTGGGTGGAGCAATGGAAAGGTAAGCGCTATTTGATTCACTTTGTATCTATCACATGCCACCGGTATTCAACATTTTCATCGATCATTCGTAATCTCATAATCATCTTCCCTAGGTTCTTGGATATGCACATGTACATAACGAGTGCTCTGCAAAAGACAGACATGAAGGCTGTTGGTCTACAGTTGGCCCTAGATCTTTTGCATGAAAAGGTAAAGTCATTTTCCTCCTGCAAATCACCTTGAATATCTGAGTTATTATCTTCTTTCTAGGGCAAACGAGATCTCATCACCGGCCTCAAAACGAGGACCAATGCTGGCCGACCAAATTGGGATAAGGTCTTCAAACAGTTGCAAGCCCAAAAGAAGGGTAAGATCACGGTCTTCTATTGTGGACCACCACAATTGGCAAAGACCCTTCGAGTCAAATGCGATCAATACGGATTCGCATTTAGAAAGGAGTGTTTCTAGATACTTATCTGTCAGCTGTTTTAATTTATTAAAATTCTTAGTGTAAGCTGGTTATGGGTTATTGCGTCGTAAATTGTTTTGTTTGTTTTATTTGTAAAAGAAATTCTATTGAAACTGTTGTGTTTTCAAATTTTATTTTTTTGTTTAATTTATTTTTGAGTTTCTTATATAGTAATCTTGTAAATAAATTTTTGTAGTTTTAAATGTTTTTCTTTTTACATAAAATCGAGTTGATAGTTTGATAGAAGGAAGACACAATGTAAGTATACAAAATCGGAGTGGTGAGGCTATTTCAAAACCACTATTGCCAGTAGGCAGGTTTCTAGAGAAGTGTTGTTGCGCTAATTTGGCGCAACTGAAATTAATTTTTGTCAATCTAGCGAAATATTACTTTATTATTTATTTTTTGTATGATTACAAAATTAATACAATATTAGTTAATAACAAAATTTACAAGCCGCTTCATGTTTTTTTTTTTTGTCAAGAAGAAAGTCCAAGGAAAGCCGTCTTCCAAAAATGACAGCTGGTTTCACAATTCTTCGGGTGGTACTCCTGTTTTTTAAAGGCGTGTTTACATCGTCGGTTTTAGGGTTTGTTTCCACTGCCCGAAACACTCCCCTTCCGTAGTTTCACCTGCGGACCCTCATCCTCAAAGGAAGAAACGTCGAGTATTGCCAGCTTAGCCGTTGGTCTCTCATAGACACCGCTCTGCGTCTGTACAAATGCACTTCGTACCTGACCGTCTTGTGATATTTTTGTTTTAATCACTATTCCTTTTGGCCAAGTATTTCTCGGACTGTTTGAGTCCACAATAAGGACGATGTCCCCTATCGCTATCGGCTTAACAGGCATGAACCACTTTGAGCGCCCCGTGTTATTGTAGGTAAGTATTCTGTTACCCAACGCATCCAGAAGTTATCCGCAAACTGCCGTGAAATCAGCCAATTCTTTCTCAGCACCCTACCCTCGTTGCTGAATACTGCAAATGGCTTCGATCCATTCGACCCCAAAATAAAATGATTGAGAGTAAGCGCCTCCTGATCTTCAGTTCCGATGGGGATGTACTCGTATGTCAAAGGTCGCGAGTTAACCATACTTTCTGCTTCCATTAGCATACTTCTAGCAGCTCGTCTGAGGGATTCTGTGTCGGCCTTATTGCATGGAGTACTGTCTTTACAGAACGCACCATCCTTTCCCAGCTGCCACCCATGTGTGGTGATCCTGGAGTGATGAACTTCCACTTACTGTTCGTCGAAATGAAGGTCCCAGTCAATTCTTCTTTATTTACGTTCTTCAGTGCTTCTCTTAGTTCCCGTTCAGCTCTCTGAAAGTTTGTTGTGTTGTCACTATACGAGTATATGTCGATAGGAGTTCCTCGTCTTCGACTTCGATATGGACTGCTCTGATGGTCAGGCATGTAAACAGAACACCCCATTTTTTCTCAGTCCTACGTCCTAGAGTTACGTTCATGGGCCCGAAATAGTCGATTCCAACGAAAGAGAAAGGCCTGCAGTGGTAAGCAAGCCGTGCGGCAGGTAGTTGCGCCATGATTGGTTGTTGTGGTTGAGCCTTTGCAATTTTGCACTTCTGGCAGGATTTTTTTTATGCTGCTCTCATATGAGTAATGTGATACCGTTGACGAAGCTCATTGATTACAGTTTCATTATTCTGATGATTGTATCGCTCATGAACATCGGATATAATTAGAGTCGTAATTCGATGTGACCTGGGTAGAATAACCGGTTGCTTGACGTCATCGCTCACTTCCTTTGCAAGGCTGATCCTTCCTTTAGAGCGAATGATGCCATTTGCTGTCTAGAAATAGACAGAGATTGAAAATTGGGCTGCTTTTCTGGACACGTTGATTCGCTCGCGCTAGTTCCTCTCGATATACGCTGCTTTGTGCTTCTTTAAATAAGAACTTCTCTGCCCGACTAAGCTCTTTCTGTAACAATAATCCACCGAGCCTTCGAAGTTTGTTTTCTCTTTTTAGATTATTGACGTACCGAAGAACGTAGACGGTGCTTCTAACCAGCAAACTAAGGTCAGATAAGTCGTTAAAGTAAAGTACGCTTTCTAGATATTCCGCATGATGAAGATTAACAAACTGCGTTCTTAGTTCTTCGCAGGTAAGCTCTTTTTCTGCGGGCTCCCGTGACCAATATTCGGGTGGTCTCTTCAGAAATTCAGGTCCTGTAAACCAGCGACAAGCCGCATTAAACTTCGGAAACTTCTGCCACTTGGTCGTTTTATCCGCTATGTTCTCGTTTGATGGGACCCAACGCCAGTCTAATACTTCAGTGGAATCCAATATTTCGCTGACGCGGAATGCGACGAATTGTCGATTAGAGTCTGACCAAAGGAACGCCTTTGAGAAAACGATGGCACTCGAAGCGATAATGCATTTTGCGAAGTGTGCTCCAAGAACTGCTGCCTGCAGTTCAAGCTTAGCAATAGACAGAGATTTAATTAGGGCTACTCGGGTTTTTGAGCCGATTATGGAACAGTCCGTTGATCCATCGGTGGAACTCCTAACGTATGCTACAGCAGCAAACTCGTTCTTGCTGGCGTCGACGAACACGTGCAGTTGCGCTTCGAATCCCCAACAACCAACTACGTAGCATCTCGGTATTTCCAATCTTTCCACAGCGGGTAATAAGTGCACCCACTTCAACCACTTTTCTTGTTCGGCATCCTGGATCTTCGTATCCCACTCGATTTGTGAGCGCCAGATCTCCTGTAAGAGTACATACGAAAATGCCCTAACAATCCTAGGGGATCAAAAATTGTCATTACCGTTCTTAAGACTTCGCGCTTTGTGGGATGATGGGACCCTACGATGATCTTGGTTTGAATTGGGTTAGCAGTGAGTCGGTTCCTAGCTCGATGTCTACGATCAGGTTCATTTGCTCCGTAGGTTCGGAGTTTAATGCTCTCATAACTGCAGTAGAGTTCGAAATCCAATTCCGAATATGGAAACCTACTTCTTGATGTATGTATCGAACTTCTTGCGCCAACTTGATCGCCTCTACTGGTGTTGGTACAGTGTCCATTAGGTCGTCGAACCACTATCTTTAATCGAACGAACTGCTCGGGGATATTCGAGTTCAAAACTTTCGGCGTTCTTATTTTTGACGTACTGCACTGAGCTGGGAGGGCTGGTGGCTCCAAATGTCATCACTTCATAACATTTTTTTTTAGAAAGTTCATTTGGAAAAAAATTATTTCCATTTATACGTTCGAACAAAATTTGTTGCTTTTGTTTTGTACAATACTGTATGAACGTGTTTAGATGTCCTTAAACTTGTTGTGTAAGGTGTGTTTTCTCGGCTAAGTATACGATGCATCGACTGATGTTTTAATGAGTGCAGAAATACTGAATCGCTAAGTATTCTCTGCGGATTCAGAATTATACGAGCATTAATGCCTGTTAGAAGACACCAAACGAACACTGAAAAGTGCGTGTTTATTATACCATAAAAAAATTTCTGTTGGCAGATATAATCAAAAATAGAAACAAAATTATTATTCAAATTGTTTATTCCTTAATTTTTTTTTGTTTTTAAATTTAGATGAATTCTTAATGAATTAACACTAAAATCAAAAACATTGTTTTTCTTCTAGTTACCATATATAGTCATCATATTTATTCAAAAATGTGGCAAAGCGTTGACGAGTAAATAAACCTATAATTAAATAAAAAAAAATATACAAAAAAAATTACAATGTTTTATGTACGTACAAGAAGGTATGAAGCGATGATTCGACGTTTACAGAATTGTTGAAATAAAGCGTTGTTTCTGCTAAGCAATTTCTTTTCTTGAATATAAATAATAATTACTTTTAATGTCAGTCATTAAGAAAAATCTCTGGGATCTTCAAGTGTTGCTAGTAATACTCCTGAAAAAAAAAAGTATGATAAATAAAATAACAATCATGCACATATGTCATGTCATAACAAAACATCAAGGCATGAGAATTTGCGCTTCCAGCAGAGTATTTACGTAGAGGAAGCCAGTGAAGAAGAAATATTTCGAATGTTGTGTCGCTTGGAGAACAACAAGGGTCCTGGAGTGAATAATATTCGACCAATTGACCATAAAATTAATGCTTATTTTCTTGCCCCAGTTATACAAACGATAATAAATCGAAGTATAACACAAGCTCATGTTCCAAGATTAATGAAAACGTCGATTATTCGGCCCGTTTATAAGGAAGGTGAGAAAAACAAAACCGAGAATTATCGGCCTATATCTATATTGTCAGCGGTCGAAAAATATTTGGAAGAAGTTATCGTTAATCGTCTTAATAATTTCGTAGAAAGACATAAAATATTACACCCAAACCAGTACGGTTTTCAAAAAAATAAAAGTACGGATTTACTATTAGGAGAGTTTACAAACACGTTCAATGGAGGCCTTAACAAAAATCATCATGTGCTTGTGCTGTTTGTTGACTTTAGTAAAGCTTTCGATACCATAATTCATAAAAAATTAATTAAAACTGTCAATCGAGTTGGTGTGAGAGGAGTGCTGGCAAACTGGATCGAAAACTATCTAACTGATAGAAAGATTAGAGTTAGAATGTTTAATACCTTAAGTAAAGAAATGCCGATTGCGCTTGGTGTCCCACAAGGCTCCAAATTAAGTCCGATTCTATTTGTTTTGTATACAAATGAACTTCTCCATTTATTCAAAAAGTGCACAGCCTATGCCTATGCAGATGAAATAGCACTTGTCGTGAAACACAAAAACATTAACAAGGCATTGGAAATAATTCAAGAAGAATTTGATGCGATGTCAAAATGGTGCCATGATCAAGGGCTAATTATTAATGCTTCAAAAATAAAGGTAATGCACATACGAACACCGTTCAAGCCAATGGAAGCGTTTAATATATTGTACTCGTATATCACCGAAACGCCCTATGTCCATATTCGGCCAACAACACAGCAATAGAAGTAGTAAACAAAATAAAGTATCTAGGAGTTACCATCGATGAGAATTTCCTATGGCGTGAACATATAAATGTGCTACGTTTTCAACTCAAAAGCTCACTTTTTGCGATGGTTTATATAAAAATGTATTCAAGTTTTGATGTACGTAAGCAGGTGTACTACTCGCTAGTAGAATGGCGAATAAAATATGGAATACTGGCATGGGGAAATGCATCCAAAACGCATATGGATAGGATATTACATCTACAGTACCGCCTTGTTTAAATTTTAAAACCAACCAACTCATCTTTTAAGGTCTTAGATGTGTACGCGATTTATAGGATGACATCATTGTTATATTACATGGACGACCAAAGGTTTCTACGGCCTATACGCCATTTCCAAAACACCAGGAGGCGAGCCCAGGGGATGCTCGAAATTCCGCATGTATATAACATATATAGGGAACGAGAACTTAGATATGTCATTCCAAAAACTATGAATGAAATACCTCACCATATCAAACAAGTCGAACATTCAAAAAAAACGTAAAAAAATGTTAAAGAAATTTCTAATTGATTTATATTTTGTGTAATATGCTAATCCACTATAAATGAATTCCTTTATAAATATAAATTTATTCTTATTTATACGTTCTTGGGAAGATTAAGACCTTTCTATGCACAAAATGAAACCGTTGAGAATTAAGGAACAAGTATAGTATGAACTTTATTTAAAAGAATTTTATCACTTTAAAATACTAATCCAATGTTATCAACCACCTGCAGATAAGCATTTTGCTTTGCGGGTAAAAAACAAAAAAACTGTATATAATTATAGATAGATGAAATAAATAAATAAATAAAAAAATAAAACTAAAAATAGATATAGATACTCGTACGTATTTTAATTTTCTTTGTTGGTCTAAGCTTCAAGGAAAAAATTTTCTTCTGCCGATTTATCTGTAATAGCATCTTAATCACTCACTTCAATTCGGCTAACATCTTCTTTTGACTGAGTTTAAAATATCAAGAGTAGTCTACTCTGTTTACTTATCTCTATTTCACAATTAAGGTTGCTATTGATTCGAAATCCATTGATTTAATCTGAAGAACAGAATCCAGGTAATAGAGCCCGGTATGGTGTAACTTTCTCTGTTCAACCGTTCTATGCTGAATATAATTATTAATTATTATGCGCATCAAAAATTAACAAAGCGCTTCCCAACATCGAAGTAGACAATTAAAACCAACGATCTTAAAGGTGTGCTGACCAATCAACCATATTTTCTTCCGACTTAATTGTTGCAGGCCGACAGCATTAGATGGTTAAAATGTCATATGCTATAGCATATTCACTCGACCTCAGTCTTTTACACCGCAATACTTCCATAACTCAGTGGGTTCATGCATATGATACTCATCATCATATTTCATTTTATTGTTGGAAAATGGTTGCATGTTTACGATTGATGTAGGCACTAAGAGGCGACGACCAGTGTTGTTATTTTGACCGGACGTCAATTGTGCTCATTTTTGACTTGACTTTCAAACCTATAACCCCGACTTTTAAACAAAAAAGAAATACATAGCATCGCTAAAATTCTCTGTCGATAAGTTACACTCTGGAATAGGAAACACGGTGGACTAATTTATGCAAATGAATCGGGGATAGCTTCAGAGAACATCAAAGATTTTCAGGACTAAACAAGCTGCTGATATACGTATGCTGCAGGTGACTATTTGGGGACTGGAATGTAGAGCATGGATTTCTCATCTTAATATTCTCAATGGGGCACCGCGATCATCAGATCATAAAACAGTCAACAGCATTTATCATTTTGCTATCGACCGCTGTAAACGCAGCACATCGCCGAAACACTAAGCGCGTATCCGTCAACTTCTCGTCATGTCCTATGTAACCTGCATCAAATGCAGGAGAAAAGTGGCATCGATGTCAAGAAACCGTCAAAATTCTCGCAGCTGATGTGCTGGTTTTATCCGAAAGCACCGGTTTGACAAAATGTTTGCGTGTAGTACAATATATTAAAACAACTGTACAGCGAATGGACACATGCAATACACGGGCTCTGTCTTCCCTAGAACAAAGGAAAGAGGGATATGGAGCACCGATTTTTTTTTAAATTAGCCCGCGCTCAAGTACCCCCAAAATATTTGTACACAGCGTGGTGAAGGAAAGTTAGGGACGAAGGAAAGAGCTGTACCGAACTACGTTGGTTTTAAATGTCTGAATGTTACAATGACTAGAAGATTGAGAGCTAGGCAGAGCATTCCATAAGTGAGTTGTACGCCTTAGAAACGAATAACGATATTTCAGAGTACGTCCAAAAGTGGACTTGGGGCTGTACTGATGAGTATTCACAGCGAAACGGACGTTACGGTTGAAGGTTTGAAGAACGGAATGCTACTGGCGATTTCAATGGAGCAATGGTGGTGGAAATAGCGATAAAACAAAGTGAGACAGCAGACATTACGTCAGTGTTCGAGATGATATTAGTATCACCTATGAGTTTTATCGCTTGGTTTTGAATCCTATCTAGCAGGTGCAGAGATGTTTTAGGCGCGTTTGCATTGTATTCCAATTTTGGGCGGATGAATGCCTTATACTGGTATATTGAGGCCAGATCAGAGGGGGTAAAATATTTCTTACATCGTTTGAGGAAACCTAAACATTTCGCAGCATTTTTGACGACATCGAATATGTGGTCATTCCAATGTAAGTTGTCACTGACACACATACCGAGAATGGAAATTTTTTCGGTTTCGGCGATGTAAGTGCCATTCATAGATAATGGTTGGGTATTTAAATTTCGCTTTAACGAAAGCAGACAGCATTGAGTTTTGGAAACATTAAATTTCACTCGGTTGATAGTTCCCCAATTGGTTATGCTGTTAATATCGGAATTTAATGAGCTTAACATACGCTGCCGTTCCCGTTCTACAGCCGAAGAGTAGGGGTGTGAGTCCGGGAACGAATATGAAAAGCAGAGAGTACTGTCATCAGCAAAGGAATATACTCGTATTGGATTAGAAGTAGCAGTCAAGAGATAATTGATGGAAATTGAAAATAGTGTCGGAGACAGAATGGAGCCTTGGGGGACACCAGCATTTATTTTCTCAGACTCGATACCATCCAAGACAACTTAAATTGAGCGTTTCGAAAGATGGTTTCTAATCCATTAAAGAAGAGAGTCCTCGACCTAAAAGTTTACGTGTTTTGAGATATTGCATAAGCTGACGACGTGTCAGCGTTTCCATTACCTTGAAAAGAAGGCACGTAAGTGCAATGGGTCTGTAGGACAAGAAGATTCGTGGTGGTGCTCAATTATTTTTAGTGACGGTACCTGCAGTTTTAGAGACAAGATGAACAACTGGTATATACTATATAGGTGAAAACAAATACTCTAGATTGATGAGTCTAAGTTTAACATACGAGTACAAGTGTTTGGTTCAGATAAAGACCAAAAAGCGAAGAACTGTATCCACACTATGCGCTATACAACCCCACGTGGGGGTAGCATAATGATATAGGCAGCACTTCCTAGTTTTAATACTGGCCCAATTTCTCGTGTGAGTGGACATGTAAAGGGTAGTTTTTTTTAGAGGTACACAAATTCAATATGAAATAAAGTACTTGCAGCTAATGTTAATGTATATGATATTAGCTATATTTAATAGGTAATTTTTAAATATGACATAGGGCATATCCGTGCTACGGCTAGCTCGAGTGAAGCGCAATCGGGAAGTCCAAATTTCGATAACTTTTTAGAGCAACTTGGGCCGTATACCAGCAATAACACGTCGAATGTTGACTTCCAAATCGTCCAACGTCTATGGTTTATCGGCATAGACTAATGACTGCCCATACCCCCAAAGAAAGTAATCTAAAGGTGTGAGATTATAGGATCGTGAGATTACGTCACAGGGCATTACGCAAAATTATGCGCTCAGCAAATGTTTCCCGCAATAAATTGTTGGTGTCGCGCGCCGTGTGGCATGTTGCGCCATCTTGTTGTAATCAAAGCTCTGCCATTCAACTGAGGAACAAAGAGGTTAGAAATCATGTTTCTATAGCGCTCTCCATTGACGGTAACATTCGGGCCGGCATCGTCCTTAGAGAAATATGGGCCGATGATTCCATCAGCCCATAAAGCACACCAAACAGTGAGTTTCAATGGTTGTAAGGGCGTCTCGACAAAGGCTTCTGAGTTTTCTCCACTCCGAATTCGACAATTTTGCTTGTTTATGTTACATTTAACCAAAAATAGGCCTCATTGGAGAACAAAATTTTGAGTTGAAAATGAAAATTAAGCTGAATCATGTTTTCGGCCCATTCACCAAACCTACGACGCGTATAATGGTAATGCGGTGTCATCTTCCACAAGCTGGATCTTACAACCTTCTAAGCCAAGATCTTTCCGTAAAACCTTCCACTAAGTGGATGGGTATAGCTGCAATTGCTGTGCACGATGACAAATCGACACACATTCAGATTCTCCTCGACACTGCGCTCCACAACGGCAATAATTTCCATTCGCACTGTTTGTCTCCTTTAGGGATGCGTATTATCTACTAGAGTGTACGTGGTGCGAAAACGATACATCGTTGTTCCAAATAACTTGCTCAGATGGGCGATTATGGAAGAACACAGATGTATTGAAATGTACGCATTTTTTGGTTTGCTGCTAACTGCTAGGCATCTCAAACAAAGTACAACCAGTTACGATATTTTCTGGAATCCTGCGTATGGTCCACCAATTTTCAGGGCCGCAATGGACTTGAAGCGCTTTAAGTTTTTGTGGAGGTTCATAAGGTTTGATGACAAAACAAGTAAATCCCATCGACGGCAAAAAGATAAATTAGCACCTATAGGGGACATTTTCCATAAAATAAATTATAATTCGAAAAAAATGTATACTCCAGGCGGTGGATGGGCAGCTTGCGCAATTCCGATGACGTTGTCCATTTAATCAATATAAGCCTGCTAAACCAGACAAATAGGGGATAAAAACTTCATGGACCTGTGATTTAAAAACTTTTTATCCTCTGAATGGTATTCTATACGTGGGAAAAGAAGGAAATATTGTCGCCAAAGGGATTGCTGCGCAAGTAGAAGCATCAATAACACAACCTTTTTACGGATCTCATAGACACATAACATTTGACAATTATTTTACTGACTTGAATTTAACTTACAAAATGTTAACAAATGGTTTGAATAAAGGATTTATGCCAAAAGAATTTCTGCCACATCGAAACAGAGAAGAACATTCATCGATGTTTGGATTTACTAAAAAAAACTACTCTTGTTTCTTATGTGCAAAAAAAGAGTATATACTACTCATCACAAGCCAGAGGTCTGCACAGCAGATTCCAAAAAGCCTGAAATAAATGAGCTACAAAACTTTGTTTTTGTAGATTCTCTTGACCCGCGTACATATCCAAAAGACGGACAAACCGTCGCCTTTGCTTTCTTTGCAAATTTGCTGGATGTGAGTTCTGTAGCTGCATATGTTATCTGGACAAACTTATACCCGAAACGGAATGAGAAATACCACGAACGAAGACGGTTGTTTTTTGTGAGTGTCGCTGAAGCATATAAGGCAACAGATTGAACGCAGAAATCGTATTGGTTTTTTGAGATCTTCTGTAAAGGCAATGTCACATTACCACAACCAAACACAACTTCGGAAGTACCTTCAGCTCAAAATAAACGAAGACGCTGTATATGCCCTTTTTCAATTTCAAGAACACAGAAACAAATTTGTGATATCTGCAAGAAAAACGTATGCAATTAGCACAGCGCCAGGTCATAAATTTGCTCAAATTGCCAAACGAAATAGTCCAAGTACCATTTTTCTAAATACCTAAACTGTCTTTAAAAAAATAAAAAAATACTAAAAAAAACAAAACTATATTATTTCTTATACTCGTACAATTTTTATAAAATATTTCACCAATGGGTCTACCGGACACATAGGTCCGTTTGTGTAAGTAATATTCTTTGCTCGGACAAGCGTTAAATGGACTATTTCCAAATATTTAAATACGATTTGAATATACGAAGGATGGAAATGTAACAAGTTGATTTTGATTATCATGGAAATCTTATAAGACTTAATATGGAAAAAAAGGATGTCAGCTTCACCTAAGTTATTACAATTCTTCCAATTTCACACTTAATTCAAAAAAGAAGGATACATATGTTGATTCTGGCACGAAAGTATGCACCCCAGCAGATATGTTTTTTTCCCATAAAAATCTTTCCTCCTATGAAGTCGGTGGTTCGAAAGAATACATAAAACTAATATTTTCTCATCGATAGCGACGTTTTTAGTTCAAAAACAATACAGCTTCAATACATAACTATTTTTTTCTGCACTTTAAAATGTCTATTTAAATACTATTGTAAGTTTTACAATTTCTAATATATAGAAATTAAATAAGTTTTCTGTTTATGTCGTTTTGTTTTATTTTTAAAGAAGTAATTTAAATTTGCTCAGAAATGTTTGAAACTGAAGGTTTTGCACTGATGCTTTCAATTTCCAGTCGCGGTGGTCATATGGCCGAAATCATTTTTAAATGTGAAATAATAAATAATCATCTTGAAAATAAAAATGTTTTTTAAATCAAAAAACCATAAGCCGATTTATTTTACCGTTTAATTTTATTTTCCGAATTTTTTATTCTTCTTTGAATTAATAAACAAAATTGGTTTCTTTCTTTTTTTGTCTAAATATAGGAAATAGATTTATGAAATTTGTTATGTGAACACAATACGTATGTATTACGTTAGAAAGTTATTTGATGTTAAATGAAATCAATCGATTTGATTAAAAATAAATGTAACCAAACTTATAATTAACACCTTGCAACTATTTCATTTTCTTTCCTCCAAACAGTTTTTTTTTAAAAATTATATTTTTATATTTTAGCCGCACACATGGTTTTATATGTATATCCTTTACATTTATAAAAGAAAAATCCCATTTGATGTATACATATTTGTCTCCGAATATACCAAACGAATTTGAATACTGTTTTCTGCTACAGATTCAGAAGGTTCTAAGGCAGTTTTTTCTATATTACAAATTAAGTTGCTTTAAACAAAAAAACAATTAAATTAGCAAAATAAATATTTTTGCTTGATTTTCTCCCGCTTTTTGGTCATTTAACCAAATTCTGTGTATTTGTTGTGTATTTTATGAGTTTTTTTTTTCCAATAAATGGGTATTTCTCAAAGTTATATGCAAAATGCCTAAGCGAAAAGGTAGTGCAATACATTTTCGCGATTTACTTCAAAAGCGAAAAAACAGCAACTGGAGCATCGCCTGTCTCAAGTGAGGGATCGCTCACTGGAAATTCGAGCCTTAGAAACACCAGCGGAAAGATCAGCTATCTAAATTAAGAAGCAATGCGTCCAAGATCTTAGCTGCTGAGTCAACTGAAGCAAGAGAAACCCGTCTGCATAAAATGAGGCATTATGCATCTACATAATGTTCGATCTGCTTTGAACTACGACTAATGGTGACGTACGGATTAATTGTTGTAAATACTGATGACTCTGTACACTTTCCAACAGAATTTTTAAATTCTACAAATTCAGCTGGACTACCAGGACATTTAATTTTCTTAAAAGTTGGAGTGCCAATAAGTTTATTAAGAAACTTATGTCCTCCAAAGCTGATTACTGGTTAAAGATATCAGACCTAATGTACTTTTAACTGCTATTATAACAGGACCAGGCACAGGTGAAGATGTATTTATTCAACGAAGGTATCCTTCGGAGTACGAATTTCTATTTAAAAGACAACAATTTCCAATAAAACTATGCTTTGCTATGACCATCAATAAGGCTCAAGGTCAAGGACGAATTTTACGTGGCCTGCTCATGCGTAAATAAGTAGGAAAATTTGCATATATTGTCACCAAATGGTACAACAACAAATGTTGTTTACAATGAAGTACTATAGCTGCAAAAATACCATCTATCCAAGCACGTATTATGTAAATATTAAAATGCTTCAGAAACTTACTAATTTCTACCCGCAGGTATGGACTTTATGATCAAAATATTAGACAACAAGGATTTTGAATTATATTCAATGGATACATAAAGTTTAAGCTTCGAAAATTATAAATATTAAGATTTTTATATTAATTTGCTGTCTATTCATTATCACAAACGTACTCGTAATATTGTAGCAAGTGTCTACTCAGCAAAGCGGGTACATCAGCTAAACAACTTAAGTAGCTAGCTGATAGCGAGAACCTTTCAAAATGTTGTTTTCTTGTTTTTTTATGAACTATGAACTAAATTACACTTTTGTGAAACCATTCCCATTCTTTTACTAGTCTCTACACGATTTACATCCAAAAAATAATGTCGCCTCTAAGCCCATTATGCATTAAAGGACTTCAGAAAATAAATATTTTTTTGTGCCAAAACAGAATCACTATATCTTAAGTCATTATGCGAGTATCAGTGTAATTTAATTTTTTCCTATTTTTAGCATAAAAAAAAAATCATATTTAAAAACTTAAAATTTATTGAATTACTTCCAGAATCCACAAAATGAATCACGATCCAAATTCACTTCACTCAAACAAACTTCACTGAGTTGATGGAAATTGAACGGGCAAAATCACTCAGGCCGACGATTGAGTGTTTTTTTTAAATCTCAACTCAATTGGAAGTTCACAGTCTCTACAATGGGCTCTACTGTGGGAATCATTAAAGCCCCATAATCCAAACAAAAACAATTTAAAACGAGCCATTGGAATAACGAGGAGTAGATACGAGCCGTACTTCACGACGAATTGAACTAAACTGAAAGTGGTTGGTGCAATCGACAATTGGTAAACCATTCCTTCTGACTTGAAGGCTCTGTATATGACTATGTGTGGTACGATTATGTATCTGCTTGTATCTGCCAAGGTTCAAGATACTGTGGTTTTCTGTGTGATACAACTTTAATTGCGCACAATCTTTCCTAGTACCTTGGAGTATTTTAATGGAGCAGAATACTCTTGGTTAAAGTAAACGACGAACAAATCATTGACAATATTTCTACGCATACTTATCAAAATACTGACATAAAATGGAAAATTCATTGTAAGTTCCGGTTCACCTTTACTCAACCTAAACTGATTTTCCACTGAAACTATGTAGCGGGTTTCGCCCTTGATGCATTGACTCGTCGGCTTTTCAACTCTTCTTTTATAAACAGCGCGCACTCAAATGATTATGAACAAAATTTAAATGTTTGTCCACACCACAGGCAAAAGAAACTAAAAGAAGAAAGAGCGAATGCTGCCTATGTGCGAGTACCTTGATTTTGAATGTTTGCAGGTTATAATGACTAGGAAATAAAAAGTTCGGCAAGATCGTAGCTCCCGCAGATATCGTTTTAAGGAATACTCAATCATTGTGTATGTCTTCAAATTGCACAGTGTCAGATGATTATATTAGTGAGGTTGAAGATATCTCTTCTCCTGAAGTTGATCAGGTGTCTTGGTCGTTTGGGATCGACCATGGGCTAGGTAAGTGACCTTGAAGAGCGCTTGAAAGTTTGTTATTCAATTGGCGAAGCACATTAGAGACTTGACGTTCTTAAGCTGGCAACAGAGTGTAATCTCGTGCTGCTTAACCATCTCGAGGGGAGATGAGTAGCAGTCTCTAACCGCCCTAGGTTTTATAGTGTTCAAAGTTAAGGATCTGATAGCTGTGTCGAAGGAAGATTCAGACTTAACCAAGTAGCTACAACTTCGGCTTGTAAAATGTACAGTATGTATGTAAGTACACTTAAAGACTGGAGTATGCCAAAGTCCTCAAAGCTGACGCGCTGATTATGACGATTTTTTTAAAGCTTTCGCCAGCGATGGATATGGACATACTGTAAATGAATTTTCCCCGTCTCCCTTAATTTCTTTCCGGAATCGACTGATTGAAATCAACCTTGAAGTCAATTTCAGTTTAAAGCAGGTTAGTTTATTGGAGGAGATCGCAATGCAGTGTGAGCAGTCTGACATGCCCTACATTTAACTGTTTCCATTGATGTGTACCAGCCGGCCTGAGGGCAGAACTTGCGAACCCCTGCTTGCACGGGCAGCCCGTTGCGCCTTTTTTCTCTAACATATTGATGTTAATCTATCTTCGCACTTCAGGATACAAAACGGCTATGCCATAAGTGAGAATGGGTCTCACGTCCGGGGAGTAGAACTAGTGCGTGACTTCAAGTTGTAGACCAAGTCCTAAATCAAGAGATTAGCACAGACCAACTTTAGTTTTTGAGTTTCGATCTGCAACAATTTGTTTTCACCTCTGTTTGTTGACCAAGATGAGGCCTCGATGCTTAACACTTCTTAAGAAATTCATAGGCGTGTTATTAAGTTTAGGTAGGATCCTGCAGAGTATCTTGGTTTAGCCGCAGCTAAAGCCGTGGCTTCAGCTAAGTGTCTAAGAGAAGAGTGTGTCTTATGTATGTTAGAGGCTGCACCTCCATAAGGACTGGCTTGCATGGAAGAGATGAGAGTACACTCGATGTGATTCTGCTATGTGGTTTCTTTCTATAGAGCAGCGACCAAAGGTTGAATTTATGAGTCTACCGTTGAAAATGAAGAAGATAAAGTTGAGGACGGAGCTAGGTTGCTTAAAATTCCCTTGATGTCATGTAAAGCCACTATTGTGCTCATATACACCTTCGAAATCGTAGAAAAGAGTGTTGTATACCATCTTATAGGCAAGTTGGCAGACAGATGATTCATCAGTAGTATCAGTCCAGGTGGTGTTGGTTTGCAGGGAAAATAGCATCGAGTCCTCCGGTAAGGTTCGACACTACAAACTCTCCATTTAAGATTTCACATAAATCATGTCCAGATAGTTGAAATGTAGGTAGGAAAGCTAGCGTTCAAAAGCAGATACTAGGGGTCTCCCTCGGGACCAACTCAAGTATCATCCGGGTGGTTAAATATTCCGAAGATCTTCGGCATTATGCTTTTGAAGCATTAAGTAAAATTCAGTTAATGAGTTCATCAGGAACTGTCCTTCGCCGAAGAGTCCGTGAACGAGCATAAAAAGCAGAGAGTACTGTCGCCAGCAAAGGATAACACCGGATTAGGAGTAGCAGACGTGAAAACATAAATGAAAATGACAAAGAGTTTAACAGACGGAACGGAGAGTAAATGCTTCCCGTAACTGCGGCGGTGGGGGTTGTAAGGGATACATATTTTGGCCGCATGGTCTTCAATTGCCCAATGCCCCGTGATTATAGCAGTGATTCAGGCGATATTTGGGCGGGTTCTGTTTAGTAGATATTTTCATCTATTCTTAT
This sequence comes from Volucella zonaria, assembly GCA_963966105.1. Lineage (NCBI taxonomy): Eukaryota > Metazoa > Arthropoda > Insecta > Diptera > Syrphidae > Volucella > Volucella zonaria. Next base: position 177,534,779 of record OZ014531.1, on the reverse strand, counting down.
TGTAGGTCAGCCATATCATCCTTTATATGACACAATTAGTTAACCTCAATCATTGGAGGTTGGCCTTCTGTAGGAAGTGTAAGTGGATTTGTCCTGCTGTGAGTGAGCCGTGCAGAGCTGCCCAATTCGTCTGCACGCTGGTTTTCTTTTATGCCACTATGCCCTGGAACCCAGAGCAGTGTGACCCTAAAGCCTACGATCAGTCGGGATATGGTAATTTGGAGGATATGGTAGCCGAGTCGGTAGCTTTGATAGCGGCTTGACTATCTATGAGGATAACAATATTTTGTTTGTGAGTTGTGTCACGCCCGCGATTCGTGCAAGCCTCTCCGATTGCTAGTAGTTCCACACCACATGTGTGCCGAAGTTCTTTACCACTTCGTTTTTTTTTTCTTCTGAGCTCTAGTGGGAAATCCTACGTGGAAGTTTGCCTTGAAGTTTAGTTCGGGTGTGATGTAGTCGATTGGAATCATGACCATTCCGTTTGATAACGAGTCCAGGATGTTGCTATGGCCGTAAGGTCGTGCAGTCCAGCAGTCAGATTCTTTGAGTATAGTTGCGCGTCGTAGTGCAGTATTTTTTTTGTGTAGGTCAAGAGGCAGAAGATGGAGGGGCACAGTACGGGCATCCATTGGGACTGACGTTAGTACGCCTGTGGTGCCTATACTCGCTGTTCTTTAGAGCCTTAAGGGAGTAAATTGTACAATCAGGTATTTCAGTGTATCAGTGAATGGCATCAATTGAGTTTTGCTCGGGTTGACACTAAGGCCGCAATTTGTGGTCCAGGTATTTACCTCATCAAGAGCAGCCTCCATGATTTCACTTATCACGGAAGCAAACCTACCTGATACTAGTATCAGTACGTCATTCGCAAACGGGACCACTTTAACTCCTTCTCTGTCTAGTCTTGCAAGAATTTTGCTCGTAAGAATTAGCCAGAGTAGAGGAAAAATAACGCTATCCTGTAGCGTTCTTCTATGGGCGAATTTGGTAAAATGGCTGTTTCCTAGCGTTGCCTGAACAATTCTGGTTCAGGGCTGATGAATTCTTCTATGCCTATCTCGATCAGAGATTTGTGAATAGCTTCAGTGTGTACGTTATTAAATGTTCCCTCTCTGTCTTGGAAGGAGGATAGGATATATTTTTTGAGGTGTTTGAGTTTTCCGACTGTTCGCACTATCTCATGGAGAACCGTTTCCATGAATCTTCCCTTAAGGTAGGCTATGATTCTTCTAGAATGCTTCGCATGTGGATGCCAAAGACATGCTCTAAGTTTTTAAGCACAAAGGAGGCTAAGCCAATTGGCCCGCATTTACCTATCTTCGGTATGAGCAACACTCGAGCGCGTCGCCAAGAATAGGGTACGTAGTTCAGTGTTAAACACATTCTGAAGATTGGCACTAGCAAAGGTGTTGTTAAATTTTGCGTTCTCTATAGAATGAGAAGTAGTACGAGGGTTGTCTGAAAAGTTTCCGACCGCAATGTAAAGATAGCGGCACTCGTCAATAAAAGCTAGTGAATGCTAGTTGGGCATCTTTTGACAGTTACTTACCGAAGTTTCAGTCATTTTGGATGTGCAGGTTTTAGTCGACCGTCGTTTGAGTGAGTCGATGTGAGTGGTTTTTGTGAAAATGGAAAAAATTAAGTATCGAGCTGTTACTACATTCTTGTTTTTGAAAGGCAATACGCCTACGCAAATCAAAAATGAGTTGGACTCTGTGTATGGGGACTCTGCACCATCATTTACCATAGTGAAAGTTTGGGCAGCTGAATTTAAACGTGGCCGTAAGAGCTTGGGCGATGATGAACGTTCGGGACGTCCAAAAACTGCAACCACTGACGATAACATTGCTAAAGTTCACTAAATGGTGTTAAACGACCACCGAATTAAAGTAAGAGAGATAGTAGAGGTTATGAAAATGTCCAAAGAACGTGTTTGTTACATATTAAATCAAGATTTAGGCATGAGAAAGCTGGCCGCGCGTTAGGTACCGCGTTTGCTTACGTTAGACCAAAGACTTGTTCGAATGAACATTTCCAACGCTCTGTTGGCGCAGTTTAGGCACAATAAATCCGAGTTTTGGCGCCGATTAATTACTATAGATGAAACTATGATACACTATTATACGCCCGAAATAAAAATTCAGTCAAAACAGTGAACTGCAAAGGACGAGCCGGCTCCAAAAAAAAGTAAAAACTGTTTTTTCGGTTGGGAAAGTGATGGCGACTTGGGATAGTAAAGGAATTATCTTAATCGATTATCTTCAAAAAGGAAAAACCATTACAGGAGAATACTACGCATCATTACTTGCCAAGCTGATGGCAGAAATTGCGGAAAAACGGCCACATTTGCAGAAAAAGAAAAGAAAATCCTGTTTCACCAAGACAACGCGCCGTCTCACACCTCAGCGGTTGCCATGGCGAAAATCCATGAATTACGGTTTGAACTGCTTGACCATCCGCCTTATTCACCAGATCTAGCCCCAAGCGACTTCTTTTTATTCCCTCATCTAAAAACTGCGCTCGGAGGACAGAGATTTTCGTCAAATGAGGAAGCAATCACCTTCGTGAACAATTATTTTGCAGAGAACAACGCCAAGTACTATTTGGAGGGGTTAGAGAGATGGGAGCATCGTTGGGAGAAGTGTGTAGAGTTACAAGGAGACTATGTAGAAAAATAAAAAAAAAATTGAGAAAAAATGTCTTGTATCACTGTTCGGTCGGAAACTTTTCAGAAAACCCTCGTATGCCGATAGGGCGCGGTGACTTGAACGGGGAGCAGCTGTTAGTAGCCCAGGAAATTTTTTCCTCGGAAATAGTTGAATTAATATTGCTGTGGGATACAGATTATACTTGCCGAGACCTCCCGGGTGCCATACTGATTTCACTACGAGTGATATCATCAGGAGTTGTAAGGTCCCCACAGAGGATTCTGTCCATCCTCCATCTGACCCGCTTAGAAACGAAGGCTTGAAGTATTCCTTGGACAAAATTTTGCTAAGTCTAGTGGGGTCCTTGATGGTTTTTTCTTGAATGGCATACAGGCTTAAACATTCCCTGTAAGGCTGATCATATGTCTTAGATTAGAAAGATCTTCATTCCACCATGGCAGAAGTGTTTTTTTTTTTACTACGTATATCTGGACACAAGACTTTGCATGCAATGTCCGTTGCCTTCTTGAAAGCCTTTATATTTGCCTCCAGCTCTTCGATTACATCGGTGTTTTTTCCAAAAATCTTTTTGAATTTTGTCCTAAGGACCTGGCCAAACTTGGTCCAATTAACTCTCAATCAATGGTCTGCGAATGACTCCAGATTGGAAACTCCCCTAATATTGTCATTCTTTGTTTTGAGTGTAATATTTAAAGATCGGACGTAAGTCTCGTGAGTCTATAGGAGGCGAGAGAAGAAGTGTTGTATTTTTATGTACAGTCTGGACAAATGTTCTCCTCTATCTGCTCGGAAAGAAGATCAACACTTCAAAGGAAATGATTATACTGGCAGTGCAGAAAGTGCCGTGAGATCTGTACTTGTAAGATGTACGCAGAGATGTGATCGCTTCTTAGTCCGTGAATATTTCTACTCAAGGAAACCACAAAAAAGGTAACATCAACGATACAATCGAATTTTTGTAGGTTTTGTGCTCCTAGATAAGACCCAGGAATAGCAGGCGTGGGATGCCCTGCAGTTCACTAAGCCAGCTGCGTTTGAAAATCTGATCTATTACAAAACTCCATAAGGCACCTCTCCCAGATTTATAACAGAATTAAATTGTGGCTTCCTTTTAGCACTTGTTTGTTCAGTTCAGTCAAGCTGCTTTTTCACTACAAACTAACTGAAATGATGGGTAAACTGGAAGCCCATACCTAGATCTCAGATCCTCGATCATGTTATTGTTGGTCTTAGACCAAATAGCTCGTAGCAGTAAGCCAACAAAAAGAACAACAACATCGTCCGCATAAAGCCTGAACGTTGAGAGTTTTGGGAAGAGTGTCGACTATGCATCATATACCACGACACTTCATGTGAACAGCACATTATGAGTAACATTTGGTAGCATCTGCTTTTCCTGGTAGCGATATGGAATTTAACCAGTCTTTTCAAGTATCACCTCAAGGTAGTGGAATGGTCCATCCAACTGAGGTAGTGATATTCATATTCGCCACCTCAGGAACAATGAGGAAGCACATAATTTCAAATGAACGTTGACTTTTTGGAACTTCGGACATATTGGATGCGTACCCTAGCTGGGTTGCTGTTCAGTCGATTCGGTTCAACATTCAAGAGTTTCGACCTTGTCTCGTTATCGATGTTGAAAAGATCAAGCCTTGAACTGAAAGACATTGTTGAGATTACTGCCGTGGTTCACTTATACGTACTAATCTCTAGGCTTCCCAACTTAGTCTGCATACCATCTCTGACAATTCTGATGAATATATCAGAAACGACTACTTAACCCGTAAAATCGCTTCCACGAGCAAGTATTTACCGCCAAACAGCATTAATAATTAATGAACATATGTATTCTTATACAATACTTACATACTCATCCAAATGTCAAAAACTTTATGCAACATTGACAAGCAACTTTAACTAAGGTATTTTGTAAGCATTCTTTACACAGCCGTATCTTGTTAACATTCGACCTCCAACTTCAACGGAAAGCACCATTCACCAAGCTAACGACTTCAAGTTGATTTTTCAAAGGATTTTGGAAACTTCTCCGAAATTCCATAATTCAGAGAACAAGTTACCAAACCAAACATGTTGCACAGAAGTATCCCTATTAATCCAATAAATCGTGAACTGAAATGTATGGGCTTCCAACATATGTACATAGCTGCCCATCTCAAACAGCAGAGAAGTTATCGCCATTTAAGGTACACTGACCTGCATGTAATTGAAGCTATTCCTCTGTTACCACTATTAACATCCTCTGCACATTCATTCCTGAAAGGAAATACTATCTCTGGGCACCAAACTCCTCTGTGGTAACATCCATCTCAGCTTATCTCTTTCGCGAGATACAAAACTACATACGAGTACACGCGCCAACAGGCAGCTCATATTTCCTAGTACACCCGTATCCAGCCCACTTACATACACCTGAACCTTACGACCAAGTCGATAAGAATCAGTGAGCGGAATATCTATTTCTTAACTGGAAAAAACTGTTCGTGTTTTAAGCAGAACATCAGCAGATTCCGAAACGATCTAGCGTCTCGTTTGGAGCTAAACCAAGATTCCTATCTACACCGACAAAATGATATACGTATCTGAACATGTAGCAATGTTATCTGCAGTTTGCTGTTGGGGATGGTGAAGAATTTACATGTCCACCGGGACACAACACTTATGTTTGGGTTAAGATAGCGCTGTTGGAGTCATCTCCAGAAGCTGGTCCAGTTGGTTACTGATAAAGGAAGGCATTTTGTTGGACATTCTGTATGAGTGCGGCTGGCTACTGGTTTGGTAGCAGCTAGAAGATTTCAGTCTTAACTGGTCAGCAAAACTGCTTAACGGACGAACGTTCGCTTGATTAAAAGCATAAAAAAGATTTACTATATGCTGAAGCATCCGTGGTATGCGGTTGCTGGATTTCATTTCAACATTTTCATGGGTTCTTTGCGCCTCAATACGCATTCTGGACAACTAGTGGATAACCCAGAGCATCCAATGATGCGCATATTTATTTTATTGATTTCGATCATTGATCAGACTTAAGAGTGCATCCCATTAGATCACAATATATCCAGTAGTTCCTCGCTTATCTAACGTGGTAAGTGAACTTCTTCAGGCTTTAAAGATATGGTCAAGGATGGTGAAACTACTTTTCAGGAAGATGTTCCTCTAAGGTGGTCTTCTTAAGACGATGCCTTAACTAATGAGAATGCGTGTTTTCTTAATTGCGTAACTGGAATTCGTTACGGTAGACATGGAAGCACCTGTGCCCCTCGGTCTAATTAGGTTTACATGATGTTGCCCGATATATCAGAGAAAAATATTCTATCGGCTGGATGGTTTGGTATTTGAATAACAAGTCATTTGCCTCTACATCAAGCCTAATGAACGTCGTCATTATGGTTGCATTAATATACAGTTTGACATAACTTGGTGCATCTCAGATATAAAAGTCGATACTGGATAGGGTAGGTATGTATCTATTGGCTGGTGTATCATACTCATTTTCTGTAATGTGCGAGTAGTACAGTCGTTGTAGTATTTGTAAGATAACTTTTGCACTCACTGCTACGTCCAATTGGACTTGAAAATACATGTACCTTGCTTTTGGGAGAAAATTGGGGAAAATTATCCTCTAAAATCGACAAATCTTAGAGATTTTCCTATTTCACTGCATAAAGATCCCAAGCAAGACTCAGTGAATTCAGCCTTTAGACAGAGTTCAACGAAGTCTTGCATTCTCGAACTTGCTTTGCATTCGTAAGACAGTTTAAAGAGGCTTTAAGCGCAGCTTGGCTGTTGCTGCAGATACAAATGTCGTCTTCTAGAAGGACGCCAGCGCCACATCCTAGATTCCTTTTCTCGCTTAGAAACTGGCCAAAACCATACATGGGCACAGAGGAACTCATTCCATCAGCCGGCATATCCATAAGAGCAGAGTCAAACGACAGTCGGCACGTAAGTTCACAAAACTCCAGTACGAGTTGTGAGAAAGCCTTTTAAACGATATGAATTTCAAGCGGAAGTAGATTCGTCTGTGCATCTAGAACGGAGCCAGGCGTACTAGGGAAAGTCCCCACTCAGCCGAGACAGACCGTACTTTGAAGTCTGGTAAAAGCAGCAGCGACGTATTTTCGTTAAAACTTGTTCCTCATGAACACCGATGAATAGGATATGATTGGTCTTATCATAGCCATGTAGATTGCCGAAAGCTTCCTTAAGCTGTAAGAAGAACAATAGCGCCTTGGCTCCTTTCAATGTGACATGTTAAGTCTAATGAAGTTTGTTTTCCAGGATTACACCCATTACTTAGCTTCACTGGAGAAGCAGGAATGCCTCTAAAAACTAAATGAGTCAGACCAGTCAGCCTCCTTCGTCTCGTAAAGAGAGCAACCTCACTTTTGAGAGGATTAACTAAAAGCCCATTTGAAAAAAAAAAAAAAAAGCCCATTTCGAGGAGATAGTCGCTAGGCATGATCTAACAGACAGTGCAGCTACATTGTCTGCATATGCCTGAGCATCGGCTTCAGAACTATTGAGAGCGTTAAGTATTGAGTCAACCAACATGTACGAAAGCAGTGGAGACAGGACGGGAGACAAAAAACCCACTGTTTACTCCCGCCATCAAATATTCACCGCAGTCAGCTTCCGAAATCAGAGTCCTGTTCACCAGAATTGGTTTTACCCACTGAACAAGTGATTCGTCTACGCCATGGTGTCTAGACAATGCTAACTAATAATTATGTTTATCTGATTAATATGAAGTAAAACAGAAGTACTTAAACCTAAAATCAGTAAGCCTGCTGGAATTGATGCTCCTGCCTCCGATTTACTCAAAGCAATAGGATACCACATGAAACAATGACTGCACTAACTCGTCAGCACAATTTGGTAAGAAAAGATCACGTACGTTGAGTGAAATCTCAGTATTATCTCCCAACGTTGATACAGGATAGAAGAGCCTTTGAACTGCGCTGCCTATTTTTGCAGTAATCTTCTTAAGTTTTCGTCTGCTATTATACACTTAAGCCCTTTGGTTATCTGACGGATCGGTCCTTGTCAGTGCGACTCCAGATCACCAAATCTTTTCTTTTGGCTTCAGATCTAAGAAAAGATTCAAATAATTTCCAAGTTTGGAGAGTCTTTGACTTTGACCTGGAAAGATAACCTAGCAGAAGTAGACCGTAAACGCAATTGGAAAAGGACCTCAACCATATAGGCGAGAAAGGCTTGCAGCTTTGGTTGGTTGAAATATAATTTTAACAAGGAAAGAGGCCAGCTCTAGTAGCAAAATTAGCAAGTATGTCTCCAAAATGCTGTAAACTAAGAAGAAGAATTAAACACACAAGGTATACACATAAGTAAGTGGAATAGCCTTGATCAAAAATGTAGGAGTAATGTAAAAACCCTGATCGAAACGAACGAAAATAGCGGTAAGGCACAACAGATATTCATTACATCCATGGGCTAAGTACAGCGCATCCGATAAAGTACGTATTCAGTAAGACTAAGAAAGTTTCAAAAAGAAGCGAAGAAAGGGCATCTAGTGCAGGCATTGTATCAGGGATTAGAAGAAACCCATAAGCAGACGACAAGCAGTGGCAAAATTCCACCACGAAACACAGTCAAACAAGCTAAAAATTTTGAAATTGCGGCGTAGCGAAGAAATATCTCACATGAGATGCAATCACCGAATTATATTGAAGGTGAACAGGGATGCAATAGATGGAAAAGGTGCTTAAACGCAGTAGTTCGCTGTGGCGAACGAAGAGAAAACGGGAGATTTTACGGGAGAAAGTTAGTTAAGCATATGGTCGGGCCGGATCATATACTCTCTAAAGATTGTGCGAAAATCTGCAATCGCATTAACTGGCTCACGCTTTTGTGCAATAAAAAGATGAGATGCAATCGGATTCCTAATCAAGCATTAGCTTCTTTATTTCCTGTAAAAAGGCAAAAGCGTTACGAGAAATTGCAACAATTGGCGATCGCTAAAACTAATGTCGCATACGAGTACTATGAAAATTAACGAGGGAGTTTAAGACGGTCGATTATGCAATGTTGTAAAACACCATGTCGGTTAACGTGGCTTTGGGAGAGGAAGGGCGACATATGACTCGATCTATTTAAGGTTTACTGATAATGATGGAAAAACTTTCCGAAGCTTCGAAGTATTTGCATATCGTTCTCATCGACTTGGAAAAAGCGTTCGAAAAAGTCGCCAAGGATCTTATTTGGACAGTGCTAAGACTTCGAAATGCACCCGATACGTGCATATAAAACCTAAGTATATGCACAGCGGGAACTGCGCCGGCTAATTCGAAGTTAAGCTTGGAGTGCACCAAGGCAGTGTGTAAGGTCTAATGTTTTTATATTGAATCACCACACCCATTTCATCGATGATAGCGCTATCATAAGCAATGACATGACAGACTTTCATGCACCTCTTAATATTTGGTTAAGGGGTTAGGCCACTCTAGGATTTTCAAAACATTTTTTTTTTATTACTTTCAATGGTTCCTTAGGACTCCAAAAATGATATCCCAAAAGATTATGGCCGCAAATATCCCGAAGCACTTGTTTTTCAAAGTACAGCACAAGGCGGCCAGGCAGGCAGCAAGTCTCTTATGACTGAAACGGGGGACAGAATTTTAGGGGACTAGAGTAGGTTTACGGCAGATGTTTTCGAAGCTATTTGCCAGTTTCGTACAGTGAAAAATTCGAGAAGGACGCTATTTGAAGTTGAGGAACAACTGTTTTTTATCGATAATTGCGCTAACTTTTTTATTTGTTTTGTTCAAGGTGTATTGTGGGCAAAAAGGTGCAAAGAGATACAGCAAGAAACTGAAAATAGCTGGAAGAAGACCGTTGAATGAATGCTAGTACATCCGCGAAACAATGGAAGCAATCGGAACATACGTACGATATTGAAGTGAATCCAGGTTTTGGTTATCGTATGATAAACTTTGTTGAAGTTTTTTCAGCTATTTCAAACGTTGTCGTTTGTTAAGTCGTAAGAGCGGCTTGGGATTCAAAATAGTAGTGGCCTGTGAAAAATATGTACGAGCTGAGGTAACTAGTAGTCCATTTATTGGAAAAGGCTATGAAACAAACCGTGGAATTGTAATTTCCATGCGATTACTTGGAATTCATTTGCACGGAATACAAAAGTTTTGTACATGCATGGAGTTACCTGTTTCACTCTTTCTATGATAAAATTGTCAAAAGAATTTCAACTGCAACTAAACTAGTTTGCAAAAACAGGATGATGAATGCAGCGAAAGATGAGACAACTATTTCTATTGAAAAAGGAGAAAATGGAATTATGGTATCAGGCAATGGTACGTGGAGAAAATATGAGCTTACGTCCTCGTTTGGCTTAGTGACTGTTATTGGCAATTACACTGCAAAAATTATAGACTGCACAGTGAAATTAAAATACTGACGCCTTACAGTACTGGAAAAATAAAGAAGATACCGAAGAATATACGGAATGGGCACAAAATCATAAAGATAAGCACGATGGATCAGCAGGAAAAATGGAGGTCGATGCAGTTATTGAGATGTTTCAGCGATCTGAAGTTTTACACCAGGTAAAATACACCCATTATATTGGCGACGGTGATTCTAAGACTTTCAAAGTCATTACTGATGCTATATCCTATGAGAATGTCACAGTACTCAAGAAAGAGTGCATAGATCACGTTGAAAAGTGAATGGGTACCCGGCTACGTAATTTGAAAAAGAATACAAAAGGTCTCGGTGGAAGGAGCAAATTGACGGGAAAACTAATAGATGAACTCTCTATTTATTATGAATTAGCCATTCGTAGAAACTGTGATTCAGTTGAAAACATGAGAAACAGTATATGGGCTACACACGATCATAAATTATGTACTGTTATCTTAGCAGATACGAAGTGGTCTCCCCGATGGCCGACTGATTGCAGGACATGGTTCCCATAGGTCCATATCGCAGCCTTTTTTATGTTGTCATCTGTCCAGCTGCTTCCGTCTGTAGGTTTATACCTTACTGTTTGCGCCAGAAGGTCCTGCGCGGCTGCGCAGTGGTTTAGATTTATCTGGACAACATTCATCATATTAATTTGACCAGTGCCTTCTTGGGTACCGGGCACTTGCTGCTACCAGCCACGTTTTCAGCGTTTTCTGGCGTAACAATCTTACACCAGAAGCATAATGCGTCCTCTTTGTATTCTTTGGCTATGTGACCTCCACAGTTTCTGCACTGCTTGGATCGGTTATGCTCGTTCTTACATTGGCGCGCCGTATGGCCAAACTCCGGACGCCTGAAGCATTTGGTGAGGGCCTTTCGCACACGAATACGGCAATTTACCCAGCCGACTTTGATTTTACCGGATTCCAGCAATTTGTTCGCTATTTCTACCGGTAGGCCTACTGTCACTGTCTACGAGTCATCGTTGACCTTTCTAAGACTGAGCACATTTCCTTCGGCAACTTCAATGTTGTACTGCGCTTTGATTGCATCGCAGATGTCTCTGCTGGTGGTGACTTCGTCAAGGTCTTTGGTTTCTATCATGGATCTCAGGACTAGAGTTCGGATTTCCGCCTCTGCGCCAAGATTTTCACCGATTTTACTCCTGAATTCTTCGGTTCTGTCACTAGATTCGCGCAGTTGTAACAACAGGTCTCCTTTCTGGGGGTTCTCCTAATCTTTGTAACCGATTCACCCAGGTTATGGAGTTTGGGGTCCCCTTTGACCCTGCGAAGTATTTCGGCGTATGAAAGGTCGCCCTTGCTTGCCACCACGATTGCGTCAGGTAGCGCTTTTTCGCGCGCGGCCTTCCTTGGCTTCTTTTTGGAAAGCCAAGCAAATGGTTATTTGACCATTTGTGACCTGCTCATTCATTGTCGATTTTGGCGGGCTTCTTGGGATGGGCCTTCTTGCTTTTTCCGACATTGCTTTGTTTTTGGGGCACCACTTCGCCACCTGATGCCTTCTTCGCTTCAACTATGGGCGGCAATTTCGGCCGCCGTTTCGAGCTCGGCGACTCTATAGACTCTAGCCTTCGTTTGGGCCCCGAAATGACCTTCAGCCATGGGGATGTTTGGAAGGTGTTGTTTTTGCTGATAACTTCCTTGGATTTATTATCACGCATCTCATTCGCCGAGAGCTCATAGAACGTTTTGATGCTTTCTATTGCATCTCACATTGGTTGGTGAATTGATCACCTTTTACCATTCTCCAACATTTCCATTTGGGCTTTTGTTTGTTTGTGAAACACAGAGGGCTGATTATTTGAATCCTGCACCATCCACATACTTCTTTGAGGCGCCGCTTCTCCATCAGGACTCCTCTGACGCAATGGCTTCTGTCTAGCCGGAGATCTTCTCACCATCGAGCTCTTCCAGAATGGGTTCTCTAAGTTGATCTCATTCTCCTGGTTTTGTTGATTTTATTTAGTTGGGTTCATTTCGTTTGGGTCCCCACTCAAAGCCGCTGCCAATGCTCGGGTGTGTTGTCACCTAGCGATCCCATAGTTATCTATGCATGCAGTGAGGCCAGGCAAGGGTTATGTGACAGAGCCGGATCGGGGCTAACCAGGGATGTTACATCTGGATCTACCCCAGCAACTTAATGGCGACGAAACATTGAACGTACTTTGAGGCCTGCCAGGGTTTTAATGGGACGGCGGCATTCACAGCATTAGCCTGAAAGCTATTTCAACAGAATTTCACTCCCACTTACTCAGGTAGGACAATAGTGCAAACGTCAGCCCATATGTCAGTCCTTCTAAAAACTTTTTTTCCAAAACTGGGCTCAGTCGTAATGCCTAAAAGGCAGTAATGAAAAAAATGCCCAAATGTCCAAATGGAGCTACGGTTTCCCATGGTGTCACCTCTTCACCCGAGAGCTAGGAGATGGGTTAGCATATAGTTGAAGACGGTGCCGACTCGTTTTGTTGCAGAAAGTTCTTAGGGGCTCCCGTGCCCTTTTCAGCCGCTCTTGGTGGGGGACTGTTTATTGGTTATCCACAGCTCACCTGCAGGCCGACTGCCATCCGTCACCTGTGACACCCTAGTGGCCTGAGCTTAGCCTTGGGTGATATCAGGACTAACGTTTCATATATGTAGCGGGCTAGTGTGTCCAAACCTTATCAGAAAAAAAAAATCCGATCTAGGTTTCCACACACAATAGAAGTTACGCCTGAACATTTTGGACTCTCCGTAATGGGAGGCCTTGAAAGATAACGGGTTACGAAAAATTCTTCGAGTAGCGATCAATCCAGAATCGATTCAAGCTCTTCGCCCAAGCCATTCGCGAGAGAGAGCCAGGTTATAGAAAATTGGGTCGTCAGGATGCGCTACTGCGAAACCAGCTGAGGCAGCCACATGGATGAAATCGCATTCCATAACTAATGGGAATGTTCGCTCTTTCTAATAAAGCCATAACATACAGAAAACAATTTATTTTTGTTAATTTTATTTTACTTTTAAAAAGAAACTTGTATACAAGGCGGTCGGTAGATACAATTATGAACTATACGGGCTGTACCTATGATGACTGAGAAATGCAAAGCGGATGAATACTTTTATTCAGATAGCAGGAAAATCGAAGAGCTCGGTAGCTAACCTATGATCGAGTCGAATGAGGCTAGTTAATTGCAATTGTATTGTAAGATGCTATGTCGTATCTGACTGTAAGATTCTAGTCAACAAACTTTTTTCAAAATTGTAGATGGTAACTGAATGTAAAATTGAGATCATTGTGGTGCATAACATATGTACTATGTACTCCATTCACTATTTAACAGCCTGCCTTCAAGTCTCAAAGTACATCCTGAGATATCTTTGTGCAATTCTCCTTATTTACAGCCATCCATTTGTCTTATCAAGATTTACGTAAAATGATATCTACCATCTATATGGAGTATACTCGTATCTTTAGATGTAAATATGCCCACTAAGCCATCTAAATGGTTGTTTCAATGTACCTGTTGACCATTCGGTACAACTGGAGTAATCCTCCATCACCATCGGTCCAACCCACATGTTCCAATTTCATATCTAAAGTCTGTATCTTTCCACCAGAGCTATCATATTATAGGCATAGCTGGAGAATTACACTTGTCGTACCATGTGTCCATTCAACATGTCCACCTACTAGACTAGTTGTTTTGTAACTGAACAATGCGTGTGCGTTTAATGGGCAACGCATGCTTATACATTGCGTTTGTCTGTTGTATTCTAAGTGCATGTAATCCTTCTGGCTTAGCGTCAACTAGTTTCACGCTGGTTGGACATGTTTTGCGCCTGTAGAAATATCATTTGAAATAACTATTTACTCACATGCCGCCTTGGTCTCCTGAATCCAAAGATGTCTATGCTGTGTGACTATTCCCATATGAGTCTGTCCGATATTGACTATGAGCTCACTCTCTCTAGATGCGAATGATCGTCGTATCTCCCATTCCTCTCTAGACATAAGTGGTAAAATTTTTCAATAGCAGATCCAAGAGTCGACAAAGCCAGTGACACTTAATCGAAATATTTATCAGATTGCATTTCAAATGCTCAGTTGGTTCCACCCTTTCATATTGGAAAGGCATCATCAAATGAAAAGGAACATGGACATAAGTCCCTTAATCGGTTGAAATGAGCCGAACAGGTACGGCTTATGAGTTATCTGGATCTTTTTCAAAGAGCTAAGTTTGGTATGTAGATGATCGATGTTGGTCTTGTTTCTCATGGGAAAGTATCGTACTAAGATATGACTGCTGTTGGAAGCTAGTTCATGGGAAAATAAAACTGATAATGGCAATTGGACGATTTATCAGGATTAGGATAACATCAGTTGACATAGTTTGCCATGTCTATTCAGCAATGATTTCCTTTAAGAGAAATCATACCAGTTGGTGCTGTGGCATGCTTGTGCTCATACTGAATGGAACAGTCAAACGCAAATCTGTAAGATCTTCTGGCGACACTTTAATCAACAACGGCCAAATCCGGTTTAGGAATTTACTCTAGTACGAGTAATATGGTATATCTTTGGAACCCGCTGGCATCAAGATACTTGTTATAAATAACTCCTTAACTTCGATATGACAATCAAAACTACTCGTACTATTGCGACTTGACAGTCTCTTTACAGAGAACGCACGCATACGAAGTGGGTGAATATCCGCTTAAGTTTTTTTCAGTACTGTCACCTGGAGGTGTAATATTCGATATACTCGTATAGCCTGCCAATAGCTATTATGGAGGTTGTATTTCTACGTCCTTTCTCCTACTGAAAAATCTGATCGTCGCTAAATCAGCCTAAAAGGACGTGAGCTTATAGCATTGCTTCCCATTGGGCGGAATAGCTCTCCGCTATTTTAAGTATCGAAATATCCTTTATTAAAGGACACAAGTCCTGCTGACAGATACAGCTACTGAGAAAATGAGCCACTAGTTTGACTGGATGTATATTAACTTATGCACTGTGACGTAATGTGAAATCTGGGCAAATATTTTTGTAATCAAACGGGAAATACATATAAATACAAAGATACAATATTAATAAAACACCAAAGCAGAATGATTTGCCAAAGAAATACGAGGGGCGTTCAATATCGATATGAAGGAAAATGCGAATTCAATTTAAATTATTTTTATTTTTCAATATAATCTCCCCTAACATCAATGCATTTGTTACATCTTGAGATAAGCTTTTTTAAACCCTCAAAAAAATAAATTTCCTCTTTCTCTGCAAAATACCGACTTGAGTTCTTCATCATCCGAAAATCTTTTTCCACGAAGACATTTTTTCAAATCCGGAAACAGGAAATAATCACTAGGGGCAAGATCTGGACTATAGGGTGGGTGTTGGATTTCTTCGAAACCACAATCTCGCGCAGTAGCCTTGGAAACTCGCGCCGTGTGAACAGGAGCGTTGTCATGAAGAAGCAACACACCCGCTGCGAGTTTACCCCGTCTTTTCTTTTTAATTTCCTCCCGCAAATTATGCAAAGTGGAAGCGTAGGATGTGGCGTTGATGGTTTCACCTTTTTTTTTGTACTCAATGAGCAAGATTCCCTTTGAGTCCCAAAAAACTGTGGCCATGAGCTTTCGGGCAGACGGAGTGACTTTGAACTTCTTCGGGGGGTCTGTTCCTTTTTTATGCCACTGCATGGACTCTTGTTTGCTTTCAGGGTCATAGTGGTGGACCCATGTTTCGTCCCCAGTAACAATTCGATCCATAACACCGTCCGCGTTCTCACTACACATCTCCAAAAGCTCTCTACAGCATGCGATTCTCACTTTTTATCTGAGGCGCTGTGAGCATTCGTGGCACCCACCTTGCACTGACCTTTGAAAGGTTAAGATGGTCATGAAGGATGGTGTGAATGGTACCAATTGAAAGCTTGGTGATCTCTGCCATCATTTTCACCTTTATTTGGGCATCCTCAAGAACAAGTTTTTCGACTTCTTTGATGCTTTCTCCCGTACAAGCAGTAGCCGGGGCGCCGGAGCGGGGGTCGTCCTCAATGCTCTCTCTGCCTCTGTTGAACTCACTTGACCACTTTTGCACAGTTGATAATGAAGGTGCGGAACGCTGGTAAACAGCCACCATCTCTTCATGAATAGTTTTTTGACTTTTTCCTTGCTTAGTGAGAAATTTAATTACAGCGCGATGCTCAATTTTCACCATCATCGTTTCAGTTGCCATTATGATTCTGTTTAACTAGAGATAAAACGCGAATTAATAATCACATTTATATGAAATTTTACACGAATTGTCTAAAATAATAGTATTACTTGATAAATAAGTCAATTTATATATACAACCACAGTTTCACCCCGATACCGAGAATATGTTGAACGCCCCTCGTAGCTAGTACAATCTTTTGCCATATGGCAAGTGGCGAAAATACCTATCACTAACTATATAATATTTTTACAAAAGAATATTGATGGGGAATCTAATAGGCAAAAAGAATATAATGAAAACTATAAAATTTATAACAATGGAACGAAAAGTGAATCTATTGCATTATTATCAAAAGAGGAAAGCCATTTTTTTATATTATTTAAAAATGTAGTTTTCTTTCTCTCACACCTGCAGAATTGTGGCAACATATAGTATTAAATAGCCGTCGGCAGTAACATAATAAAATCGAGAAAAATGTGTTTTATAAATAGTAGGAGTATTTGCAGAGTTTCTCGAGTTAACACGTAGAATATAACATCCATGGGATCTGACATCATAAAATCCCGATTTTTCAAGAAATATTTTCAATACTTTGTAACAATACAAATGTCTCAATGGAAAAATTTCTAAAGATTTAAACAATGGAAAACTGGCGATTCTGCCATTAACTTTTGCCATAATTCTTATTACATGCTTTTGTTTTGTAAGCAGAGGCTCTATCTTGTAATTTTGATTTAAATAAACCATTGTATACCATTTTTAAAATCTGATTATTACAATAGAAGCTCAAGTGAAACATATGCCTAACAATTCTATTAAGATACTGTTTTAGGTGTACAGTGTGATCATTCCAATTGAGCTTATTGTCCAATATAATGCCTAAATATTGAAAACTGCTGACACTTTCAATTCTAAAACACTCATTACTGCAGACTACACTATCGTTAGCCAGAATCAGCTAAATAAAATCGTAAAAAACTTGGGCTGTGGTAATAAAAAGTAATGTCTTCACATACTAAACCGTTAATATTAAATTCCATAAATTTTGTCTTAGTACAGTAAAAATTGGTTATAACAATACCTGATATAGAGTAGAGTATGTTAAGAGAGTGAATAGACGTGTTCTTTGGTTTCTCCGAGCTTTTAAAAATCGTTAAATATTATAAAACTGTGCGTTATTCAATTTTCTTGTCGATTGCCTCTAAGTTGTGTATTTACCTTGATTTTTCTTAAAAAAATAAAATAATAATTAACAAATAAACATAACACCAAATTTGCTACAAAAGGAAATATATATTAAGAACATGAGCAACTTCCAAGGTAATACAGTAAATCCGATCCATCCCGATCGAAGAAACACTGGAGCTCTTCAGACGCATCAGCAATCTCAGTAGGTGGAACGCCGAGGCAGAATGGGACACCCACCACATCCAAGAATTTACCCCCCACTCAAACAATGGTTGTTACTCTTGGGGAGTTAGAAGAGCATTTAAACAAACATACCGATGCTATTATCAATCGTTTCTCGGAGGAAATTAAAAACCTGCGCAGCGACATAATGGACCAAATTACACGCATTGAGAAAAACTGGGCAGTCTATGTAGAAAAAACTGATAAAACCCTCATAGATTTGAATTTGCGTGTGGAGAAAATTGAAACGCATATTAACAAATCAACCTTCCTTGATGACGATACTCGTATAACAGATTTGAGAAATAGATGTGACGCAGTAGAAAGGAAAGAGCTTGCAGCTGATGCAATTCTTTTTGGAGCTGCATGAAGAAAATTTATAATCAATTTTCCACTGCTTATGCCATATCATCGAAAGCAAGCCTCCAACTTTAAAAGCTGTTTTTCGTTCTCGGCATCGAGACAACGCTAATGATCCACCCATCATATTAAAATTTAATTCGCCAGAAGAACGTAACAATGTCCTAAAGGCCGTTGCCGAGCATCGCAAAAGAGAAAAAAGACAGCTTTGTCTAAGATATGTTGGATTGGACTCAAATAAACCAATCTTCTTAAACGAGAGTCTAACGAACAGAAATCGTTCTCTCCTTCGACAAGCTGTTCGCATGAAGCAGCGAAAATAGATTTTCTCAGCCACTACCAGATCTGGATGTGTTTTCATTAGAGAACAAAAACTAGGACAACATACGAGGGCGGGTCAATAATTCCGTGCATTTTTGAATTTCTGACCTCTTTACTGAAACAGCAACACTGCTCCTGTCAACAGGCATTTGTCAGTTGACTCCTGTCAAAATTTAAACTTGCTGCGTCAGTTAGTTTGTGTTTGACAGTTATTTTTATCAGACTACTCACTAATTTGAGGAGAAAATGGAAAAAAGTGAATTTCGTGTGCTTATTAAGCATTATTTCTTGCGAAAAAAAACCATTACCGAGACCAAGGCTAAGCTTGATAAATACTATGGGGACTCTGCACCATCGATTTCAATGGTAAAAAAGTGGTTTACTGAATTTCGTTGTGGCCGTACAAGCACTGAAGATGCCGAACGTCCTGGACGCCCAGTTGAGGTCTCTACACCCGAAACAATCGAAAAAATTCACGATATGGTGTTGGCCGACCGAAGATTAAAAGTGCGAGAGATTGTGGAAGCCGTAGGGATCTCGCATGGCTCAGTGGTTTCAATTTTGAATGATCACTTGGGCATGAGAAAGCTTTCCGCAAGATGGGTGCCGCGTTTGCTCACAGTCGACCACAAACGCAATCGTGTAACAACTTCACAGGAAGGTTTAGCGTTGTTTAATCGCAATATGGAGGAGTTTTTGCGCCGTTTTGTAACCGTGGACGAAACATGGATCCATCACAACACACCAGAGAACAAACAACAGTCAAAACAGTGGGTTTCTAAGGGTGAATCGGCGCCAAAGAAGGCCAAGGTGGGTTTGTCAGCCAATAAAGTTATGGCGACTGTTTTTTGGGATGCACGCGGGATAATCCACATTGACTACCTTCAAAAGGGAAGAACAATCAATGGGGAATATTATGCCAACTTATTGAACCGATTCAATGACGATTTGAAAAAAAAACGACCTCATTTGGCCAAGAAAAAAGTTCTTTTCCACCAAGACAATGCAAGGGTGCACACATGTGCAGTTGCCATGGCAAAAATCCATGAATTGGGCTATGAATTGCTCCCTCATCTACCCTATTCTCCAGATTTGGCTCCGAGCGACTACTTCTTGTTCCCAAACCTGAAGAAATGGCTTGGTGGAAAAAGATTTGACTCCAATGATGAAGTCATCTCGCAAACAAAGGCCTATTTTGAGGACCTCGACAAATCATTTTTTTTGGAAGGGATAAAAAAATTGGAGAAGCGTTGGACAAAGTGTATAGAGCTCAAGGGAGACTACGTTGAAAAATAAAATTATTTTTTTATCAAAAAATCTGTGTTTTAATCCAAAAGTCACGGACTTATTGACCCGCCCTCGTATATGCATACACGACGAGGGGATATTAAATGCTATTTCCGCGAGATGTCAACCACCAAAATCTGTAGGAGCGACAGAACCTGAGACACTGTAATTTTCACGTAGATACCTATGTTATTAATTTATCAAATTAGATCAATTGTAAAAATTTGCCAAATGGATTTCCACTTTCCACTCTATTCAACTCTTTCTTATTTTAGCTTATTTACTTTTTCTGTCATTCTTTTCCTTTTTACTCTATTTTTCTCTTTTCTTCTTTCTCCTCTAAATGTTCAAAGCTTAAAAAACAAAATAGATGAAATGTGTTCAATTTTTAACGATAGTTTGGTCGATGTTGTTTGCTTGTCAGAAACCTAGCTATGTCCGGAAATGGGTGATGACCTTTTTAAACTGAATAATTATCACAAACCCAAACGATCAGATAGACAAAATAAGATAGGAGGGGGAGTAGCAATTTATATTAAAAAAAAGTATGGAATTAATTTGGTAAAAAAATCAATGCCGAATGAACTTATAGAGTACATTTTTTGTCGAAATCACACATACTTGTGGCAAAATATTGATTGGATGTATATACATGGCACCAAACACAGCAAACTGCTCTTATATAAGAGTTTTGTTAGAGGAATTGTCTCCACTTTACGGGAAAGTTGTACTTTGCGGAGACCTTAATTTAAATATCCTAGAAGAAAAAAATAAACAATTCGTTGATATGGTAGAATCTTTTAATTTACATTTTGCAAATTATGATCAACCAACTCATTTTGCGCCTAACAGACGGCTTTTTAGTTAGTTTTAAATGCATTTTATTTTCTAAATCATTAATTCTTACATACTAACAAAAAATGCTTAAATGCTATCTTAAAATTACTTAAGAATCTTACACCAACTTACTGGCCTTACACAGGCACTCTAAGCTACTCTAAATTCTTATATCTATATCTTTCGACTTTATTTACATTTTATTTAGGTACTTATTTTCTATGCTTAATGCTAAGAAAAGAATTTAACAAAAAACTTAGCGTACGGACATCATTTTTTATTTTTTATAAAAACTTAATATCTAACTTAAAATAAACCTTAGTCTAGCTAACCTACCTACACAATACACACATACATACACATAAACATTATACACAATGACATACATATACTAGTATATACCTGTGTATATACTAATATATATATGTATTTCTTAATTGCTAACCTAAGCCTATGCAAGCTGGCCATCGCTATTAACAGAGCAAATAGATTGGTCAGCTCTGCCCCATTAGTGAAGCTGGTCCGTAATTGACGGAAACGACGACGAAACATCTTCTCCATCATTCAACCACCAGAAATGCTGGTGCTGCCGAACGACATCCCTCTTATCGCGATTCCCCACCGCCCTACTGAACCTGAGACGATCCACACTGCCGTGTGCGACGTCTCTGTTGTAGTTGAGTCGCCTGTCCCCAGCTTTCCGAGCGACATGGAAGATTAACGGGACCGCTGATCTATCCTGGATCAACCCCCATCTGATCTAAGAACAGGAATGCTTCCGGTGGAACGAAGCCGTCAGAGCGCACACTCTCGTGGTAAAGGTAATTGGGGTAGTAAGCCCCAGATATCAGGTTATTCGTCGAGGTCATTGCTCTTGCAATGTGCCTTCGAGTCAGCTTAATTACGAAGTTGTCCACTCGTATTAGGTTCGCCCTGTTGTAAAGGACCTCATTACGATACAATTTTTTGTACTCCGACTCTGGTGTTCTGTACAAGCGAAGGCAAGCCCTAAGGCAAGCCCTCTCAAACACCCGAATCTTTTTCATTAAACCCTTACATTGAACCACACGGGACACCCGAATACCAGCATGGGCCTGATAAGAGCCATGTAGCAGATTACCTTTACCCTCTCATCGAGTTGGCTGCTATAAAACAGTCTATTTGTAAGGGCAAAAGCGCCTTTGGCTCTGGTCAGAGCAGCATCTACATTTTTGCCAGATCCCAAGGTATCTGACTACATTTCGACAGGCAAGAGGCTGTCCGTGTTGTCCAATGATCGAGAACATTCGCCAATTTTTTCTGGTATCCCTAGAGGCTCCAGACAACGGCGTCCTAAAGAGAATGGTTTCCGACTTCTGAAAGTTGATTTTCAACTTCCAGTCATCGCAAAATCGTCTTATCTTATCGAAGTCACGCTGCAAGAGAGTATTAATGACCTCGATTTTTGGACCGGCTCTGTACGCTATCAAATCGTCTGCGTACGCAATAGTATGGGGAAGTGAACCTATCAAGTCGCTTGCATAAATGATGAATAGGATCGGCGAATTGACCGCGCCTTGCTGCAGACTATTTTTAATTTGAAATATTCCAACAGAAGTCACATCACCATTTTTCACGATGAACTGCCTGTTGGTTAGCATATTATAAAGAATGTACAAGAATGGTTTACTGATCCCCAGCCTAGTCAGCTTATAGAAAAGACCCTCTAACCATACGGTGTCAAAGGCCTTCTCCAAGTCAACAAGGCAGGCAGGCACCAGTACATTGGTTTTTGCCTTTATTCCATTGGATATCGGACACCAGTTTAGACGCGGCATGTGAGATATCATGTCCCGCCTTAAAACCGAATTGATTATCCGGAACTATATGTTTGTCCTAAACCCACCTAGACAGAGCTCTATCGATTACTTTTTCAAACACCTTACTGATATTCGGAAGGAGACTTATCGACCGGAGATTCGCCGGATTGGATATATCCTTTCCCTTTTTGGGGATAGGTAGCACCACCGCCGTTTTCCAATGCGCTGGAAAATGTGCATTATTCATTGCATTATTAAACAGGGTGGTGTAAATGTCCACCGCTTCTAGAGGAAGATGTCGAAGCAAGATGTTCGGAATACCATCGGTCCCCACTGATTTCTTAGCCCTGATTGTGTCGAAGATCTCATGGAGCTCTTCCTTCGAAATGAACGGGGGTAGGTGACCCTCTCTGGTAATGACATTGTTTGCAATATTTTCGTCGCTGAACTGGATGAACCCAGAGCCCTCGGATCGCCAGTTCTCTATTTCGTTTCGAATGTAGAAGTCGTGCACCAAGACGCGATTGTCCAGGTCATAATTGGGGCCAATAGTATCAGTGGCCTTGTATATTTCCTGGAAAGTCGCCCCTATGGCCTCAACCTTCTCCTGTGGTTCCTCGATCACAAAGAAGTCGTCATCATCAGCGGCCTCATTTGGATCAATACCCTCTATTGTCAGTAACCGTTCGTTGTCTGTTGTCCGGGCTATTTTAAGACACTGAAGGTCGTTTTGATTTTTTCTCCGAAATAGTTTGTTTATTTGAGGGAACATATTCGGGTTGCTGGTGTTTACAGCCCGAACCCTGTTGTTCCAATATGAACTTACAGAAATTCTGTAATTCTCTTTTATTAACGTTTGAATATTTTTAATCGACGCCTTCAGTGTCCTAATCTCCGGGTCTTGTCTGTTAGTTAGCTGTCTGTACAAGTTTTTGAGTCTTGATAGAAGTCTACTTTTCTGTCGGTGCAGTGCGTCAATAGTAGGATTGCGGAACAGGTCTTCGTTAGTCGTAGGTCGATATCGCGATATTGTAGCGTCCATAGTTTGTTTAATTGTCTCGTCCATTTGTTTTAGGTAATTGTCGATCTCCTCGTTTGACAAATTCCTATTGGACGGTGGGTTGAGCGTGTTCGAGGCGAGAACTCTTGTCAAAGTTGCGGAGAAGCGTGTCCATCGAGTCTTACTGTAGTTGTAAGAATATCTTTGGACAAACTCCTCCAATTCCGCAATTTCGTTGGGAACTGTAATTTCGGTGCTAAAACCGCAATGGTCACTGTCATACGCGAATGTGCGCAGACAGTTTAGCGTTTGTAAATTCGTACCTGTCAGTCGTATACGTTCGTCGTACAGCGATCCAAATAAGACCCACCTCTGGGAAACGACGGGTTATCCGTCGCTTTAAGACCGAGTCTGTACATGACATCGTGCTGACCCCACCAATCGAGTAGTAGGTTCCCTCTAGTATTTGGCAAATTATTTCCCCAATATCTGTGTTTAGCGTTGAAGTCCCCGCCGATTATAAAATAATTCTCCCCCGATTCCAGCCTCAGAAGTCGAAAAAGCGTGTCGAGCTCTGTAATGAATAAAGTGGATTGTGAAGCCTCAGGTGCATAAACAGAGGCCAAGTACAGCCGCTTTCCACTGCGGAGCGGGATGTAAATGACGACTGCCTCCAACACCCGGAACCTACGCAACACTCCCTTGTACACTCTGTGAAATTGTATACCTTGTTTAATGAAGATTGCAACCCCGCCTCCACATTTGGATCCGGGCCGGTTTCTTCTTCTAACAATATAATTATTGTACTCCAGTTTGTGCTTATCGGTTAGCTTGGTTTCGCTAGCGAAAAGCACATCAGGAGTTTGGTCTTGTAGCAATTTAAACATCGCGGCTCTTCGCTCGATCCTAATCAGTGAATTAACATTCACCGCAAGGACCTTCAAAGTTTGCTCCACCATGTGCGTACCCATTACGACATGTGTTGCGTTAGGCCCGGCAGCAGCGCGTAGATCTGGTCCACCCGGTTGGCCTGTTCTTGCACCTGCTTTTGCAGCTGAGTCATCTGCCCTTGGATTACGAGCAAGATTGCCAGCATGTTAGGTGCAGCTTCCGTTGTTCTCGGCATTGTCGTCGGAGAAGCAACAGTCGCTTGCTGTACCGTAGCCCCCCTACCTACCGCCATTTGGGCGTAGGAAATTTGGGACGTGACGGCTGGTGTTTGAAACCTAACAAGTGAACGTTTGACCTCCACCTTTTGCTCCTGAGCCAGTTTTGCTTTCTTAATATCAACGAACTTAGGACAACCCCGATAGTTTGCGGTGTGTCTCACGTTCCCACATAACACGCAAGAGAGCTGCGTCCTATCGGATGCTCCGTCCCTACCCAGAGGACACTCCTCGGAACTGTGGTTCTTTGCGCACTTCACGCATCGAGGCTGCATTTGGCAGTTCGACGCGGCGTGCCCGAACCTCTGGCAGCGAACGCATTGTATAACGCCTTCGCTCCTTTTTAATTTTTCCCAGTGAACCACATGGTAGTCTAGGACATTGATACTCCTTAGACTATCCAGACGGCTTTCGGGACTGAGCTGCACCAAGAAGAACGGCAGACTCCGTTTCTCCCGCCTGGCTCTAGCTGTGGTAAATGGCTTTACCCCCACAAACTTCAGTCCTTCGCACTCCTTCTCTTTGAGCAGTGCCAGGATCTCCTCAGGATCAGAAGACGGTTCCAACCCCTTCAGCAGCATCGATTGCCGCTTTTCACACTTCGGTGTGAATGAGTGCTCCGTCGTCGTTTCACCTAACAGACGGCCCTCGCTCTTAGATGTATTTATTGTGTCTAATCCTTATTCAATATTGCACTACGACCAACTTCTTGCACCTGCTTTTTCACACCATGATTCGATATATTTGAACGTAAATGCATTTCCAGTAAATGTAAATCAAGGTGAAGAAACGTCGTACAACTTTTCAAAAATTAATTTAAATGCATTGCTTAGTGATTTTAGGAGTTTGAATTGGACACTAATATATACAACAGGTAGTGTTAACATTCAACTCGAACATTTTTATAATTTTGTTTGTTATTTGTTTCACAAACATGTACCAATAAAAAAAAAAGTTTCTAAAAAGATGAACATTCCCTGGCTAACATCAGAAGTCCTAAATCTTATTAGTAAACGAAATCTTCTTTACGCAAGGTGGAGAAGATACAAATGTTCAGCTATTTACAATGAATACGCTACAGTAAGGAACGCAGTTACCCTTCTGATTCGAAATAAGAAAAAGTCTTTTTACCAGAACAAATTCAACTCCGCCGATTCTACCTCGAAATTTTGGAAGCACGTACGGGAGATGGGACTGAAGTCTGCTAAGGAATCTATCCCTGATAACACCGACCTGGATGTGCTTAACAGAAAGTTTGTTCAAAACAACTGCAATCCACTTAATTTTCAGACCACCCCTTCTACCACCGGCCATCAGCAAGAAGTAATATTTTCACTCTCCGGAGTTGATGAGTTAAGTGTTGGCCAAACAATTCTCAAGATCAATTCCAAAGCTGTTGGCTCGGATGATGTTTTCCCAGTTTTTTATTAAAATTATTCTACCTGTACTACTTTCTCACATAACCCACATATTTAACTCGGTCATAACTACGTCAGTTTTTCCCGATAGGTGGAAAATTGCCAAAATTTTACCACTGCCAAAACCATCAACTTCTAACAATATCGAATACCGACCAATAGCGATTCTTCCATTTTTAAGTAAGGTATTTGAAACTATTATTAGTAACCAAATAAAATTATTTTTAAATAGAAAAAATCTTATCACGAAATTTCAGTCCGGTTTCCGCGCTAAATATAACTGTACCACAGCTATACTCAAAGTATGCGAAGATTTACGAGCAGGCTTAGACAGCGATATGTTGGGTCTTATAGTATTTCTTGATTTTTCTAAGGCGTTTGATAGCGTTAATCATTTGTTGTTATTAAAAAAGCTGGAAAGGCAATTTTTCTTTGAAAGCTCCATCTGCAGTTTAATGAGTTCATATTTATCAGATCGGTCCCAATATGTATGCGTCGGTAATAGATGTTCTTCGCATATACAAGTCTCTTCAGGTGTCCCTCAAGGTTCTGTCCTGGGTCCTTTGCTATTTGCATGCTTTATAAACGACATATCTAAGTGTTTTACGACCTGCGAACATCATATATATGCTGATGATGTCCAAATATATTTATTATTCCCAAAATCATTCAAAAACCAAGGATTTAATAATATTGATCGAATGATAAAAGAAATTCACACCTGGTCTTTAAATAATGGACTTAGTCTCAATCCAACTAAAACTAAAGCTATGATAATTAACCGAAGCAAAAATACGGTAGTATTCCCTCAAATAATTCTTAATGATACAACTGTTGAGTATGTTGATAATATAAAAAATCTGGGGATATACTTTACAAATAACTTGAATTGGAATTTTCACGTAAACAAAGTTATATCAAAAATGTATGGTGCTTTACGCGGTCTAAGCCCCACGACAAAGTATCTTCCCACAAACTTTAAACTTAAGCTTGTTAAATCGTTTATTTTACCGTTATTTCTTTATGGATGTGAAATACATTCGGACGTAGACTACTTATCCAAAAGGAAACTGATCGTGGCATACAATAGCTGCGCGAAATATATTTTTAATATAAAAAGGTCTGACCACATTTCCGAATATACCAATAAAATAACAGGCTGTTCACTATTAGCTCTTATGAACTACAGAACAATTAAACTGTTTCACAAAATTATAACAACCAAACAACCGGATTACCTTTTTGAAAAAATTAAGTTCGCGACTAATCCAAGAACAATGAAAATAATTCCACCCAGACATAAATATTTAATTACAAGCCGACAATTTTATATACATGCGATTCATCTTTGGAATGAGCTACCCTTGCCTATTAAAAGAGCAAATAACACAACTACTTTTACTAGAAAAGCTTTTGAATACTATGCACAAATTTACTGATGGAATTTCATTACTCTTACCAATTTCGTTTTCCACCTTTCCTCTATCTTCCTTTTTCTGCTGTCTATTTTAAGTTTTACTTTTATCTATCTTTCTTTATTTGAATTGTTTACTTTTTTGTTTTTTTTTTTTTTTTTTGGTATCTAAACTTTTTAAAATGTAATATAAGCTTAGCTTGTACAATTAATCATAAGATTATATTTATATCTTACTTGTACAATGAATTGTTTTAATAAATAAATAAATAAATAAATATAGCGATGAACTGGATATAACAATATATTTTCAAATTCCCGGCAAAACTCCGTTTAGCTCAGAGTAATTTGCAATCGGTTACAACGATGCCGGATATAACGATTGAATCGGTTATAGCGATGATAATATATAAGATTTGAGTGTAAAAACTGTTTATAACGATGGCAAAAAAATTGTTCTTACATTTTTACGTGTTCTTCTAAATATGTCGGCACATGCCGACATTATGTATGCGCATATACGAGGGCGGGTCAATAAGTCCGTGAATTTGAATTTCTGACCTCTTTACTGAAACAGCAACACTGCTCCTGTCAACAGGCATTTGTCAGTTGACTCCTGTCAAAATTTAAACTTGCTGCGTCAGTTAGTTTGTGTTTGACAGTTATTTTTATCAGACTACTCACTAATTTGAAGAGAAAATGGAAAAAAGTGAATTTCGTGGCTTATTAAGCATTATTTCTTGCGAAAAAAAACCATTACCGAGACCAAGGCTAAGCTTGATAAATACTATGGGGACTCTGCACCATCGATTTCAATGGTAAAAAAGTGGTTTACTGAAGTTCGTTGTGGCCGTACAAGCACTGAAGATGCCGAACGTCCTGGACGCCCAGTTGAGGTCTTTACACCCGAAACAATCGAAAAAATTCACGATATGGTGTTGGCCGACCGAAGATTGAAAGTGCGAGAGATTGTGGAAGCCGTAGGGATCTCGCATGGCTCAGTGGTTTCAATTTTCAATGATCACTTGGGCATGAGAAAGCTTTCCGCAAGATGGGTGCCGCGTTTGCTCACAGTCGACCACAAACGCAATCGTGTAACAACTTCACAGGAAGGTTTGGCGTTGTTTAATCGCAATATGGAGGAGTTTTTGCGCCGTTTTGTAACCGTGGACGAAACATGGATCCATCACAACACACCAGAGAACAAACAACAGTCAAAACAGTGGGTTTCTAAGGGTGAATCGGCGCCAAAGAAGGCCAAGGTGGGTTTGTCAGCCAATAAAGTTATGGCGACTGTTTTTTGGGATGCACTACCTTCAAAAGGGAAGAACAATCAATGGGGAATATTATGCCAACTTATTGGACCGATTCAATGACGATTTGAAAAAAAAACGACTTCATTTGGCCAAGAAAAAAGTTCTTTTCCACCAAGACAATGCAAGGGTGCACACATGTGCAGTTGCCATGGCAAAAATCCATGAATTGGGCTATGAATTGCTCCCTCATCCACCCTATTTGGCTCCGAGCGACTACTTCTTGTTCCCAAACCTGAAGAAATGGCTTGGTGGAAAAAGATTTGACTCCAATGATGAAGTCATTGATGAAGTCATCTAGCAAACAATGGCCTATTTTGAGGACCTCGACAAATCATTTTTTTTGGAAGGGATAAAAAAATTGGAGAAGCATTGGACAAAGTGTATAGAGCTCAAGGGAGACTACGTTGAAAAATAAAATTATTTTTTTATCAAAAAACTGTGTTTTAATCCAAAAGTCACGGACTTATTGATCCGCCCTCGTACCATATACAAGGGTATACTTCCTTTAACGACTGTAGTGACTGGTTTGTGCATATTTTTACATATCTACATCTAGTGCTAAATGTAATTTCATCACATGCCCTGTTCGATTTCCATATCTAGTATCTGAGGAGTTTATTAAGCGTTGATTTTTATTCGAAACAAGATGGTGACAATACATAAGCGAAAATCATTTTCCATTGCCCAAAAATACGACATTATTTCAAGAATTGAAAGTGGTGTCAGAATTTCTGATCTATGCAAGGAACTGGGAATATTCCAACCAACTGTTTCAACAATTTTAAAAAATAAACAAAAACAAATAAAAAAAGTGTGAAGTGCAAAGTTCATAGATGTTGAAAATGCCTTATTAAATTGGTTTAAGGACAAGAGAAGTACGAACGTTCCTATAAGTAGGCCAATACTTCAAAAAAACACTACGGATTTCGCAAAATTATTAGGCGTAAGAGACTTCGTTGGTTCTATGAGTTGGATACAAAGGTTTCGGGTGCGGCATAGTATCATTTTGGGAAAAATAAGCGGGGAAAGTGCTGGCGTGCCACAAGGTGTTTGCGATGATTGGTTGACTACAGTATTGCCCAAGCTTCGGGAAAGATTTGAAGACGACGATATTTTTAACGCCGATGAAACTGGATTTTTTTATAAAATGACCCCCGACAAAACTTTTAAATTCAGAGGAGAAAAATGCGTTGGAGGAAAGATGTCTAAGGAACGTTTGACAGTCTTAGTATCTGCTAATATGACGGGAACAGAAAAAAAAAAGCTTTTGGTTATTGGCAAATCTAAAACTCCACGCTGTTTCAAAAATGTTACAATCCTACCAGTTTTATATGAAAATAATAAAAGGGCATGGATGACGTCCATTATTTTCGAAAAAGTATTGCGCGAATGGGACAAAGAGCTTTTAACAAAAAAACGGAGAATTTTACTTTTGGTTGATAATTGTGCAGCACATCCACACATCCAACCCTTAAAAGCTATTAAACTCGCATTTCTGCCCCCGAATACCACATCTGTTCTGCAACCCATGGATCAAGGTATCATTAAATCACTTAAGACTCAGTTCAGGAAATTTCAGATTTTAGAAATTATGAAACATATTGATTTCAAACAAGATTACAAAATTACGGTTCTTGATGTCATCTTAATGATAGCTAAGGCATGGGATGAAGTGTCAATGTGCACTATAAATAACTGCTTTCGACACGCTGGTTTCCATAACAAAAGTAAAAATGAATACGAAGGTGAAGATGAAATTCCACTAGCAGAGTGGGCTCGACAAATACAAATGTTCTCAAAATTTGAAGTAGATTGGGATATGTTGATAGATAACGAAAATGAGTTGGTAACATCTGAGGTATGTTTACTCTATTAAGAACAATTTTCAAATCTAAAGCAAATTTGTACAGTTTCTTACAGATGAGAATATTGTGTCAGATATTCAAATGAATAATGCTGATGATGACGCTGAAAATGCAACTGAAGATGAGAGAACCGAAGAAGTACACGTCCCATCTGTTAGCGAAGCATTTGCTGCTGTGGCAACACTAAATCGTTTCATGTTCTTGATCCGAATTCAAATCCGAACGTTGGAATCCAAGCATTGGACCACTCTCTTAGAAAAATATTTTACTCAGTCAAATGTACAAAACAATCACAAATTAGTGACTTCTTTTCTCAACAATTTTCTTAAGCATTTTTTTTAAATAAAGTTTTTTTTTTTTTAATTTTATTTTCATTGTATCGCATATAACGATGAATCGGTTATAACATCGTTATAACCGATTTTTACTTATAATTCAATTATGTTAAGCCAACTGCGCAGTATGTCTAAATATAAATCAAAATAATTATAATTAGAGTATGAGAGTGCAGTATCATCAGCAAATGAATTAACATAAATAAGGAACAAAATCGGACCCAACACAGAATCTTGGGGAACACCAACATGTAAATGTTTCACAGAACTAAGAAAACTCTTCACTTTTACTATTTGCTGACGATTCTTAAGATAAGAAGTAAACCAATCGTGTATGAAGCCTCTAAAACCTGCATTGAAAAGTTTAGTTAAAAGCAAGTTATGGTTTACCATATCAAATGCTTTGGTAATATCTATAAAGAAGCACGTCGGAATTTGAGAGTTATTTAGGCTAGTGTATATTTCCCAAATCAGTTTAAGTAGCGCATCTTCCGTAGATTTACCACTTCTGAAACCGAACTGATATTCACTAAAAAACTGCGTCCTACTCAAAAAAGGAAACATTCTCGATTTTACTATATTCCTCTTTCAAAAATTTTTGAGAAAACTGGCAACAAAGAAATTGGACGGTAATTGTTTAATAACATAGTGTCACCTTTTTTATGAAGTAGTATAACAAGTGCTGTCTTTAGGGAAGTGGGGAAAACTCCTTTGTACATACAAGAGTTAAAAATAAAACAGACAACATCAGAGATCTGAAAAGATATATTTTTTTAAAATTCTGCTAGAGATGTTATCTAGTGATGTTGAGTTTGACAATTTTAAAGAAGCTATGATTTTTTGTATTTCAAGTGCAGAAAATTCAATGAAGAAGAAACATTCAGGCTGAAATCCCATTTCCACTAAACTATCATTAGTACACGATGTTGAGTTGAAATACATAGTTTGATAACCTATGAGAAGTTCCTACGTTTGCAGAGAAATCATTAAGCTGGTTAGCAATCTCCAGAGGATCAGAAGTTGTAGAGTTGTTAATTTTCAGTACAATATCATCACTATATTTTTTCTTATTTAAAATTTCGTAAACAGCTTTGTTATGGTTTTAATACCATGGCCTTTGTAAGGTTTTCGCATGACCGACGAGATGTCCCCCCAATTGAGTACAGCAGCCCCAAAAACCCAGAGTAGCGTAGTTGGTAGGAGCACTGGCTAAAAACCGGCGAGAAGTTCTGAGTTCGAGCCCAAGGACAAACAAGAAATCCCACTTGTTCTTTTTTTTGTAGATTTCCCCGTCAAGCTTAGGCAATTAGATTGAGCGTTAAGTTAGCGGTAGAAAGTTTAGCTAGCTGGGGTCAGTTGTTTCAATCATGGATGGGGTGATGAAATAACTGACCACCGAACGGGAAAAATCGGAGGAGTGCTAGCAAGTGAGAGAAATCGAGGCAGTCATTCGAGAGCTAAGTAAGCGGTCGGTCACACGAAAAATAGGAAAAAAAAAAGGAAAAAGAGAACAAAGACAAAAAAAAAAAGAAAAAAAAAAAACCGAGAACGACGAGTCTGGAGTGCCGCGTGTTTTCTCGTTTTTGGCTTTTTGGGAAACTTTCCCGTA
This sequence comes from Volucella zonaria, assembly GCA_963966105.1. Taxonomy (NCBI): domain Eukaryota; kingdom Metazoa; phylum Arthropoda; class Insecta; order Diptera; family Syrphidae; genus Volucella; species Volucella zonaria. The sequence continues at coordinate 177,502,287 of OZ014531.1, read as the reverse complement.
GGTTCGTCGGGGCGGACTTTTCCCTGAAACGAAAAAAAAAAAGAAAAGGAACAAAACCAAAAGAAAACTGAAAACGAGGAGTTTAGAGTGAGGTCGACGTGTTTTCCTCTTTGTTTGTGTTTTTTTTTTTTGGAACTTTCCCAGAGATTCGTCGGGACGTATTTTTTTTTGAAACGAATAAAAAAGAAACGGAAGAGAAAAAAAAAAATCGATAAAGAAAAGACAAGTGTTCGCGCAAGGAGAACAGTGCGTGCAAAAAAAAAAAAAAACCAAAAAGAAAAAAAAAACACGTGATCGGTTCGGTTAAACCGCGAGTGACCAAAGAAATAGGCCGAGACACGGGGGTGTATCAGACCACCTAGCCATACCACCTGGATTTCCCATCCACCAACACGTTTTTTCAGTTTTTTTTTCAGTTTAAATGCATTTTTATTTGATCTCTTAATTTACTCTTACATGCTAGACAAAAAACGCTTAAAAATTAGCTTAAATAACTTACATATAATCTTATTCTAACATACTGGCCCCATGCGGGCACTCTAAGTTAAACCTAACTCTTAAACTAAGTCTTTCGACGAATCTTACAGTCTATATTTAATTTTATATTTACGTTAAAACTAAAACTAAGAAAATAAATTTTAATCAAAAACTTAGTATATGGACTTTTTTTTAATTAAACTTACAGACTACCTAAAGAATAAATCTTAATCTACTTAACCTACTTACATATAATACATTCATACACATATATACAATACACAACGCATATACACTTCATATATACATATATGCCTATACAAGTACATATATGTATATATTTATATTTTTTTTTGGATTTTTTTATTTTTATTCATTTTTTATTTTTTATTTTTTTTTTTCTTAAAATCTAACTTAATACTACCTAAAACTATATAAGCCGGCCATGGCTAAAAAAACAAAAACAAAAATTAGGCTGGCCCACTCTGCTTCACATGAAGCTACCTATCACTGGAGGAGTTCGACGACGAAACATCCTCGCCTTCATCAAGCCACCAAAATTGCTGGTGCTGCTGAGCAACATCCCTCCTGTCACGAGTCCCTACCGCCCTACTGAACCGGAGACGCTCCGCACTGCCATGTGCGACGTCTCTCTCGTAGTTGAGTCGCCTGTCCGCAGCTGTTCGAGCGACGTGGAAGATTAGCGGCACCGCCAATCTGTCCTGGATCAGACCTTTGCTATCTAGGTAGAGGAACGCTTCTGGAGGAATAAAGCCGTCAAGGCGAGCTCTCTCGTGATACATATAATTGGGGTAGTAAGCCCCTGAGATCAGGTTGTTCGATGAGGTCATTGCTCTCGCAATGTGCCTTCGAGTCAACTTAATGACGAAATTGTCCACTCTTATCAGGTTCGCCGTATTGTACAAGACCTCATTAGGATAGAATTTTACGTACTCAGACTCTGGTGTTCTGTATAAGCGAAGACAAGTCCTAAGACAAGCCCTCTCAAACACCCGAATCTTTTCCAATAAACTTGCTCTCACGTTGAACCACACGGGACACCCAAATACAAGCATGGGCCTGATAAGGGCCATGTAACAGATTACCTTCACCCTCGCATCGAGTTGGCTGTTATAAAACAGTTTCTTTGTAAGGGCAAAAGCACCTTTGGCTCTGGCCAGAGCAACATCTATATGTTTGTTAAAATACAGATATTGATCTAGCCAGATCCCAAGGTATCTGACTACATTTCGACAAGCAAGTGGCTGTCCATGTTGTCCGACGATAGAGAACTTTCGCCAATTCTTTCTGGTATCCCTAGAGGCCCCAGACAAAGGCGTCCTAAACAGAATGGTTTCCGATTTCTGGAAGTTGATTTTCAACTTCCAGTCATCGCAATATTGTTTAATTTTATCGAAGTCACGTTGCAAAAGTATGTTAATGACCTCAATCTTTGGACCCGATCTGTACGCGATTAAGTCGTCTGCGTACGCTATGGCATGGTGAAGTGAACCTATCAGATCACTTGTGTAAATGTTGAATAGGATCGGCGAATTTACCGCACCCTGTTGCAGACCGTTTTTAATGTTAAATGTTCCAGCAGAAGTCACATCGCCATTCTTCACGATGAACTGTCTACTGGAGAGCATATCAAAAAGAATATACAGCAGTGGTTTACTAATGCCCAACCTGTCCAGCTTGAAAAAGAGTCCTTCTAACCATACGGTATCGAAGGCCTTCTCCAAGTCAATCAGGCAGGCACCAGTGCACTGGTTCTTGCCTTTGTTCCATTGGATATCAGAAACCAGTTTCGACACAGCATGAATGATAGCATGCCCCGCCTTGAAACCGAACTGATTATCCGGAACTATATTTTTGTCCTCAACCCACTTTGTCAGGACTCTATTGATTAACTTCTCGAAAACCTTACTGATGTTTGGAAGAAGACTGATCGAGCGGAGATTCGCCGGATTGGAAGTATCTTTATCCCTTTTGGGGATGGGATGTACCACCGCAGTTTTCCAATGCGCTGGATAATGTGCATTATTCATTGCATTATTAAACAGGGTGGTATAAATGTTCACCGCTTCTAGTGGGAGATGTCGAAGCACGATGTTCGGTATTTCATCGGTTCCCACTGATTTCTTACTTCTAAGCGATTCGAAGATCGTTTGGAGCTCCTCCTTCGAAATGAAAGGGGGTAGTACCCTATCGTTTGCGATGACGTTATTTGACCTATTCTCGTCAGTAAACTGGGTGAAGCCCGAGTTCTCGAATCGCCAATTCTCTATTTCATTTCGAAGGTAGAAATTGTGCACAAGGACTCGATTCTCCAGGTCGTGGTTTGGGCCAATGATAACATTCGCCTTGTATACTTCCTGGAAAGTCGCTCCTATAGCCTCTACCTGCTCCTGCGGATCCTCGATCACAAAGAAGTTGTCATCATCAACGGCCTCACTTGGATCAATGCCTGCTGCTACAAGTATTTGTTCGTTGTTCGTCGTTCGGGTGATTCTAAGACATGGAAGGTCGTTCTGATTATTTCTCCGAAATATTTTATTTATTTGCGGGAACATATTCGGGTTGCTGGTGTTTACAGCCCGAATTTTATTGTTCCAATACAAACTTACAGAATTTCTGTAATTTTCTTTTATTAATATTTGGAGGTTTTTAATCGACGACTTCAATGTCATGATCTCCGGGTTATGTCTGTCAGTAAACTGTCTGTACAAGGTTTTTAGTCTTGACAGCAGTCTACTTTTTTGTCGGTGCAGTGCGTCAATAGTTGCGTTGCGGAATAAGTCTTCGTCGTCAGTGTGTTGATACCGAGGTATCGTTTTGTCCATTGTTCGTTTGATTGTGTCGTCCATTAGTCTAAGATACCTGTCAATCTCCTCGTTTGACAGATTTCTGTTGGACGGTGGGTAGAGCGAATTCGAGGAGAGTGCTCTCGTCAGTGTTCTGGTGAAGTGTGTCCAACGCACCCTACTATAATTGTAGGAATGCCTTTGAACAAACTCATCCAATTCCGCAATCTCGTTGGGAACAGTTATTTCGGTGCTGAGACCGCAATGGTCACTGTCATACACAAAAGTGCGTAGACAGTTTGTAGTTTGTTGGTTAGTGCATGTCAGTTGTATTCGTGAGTCGAACAGCAGAAGATCCAAATAGGACCCGTGTCTGGGAAACGACGGACTATCCGTCGCCTTAAGCCCGAGTCGATACGTTATGCTGTGTTGACCCCACCAATTGAATAGTAGGTTCCCTCTAGTATTTGGTGTATTATTTCCCCAATCACTATGTTTGGCGTTGAAATCTCCGCCGATAATGAAATAGTTATCTTCCAATTCCAGCCTCAGGAATCGAAAAAGTGTCTCGAGCTCTGAGATGAATAAGGTGGATTGAGTAGCCTTAGGTGCATAGACAGACACCATGTACAGCCGCTTTCCACTACGGAGCGGAATATACACGATGCATGCTTCCAGCACTTGGAACCTACGTACTACACGACTGTATACTCTTTTAAAACGTATACCTTTTCTTACGAAAATCGCAACGCCACCTCCCTGAATGGAGTTGGGTCGGTTTCTCCGTACTATTTTGTATTTTCTGTGCCTCATTTTGTGTCTTTTGGTTAGCTTAGTTTCGCTAACCAAAAGCACATCAGGGGCTTGGTCTTTAAGCAACTGAAATAGTGCGGCTCGTCGTTCGAACCTAATCAGTGAATTCACATTCACTGCAAGGACCTTCAGGGTCTGCTCCGCCACGTACGTACCCATTACAACAAAAGGTGCGTTAGGCCAGGCAGCAGCGCGTAAACTTGATCCACCCGCGCGGTCTGTTCAGTTAAATGACGTTGTAGCTGAGCCATCTGTCCCTGGATAGAGAGCAAGATAGCTAGCATGTCAGGTACTGGTTCCGGTGCCCTAGGCGCTGCGGCCTGAGATGCAACCTTCGTTTGCTGTACCGTATTTCCCCTACCTGCCGCCATTTGGGCGTAGGTAACATGGGGAGTAACGGCTGGAGTTTGTAAATGCACGGGTGGACGTTTAACTTCCACTTTCTGCTGCCGGGCCAGATTTATTCTTTTAATGTACTGGAATTTGGGACAACCCCGATAATTTGCGGTGTGTCCCGTGTTCCTACATAGCGCGCAAGAGAGCTGGCTCTTTTCTGACGTTCCGTCCTTACCCAGAACACATTCCTCTGACTTGTGGTTCTTTCCGCACTTCACGCATCGAGGCTGCATTTCGCAGTTCGACGCGGCGTGCCCGAACCTTTGGCAGCGAACACATTGTAAAATGTTTTCGCTCCTCTTTAATTTCTCCCAGTGTACAACCTGGTAGTCTAGGACTTTGATACTCCTTAGACCATCCAGTTTGCTGTCGGGACTTAGCTGAACCAGGAAGAACGGTAGTTTCCGCTTCTCCCTTTTAGCTCTAGCCGTGACAAACGGCTTGACCCCTACGAATTTGAGACTTTCGCACTCCTTCTCTTTCAACAGTGCAAGGAGCTCCCCCGGATCAGTCGACGGTTCTATCCCCCTCAGCAGCATTGTTTGCAGCTTGTCCCCCTTCGGGGTGTAGGAGAAGAACTCCGTCGTCGAATCCTTCAATAAATCTTTTATTTTATAATAGCGCTCCACTGTGTTACAGTGGATCGCGTGCCTGTCTACGCTAAGTCTTTTAATATAAAAATTATTGCCTATGGCCGACTTACATAATTCTATAGTTTCCTTTAGTTCCATCTTAAATGTGTTAATGGGTGGAACCCTTTGTTGCTTCTGATGTTGTTGTTGTTGTTGTTGTTTTTGCTGCTGCTGCTGTTGTTGTTGTTGTTGTTGTTGTTTTTGCTGCTGCTGCTGTTGTTGTTGTTTTTTTTGCTGCATTTGTTGTTTCTGCTGCTGTTGTGGCTGTTGCCGTTGTAGTGGCTGTTGCCTTTGTAGTGGCAGCTGCCGTTGTAGTGGCAGCTGCCGTTGTTGTGGCTGCTGCTGTTTTTGCTGTTGCCGTTGTTGTGGCTGCTCTTGTTGTTGCTGTTGGTGTTTGCTCAGTGTATGTTCGTGTTGTTGCATCACCTGTCTTATTGTTTGGGGTTGATGCTGCTTTTGAGCTATCTGCGGCCGAGTCTGTTGTTGCTGTTTGGATTGCTCTTGCTCATCCTTCTTCCTTCTGAGCATTTGCAATTCTTTAATGGCAATAACTCTTTGTTGCAGCATTTTGATGCTGCTACTCAGAGACGCCATTTCTTCCTCTTCATCTTCCGATTCCGATGGAGCCAAGGAAGCGAAGATGTTCTGTCTCATACCACCATCTGATGTATATGAGTTGTCGTCAGTGTCTTGCCGTGGACGTTTATTTGCTGCTATTCCTGGTGTTGAATGCGCCCCTTCCCTCACTCCCTCAAGCAGCTTTTCGGCGGACGTTTGTCGGGAGGGACGTTGCACCAAGTTAGGAATTGGCCTTAGCTTCCTCCTTCTCTTTGTTGGTGTTTGGCTTGTTGTGCTCGAAGCCTCACCAGATGTTTCCGCAGATCCCGCTATTAACATAGCGGTCCGCTCTCCGCAATCCATCACTTTGTATTTATTACAGTAAATAAGTATGTAACACTTTCCTCGTATAACACACAATGAAAATTAAAAAGAAAAAAAGTATCTCTGCCAGACTCGGAGTCGAACCTATAACCTTTGTCGTCTCAAGCGAACACAGTTCAGTTTTTTTTTTTCAGTTTAAATGCATTTTTATTTGATCTCTTAATTTACTCTTACATGCTAGACAAAAAACGCTTAAAAATTAGCTTAAATAACTTACAAATATTCTTATACTAACTTACTGGCCCCATGCGGGCACTCTAAATTAATCCTAACACTTAAACTATGTCTTTCGACGTTTTGACAGGTTTTTTTTTATTCTTATATTTAGGACAATACAGCTTAAACTAAGAAAACATTTTTAAAAAGCAAAAACTTAGTATATGGACTCTTTTGAGTTTAATACTTAAAACTATAAACTTACAGACTACCTACAAAATAAATCTTAATCTACTTAACCTACTTACATATAATACATTCATACACATATATACAATACATAACACATATACACTTCATATATACATATATGCATATACATATACATATATGTATATATTTATATTTTTTTTTTTGATTTTTTTATTTTTATTCATTTTTTTTTTCTGTTTTTTTTATATTTTTTTTCTTAAAATCTAACTTAATACTACCTAAAACTATATAAGCCGGCCATGGCTAAAAAAACAAAAATTAGGCTGGCCCACTCTGCTTCACATGAAGCTACCTATCACTGGAGGAGTTCGACGACGAAGCATCCTCGCCCTCATCAAGCCACCAAAATTGCTGGTGCTGCTGAGCAACATCCCTCCTGTCACGACTCCCTACCGCCTTACTGAACCGGAGACGCTCCGCACTGCCATGTGCGACGTCTCTGTCGTAGTTGAGTCGCCTGTCCGCAGCTGTTCGAGCGACGTGGAAGATTAGCGGCACCGCCAATCTGTCCTGGATCAGACCTTTGCTATCTAGGTAGAGGAACGCTTCTGGAGGAATAAAGCCGTCAAGGCGAGCTCTCTCGTGATACATATAATTGGGGTAGTAAGCCCCTGAGATCAGGTTGTTCGATGAGGTCATTGCTCTCGCAATGTGCCTTCGCGTCAACTTAATGACGAAATTGTCCACTCTTATCAGGTTCGCCGTATTGTACAAGACCTTATTAGGATAGAATTTTATGTACTCAGACTCTGGTGTTCTGTATAAGCGAAGACAAGTCCTAAGACAAGCCCTCTCAAACACCCGAATCTTTTCCAATAAACTTGCTCTCACGTTGAACCACACGGGACACCCAAATACAAGCATGGGCCTGATAAGGGCCATGTAACAGATTACCTTCACCCTCGCATCGAGTTGGCTGTTATAAAACAGTCTCTTTGTAAGGGCAAAAGCACCTCTGGCTCTGGCCAGAGCAACATCTATATGTTTGTTAAAATACAGATATTGATCTAGCCAGATCCCAAGGTATCTGACTACATTTCGACAAGCAAGTGGCTGTCCATGTTGTCCGACGATAGAGAACTTTCGCCAATTCTTTCTGGTATCCCTAGAGGCCCCAGACAAAGGCGTCCTAAACAGTATGGTTTCCGATTTCTGGAAGTTGATTTTCATCTTCCAGTCATCGCAATATTGTTTAATTTTATCGAAGTCACGTTGCAAAAGTATGTTAATGACCTCAATCTTTGGACCCGATCTGTACGCGATTAAGTCGTCTGCGTACGCTATGGCATGGTGAAGTGAACCTATCAGATCACTTGTGTAAATGTTGAATAGGATCGGCGAATTTACCGCACCCTGTTGCAGACCGTTTTTAATGTTAAATGTTCCAGCAGAAGTCACATCGCCATTCTTCACGATGAACTGTCTACTGGAGAGCATATCAAAAAGAATATACAGCAGTGGTTTACTAATGCCCAACCTGTCCAGCTTGAAAAAGAGTCCTTCTAACCATACGGTATCAAAGGCCTTCTCCAAGTCAATCAGGCAGGCACCAGTGCACTGGTTCTTGCCTTTGTTCCATTGGATATCAGAAACCAGTTTCGACACAGCATGAATGATAGCATGCCCCGCCTTGAAACCGAACTGATTATCCGGAACTATATTTTTGTCCTCAACCCACTTTGTCAGGACTCTATTGATTACCTTCTCGAAAACCTTACTGATGTTTGGAAGAAGACTGATCGAGCGGAGATTCGCCGGATTGGAAGTATCTTTATCCCTTTTAGGTATGGGATGTACCACCGCAGTTTTCCAATGCGCTGGATAATGTGCATTATTCATTGCATTATTAAACAGGGTGGTATAAATGTTCACCGCTTCTAGAGGGAGATGTCGAAGCACGATGTTCGGTATTTCATCGGTTCCCACTGATTTCTTACTTCTAAGCGATTCGAAGATCGTTTGGAGCTCCTCCTTCGAAATGAAAGGGGGTAGTACCCTATCGTTGGTGATGACGTTATTTGACCTATTCTCGTCACTAAACTGGGTGAAACCCGAGTTCTCGAATCGCCAATTCTCTATTTCATTTCGAAGGTAGAAATTGTGTACAAGGACTCGATTCTCCAGGTCGTGGTTTGGGCCAATGATAACATTCGCCTTGTACACTTCCTGGAAAGTCGCTCCTATAGCCTCTACCTGCTCCTGCGGATCCTCGATCACAAAGAAGTTGTCATCATCAACGGCCTCACCTGGATCAATGCCTGCTGCTACAAGTATTTGTTCGTTGTTCGTCGTTCGGGTGATTCTAAGACATGGAAGGTCGTTCTGATTATTTCTCCGAAATATTTTATTTATTTGCGGGAACATATTCGGGTTGCTGGTGTTTACAGCCCGAATTTTATTGTTCCAATACAAACTTACAGAATTTCTGTAATTTTCTTTTATTAATATTTGGAGGTTTTTAATCGACGACTTCAATGTCATGATCTCCGGGTTATGTCTGTCAGTAAACTGTCTGTACAAGGTTTTTAGTCTTGACAGCAGTCTACTTTTTTGTCGGTGCAGTGCGTCAATAGTTGCGTTGCGGAATAAGTCTTCGTCGTCAGTGTGTTGATACCGAGGTATCGTTTTGTCCATTGTTCGTTTGATTGTATCGTCCATTAGTCTAAGATACCTGTCAATCTCCTCGTTTGACATATTTCTGTTGGACGGTGGGTAGAGCGAATTCGAGGAGAGTGCTCTCGTCAGTGTTCTGGTGAAGTGTGTCCAACGCACCCTACTATAATTGTAGGAATGCCTTTGAACAAACTCATCCAATTCCGCAATCTCGTTGGGGACAGTTATTTCGGTGCTGAGACCGCAATGGTCACTGTCATACACGAAAGTGCGTAGACAGTTTGTAGTTTGTTGGTTAGTGCATGTCAGTTGTATTCGTGAGTCGAACAGCAGAAGATCCAAATAGGACCCGTGTCTGGGAAACGACGGACTATCCGTCGCCTTAAGGCCGAGTCGATACATTATGCTGTGTTGACCCCACCAATTGAATAGTAGGTTCCCTCTAGTATTTGGTGTATTATTTCCCCAATCACTATGTTTGGCGTTGAAATCTCCGCCGATAATGAAATAGTTATCTTCCAATTCCAGCCTCAGGAATCGAAAAAGTGTCTCGAGCTCTGAGATGAATAAGGTGGATTGAGTAGCCTTAGGTGCATAGACAGACACCATGTACAACCGCTTTCCACTACGGAGGGGAATATACACGATGCATGCTTCCAGCACTTGGAACCTACGTACTACACGACTGTATACTCTTTTAAAACGTATACCTTTTCTTACGAAAATCGCAACGCCACCTCCTTGAATGGAGTTGGGTCGGTTTCTCCGTACTATTTTGTATTTTCTGTGCCTCATTTTGTGTCTTTTGGTAAGCTTAGTTTCGCTAACCAGAAGCACATCAGGGGCTTGGTCTTTAAGCAACTTGAATAGTGCGGCTCGTCGTTCGAACCTAATCAGTGAATTCACATTCACTGCAAGGACCTTCAGGGTCTGCTGCGCCATGTACGTACCCATTACGACAAAAGGTGCGTTAGGCCAGGCAGCAGCGCGTAAACTTGATCCACCCGCGCGGTCTGTTCAGTTAAATGACGTTGTAGCTGAGCCATCTGTCCCTGGATAGAGAGCAAGATAGCTAGCATGTCAGGTACTGGTTGCGGTGCTCTAGGCGCTGCGGCCTGAGAAGCAACCTTCGCTTGCTGTACCGTATTTCCCCTACCTGCCGCCATTTGGGCGTAGGTAACATGGGGAGTAACGGCTGGAGTTTGTAAATGCACGGGTGGACGTTTGACTTCCACTTTCTGCTGCCGGGCCAGATTTATTCTTTTAATGTACTGGAATTTGGGACAACCCCGATAATTTGCGGTGTGTCCCGTGTTCCTACATAGCGCGCAAGAGAGCTGGCTCTTTTCTGACGTTCCGTCCTTACCCAGAACACATTCTTCTGACTTGTGGTTCTTTCCGCACTTCACGCATCGAGGCTGCATTTCGCAGTTCGACGCGGCGTGCCCGAACCTTTGGCAGCGAACACATTGTAAAATGTTTTCGCTCCTCTTTAATTTCTCCCAGTGTACAACCTGGTAGTCTAGGACTTTGATACTCCTTAGACCATCCAGTTTGCTGTCGGGACTTAGCTGAACCAGGAAGAACGGTAGTTTCCCCTTCTCCCTTTTAGCTCTAGCCGTGACAAACGGCTTGACCCCTACGAATTTGAGCCCTTCGCACTCCTTCTCTTTCAACAGTGCAAGGAGCTCCTCCGGATCAGTCGACGGTTCTATCCCCTTCAGCAGCATTGTTTGCAGCTTGTCCCCCTTCGGGGTGTAGGAGAAGAACTCCGTCGTCGAATCCTTCAATAAATCTTTTATTTTATAATAGCGCTCCACTGTGTTACAGTGGATCGCGTGCCTGTCTACGCTAAGTCTTTTAATATAAAAATTATTGCCTATGGCCGACTTACATAATTCTATAGTTTCCTTTAGTTCCATCTTAAATGTGTTAATGGGTGGAACCCTTTGTTGCTTCTGATGTTGTTGTTGTTGTTGTTGTTTTTGCTGCTGCTGCTGTTGTTGTTGTTGTTGTTGTTGTTTTTGCTGCTGCTGTTGTTGTTGTTGTTTTTTTTGCTGCATTTGTTGTTTCTGCTGCTGTTGTGGTTGTTGCCGTTGTTGTGGCAGCTGCCGTTGTTGTGGCTGCTGCTGTTTTTGCTGTAGCTGTTTTTGCTGTTGCCGTTGTTGTGGCTGCTCTTGTTGTTGCTGTTGGTGTTTGCTCAGTTTTTGTTCGTGTTGTTGCATCACCTGTCTTATTGTTTGGGGTTGATGCTGCTTTTGAGCTAACTGCGTCTGCTGTTGTTGATTTGATTGCTCTAGCTCTTCCCTCTTCCTTCTGAGCATTTGCATTTCCTTAATGGCAAGAACTCTTTGTTGCAGCATTTTGATACTGCTACTTAGAGATACCATTTCTTCCTCTTCATCTTCCGATTCCGTTGGAGCCAAGGAAGCGAAGATGTTCTCTCTCAGAAAGTGGCTTTCACCACCATCTGAGGTATGTGCGTTATCGTCAGTGACTTGCCGTGGACGTTTATTTGCTGCTATTTCTGATGTTGAATGCGCCCCTTCCCTCACTCCCTCAAGCAGCTTTTCGTCGGAAGTTTGTCGGGTGGGACGTTTCACCAAGTTAGGAGTTGGCCTGAGCTTCCTCCTTCTCTTCGTTTTTGGTGATTGGCTTCCACTACGTGAAGCCTCACCAGATGTTCCAGCAGATCCCGCTATTAATATAGCGGACCGCTCTCCACAATCCATCGCGTGATATTTATTACAGTATTAGTATGTACACTGTATATCACAACACACAATGTAAATTAAAAGAAAAAAAGTACTGTCTGCCCGACTCGGAGTCGAACTCACAACCTATGTCCTCTGAACCGAACACACTACCACTGTGCTACTTGGAGCCTATATGGGAATCGTCAAATGTCTCACTTAAAGATTTAATTCACTATTTATTTTTACTTAAGAAAAGCCGAAACACATGCGCACACTACGAAGTTCCGTGAACGACTGATCCACCAACACGTCACGAGGCCGCCGGAGGATTCAAGGCGAATGTTATCATTGGCCGGAACCACGACCTGGAGAATCGAGTCCTTGTGCACAATTTCTACCTTCGAAATGAAATAGAGAATTGGCGATTCGAGAACTCGGGCTTCACCCAGTTTAGTGACGAGAATAGGTCAAATAACGTCATCGTCAACGATAGGGTACTACCCCCTTTCATTTCGAAGGAGGAGCTCCAAACGATCTTCGAATCGCTTAGAAGTAAGAAATCAGTGGGAACCGATGAAATACCGAACATCGTGCTTCGACATCTCCCTCTAGAAGCGGTGAACATTTATACCACCCTGTTTAATAATGCAATGAATAATGCACATTATCCAGCGCATTGGAAAACTGCGGTGGTACATCCCATACCTAAAAGGGATAAAGATACTTCCAATCCGGCGAATCTCCGCTCGATCAGTCTTCTTCCAAACATCAGTAAGGTTTTCGAGAAGGTAATCAATAGAGTCCTGACTAAGTGGGTTGAGGACAAACATATAGTTCCGGATAATCAATTCGGTTTCAAGGCGGGGCATGCTATCATTCATGCTGTGTCGAAACTGGTTTCTGATATCCAATGGAACAAAAGCAAGAACCAGTGCACTGGTGCCTGCCTGATTGACTTGGAGAAGGCCTTCGATACCGTATGGTTAGAAGGACTCTTTTTCAAGCTGGACAGGTTGGGCATTAGTAAACCACTGCTGTATATTCTTTTTGATATGCTTTCCAGTAGACAGTTCATCGTGAAGAATGGCGATGTGACTTCTGCTGGAACATTTAACATTAAAAACGGTCTGCAACAGGGTGCGGTAAATTCGCCGATCCTATTCAACATTTACACAAGTGATCTGATAGGTTCACTTCACCATGCCATAGCGTACGCAGACGACTTAATCGCGTACAGATCGGGTCCAAAGATTGAGGTCATTAACATACTTTTGCAACGTGACTTCGATAAAATTAAACAATATTGCGATGACTGGAAGTTGAAAATCAACTTCCAGAAATCGGAAACCATTCTGTTTAGGACGCCTTTGTCTGGGGCCTCTAGGGATACCAGAAAGAATTGGCGAAAGTTCTCTATCGTCGGACAACATGGACAGCCACTTGCTTGTCGAAATGTAGTCAGATACCTTGGGATCTGGCTAGATCAATATCTGTATTTTAACAAACATATAGATGTTGCTCTGGCCAGAGCCAAGGGTGCTTTTGCCCTTACAAAGAGACTGTTTTATAACAGCCAACTCGATGCGAGGGTGAAGGTCATCTGTTACATGGCCCTTATCAGGCCCATGCTTGTATTTGGGTGTCCCGTGTGGTTCAACGTGAGAGCAAGTTTATTGGAAAAGATTCGGGTGTTTGAGAGGGCTTGTCTTAGGACTTGTCTTCGCTTATACAGAACACCAGAGTCTGAGTACATAAAATTCTATCCTAATGAGGTCTTGTACAATACGGCGAACCTGATAAGAGTGGACAATTTCGTCATTAAGTTGACTCGAAGGCACATTGCGAGAGCAATGACCTCATCGAACAACCTGATCTCAGGGGCTTACTACCCCAATTATATGTATCACGAGAGAGCTCGCCTTGACGGCTTTATTCCTCCAGAAGCGTTCCTCTACCTAGATAGCAAAGGTCTGATCCAGGACAGATGGGCGGTGCCGCTAATCTTCCACGTTGCTCGAACAGCTGCGGACAGGCGACTCAACTACGACAGAGACGTCGCACATGGCGGTGCGGAGCGTCTCCGGTTCAGTAGGGCGGTAGGGAGTCGCGACAGGAGGGATGTTGCTCGGCAGCACCAACAATTTTGGTGGCTGGTTGAAGGAGGGGAGGGTTCGTCGTCGAATTCCTCAAGTAATATGTAGCTTCCTGTGAAGCAAAGTGGGCCAGCCTAATTTTGTTTTTAGCCATGGCCGGCTTACATAGTTTTAAGTAGGTTTAAGTTAGATTTTTAAGAAAAAAAAAATATATAAAAACAAAAAAAAAAAAAATAAATAAATAAAAATAAAAAATTACAAAAAAAAAAAATAAATTTATATATATATGTGTACATATGCGTATATATTAAGTATATACGTATTATGTATATATATATATATATATGTGCGTGTGTGTACGTATTAGATGTAAGTAGGTTAAGATTTATTTTTAAGTAGTCTGTAAGTTTTTAGTTTTAGGTTTTTATAATTAATTAATATGTCCATATACTAAGTTTTTCTTAAAATCTATTTTCTTAGTTTTAGTTATAATATAAATATAAAATTAAATATAGAATGTAATGTACGTCGAAAGACTTAGTTTAAGTGTTAGGTTTAATTTAGAGTGCCCGCATGGGGCCATTAAGTTATTATAAGATTATTTGTAAGTTATTTAAGCTAATTTTTAAGCGTTTTTTGTTTAGCACGTAAGAGTACATTAAGATATAAAATAAAAATGCATATAAATTGAGAAAAAAAAAAGGCCGCCGGAGGAGCTTTCAGCGAGGAGTTGCAGGACGGAGTCGTAACCCTAACTTAAGTATTTATTATACTAACATATTTCCTCTTGAATTTTTTTTTGTTTTTTTTTGGTTTAGTAAATAAATATACCTTAAAGTAATGATAATATATATATGTACATATATTATATAATAATATACATATTTGGAATTGAGGATTTGTGGGTCCTAAGTGAGACATTAAAAAAAACATAAAATAAAAAAAAAAAAAAAAAAAAATAATTAATTTTACTAAGTAGTCCAGTTGGTTAAAGCGCCGCATTGTGAACGAAAGGGATCGGATCCGAGCTTTCTCGTCTAGGTTCAAATCTGGGTGGCGGTCGTAGGCTTACTTTTTTTTTTAATTTGTTTTTATTTCTATTTATTTTTATTTTTTTTTTCTGAATACCTTTTTAACATTTACTTTTAATTTACGTATATTTACATACGTTTACGTATAAATACATATATACATATACACATATTTTTATTACAATAGATGTAATTTTCTTATTTTTCTCTTCTTCCTTTTTTTTTGTTTTTTTATATTTTTTTTTGCTTTGTTAATAAAAAAAAAAGGATTGTGCTTAAGTTAAGGTAAATAGTTTTTTTTTGTTTTTCTTTCTTTCTTGCGCCTCTAAGTTGGAAGAGGCCGGGGGGGGGGGGGTTTCTTCCGTTTCCTCGGTGTGGCGATTAGGTGTTTTGGGGTGTTTTGGTGGTCTCGCTTTTGTTTTTTTTTTTTTTTTTTGTTTTGTTTTAGACCTGGAAAGGGGATCGCGGGTTTTACTGGCCGAGTCGCGATTCGACGCCGTAGAGCTTTTGGGGCAAAGGATAATCGCGTGGCGCCCTTATAATAATTACCCACGACTACTACTCCATCGAGCAGTCGGCAACCTTTGTTCCTGATACCGCGGAGGACGAAACGACGGTAACATTTTGGCGCCCAACGTGGGGCCACAAAATACGAGTACTGTCAAGATTTATACAGTCGGTTCGTCAAAATTTTTTTTCTTTCCTTTTTCGGTTCGGTTTGTTTTTTTTAATTTTTTTTTTTTGTCTTTTTTCTATCGGTCGTTTGTAGTTTCTCTTTTTTTTATCGGACGCTTTTACGGATTGGCTTAGGGTTTTGCCTTGTGTTTTCGGTTAGGCGAGTATGGATATCAATAGGTTGAGTGCTGACGAGCTAACGTACGAGCTAGACATTAGGGGCATAAGTGCTAAGACGGTGGACGAGATGAGGAAAGTGCTCAGAGTAGCTTTGCGTAGGGATTCTAGCTTTCTTCTGAACACATACCCATTTTCCTATGAGGAGGACGTAGCTGCTATTCAAGCCAAGTTGGATGAGATCGCCAAACTAGTCCAAGCATTTCAGGGCGATGAGAATGCGGGCGAGTATAAGAAGATGGTCGCCAAATCTGAATGGCTACTAAGGCGTCTAGGAAAAGTTGAAGCAGAGGGTGAGGAGGAAAAACAGCAGGTGGCTAAGTTCCGTAGGAATGTCATAGATCTTCTTGGGGAATTAGACGAAAGGGCCAATGTTGACACTCAGGACAAAGCGGGAACAGGTGAAGGTATCCGAAGACCACCTCCTGAAGCGCGTGTGGAAGGCCCCTCGTCAAACCCACCCGTAGATCGAATTCCCGCACTACCCTCTTGTTCCTCTCCGTTCTTTTCTCTTGGTAACCGTGTACCGGTGATGAAGTGGGGACTCAAGTTCAAGGGTGAGCCGCATGAGTCGTTGTGTGGATTTTTCGAAAGAGTTGAGGAGCTTAGGGAAGCTAGGGGCTTTTCAGAAGCCGAGTTATTCCACTCGGCTTTGGATTTGTTTGAGGGCAGAGCCATTATTTGGTATAGGGCGAACAAGCCGTTTATCCAGAATTGGAAAGGATTAGTGAAAAAGATGAGGGAAGAGTTTCTACCACCAGACTACGATGACCGTCTGTGGGAGGAAATTCGCCGTAGAACGCAAGGCCAGTCGGAGACGATAGGGATCTACGTCAGCAGTATGCTTGGTCTTTTTGCAAGGCTTAGCGACCCATACCCCATCGACGTGAAACTTCGGCAGATTCGCAGGAACCTTCTGCCTTTTTACCAAACTCAATTGGCCTTGGCGGAAGTTTCTTCTTTGAATGACCTCATCAGAGTAGGCCGTCAGTTAGAGGCGACTCGTTACCTTGTGGAGAAATATCACCCACCTCCTTCTGGAAGAAACGCTCCGCTACTTGAGCCCGATCTGGCGTATGTCGATGTTGGTTCAGACCAGAACTACGAGGTGAATGCGTTTAACTCTCGCAGGGAGAATTCAACATGCTTCCGTTGCCAACAGAAGGGTCATTTGGCCAGAGCATGTCCGCAGCCCGTTCGCTGTTATGGCTGTGGGTTGCAGGGAGTTATACGTAGCCGCTGTCCGCAGTGTTCCAAGTCTCCGGGGGTGTCGGGAAACGGGGAAATGACTCAACCAGGTGCGGGACAGTGAGTCAGAAAAGTTCCTCACCCGCAGTAGTTAGGAATAAGAAGGGAGGGGTAATAGTAGGGGTAGATTTTTTATTAGCGGAGAAGGAGGGCGATAAACGCCCTTATCTTAAGGTCGAGATGTATGGGTTAGAGTTGTTAGGGTTGCTGGATTCCGGTGCTTCAAGGTCTATTGTAGGTGGTCCAGGGTGGGACAGACTTGCTTCGCTTCATTGCAAATTAGGGAAAGTAGACATACCGGAAGTCACTGTAGCGAATGGTGAAGGGGTCGCGGTGCTAGGGTCGATAACGGTGCCGATAAGGGTGGAGGGGACGGTAAAAATCATGGAGCTGTTGGTCATACCGGGGTTGAAACATTGCTTGATACTGGGCGCGGATTTCTGGGAGAAATTTGCAATCATTCCAAATTTGTGCGTTAGGCAGTGGGAATTTCACCAACCGATAGCGGCCATTGAGAGTGTCAGTACTTTGAGTGAGGAGCAGAGGGGGAAACTTGCTAAGTTGGTGGATAAGGTATTTAAGGACATGGGGGAAGGATTGGGGTGTACCAATAGGGTGGAACACGTCATCCGGACGAAGTCCGAGTCCCTTAAACAGAGGTACTACCCCGTATCACCAGCTGTGCAGGCTAACATCAACAGGGAGGTTGATGAAATGTTATCATTGGGGGTCATTGAACCCTCAACTAGCCCTTGGTCATCCCCCATTCTCTTAGTGAAGAAACGAGACGGTAAGTTCCGATTCTGCGTAGACTTTCGCAAGCTTAACAGTGTGACCGAGAAGGATGCATATCCGATTCCCTATGTGTCGGCCACACTGGACAAGTTGCGCAACGCGAAGTTCTTGTCGTCTCTTGATATCAAATCTGCATACTGGCAAATTCCAATGGCTGAGTCATCGAAAAAGTTTACGGCGTTTACAATTCCCGGCAAGGGATTGTACCAGTTCCGACGAATGCCCTTTGGCCTTCACAATGCCCCGGCCACTTGGCAACGGTTTATCGACACTGTCCTTGGACCCGACCTAGAGCCAAACGTTTTCGTCTACCTTGACGACGTTATTATCCTAACAGAGACTTTCGACCAGCATCTGAAAGTTCTCGTAGAGGTCCTCGGCAGACTTAGAAGTGCAGGCCTAAAGCTTTCCAGGGATAAATGCGAATTCTGCAAGCCGGAACTTCGTTATCTGGGATACGTCGTTAGTAGCAAGGGTTTGTCGGTAGATCCAGAGAAGGTTCGGAGCATGGTAGAGTACCCAAGACCAAACAGTGTAACCAGTGTTCGCCGATTTGTTGGAATGGTGTCTTGGTATCGTCGTTTTGTGCCCAACTTCTCTGATATCGTTGCCCCGATTACCGAGCTGCTAAAAAAGAAAAGGAAGTTTGTCTGGGGGGAGCAGTGCGAGCAGGCTTTCATCACGCTGAAAGAGAAGCTGGTCAGTGCTCCGATCTTAACCTGCCCTAATTTTGAGCTACCCTTTGTGATCCACACTGATGCTTCGGGATTTGGCATTGGTGCAGTCCTCACACAGGACGACCCTAGGGAGGGAGAACAAGTTATTAGTTACCTTAGTCGGACTCTTACGAGGACAGAACGTAACTATTCGACCACTGAACGGGAGTGCTTAGCCGTGTTGTGGGCAGTGGAAAAACTGAGACCGTACATAGAGGGGGGTACCTTTACAGTTGTGACAGATCATCATTCGCTTGTCTGGTTAAACAACTTGAAGGATCCCCAAGGTAGGTTGGCTCGATGGGCCGTGAGACTACAGCAGCACGACTTCAAGGTTATCCATCGCAAGGGCAAGGAGCATTTGGTTCCAGATGTTCTTTCTAGAGCAAACGGGGAGGTTGTAGAGATAGGGACAGTTGAAACAGATAAAGGAGTTAGGGATAAGTGGTTGGTAAAGATGCTAGGCGCGGTTGCTGCTTCTCCGGAGAACTATCCGAATTGGAAGGTAGAAGGTAGCACACTTTTTAAGTTCGTACCGGCAAGGTATCCGAAGTTGTCCCAGGGACAAGAACAGTGGAAGCAAGTACCAGCAAAAGAGGAGAGGGGTGCGATTCTCAAAAAGAATCATGACGACATATTAGCGGGTCATGGAGGGGTTCAGAAGACATGCGATCGCATTGCACAAACGTATTTTTGGCCCAAAATGAAAACGCAAGTGGCGCGGTACGTCCGCAGTTGCAATGTCTGTCAGTCTGTCAAGCCCAATTTACATAAACCATTGGGCCTCATGTGCACCCGGACAAATGTCGCGCGGCCATGGGATATGCTGTGCATCGACCTGATTGGTCTATTGCCGAGATCCACACGGGGGTTTATGTATATCCTCACCGTGGTCGACTACTTCTCAAAGTTCCCACTGTTCTTCCCGCTTCGATCGGCGACAGCAAAGGCAGTTACCACCATTGTAGAAGAGCAAGTCCTTTTAGTGTTCGGCGTGCCAAAGTGGATTGTGTGTGATAACGGGGTCCAGTTCAGAAGCAAAGAGTTTGGGAGCCTCGCCCGGGAGTATGGTATAACCATAGATTTCACGGCCTTCTACCACCCCCAAGCCAACCCGGCGGAGCGCTTCAACCAAACACTCAAGACCAAACTCAGGGCTTACATTTCCGACAACCACCGTGAGTGGGACTCCATCCTGCCCAAGGTGAGCTGTGCGATAAGGGCTTCCACCCACGAGGTGCTAAAATCGACGCCTTTCTTTGTGCTTTTTGGACGAGAGATGCCTCTTAAGGGGGCTAGCGATTCGGTACCTCCCGAAGGTTTTGACGTAGAACGCCCAGGTGAGGTCGTATTGCGGAATAGGCCCAGAGCCTTAGAAGAGGTCATAAGCGACGTACGTGCGAAGATTTTGGAAGCAGGGAAGAAGAGTTCGCGACAGTACAACCTGAGGAGAAGGGCAGTAGAATTTTTCCCGAGGGAGTTAGTGCTACGGAAAAACTTTGTGTTGTCGGATGCGGCGAAGTACTTCAATGCCAAGCTCGCGCCAAAATATATAGGGCCATTCGAGGTTAAGAAGAAGGTGTCACCATGGACCTATGAGCTGTTAGGAAAGGATGGTAAAGCCGCAGGTGTATGGCACGTTGAGGACCTCAAAATCTTCAGTAACCCAAAAGAACTTTTGTAGAATAGGTGGCATGCGAAAACCTTCTGAAAGAAGGGGGGGAATGTTATGGTTTTAATACCATGGCCTTTGTAAGGTTTTCGCATGACCGACGAGATGTCCCCCTAATTGAGTACAGCAGCCCCAAAAACCCAGAGTAGCGTAGTTGGTAGGAGCACTGGCTAAAAACCGGCGAGAAGTTCTGAGTTCGAGCCCAAGGACAAACAAGAAATCCCACTTGTTCTTTTTTTTGTAGATTTCCCCGTCAAGCTTAGGCAATTAGATTGAGCGTTAAGTTAGCGGTAGAAAGTTTAGCTAGCTGGGGTCAGTTGTTTCAATCATGGATGGGGTGATGAAATAACTGACCACCGAACGGGAAAAATCGGAGGAGTGCTAGCAAGTGAGAGAAATCGAGGCAGTCATTCGAGAGCTAAGTAAGCGGTCGGTCACACGAAAAATAGGAAAAAAAAAAGGAAAAAGAGAACAAAGACAAAAAAAAAAAGAAAAAAAAAAAACCGAGAACGACGAGTCTGGAGTGCCGCGTGTTTTCTCGTTTTTGGCTTTTTGGGAAACTTTCCCGTAGGTTCGTCGGGGCGGACTTTTCCCTGAAACGAAAAAAAAAAAGAAAAGGAACAAAACCAAAAGAAAACTGAAAACGAGGAGTTTAGAGTGAGGTCGACGTGTTTTCCTCTTTGTTTGTGTTTTTTTTTTTTGGAACTTTCCCAGAGATTCGTCGGGACGTATTTTTTTTTGAAACGAATAAAAAAGAAACGGAAGAGAAAAAAAAAAATCGATAAAGAAAAGACAAGTGTTCGCGCAAGGAGAACAGTGCGTGCAAAAAAAAAAAAAAACCAAAAAGAAAAAAAAAACACGTGATCGGTTCGGTTAAACCGCGAGTGACCAAAGAAATAGGCCGAGACACGGGGGTGTATCAGACCACCTAGCCATACCACCTGGATTTCCCATCCACCAACACGTCACGAGGCCGCCGGAGGAGCTTTCAGCGAGGAGTTGCAGGACGGAGTCGTAACCCTAACTTAAGTATTTATTATACTAACATATTTCCTCTTGAATTTTTTTTTGTTTTTTTTTGGTTTAGTAAATAAATATACCTTAAAGTAATGATAATATATATATGTACATATATTATATAATAATATACATATTTGGAATTGAGGATTTGTGGGTCCTAAGTGAGACATTAAAAAAAACATAAAATAAAAAAAAAAAAAAAAAAAAATAATTAATTTTACTAAGTAGTCCAGTTGGTTAAAGCGCCGCATTGTGAACGAAAGGGATCGGATCCGAGCTTTCTCGTCTAGGTTCAAATCTGGGTGGCGGTCGTAGGCTTACTTTTTTTTTTAATTTGTTTTTATTTCTATTTATTTTTATTTTTTTTTTCTGAATACCTTTTTAACATTTACTTTTAATTTACGTATATTTACATACGTTTACGTATAAATACATATATACATATACACATATTTTTATTACAATAGATGTAATTTTCTTATTTTTCTCTTCTTCCTTTTTTTTTGTTTTTTTATATTTTTTTTTGCTTTGTTAATAAAAAAAAAAGGATTGTGCTTAAGTTAAGGTAAATAGTTTTTTTTTGTTTTTCTTTCTTTCTTGCGCCTCTAAGTTGGAAGAGGCCGGGGGGGGGGGGTTTCTTCCGTTTCCTCGGTGTGGCGATTAGGTGTTTTGGGGTGTTTTGGTGGTCTCGCTTTTGTTTTTTTTTTTTTTTTTTGTTTTGTTTTAGACCTGGAAAGGGGATCGCGGGTTTTACTGGCCGAGTCGCGATTCGACGCCGTAGAGCTTTTGGGGCAAAGGATAATCGCGTGGCGCCCTTATAATAATTACCCACGACTACTACTCCATCGAGCAGTCGGCAACCTTTGTTCCTGATACCGCGGAGGACGAAACGACGGTAACAGCTTGCCATTTTTTCTTAGAGTTACCAACACTCCAAGCTAATTTTCTACTGTAGTGACTATTTCTGCAGTTAGGTATTTCAGATTTAAGTTTATAGTAGTTGCATAATCTACTAGATGGAGTGAAAAGTGACCTTAAATTTGAAATACCTAACTGCAGAAATAGTTACTACAGTAGAAAATTAGCTTGGAGTAGTATGTATGATTATTAGGGTGTTTTTTAAGTACTAAGCAGATAGGTTTCTTCTTCCTTACTTTCTTTAAAAGTGCTATAGACATCCACTGTTTCAAGCATTTGAACTTATTATTAACATTATTTTTCTTATTAGAACATAAAGTCAAATAAAACTGAGGCTTTTTTAAAAACAAATCAAATGCTGTAGAGGGATCAGAAGACGTATAGACTTCATCCCAAAATTCATAGTTCAGATAGTTCCTTAATGCAACAAAATCAATTTTTACAGTTTCCCTAACTTCTAATTTTTTTTATACGAGTGACTTCGGTACTTAGCTGTGAAGACGTTAAATAGTGATCAGTAATCAGTAAGGCCAAACGATGCAAAAACAGACAAAAAACGATCGACATCTTGAGATTCGGCGAGTATATTAATGTTAAGATCTCCAAGTAATATGACATTTTTATGTGTTATGTGTTCCAGAATTCCTGTAAATTCTTCCAAAAAGAAGTGGATAGAAAACTTATGCAGTCTATAAACACAGAGGAAATAATATTTAACACCAGAAACTTTATAATTAACACTAATCATATCGGCACTTTGCAGGTTATGTTTTTTTACAACACACTCTTCAAGATTATTACTATAATACACTGCAACTCCACCAGCTGCATATGAATTGTTACAAGCAGCAACAAAAGTAAAATTGGGAATTATGTCATAATCCGACATTTCCTCATCAAACATCCAAATTTCCGAAAGAAAAATGAGATCTGGCAAATGGTCCATAGGTGTAAGGTGAGAGAAAAAGTATTGAAATTCCTTCTCATAACTACGTACATTCTGGTGGATAATACAATAGAAAAACCTGAAGAAAAGCTGTTGGCTTGATGATTTACACAAAAACATTTTAGAAGAAGGAGAATTTGAATTAAACATATTATTGGACATTATTTCAATTTAAGAAGATTGATTTTCAATTTTATAAATGTCTTCGAATGAATTTATTTTCTTTTACCCTTACAAATATACAAAAATTTCTAACCCAAACAAATTTACAAACATTTTTAGTTCTGAGTTATCTTGCCTTATTTAATAATGATCTTGAATAACTTGCGAGACAATCGTTGACGTAGATCTTGCTGCTCTTATTGCTGATGCTGATGTTGCTAGCAATGTTGCCATGTTGTGAACCAGATAAAGAAACATTGTTTCTTCTCTCCCTCATTTTCTTCATAGGAGCTCTCTTGAGTGTCATTGTTGCAAACTTTACACACACGATGTTCGCCGACCTCACATTGGTACTGTTTGGTCTGGATCTCTTCACATAGCCTGAAACAATCATGCCAATCATTGAAAACGGCGGATTGACTGCGGCGGGACTTCATCGAATCCGCATCCCTTCACTTCCGCAGTTTAACCCTATCATTGAAAACGGCGGATGCACAACATTATCGGTCGGTAGAACCTCATTACCGATCTTCTTTAATATCAGCTGTGTTCTGTCATTGTAGAATTTTTGTAGAATTTTTGTACAAGAAAAATTACCTCCAATTCAAAGGAAATTCAAGTTATGGACACAATTGCATTTTTCTTCGATTTGGAGGAAGAGGTAAGTGATTGCCGACACATTCGTCAGAAAATAAGGAGTATGGCAAAGGGAATTTTTTTGTTACCCGATGCTCAGTAAGTTGAGAACAATTTTCTTAGTCAGCATGAATTTAATATTTTTATCGGTAATTGTAGGTTTATCAAACATTTCAGGTTGAATAAAGCCGGTTTTAAGTATATTTTGGACGAGTTGAAGGCAAAGTTACTACCAGTTGTCAGGTCATCATCACTGACTTTGGGTGGATACCAAACTGGCACTGGGCAGGATTTTAATGTAGGAATGGCACAATCAACGATTTCTGGTGTTCTCTCGGATATTTTTAATATTCTGGAAGGAACTCTGTGCCCAAAATGGATAACCTTAACGATGTCCGAAGAAGACAAGCATGAGGCCAGATTGTTTTTTTATGAAAAGTCGAGAATACCGGGAGTAATAATGTGTGTTGACGGCACACATATCAAAGTTGCCAAACCCGCGGGTGAAAATGCTCACCTTTTTTACAATAGAAAAGAAGCTTACAGCTTGAATACCATGATAGTAAATATTTAACGTCATATTTTTTTTTTTTTAAAGAATGCTCTATTTCAGATATGTGATCACAAGCAAAGGATTAGATATGTGGATGCCAGATATCCTGGAGCCAGTCATGACTCCTCTATTTGGGGCAACAGCGATGCTTTCTTCTATTTTAAATCTTTATATGACAATGGAGAGCGAAATATCCGATTATTAGGTAAATGCACTTTTCCAATATTGAAAACCAAATCGTTACTACGTTCTTGTTTTTATAGGAGATGCTGGGTATACCTTATCCCCATGGCTAATCACACCATAGAGATTTGCCGGTGTTGATACCCCAGAAAGTCGATTCAACAGTAGCCATAGGAGGGGGCGGAATATTGTTGAAAGAACAATTGGGGTATGGAAAAATTGGTGTCGCTGTTATTTTGGTGCCCGACAGCTCCATTATTCGCCCCAAAAAGCTGTCCAATTCATAAATGTTAGTGCTGCAATCCATAATATTAGAATTCATTTTAATGTGTTTGATGAGGAACACGAGTCAATAGAAGAAGTTACCGTAGCTGAAGACAGCCATCCTCATAATACACAAACAGAAATGTACATAATGGAGACAAATAGAATTAGAAATGAAATTTTGCAAGACTTCATTTGAAATAAAATAAATTTTTTTTTTTTTGAAATAACAAATTTATTGTTTAAAACAATAATACAAAAGCCTTCTTGGCAAAAAAAATATAAAATATCACAAGTCAGCCTTCGTGGCAAGAAGGAAATAAAAAATATATATATATATATTAGTCTTTTAAGGTTGCATTTACTTTCATTAATTGCAGTTCTAGCAGTTCCCTCTTAATACTGTTTTTTTCCAGCGCAATTTGTTCCATTTGCTCGTTATGCCTTTTTATTTCGTACAAAAGTTGTTGGTTTATATTGGTCTGGGACTCATTGAGCCGATCGATTGTCCGGTAGATTTTTCGTAAACATGAATTTGTTTCTTCGGACTGCTTTTGGACTGTTTCCAGCACTGTGGATACATTTTCGTAAAGCTGTTCCTGTATTTTGATTTGCTTCTCCAGAAGTTGCACTGGCTTCTGAAATGTTCTCCTGGGTGTTTCTTTTGTCGTATTAGGCGTTGGGATATTTGTTTTGTTTAGGTCATTTTCTATCTCCTCAGATGAAATAGCCTGCATTTCAGTATCGATATCTGCACCCACCTCAAAATCCCTTAACGCCGCCGTGGAGACGAAAGCCACGTTCGACAATGGTACACCAAAACTTCTAGTATTAGGCAAACCATGAACACAGTCTTTTAAGCATATCAACTCAATGACCTCCTCTTCCAAAGGTGTAAAAAAAACCTCCTTATTTTCGCCTCCACCCGTTGCCCTATGTTCTCGCTTGTTGTAGCAAAGTTTCTTACGAAGGGCAGATTTGTGATCCGACCAAACTTAAAGTAAAGTTTAAACGTTAGATAAATTAACTTCATCCATCTTTTATCAATGATCTATATAAAAATTACTTTTCTTAACTTCAAGATCTTTTAGAAAAGATCCACCTTTTGAGAGTTTATTTATTTTAATTTACCTTCTTCCACTCTGATATTTCCTTAGTAGGAGGCCCCAAACTATTCAGCTCTTGCTGTAAGTTCAACCAAAACTTTTGGACGAACTCTGGACTTTTTTTTGTTAAATTTCTGGCAATATCCGGATTTCTCTTCATATGTTCTACCAACACCTGGAACTGCTGACGATTTGTTTGCCTATTGAAAATATTTTGTTCTAGTAATTATGAAATACAATTTATGATTATTTTATTTCTTCAATTTCATCATTTTGTTGACTGGAATCCGCATCAATTGTGTTGTGGTTGAGAAACGTCACAATTTGAATAGAGCGCGGATCGTATGCGTATTCAATGATGGCTGTTTTTTTGCACTTCTTTACCGACGTTTGTTCACTTGCGTTTTAAATGACAGCAAAACACGGAAATTATGATATTCTCCCGCCGCAGTCTATCCGCCGTTTTCAATGATCGACATGAATATCATTTTCTTGCTGTAACATCTCCAATGACAGTTGTTACAAGTTCATAGACCTGCTCTCTTACGTTAGCATTTGTTACATTGGGAATGCCAAGAATGTCAACTCCACATCTTTTCTCACGCTGGTCCACATTATAATATCTTTGGGCTTTGTATAACACTCGTATATTGTTCCATTGTGGACGTATAATAAGGAGCATGGAACAGATAAGGTGAGTTGCGATACCCCGATGGGCACCAAAGCCGAAGGGGAAAACATGTTTTCACAAGTGGTATGATATGCAACCCACACAACAGTATTTTCGGGAGCAAAACATTACTTTTGTTTATGACATCTCAAGGTAAACAAATTAAATTGCCGGCTTACAGGTATTTACATTGTGATCAACACCAGACCTAGTATCTCCTCTACAATATTCAAAACTTCCACCTACTCTGAGCTGACAACATAAATTTGAACTAGGAATCCCATCACAGGGAGTGGACACTTAAAATAATGCCTCATGTAGAAGGTGTTTAATGGCAAAAGACTGCAAGAAAAGCCACTTCAGCAGATAGTTAAACAGCGCATGGACCCAGAATATACCAGTCAACTTGAGTAATAAAGCCTAGAAATGTTATCTACATCGAAACGAAGTAAAAATAACAATATCTAAAATGAAGCATAGCAAAGCTGCCAGACCACCTACGGAACTATGTAAAGAAATAGGAGATGGCTTGGGAGATAGCATACAACAACTCATCCTCAAGATTCGGTCATAGGAAGTCTGCTTCATGAATGGAACCTCCCTCACGAATAGAATTTCGGAATCGTGTGCCTGATCCACAAGAATGAAAACCCTTAAAATGAACCATCTGTAGAGGCAACAGTCGTTTTAACATCGCGTACAGTAGCACCTGAAACTATTTGTCAGCCGCCTAGTTAGCTCCAACAGTGTGGTTTTAAGTCTGGTAAGTCCACAATTTAAAATTGGTCCTGGACTTTGTAGTATAACGAACTACTAGCCTGTAACTGCTGCTATGTTACTAGCATCCTAGTAACGTTGTTCCCACGTACCTAATAGCAACTGTCTAAGTAGCCTCTATTAACTAGGAAATTATGAAGGTTATCAAGGTTTTCAAATGCATGTTATGTAAACTTGATTTAGAGATCAATGCAAAAGTAATGAGGATTCGTCATTGGAAACGTCGTTAAATAGTGCTTCACCAGTGTCATTAGCCTGACATAATAATCCAAATATCAAGTTCCACAGGATTGTCAATTTAATTCGCCTCTCTGCATTCAATTAAAAGAAAACGTCTCCTTAAATTCAACTCTAAATCTAATGCAAGTCGCCTTCACCTACCGAGTACTACATGGTAGATGATGCATGCTCTGTGAGAACCAAGTCTAGAACATATACCACATTGGCCGACATACTATCAATACCAGTCAGATACTCTTCTTCTATACCGTTAAGCCAAAGAATATTAGAATGAATGCGTATGAAGATGAAAATGACTTGTTGAAGTCCATGTGTGAGAAAATGGAAACACATTATTTTCCTCCTGTTCCTAATTGGACGTACAACTGTCATCCAGATGAACAAAGTCTATGCGTACCAGCGAAGGTGCATTGTGTATCTGCAACATAGTAATCGCTGGCATAATTCATCATCTCAAGAGTTTGTTCCCACTTCTTCATTGGCAACGATGACATGGCATAGATGGATTTCTCCCGTCTAAAAGGAAATACATTTCGACGCGTCCCACTCAGATGATGGATGGCTACTCGTCGACAATGCATTCCCACATGTATTTTGATTTCAGTGCGCCATTATATCGCTAATTGAAGACTTTTGTGAGCTAATCGCAGAATATTGTGACTCAAGGAGCACTGTAAATGTGGGACAAGTGCAATGTCTACGAATGTTGATGAGATCTTGATGATGTCTTACATAGCATCCACAAATTGTATCTAACCTTCATTTGTAGGTCGATGTGAACATAAGTTCAGTTAAATAGAGCTCCTGTCAAGGTAATTAGAACGTAAACAGCATTTAAAATGTCACTTTCTGGTTCCGATCAACAGTTTCCCAGGATCTTCTTCTTAGCCGCATCAGAGGAGACTTGGACAACTTCCTGATTGCCAGTGGATTTGCATACTCATTAGCTTTGCAGGCAAATTATTTTCTCATGCATATCATGAGAAGTAGAACTTGTATATGGGAATCAGTGAATGAAAGTCTTCAAATCTTCTAAGAACCGGACATGTTTTATCTGATGCTGTCTTCTTTGAGGCATCAGCGTGGAAATTGTTGAATAGAATGTAGCAATCTTCGATAAAGTACAGCAGCAGACACTGGTGATTCTCTGCACTCCAGGGGGTTGATTCAATCTGTACACGAAACCTTAGACAAGTTTAGATAGATCAAGGATTTCTGTGTGACGTGATGATATATTGCTGTCATCAGTACACATAGAGGATATCAGTCAAGAAGTGCAAGTGTCTAAACTGATAGATTAAAGAAAAAGCTTGGCAGTTTAAATTCAGACTTCATTTTCAGTCTCGCATCCAACTCTCCGATTGCTTCTGATCTAAGCGCAGCAATTATGTTCGTGCAGAAGCGTTACACTTGTCGAACTGTGTGTCCACTGGTTCAACACGTCCACCTACTTGACTACCTTCTGAATGCCAGCAATTTGTATCTGCAGAATTGGAAATGTGCCTGTACGCGGTATTTGTCTATGGTTGAAACTGCGTAGTCATGTTGTGGTCCAGCGTCAAGCAGTTATGTACCTGCTGGTAGATATGTTTTGCACCTGAAGAGCTCTAATTTCAAGTAACAACACTTGGCCTCCGGCCCTCCTTTAGCTGGTATGTATTCTATGTCTAGACAGAGGTACGCAGATGGAGGTACTTCGTTGCTGTGCAGTTGGTTGTCTTTATTTGTTGAAAGAAGAATTAAATTGGACAAGGATTCGTAAGATCCACCAGAACAGCGGGTGACTTTCGCTCAAATTGTGTTCACTATTTACAGTTCTAGAGGTGTAATGTGATAATTTGAGATACACAACAATATTCGGTTTTGATCCTTCGAAATTTGAATGACATTTGAGGTAGCTTTGATGCTAAAATGAGAAAAAAGGGTAAATATGATGGCACAGTAGGAAAGCGACACGACATCGCGGCTAGATATGGACATAGACTGGATTGGATTGGGTTTATTTTGGAACGGAATATGACTATGTTGATCGTCATACCATAAAATGGACAACCAAGCCGATCACATTGGGATCCAAGACATCGCCTAGAATAATTATGGATATTATAAGGCCCCTCCAATTCCAACTACAAGAAACTCCCAGAACCTTCGCCAATTGTGTCCCTCAACCTCTCAAAAACGCTATTACAACCGGCATTAAGTGCTGAAGATAAGTGGCTCGTTGACTTTTGCTTTTATTCAGAAATACCGCAACTGATGTGCTGGGCTCCATGTGACTACAATGCATCTATGAAGCCCATTGTTAGGTGACGAGTGTAGGCAAGCACATGTATGTTAGCAAACCAAGTCGCCTATGAAGAGGTGCTGCATAGAAAAACGACACCCGTAGTGTGGTTTATGAGCCAAGAACGAGGAAAGCCGCTGCTGTGCACAGGAATATGAAGTCGACGAAGTGACAAATATTAGTCTAGAAACGACTCCTGTAAAATTAAAAAAAATAAGAAAGAATGTGCCATGCCAATAAAACCCGAATAGACGCCTATACTCCTAGATGAGCAAGGAAGCTCCATAGTCGAACCACGTTCGGTGTTCGGGATGTGAAGAAAGCCCTTGTGCAGACTTCTAGACGGTTGGGGCCATCCACATTTTGCTGTTAGAGAGAACGTACGATTCAACTTGAAAGATGAAAGCCAATATTTCATCCCATCTAACCAAATTAAGGCCAACCGGACCAGATACCGTCCAAGTTACTTAGAGTGTAGGTAGTTGAACTGCTAGAGAGCATACAGCAACTCATTTTCACGATTTTATTAGAGAAATTTGTGCTTTATAAATGTAAAGGAAACATTCTAAACTGCGTCAACCGAGCAGGACATTAGACTTTTTGAACTGGTGTACAATTAAGGTCTTGTTTGCCGTATTGCACAAATGCCTGAAACCAATTGGCAACGATCTGGTTGACCCGATTTTTGGCCCGGCTAGTACACAGATCAAATCACGAGGTTAGGAAGTCCAGATCGACACATATTATGTACGTTGCTACTTTAATTTTGAGAAAAACAAGAAAAAACAAATATTTATCTTCGAGAATTGCTCTACTGTTTTTCAAAATACTCTCCATGCTTGCATACACTTTTGCATGCGTTTGAACCAATTTTCGAAGCGCTTTTCCACTCCGAACGAGGTTTCTCCAAAAAGTGGACTTTAAACGCACCAACCGCTCCTCCAGGCATCGAAAAACGTTGAGATTGCAAATTATTTTTGATGTGCCGACTAAAAAGAATTCATTGGGTGCCAAATCAGGGCTGAACAGCGAGGTCATTTGTATAAGCCGACCTGTGAGAGCTTGCATTATCGTGGCGGAGAATGATCCGTGTTCGAGGATTACTTTTTCTTATTTCTCGAAAGACTTCCTGCAAACAAATGGTGGTGTACCATTCTGAATTGATTATTCTAAGTTACTCTAATGACACGGTGGGACCATGTCCGGTTTTTCCGAAGAAACTAGAGACCATTTGCCTTAGACAACTTTGGTTGGATTTGGCTCGTCTTGAAAAACCAATACAGTCGACTACTGTTTAGTTTTGGGCTCATATACATGGTGCACGATAAGTCACAAGACGATCTTGTAATATCAGCACCCGCATCGATGTTTTCTAGTACACCGACGAATTTTGGACGACGTTCACGAAATTCGTCCTGCACCGGACGAAGGCCATGATTGAATTGAATTCGGGAACACGGGATGGTGCGTTATCACCAAAAGTCGAAGCGAGTTGATCGGCACACTGTTGTTGAGTTAATCCACGTCAAAAATCATAAAAAATTATCGCTCGAAAATTTTCACAATTTAACTCCCTTTTTTGGCTAAGATGAATTTTTCAAGGATTTATAAAAAACCTAAATAGCACTCGTACGACCAAACATTTTGAACGCATTAACGGCATCAAAGATCTATCACTGCTTCATTTACAGCTATTGAAACGGAGACGGCGGACATTTGTTTAGCAGGGCAATGAGGGCAAAACCAAGTTTATTTAGTTTGGCAATATTTCGAACTCTGCTCCAATATTAACTCTGATATTGACACCTCATCAGAAAAGAAACGAAGGTTTACACTTATCAAGACTATTTATTTGGCCAAAGAAGTTCATTGATGATAAAGGCCTTATCAAAAAATACTCTATAAACGACCCTCACCACCGAAGTTCTGCTCTCTAGTGCAAAAACATGGACGTTAACGAAGGCGGATGAAGCTATTCTTGCACAAGAATCTTCAAGTGATTCTGGCTCTATTTCGATTGAACTGTTAACTTTATGAATTGTCAGTAAAGGGCACGTCAATCACCTAAGGTGGCAAATAAGGCAAATGGACAACTGTGTGAGCCAAGTATCAATTCTCACCCGAAGTAGAGACACACCCTGTCTTAGATAGCGACGAGGTGGAAGGGAACGTCAACTGTATTCAAGAGCGTATCTAAAGTTTTTAAGCCAACGACTACGCTAACTGAAGAAGATTAGATCCACCCTGGACTAGAGCACGATTAAATCCTTTATCTTACATTAGTGGTCACCTAAATGACAGCTGTGATTCAATGCAAAAATTTACAAACTGAACACTGTAGGACTGCCTGCGGCCATCGACTGAGTCTGCTTGAAATTGATAATGCTTTCCGGTATTTGGGAAAAAGGTGGAAACAGATTTTTGGCATTTCTCATTGGACTTTTCTCCAAAAGAAATCAGAAATCAGAACTCACGCATACCATCTTTTTGACAGATGAAATATTTGTCTTAGGCTTTTAGTTATCAAATCCGCATCAACTAATTTACTTTAATCAATTCTGCGCCATTCTCAAGACTGGGCATCTCTCGAATATCTCGTTGGCATTTTTGCGAAAACACTTGGCTACACGCCCGTATAAGATCGTACTGATCCAAGAGCTAAAGCCAAATAATCATC
Organism: Volucella zonaria; assembly: GCA_963966105.1. Classification (NCBI taxonomy): domain Eukaryota; kingdom Metazoa; phylum Arthropoda; class Insecta; order Diptera; family Syrphidae; genus Volucella; species Volucella zonaria. The sequence continues at coordinate 177,469,639 of OZ014531.1, read as the reverse complement.
CTCAGTGACAAGGCACATTTTTGTTCATAAGCTAAATTGCCGCATTTTGTCAACAGCCCGAGGTATTCCAGCAACCGCCCTGCGTATTCAATCTTCGTTCGGCATTTTGTTATACTTTTTAATTTTTTTCGTCGCATCAAGGTGCGAAAGGAGGTTTCCATTTTTCATGTGTTTATTTCCTCATCGTCGGCCTTTATACACCAAACAGTAATACGCATAGAATTGGTCTAAATTTACAAGCGGAGGTCCCCAAACCATCTACCGAATTATTTCTGCAACAACAAAAATTATGACCTTACATGACGGAGAAAATAGACAGACGCATGAACGCACGCACTCTCAGTTGTGGCATTATCAGGCCACCTGTCCGATGGAATCTAAGAAAAAAATCACCAAGTTACTCACGTAGCCAGTCTAGATCAAGGACTCCTCCTTTTCCACCGCGGCGAAAAGCCACTCGTCCAACCGATAGGCGTAGTCATTCGAGGTCGCACTCGCCAAGGGATAAGCGTAGATCGCGTTCTTGTAGCTATCCTAGTTATTGCTCCAAATGACGTCTCGGTACACAGAGAAACCACTCCAGAGTCGATGCTTGGTTTGGTGTCTTTGCCTTGAGCATTTACTCAGGTGACTCAGATTCGCGATATATTCACAAATTATGGACGAATCGAGCGTTAGATACTAAGACTGGACAGTCCAAAGGTTTTTGGTTTGTATATTTTCCATTTCTTGGCAGATGTTCTCCTTGAGAGCCACCAGAGTTTATGGTTTGTTCATAAGGGGTGACCAAATAGCAATTCTAGTTTTTCCAATTGTTATGTTTCAGCTGTCAAAGTTACCAATGACTTCCACCTGTTAAAATATTCAATAAGGTTTGTCATTTCATCATGCATGGTTTTTTGCTTGCCGAACTTTGGGAAACTTTGAGTGTGAATACACTCTTTTGGATTTTAAGCCACCAAACAGACTGAAATTGGTGCGAAATGAAGCTGCCGTAGCGGCCAGTATCGAAAAAGACCCAAAAATGTCGATTCGGGGCCGATCAGCTGAATCGGGCATCGCCAGAGAGACAACGTTACTTATTTTGCGGTTAGATTTGGGCCTAGATCCATACAAGATTGTCTGACGTAAGAATTGAAGTCGGACGACTATAGATAACGCCGTGAGTTCGCTAATTGGGCACTGGAAATGTTGGCCGGGGATTTTGGCCAAAAAATCATCTTCTCGGAACAGGCCCATTTTTGGCTCAGCAACTATGTCAACAAGCCAAATTGCCATAATTGGAGCGAATATAATCTAGAAGTGTTAGGCCAAGTACCAATGCATCCACAAAGATTGACTGTTTGGTACATGGCAACATCATCGGACCTTATTTCTTTCGAAATGAGAAAGGAGAGACCGTTACCGTCAATCGTCCGAGGTATAAAGCGATGTTAACCGACTTTCTGTAGTCTGAGCTCGATAACATCGACATATCCGAGCCGTGGCTCCAATAAGATGATTCTACATGCTATACAAGTGACGCAACGTCGAATATATTGGACCGTGTCATCAAAAATTGGACCGACCGCTTGAAGCACTGCTATCGAAGCCGAGGCGCCCATTTGAATGATGTGGTATTCCACACATATTGACATGATCGTTGTTGTTTTACTTAAAATTTTTTTCCTATCGTTCTTATCTGGTCATCCTATATAAACCCGTGACTTTAAATAACTCCACGGAAAGAAGTGTAGGACGATCAAACTGGGTGATCTTGCGGTAGAGTGCAAATCTCCAAAACGCCATGTCAGACGACCGTACAATATGCTCCCTTCCTTCGTCCTTCTGGAACCACATGTTCTACAGTCCCAATTCATCTACTTGACGAATGAGAAATTCACTGATCATGGCTCCGTAGTGCTCACCATGGATCGTTTGGCCCGCGACGTTCTCAACAAAAAAATGGTCCCATAACTCCTCCGGCGCAAACAGCACACCATGCAGTAACTTTGAGTGGATGTAGTGGCGCTTCTTGCATTATTTCCGGACCGCAAATTTTGTTTGTTCACGTATCCACAGAGATGGAAATGGGCCTCGCCACACATGATTATTTTTGACACAAAATCGTTCACTTCGTTGTTGAGATTTATGAGGGCGTAAGCGTAGGCTAGGCGCGATTCACGATGGACTGTCTGCACTTTGTAGAGAAACATCTGCAAGTCTTTCGCCAAAATGCGCAGCAAAGACGTGGGTGGAATCCTCAATTGCATGACACGTCGTCTGGTCGATGTCGACGTAGCCTCAACCACATCTTCAGCTACGGCAGCGATATTCTCGTCTAAATGATTAGCTCGTGACGTGTTATTCCAGTCTCTTAGAGTCATGCAGTGCGAGCCGGACAGTAGGGAACGCCGTCACGAAATGAACGCTGCGTCAAAATTACTGATGAATTGTTCATCGTGACGATTATTCCGGGTTCCTCAGCAGTATATCGTCCCACCACACAAATTCGAAATCTGCTTGCTCCACAAATGTCAAAACCCAATTGACATTGGACGCCATTTGTAAAATCGAAGACACTTTGCGATAGTACTATGGTCGACCTAGTATGAACCAATTTACCCTCTGGTGGGATTTTCACGCCGGAGGTGTCATTGGGCCGTGCTTGTTCCGAAATGATGAAGGAGAATCGGTTATAGTGAATGGAGACCGCTATTGCCCCATGTTAACCCTTTTTTGGGATCTATTGCAGCTAGATGGCTTGGAGGATAAGTGGTTTCAACAGGACGATGCCACCTGACACACAACGCGTGCCACAAGGGACATATTGAGGACGACGTTCCGTGATCATGCTGCTGCCAATTGTCATGGCTCTTTTATTTGCGGCTACTTTAACTGTCTTCTGTTGGTGGCGACCACTCATGCAACCAATTCCATGGGGGACATTTGAATAATGTCATAACTACTAGTATAATCTTAGTTCAATCCAAAATACAATAAATTGGTGCACATTTAATGAAAAAACCCCTGTATATTCTAGTGTATATGAGCTACCGTAGTTCATGGTATTTCATGTTTCACGTCTTCCTTCTGGGTCAAGGCAGCATATTCTCATGAGCTGAAGAGGCTAAAAAGTTTGAACTTCATTTTAGAATCAAAGTAACTGGGACGAAACGTGTGCGAAAAGGAAGTCGGCTAGGTACAATATATGGACGGATCATGGGGAAGTTCTTATTGAAACCATAATTTGAGTGGCTCTCCCATGAAGCGGAAAGCTTTTGCAACATTCCGCCGACTCCAGTCACCACCCATATTCTACCAATGTTCTATTATCCTATCGGTCTAAACTATTTCGAGAAATTTGTACAAAGAACAAATGAAAGGCCGATATGTACTGAATTATTAAAGGTCTCCTTTCTTTGATATGAAGACCGTGAATAACTTATATCTGATATTCTGATACCCTTGGTTCACAGGCGCTGTATGAGATGATGTCCGAGTCCTGTTGGAATCTCCAGCATCTGCCACAAAAATGTTTACACGACTAAATAAGCAAACAATCTCATTGTAAACCGCATTGAGCATAGCACCATGGTCTCTAAAATACCAAAGAAGAACGGCTTTCTGATGACCGTACAAAAGCTCGATCGTCCTGGTATAACATACATATATTGCTCGGTTGGAAGTGGTGCTTTATCCGAGAAAACCATATTCGGCTACTGGCCAATTGTGCCTCCTAGAATTTAAGTGGCCATTGTTCGAGTTCATTTCTCAATGTTTTTCATCCTCTCTCACACATATCCAACGCGGCAGTTACAATATTTTCGTACTCGTACCACTGCCTCAGGATTTGGTCTAATTTCAGCTCCGCTTTCCGGTCCATTTCTTAGCTGTCTTTTTCGGAACATCACTATAGCGTTTAACAATGCTTCGACGCACGAATTGAGATCTTGGATCTAGCTGATTAAATAGCTGATTGTGACTTTCGAGCCAAATATAGCGCTTACAGCCGTTTTTTAGGAGCACAGGAACGAAAATAACATGAGTTGTCATATGAATAGATATGAGCGTGTTGTCATGAGTAGTTTAGCGATATCAGCCTAAAATTATTCGTTCTAATCAGCCACCCAAACTGTGAACGGCACTACTCATATGTGTTAGTCGAGGCCTTTCCAAGATCTATATTTCAATGTACCGCCTCTTCACTAGGAATTTATCTCGATGTTGTCGTGTAAGCCACTCACAATACCACAAACGACAACTTTGGTTTTGGGAGTACAATGTTCGTGCTCGCATTTGCTGATCTGATTGTATTTCCCACACTAGTACGAGTATAGACATCAAAGCGATATTCATATACATTGGAAGCATTGGCTCGCATATGTTACTTTGGGATGTCCAAGAAATACGTGGCTTCAGGCCATAAGTTTACACCTTTCATAAACGTGGCTCCTTTGTTCGCATAGACAATATCTCTTGGTTGCTCACTCGTCCACTCTAAAACTGCCATTGATTCATTATTAGATACAGCTCTTCTAGATATTTTCTACAAGCAACAACGACACGCCACAATCCCCCAAACCGGATCCTAGATATTTCCACTAGGGTATCCGTACCAGTTACGAGTATTTTCAAAGAACTCGATCAATATGATTTATGGACTGAACGCCATTGTACTACACAATGACTCAGATGTTTGAGTGCGTTTGCGTGTGATCAAGACATTACGATCTATCGATCGATATCACTTCACTATTCGTGTTCGTCCAACTCTCCATAAAAAGATATTTAGTCCACGAGTCAATAATTTACAATTTTCAACAGCGGCACACGCTGGACAAATTATCTTTTAGCCATTAAATCTCTCATTGACAACGGTGATCTTGGCTCAAATGGAATAGTGATCTTGTAAGTCCTTCTTCCAGATCTAGGTTTTTTGATTTGGCTATCAGAGATGGAATTAAATTGCGTCTCTGTGTGGCGACAATTTGCGAATATCAGGGATTGTGCGCCCGAAGACGTACATGAATTTATGTGTAATCTGTAATTAACGATCTGCAGGTTAAAGGAAAAGTCTTGAAGTTATTTCTCAGATCTAAGAGAGTTATTAAGATGTTACATAGCAGATCTGTCTTTCGTTGAAATACTTTAAAGCAATCAAATTAGGTCTATTAGACTTGGATTAGGAGATGAAAGGAAATCCTCTTTGATTACGGTTCGTGCAGCAATCAAATACAGACTTTCTGACCATCCTAGAATGCTTCCATGATCGCTGGCGGTATTATATGACATCTGCATGTGGCCCGAAATGGACTCTGGTGAATCGTTCCATATGAGTAAACAATTAATGTTCCCATTCGAGAAGCCATCGATATACTCGTAGATATGTGTAGAAGTGGACTACAGAAGTTTCACAGGATAACAGCAAGAGAAAATTGGTTGAATCAAATAACAGGAGTCTCATGCGCAACTATAACATGTACGGTCCGGACAATAGTTACTCAGTAATAAATATTTGGAGCTTAGGTGTACACGAACTTTTAAGGTCAAAGATAACACAACTTCATCTTGAATGAATCTATTGGCTGCGCAGTACTTGCTAGGACCTGCGCTTCATCCAACAAACCTATCCAAATAGAGCGATCTGTAGTTAACTAGAGCTAATGCAGCTCCACTTGCACGCGCTACCAAAGATGAGATCTTCTTCTTCTGGGCTATCCCTCCGGGAGGTAGTCAATATCCTTAGCGCTAATGAAAGATGATTTGTGAATGATACTCTACGTTAGATACGAGGTAGATGAAATCTTTAACTGCCTCAAAGTTAAAACTGTCTATTGTGGCATTCTATTCGATTAGTCCATGTTTTGCGTCCTTGCTTATTCTCATGTGTGATCCTAATAGAAGGAAGAGAAGAACGTCCCTCGTAGATAAGCCTCCAACCGACCACAATAATAAATATACAGAGAGCAATATGCCAAGGAAAGAAGCCACGTTCAGCTAATACAATGATGAGGAAATCATAAGCCCCAGTAGAGACAAGGACGGCTCAGCTGTCTAATACCTTCAAGCTTCAGAGCTTGTTGGCTTAGCTCTTTAAACACTGAAGAGATGTTTTGGTAGTGTGCATCCCACATTGCCATGCAAATATGTATAAATAAACCTAGCTCCAATGGCTGGACTATCGATTCTATAACAATGAAGACAAGCCCTCTCAAACACCCGAATCTTTTTAAATAAAATACAGAGGAGACCTAAATATGAGCACTATATACTCGTAGAAAGGGGCAATATATTGTAGTAGAATTCATTTATCTTCGCATCGAGTTGGCTGCATAATCTGTTTTATTTGTGAAGGCAAATGCATCTTTGACTCTTGTAGAGCGGCAACTAAATGTTTGTTAAAACAAAGATGTTACTCAAGTCCTATCCGAAAGCATCTGAGTACATTTCAACAAGCCAGTTTGTTGTCTCCCGGTGGAACAAACTTCGGCTATTCGTTCTGGCATCGGTAGATACAGACAAAATCGTCCTAGATCAAGTTAGGTTAGCGGGTTGATGAGGTATCAAGAGCCGCTCTATACTCTATCACACTTAGGTCTGTATAGACCCATTGTGGTTCCTAGTTCCCGCTTTCCGTCTCGCGTTGGTTGAGCTTAGGTCCTTGGGTATAAGACATTTTGCTACATCTACTAATCTGAATAAAGATCGAGGTCAAGGAAGTAATAACTTCCTAAAGTGCTTTGTCTTAAATTACTGAGCCAGGGAGAGTGACACATAAGGAGGGTATCCCCCCGTGAACCTATTTCCCCATGTTTCTTACATGTTCTGGATTTGCTGTCTCCGGACCATAATTGTCTTGAGTTTTTGCAGGTTGGAGGTTGTTCCACATTACATTGCCTTTCATTTGTACCGCTCGCTCTATTTCTATACTCAGTGTGCAGAGTAGAGGTTTCTTTGATTAGCCAGTGTTCCCTTTCTAGGGAGGATGTTTTTCGAGCTAATTCGTCTACATGTTCATTGCCTGCCACTGCTTTGTTGCCAGGGACATAACATAGCATATGCTATGACAAAGAACTGCCGAACCCAAAGAACCTTAAACTCTACACGACAGCGCTACCCCGATAGCCTTAATCGGAGCCTGGCTATCAATAAATATTATAATATTCGCGTGGGATATTACCTTTACTGCCGCAAGATTGGCTGCTTCTGCTACAGCCAATATCTCAGCCTGGAAGACTCTGGTCTAGTCCTGCAGCCATCGTGAGCATTGCAACTTCAATTGATCGGAGAAGATCCCGGCGCCGGTTCCTGTCTCCATCTTTGATCCATCTGTGAAAATGGATATCGAGTCTGGTACCATTAGGTTCCTGTCCCATATTTTTCTAGTTGCGAAATTGCAATCGAATGATGTCGCAAAGTCGTGATGAGATATTTACTCGTATAACTCGTGATCGTATAGCTCACTTGCAAGAGGTGTGGCCTTTCGGGTTTGGTTTCTGTCGATTAAGCTGACTCAGTCTTAGAGCGCTTTTCGCTGCAGATCTAGGGGCAAGGGGCCACGTATATTTTCTAGTCCCGGCGTAGCCATCGTTCTCATGGCATAAGCCGTGCCTATACATGCAATCCTCTGTAGTTTTGTCGTTAACCTAAGGTTGCTAGCCTTATTTGTAGATTGCCACCATACTAAGCTACCGTAGGTTAAGATGGTTCTCAGGATAGCAGTCGGCATTCATAGGACACTCTTGGGGTTATGTCTCCATTTTCAAGCGTAGAAGTCGATCGCTGTTATCTTTGCATGTTCTTCGACATTGAGCCTCCGACTCAGTTTACTATCTAGTACAATACTTAGGTATTTAGCATTGTTAGAAAATTGGTTATCCCATCTATAAAAGGAAAGTTAAATAAAGTTTTATGTGTGAATAGAACAAGCTCTGTGTTTTCGGGTTGTTTGTGAGCCCACAGAACTTGGCCAATTCTGCGAGGATTCTAATGGATAGTTTAGAATTTCATTGACCATGGGGAAAAACCTAAGAGTGGCCATAAGAACCACATCATCCGCGTATGCTTGCCTTTAATCCCTCCCTTTTTACAAAATCGTCCTAAAAAGAAGTGGTGTCCGGCTTCTGAAAATTTATATTTGTACTCGTATTCAAGGTTCAATCACCACAATATCTTTAGAAGTGCGAGTATACATAGGTGGATATCCTTGATCATTGGACTCGTTCCTTTTCGTTTTCAACTCATATAGTCAGATTATTGACCACCTTTTCAAATATCTTCATGAGGTTTAAAAAACAAAATCAACTCTGATTGCATCGCTGTCTTTCAATGCGCTGGATAATGGGCATTATTCCTTGTAAATGCCCACTCGATCTTGATCAGAGCTGTCTACATCTTTATTAATGCAGCTCGTCAATGGTTGCGTTCTGCAATGCATACATATGCATGTCTTCGTTTTCAATAAATCGACACCGAGACATCGTTTGTTTTGTTGTGTCTACGTAAGTAATCTGAGGACTTGAAAACAGTGGTATGACATTAATTAACAGTACACCATAAATACTGAGTTAAACTCGTTTAATTTATATTGTATTGGTACAACCACTACCTTCTTCTGAGCCTCCGCATTAAATTTCCACCAAAATTCATTGCTATGATACGAGCCGTACAAGTATCCCACTCATCAATTTAATCTGAATGCGGACTTAGATAAAGTTGGTCCAATGATATAAAATCCTGCCTTAAGCCAACCCATCAGAAGTTGCATTCATAACTTGCTTTTACAGATTATGCAATGTCATGTTTGCAATAGACGAAGCCTTTTGCACCTGTTTCGGTACGTTCATGATTGGCGTATTATAAATTCGGCACCTTATTCCAGTCTTAGCAAATTTGTTAGTGTAATCCGAAATGTGTTATCCACACTGGTAGGAGTAAGATACTAAATGCACTAGTGCGAAACGCGTGGAAAACAGGTGTTTTCCATTCACACTCAGCACAGTTCCCCCAATCTGAATCCGAAGCGCTACCCCACTTATAAGGCGGTGAAAACCACATTCGGATTCGGGGATTTTGCAATCATGGCGGACGTAAGCCTTCAGGGGTTTTGGGTTCCCTAACTTTGGATGGCCAGCAATTAACAATTTTTGAAATGTGCAAATTTATTTCACAAAAAAGTGAGGCTTGGCTTGGATTTTGTTTGTCAACGGCATCGATTTATCTAGCTTGGCAATAGCGGCATTAGCAATGCAAGCAAACCAACGTGATTGTTAACTGTTGACTATCTACTCTTCATTGTATTATTCTAGGTATTATGCTAAGCTAGTTTTAGATTGCAAGTCAGTCGTGTTGAAGACCTGGAAGTAAAAAGACATTTTCCAAATAAGTTGTGTTTTATTTGTTAGGGTTGGACAAAATATATAATTCGCGCGAGGGATACCGACGCTGCATTTCCTGTCCGTACTGTAGATCTGGGTACAGTATCCCAAGCACATGTCATCTGTCGTGCAGCATTTCTTATTTATCAAGTTTATACAGCTTGTCCATATTACCGGGGTTAGAAAGAAGTTCTAATGGGTTCTTTTATCAAAGAAAACTTTTTTTTAAATAGCTACTTATAATGTAGAGTAAGCATCCTCATTTTAATTGCCATTTATCTGTTGAAACGTCTACATTGTCGTCGCTGTTGTCGCTTACAGTTGAATCGCCTCAGTCGTATTTACAATTTGAATCCGTTTATTCATCTTCAATTGACACAGCATCTCGCAAGAGGATACTAGAGGAAGGAGTCGATCACGATCACCGATTGCCGAGAAGCCTCAAAAAAATTTTGCAAACTTTCGGTCAATTGACTCGTAAAAATGTACACTAAACTTCTTCAGGATAACAAACAGCCACGGCTAAGGATACCAACAGTATTGTTACCGTTCTAACAGAAGATCTCACAAAAAAATTGCATCTCAAAGACAATGGGGAACAGTTAAAACCGTCGATCGATCCACACCGGAACAATTGCCATACTCTTCAGATTGCGATGAAGATCAGGACCACGATATAGAATCTATGAAACCTGTGAGGAAGAAAAAGGAAAAAGTAGCATGATCAGCTAGTAGTGATTCGGCGTTGGGACTCGATGAAAAGCCGATGGAACCCCATGAAAATCTCAATCAAGGTCGTCGTATGATCCTCACCATCACAGATCTACCACTAAGAGCTGCGCTCTTGCCTTTAGCTGAGCCTACCAATCGGCCCGATTCAACAACCACAGAAGTGCAAATTTCTCTGATTGCTCTTCTAACACATACTGCCATTCCGAGCGGGGTGATACTTAAGGAGAGTTTGGTAGAGATTCCTGAAGATCGATTTAGATCAAACTCTCGACGTGAATCCGCTCAAAGCTGCATCAGTGACTATCCAAACAGCGAATGTGGTGGAGTCAAAGTTGTGCGAATGCCACCTGGCGTTGTGTCTGACTACTCTGACGATCTTATTTCGGCATCACTCTGGCAGAGATTGAATATTTCCTGGCGCAGAGACTACGACGGAGATCTTAAGCGGAGACATCTAATGCCAAGAAAGGCGGTGCAGCTTCGGATGTGAGTGCAGTTTCCTCGTGCAGCAACTTTTATTATTGCGGTTCGACAATTAGCGCATTAGATGGTGCTGAATGTTATGTAAATGGAATTCGTATGCCAATTAATCGTAAGATTTCAAACTATTCAGCTTATGATGGTAGTGTGGATGGGGATAATCAATCGTTTGTAATTCCGGGGCAGCCGGAAGATCTCAAAGACTACATTACCTACTGTACGGATCAAATGATCGTCCAGCAGCAGCAACAGCAGGAAACCGAAAAAAATAGACGGTACTCTCATCCACAATACGAACATTGTTACCTGCAACACCAATTGCAACTCAAGTGAACCATAGTTCAAGAACGTATTGTTTTCAGTTTTCAATAAATCTCCAAAGTAAGGGTCCCCCTAAACGATGACCATAATCGAAGTCGGTCTTCGTGTACTTGTTAAGCTGTATCTTTAAGCATAACCTCCTAGTATTGTCAGAATAAGGTGTAAGCGTTCTTAGTTATATAAGTCTGAAAGAAGATACTACTGTAAGCAAACGAGCTAAATGTGAGCGCTGGTCCCGCTGAAAATTGATATTTGAAGCTTGTGCTCTGCTGGTTAGCAAAGTCGTTTAAGTTAACTATTTATCGAGCTTCGTGAAATTTCACTTCTATAACCTAGCTTTCTAGGCCGACTATTTTTTTCTTTGTAGTATCACAAACCTTTAAGTCTAAGCGGTACGATACTACCTGAGCTATCGGACAATATAAGCCACCCCACATTCTATGAGCAATATCTTCACCGAATTTTGCAGTATGGTTTACAACAGAGCCAAAGTTAGGGGCGGGATATCAATATAGCTAGTACGCGGTCGTAAAACACTTAACCAAATTGATTTTGTTGCCATCGAAGCGAGACTCTCCTTCAGTATAACAGATGTCCAAACATTCTAAGCGGCAAATGTAGGCTCACATCACAACCGAGTTGTAGACAAGATACGTCTGCCGATATCTCCGTGGTATAGGTGCAAAAAGCCGACAGAAATGTCGCAAATGATGCGCTTGATTTTATGTAACTACGCCTATGATACCCCAGGCTTGATGAAGAATGCAGGCAAACAAATGTAGAACAGAGCAACGCTCGGAAGTTTTGCCAAAAGATAGAAAGAATCTGTCAAGCCAACAAGACCCGCACAGAAACCTAACTACTTATAGACCAAGGAAATTCTGTAACAGAGTCATAGTCGATGGAGAAGATATGGAAAAAGCAATCCTGCAGTAGGCATCTTTTTCTTTGTGGTGAACAATATTATATCAGTCTCTGACAGTTTACGGATTAAAGGCCAAAATCACTGATTGCAGACTGTGTAAAGCATGTAATGCACTTTTAATAAATGAAGCCTTTCCTTATTAAGTTTGTTGAGTAACAGGTCAGCCAACAAGTTTTACAATGTACTCGATTAGTACGTGGATATAGCATACTTTGCTATACAAAGGCTTTTTATAGCAGTCCATTTCTATAGCTAAGCAGTTTTTCTGGCCAGCTTCCATTATGCTATTAAATCTCGTTATTGCTTTTTGATCTTTTTTAGGAAAGTGTGCACTTTAAACGCAACAGGCCCGGTTCCCAATACCACACTAATAAACTTCTGTAAAGAAGTAAGGTAAACATAAGATGTTAATGTGAACAATCGGCTTAGACCGACCATATTGGGTTGAATAAAACATCACAGAGTAATCTTACGGCCTAGCCGACAAGAGGAAAACACGCTCGCCAAGACCTTCAGACCTATAAGGCTGACTTTCTTCATGTTGAAGTGCAATGAGAGAATGGTCGAGTTTTATGTGCAATAAACCGCTTTGTGAACACATCTTCTGTCTAAAATGCCACACGCGTACTAACGCGGAAGACCCTTTGAGAGTGCCTTTTAAAATTCTCGTATGGTGGGTAGAATCGAAGGCGCACTTGACAAGAAATACGCTCTGGGCATTTTCATCGACAATGTGGCTGCTTTTGACAAAGCAAATTTTGGCGACATATCTAACTCGGAAACAGAACACGGCGTAGACGAAGTGTTTAAAGGCATTACCATTCAATTCTTCAAGAAAGCTACGTATGTCTTTGGGTGTCATCCTAAATAACAAACTTCTCTGGGTTAAACATATTAATAAGTGCAAAGGAGCTGTCGGCAAAACATGGGACTTGGTAACGAGGTGGGCCCTTTGGATCTTTGGATCTAGATGAATAAAGTGGGACAAGCCTTCACGAAAATACGTCACTCCAGCTTTTACCAGACTTCAAAGAATGGGCTATTTCGGCTGAATGAGAACTGCCCTAGCTTGCCTGGTTCTGTTCTAGACGCATTAATGAATCTTCCTCTCCATTATACATATTCATATCATGGGCTGCAGTCTCAAAGCCATCTTCCATTGAAAGAGAAGTGGTTTTTGAAGCTTTGACGACCTTAGGCGCCGACTGTAGTTTGATTCTGGTCTTATAGACATGATACCAAAACTCCTGCTGTAGAAAAAAAATACGAAATCGACTTTCACTGTGCCTAGGAATGGTTTCTGTCAAAATCTGCGTCAGGAAAGAAATGTAATCGGGTCTTCACGTGTAGCTCCAAAACCGAAGGATGCGGCGCTGGTGTCTTTTTGGAGGACGATAACAATTGATTTCACTTCTCGTTAGGTAAATTCACGCCTATTTCCCAACTGAAGATTATGTGCATGTACGTCATTCTTTGAAAGACCGACAAATTTAAATAAAAGGAAATTGGCAAGGAGTATGATGGACTAATGCATTGTTCTGTCACAATAAAAACGCTTACAACCTTGTGGATCCTATCCACAGAAAGACATCAAAGTGGAACTTAAAAGCTATAATTAATAACGTAGGGTTTTCGGAAACAAGCTTTTAGGAAATTGGTTTCGGCCAAAAACTTCGTAGCTTAAGGATACAAAGTGATAAATGTACAAAGTTAAAATGATGCATTTGTTGCTTCACATATTCGTCGATGGAATTCATAACTCCAACGTCCAGTATTTGCAATAGTAGCATCAGATCTTTTGTTCGCCATTTCAGCAAGAAGAAGGTTACGATCAACGTAAAATAAAGAGCTAATCGACGGTCGCCTCTATTAGAGGTATTGTAGACCATGGTCTACAAACGTCAAGTGGTGGTTTCAGGGTTACAGAATTCCAGTCGTCGAACATTTATTTGCTATGTTTGGTAGATGATTCTGCTTAAGAGCGCCTTTTTAAGGTTGTCTGGCTCATAGCCTCTGGAGATATCATCAAGACATTCCTTTCCCAAACAGTAAGGTTATGTAACAAGCGTTGATAGCTTTATTTGTTCTTTCAATAGAATCGTGCTAGATTTAGGTTTGTTAATCTCCTGCTATAGTTACCTCGTTTCAAAGGTGGAATGTGTTTTGCCCATATCGTTGGCTTCGTTTCGTATCGTCTTTTCCACTGACAGCGGCATATTTCAAGGTGGGAGCCGTACAACTTTAGGCTATTAGCCAGCGGTACATCCATTGTGGGCTAACTCGTCTCAGTGTTCGTTACCTACTACTTTTTTGTGACAACGAGGGACCCAGCAGAACTTCAAATTATTCTAAGCGGAAGGAGTCTACAACTCCTCACGATGATTTCGACGGTAGCAATAGTCCTCATTTTCATCAGTAATATTATTGTAGATAGGATAAGCATCGTAGATTCAATTGATCGGAAAAGATCTCGGTGCCGGTCACTATAATCATCTTTGAACCATTCGTGAATTCTGCCCCAAGCCTATGTTATGTTGACTCAGGTGGCTCTGGTGTCCTATTAGAAAGATTTGTGTCTTTCAGATTCCACGTATCAAGACGCAGTCATTCTTCAAATTCTTCCTAATTAATTTGTCCATAGAAATACTGTTTAACAAACAGGTGGCTGTGACGGTGTATAAATGTAAAGTTGATTGATATCGAATGCCTCGTTCTTCTTTTCTTACGATTAAATTTATATGCATATGCTACTACTCTTTAGTATACCAATGTCCCATTACATCTTGGCCTCAACCAGCATTTACTCCGCATTGGATAACCATCACATGCCATTTCATACCACAAAACCGGTCCTATAGACCGTCTCTAAATCATTAATCCTTTCGATTATCCCCATTCGGTTTGAATAGAGCTTAAATTCCAACAGATCTTATCCTAATCTTGATATATCACCTGATTCACCCAGTCAGTCTTTTACTTAAAAGCAAGGTAATCCAAGTGCTTCCAAATGCATCTATGCCATCATTTGTATTCTCCCAGTTCGAACAAGTTCAACACTCAGGAATTTATTGTGTTGTATGCCCATCTCAGCTTCTTCGTAAACACGCTGATAACTCATAAACAGCATCCGTTCGATCACTAGTAACTTGTTATCCCCGGACGAAGATTGCATAAAACATAACGTGTCCGTCCTGCTAGAGCTAGAGAGTACAAACGGCCCGCGATCTGATTAAAGAACCTCCTGTACCTACCTCTTTGAATCTTTAAAGTGCGCAATCTGATTAATATTTCGATTGAGAGGCACTTGTTGTATCTTTACTCGTAAAAATCTAGATTTTTCTATTTTTTTTTTTGTTTTTTTTTTTTTACCACAAACGTCTGGCTACTTAGACACTTGTTTTTGCGGTCGTCCTCTCTAGGGACAGATACGGGTAGAGCCAATGTAAATGCAGAATAACGCGACACAATCTGCCATCTATCGTGGTAGACACGCAGCCAATACTCAGTACTCAGGCCGGGGGCCAAGTGTAGTTAAACCAAATTAGAGAGCTTCAGGTGCAAAACATGTCTGGCCAACAGGTAACTGTTTGACGCTAAGCCAGAGTGGGACTACGCATTTACAACGCATCGAACGGATACAAGGTGGACGCGTGCGTATGATATTACGCATTTATACGCCAGTCGTATGCAAAAGTAGGTGGACTTGTACAGCCGATGGATACTTGGCGAAACAAGTGCATTTCTCTAGCCTAGCACTACCACCAAGATGATGATCGCGCTGAAACGAAGGTAGATCCAAGTCGAAGATACAAAATTGGAATGTGTGTGGTGGTGGTAAGTTGATGACCACTCCAGTTTCGGCAAGCATATCATCGGATACTCGTACATTGGTAGGATCATTTGACTAGCTTAGTAGATAGATGTGAATTGCCAGATATACACCATTTATATGGGAGATACCATTATTTTTATCAAAGATCGATCCGCTGGTATTTTCTGTGATGTAGATATGTATGTAGGTCCACAATGGAATGGCTGTTTGTATGCTTGGAAAATCTGGCCATGGTGGTAAGGTTCTTAAGCTAATAAGTCAACTAGTTACTTACCCAAGGTTGAACGCATCCCTGGGATGAAAACCGTAAGTAGACTCGATCAGCATGAAATGCGATTCATAAGCACCTGATATGTTGTTGTTGTTATTCATGATCGTACCGATTGATACTCGTAGATGGACAATTTCCTGATTAACCGTGGACATAGCTAATCACCAACATAAGAGGCATGTCAAACCGATTATATCGCTATGCAGATTATGACTGATAGATCTTGTTTGAATTATTTGTGATGCATGATCCGCATTTTTCCTTACAAATTTGTAAGGAAACAGAGACGATAGACTTCATTCAATCTTATCTGTAGCTGTCACCTTTGGTTGATCCACTACGATGGAAGTTAAAGGCTGACATTTGACGTTTGTCATTCGTTGCACTCTAGGAGAAGATTCTTGATTTGTCCCAGCTGGTCTCGATTATGAAGATACGATGATGCCGCTTAGATTTAGTGTGAGAGGCTGTCTTCATCGTTCAAGCTCTGAAGTTAATTGAGGAGAATTTTATTCGGTTCAGGTCCAGTTAAATGACAGGTCTGGGAGGATTTGATTTATACTTTTTTGCCGATAAATTCGATGTTCTTTTTTGGATGAGGATAAGAATTTTTCTGTTTATGATTTACTAATTTAGTAAAGTACTGCTCTGTTTAATCCGTTGTTATGGCCCGTCAGCTGAATTTAATTATTCCGTTTTGCAACAGGAACTGTGTTTGGATCTGGAAATTCGTAGTACGAGTACTGCATTGATAGATAAGAACTTAGTCAAGTTCTGGCATTCGCAGCTGGGTGTTTCAAGCATTGCTATTTTAGACTCTAGATATCCCCTTCAATCCGGTTTGGATTACATAATATTGTATATACCAATTACTAGATGAGGGAATCTATTTACGTCTTTTTCAAAAATGATAAGTTAGGTGAGAAAGCTTAAAAGGCTATTGTAAGCTTTATTTTGGAAGACGAAGGCAGGTATATAGGTGGTCTGTCAGTACACCTTGGATACATCTGATACCATCAGGAAGACAAGGGATGAATTACAGTACTGCCCTATCCTGCTTTGAACTTTAAAGAGGTCTGACATATCACCTTTGTGTAGAAGACGATATCTTGCACCTTCATAGGTAATCTCAACAATGATAAATTTTGTCAGCAATACCCACCTGCGAAGGGCACTCCATGTAATATCCCGATTCACGCTATCGAAAGCAACCTCTATATCAACGAAATAGTAGAATGGACACCTATACACGACACATTGTCTATAATGATCTGCAAGCTATTTTGTGCATACGCTTAGTACCTAAATGTAGAAGAACCAAAGTTTGATGGTTCGATATGGAGAGTTACGTAAATTTATTTATTCTCTTACTCTGATCCTGCCCAGGATAGTTCTTACTATTTGATTTCTATTTCAGCAGATTACCTGTCTTCGACAATTCGAAAATTATCGTGTCATTCTGGTGCTTGGTGTTTCGAAAACCGATAAATCGCTCACGGTTGTCATATCGATCTCCTAACAATTACTCACCCAACCAACCTTAGTGTTGCAAATTCGGACTAAGATAATAATTATTCCATGCTGGTGTGCCCCAGGGATCCGTTCTGTCTCCGACATTCTTTTTACTTCTAATCCATTATATTCCTTTGCTGACGACAGTACTCTCTGCTTTTTATATTCGTTTTTGGGCTCATGTTAAGCTCATTAAATTTCGATATTAACAGCATAACCAATTGGAGAACTATCAACAGAGAGGAACTGAATGCTTCCAACACACAATGCTGTCTGCTGTTCCATGAATGACGAAAAAATTTTCATTCTCGGTATGTGTTTCAATGAAAATTTACGTTGGAATGACCAAATATTCTATGTCGCCAAAAACGCTGCGAAATGTCTAGGTTTCCTCAAGCGATGTAAGAAATATTTCACCCCCTCTGATCGGGCGTTTATCCGCCCGAAATTGGAGTACAATTCCCACATCTGATCAAGTGTGCCTAAAACATCTCCGGACCTACTACATAAGATTCAAAACCATAAAAGTCATAGATGACACTAATATCAGTCAATCAATTGACACCCTCGAACACTGACGTAATGTGTCGTGTCTCACTTTGTTTTACCGATATTTCCACCATCAGTGCTCCATTGAAATCGCTAGTAGCATTCCGCCCCTTTAAACCTTCAACCGTAACACCCGTCTCGCTATGAATGCTCATCAGTATGCCCTCAACCCCACTTTTGGACGTACTCTGAAATATCGTGATTCGTTCCTAAGCTGAACAGCTCGTTTGTGGAATGCCCTGCAGAGCTCTCTATTTCCTAGTCATTATAACCTTCATACATTTAAAACCAACGTTCATCGGTACCTCTCTTTACATCCTACCTGTTTCTCCTTCGCCCGCGGTGTGTGCAAACATATTAAGGGTACTTTAACCCCTTGAACGCGTGGTGCTTACTCGTAAAATGAGAATTTTTATTTCATGAGTCAAGAGTAGTTTTCAAGTTCAAGAATTTAGTCGTTGGTTGTATACAGCAACCTTCGCATTGAATGCTTTAAACAAATACTGTTCCAGACCATAGAAAAGTTTATTTTGGAAAGGGATAAGTTTCTGCTCTATGACGATAAAACAGTGGTTCCATCAGTAACATATGAGAGTAACCTCGTTTATTTTGAGAGCTAAAATTCGCCGAAAAGTAATTGGTATATGGTTTCATCTTGACCTTGTAAGCGAATTGTGCATCGACCACGAAGATGGTATGGGTCTGCATATGGGAGGCCAACACACCTTAACTAACTGCTGTTAGGAAAGGATTTTTGTATTCAGATGTCAACATATGCACCTTCATCTGTATACAAAGACCAAAGGTACATTGATCACTAAACACATGCCGAAAGATCGTATACAAAATTTGAGATACTTCGTTAACGTAAAATCGTGCTCCATAGATCTGATTCTATCTGATCGTGGTATCGACATCGTAGGTATTCTACTAAGGGAATAGACACATGATATCCACTTACCTAACTACCGTAGTTATTCGTGAGTTTCCTGAGGGTAAGAGTGACGGCAGCCCTATCATTCGGCCGATGGTACGTAATTTTCCTATAAAAGCAGTTGGACAGAATAGATAGCTTCGTCGCAATCGATCAGATAAAAGGTCCAAAGCGAACTAGAAAATCTTAATGGTTTAATTACATAAATGACTTAATTGGAGATATTTACATACTGATAATTAAATGAAGTAAAATCTATAAAAAAAGAACCTTAAAATGTAGAGATTGTGACATTTACAAGTATGTTTGCTATACTGCTGTTCAAATGATTTAGGGTCACTTCTTAGCTTTTGGTAAAAAACACAAAAAATAACTAAACTCTGCAATTGACATCCTGGTGGAGATTGGACGAAGGATGATCTGGC
The DNA here is from genome assembly GCA_963966105.1 of Volucella zonaria. Taxonomy (NCBI): domain Eukaryota; kingdom Metazoa; phylum Arthropoda; class Insecta; order Diptera; family Syrphidae; genus Volucella; species Volucella zonaria. The sequence continues at coordinate 177,450,299 of OZ014531.1, read as the reverse complement.
ATAACCACTGCTGCTACAACCAGATACTAATGCGATCAATCAATCAATTTATAGTAACACAGTCGACTTAGTCCTTAAAAAAAATTCTTACTCGAATATTTGATCCAATCTGCGATGAGGACGAAAAGAGGAGGAAAAGACCTTCGTATTCCAGATCACGAACAAAAGGAAGCGGTCTTCTTACTCCGTCTTAAAGTTTAAGCAATCACGGCCGCTAGACACCTTGATATGGTGCCCGAAGGTTGACTAAGCTACAAAGTACGCACCTTCTTAAAGATGTATCCAGATAAAGAACAAAGAGCTCCATATGTGGTCCGGACAGGAATATATAGGGGTGTGTAGGCCCAATATTCACTTCAATATCAGACATGGGAGTATACCAGGTGCTTGTTGTTCGATAAAAGTAGGTACCGGGTGGCTTTATCATGGCCATGTCCAATGGCTGTTTTAACCACGCATCAATTGTGCTTACTAGTCACCGGATACTGCTATTGTGCAATAGGACCTGACAACTTTGTAATGTCTTACAGAAATAACTGAATTCAAGGCAGAGGTCGTACGTCGGATAAATTCAAGCGATTGAACCAACGCTGGAGTCAACATTATTTAGAGGTGAGATTAATGAACAATGTCAGGATTGTTTGGGTTGCTGACACAGAGATGGAGACAGATGAACTTAAAATGGGTGAATGCCAGCTCTCATATGCCCGACTTAGTAGCTCAAAAATATCTAGCCCCTTTTTGCCAAGGAACCCTGGAAAGAGCTGGTCCTCCAAGCTTGAGGTCTAATTAGCCGGGGATGAAACAACTCTAGTGCTGTGAAGCAACCAATAGCCTCGGAAAAGGATGGTTTCGCTATTGATGATCCGACCAAACAAAAGAATTTTCACAGAGAAAGCTTAGACGTTAAGTCGGCTACATGTAGCTAAAGACATAGCACAGGCCCAAGACTGTTGCAAAGCATATATTAATCCAGTTCAAGTCGGGCAGTATAAACTCTATTGACCCCAATGGCAACAAATATTATAACTGTGATAGTGGCGAGAAAAGAAGTCGGGGCAACTTCAGCAACAAATGCAGCAATAGCCTTAGCCAAGCCAACAGCGGTATCCACACTCATCTGCTGCAACACGAGCTACCGTTGCATTGCCAGTAATAGCTTAAGCCACAGTGGCAACCACCGCAACAGCTGCAATTAAAACTATTGCTAAGCTACCAGCTACAACAACAGCCTCTACTTAAACAACAGAGGTAACAACCCTGCCGCCATGGCCAAAGCCCAACCAACAGTGGTAACAACAGCTATAGCTACAGCAACTGCTGCATCTATAAGATCAGTGGAAACAATAACAACAAAAAGATATAGCTCATCCAGCTGCAATAACAACAGCAGACGTTGAAATACGAACCCTGCTACTACGGCGACAACAGGTTCTTCGGCGTTGTCACAACACTGGCGACCAACGGACAGCTCGTATGTCCTTAAAAAGCAAGGATTCAGGTTGTACAATGGCACAATGAGTGTCAGAAATGTATAATTTAAAAGGGCTGTGTTAAAAGGGAAGGACTACGATTTTTTACTGATTTTTATTGATAGCGGCCATATTGTTGAAGCTACAACTGTCAAATTGACTGTCATTTATTCAGTCTGTTTTGCCAGATCACCATGGACGGACATAGCGTTCAACAACACGTGTAAATGATGAAATTGTTTTGTCAAAATGGGTGTTCTATTCGGACAACCGTCCGCGCTCTTCGCATATTTTACGGTCGCCATAATCGTCGTACCAAGAGGACTATTCGGAGTGTGGTGGATACATTTGACTCCACTGATTCAGTAAACGATAAACCAACACCCGTATATCGACAAAACGCAAGATCTGCCGAAAACATCGCCACTGTTCGTGAGAGTGTGCACTAGAATCCGAGGCAGTCGATTTCGCATTGCTCAAATGAACTCGGCTTTTCGCAGACCACAACTTGGCGTATTTTGCGTCGTGACTTGGGCCTGCATCCGTATAAAATTCAACTGACCCAGGAGCTGAAGGTAAACGACCAGAGACAACGACGTGTGCTCGCTGAATGGGCTCTGGAGCAGTTGGAAACTGATCCTAATTTTCATCGAAAAATCATCTTCAGCGATGAGGTCCATTTCTGGATGAATGGGTACATCAAAAAACAAAATTGCAGAATTTGGGACGATACCAATCCTCATGAGATCCAAGAGCGTCCAATGCATCCCGAAGAAGTCACTGTTTGGTGTGTATTTTGAGCTGGCGGTGTCATCGGTCCATATTTCTTAGAAAACGACGTTGGTCAGGCTATCACCGTCAACGGCGAGCGCTATAGGTCGATGATTATCAACTTCTTTTGGCATTAATTGGATGATATGGACACCAACGACATGTGGTTTCAACGGGACGCCGCTACGTGCCATACAGCTCACGCCACATTGGAAATTCTGCACGAGCGGTTTGAGGGCATGGTCATCTCACGTGGAGGTGATGTGAACTGGCCACCGAGACCCCGTCAGACTTTTTTTTCTGAAGTCACAGGTCTATGCGAATAAGCCACAAACCATAGCGACCCTCAAAGCTAACATAACCCATGCCATCGGTCAAATTCAGCCTGATTTGTGCGCCATAGCCATGGAAAATTGGACATTTCGGATGTGCGCCACCCAAATATTATATTTCATATATAATGGCATCGATAGGCCTTTCAAACGAATAAAAAATTTCGATGATATCTCACACACACTTTGTTTTATTTAAATTTAAAGATAGGAAGCGCTTAACGAATGACCTTTTATATGATTTATTGAAGTTTATAATAAATATTGTAGGAGTAATTTTTTTGAATCATTTTCTCGGAAGATATAGAAGATATCAGCTGCCGCCCATCATAGGTCAGTGTCAGATGTAGCTTGTAGATTTTGGTGGTCACAGTTTTCAAATTTACCTTATCAAGTTATGGGTGCGACCAACCTGAAAAATGCGGTTTTGAGATAAACGCGTTTAAAATTTTTAAGTTATAGAAAGCCTACCTGGCGGCCTTGTACTATACTTTAAAAAACAAGTATTGTACTTCGAGATACTTGCCGGCGATAATCTTTTGGGATATCATTTTTGATGTCCTAAGGAACATTGAAAAATCGATTATTTGGAAATCCTATGGTGGCCTAACAATGATTTCGCTCTAAATATAGGTTCAAATAGAGCGTAATTATAAAAAGAAACTAACTACAAATGAGAATATATTATTTTATTTATTTATGTACACTAGTTCAAATCTTTAATCGCTTAATCTTCAAATCGCTTTAATCTGCTAGTTAGACCATCATTATCAAGGAGCTGGAGAGCCTCAATGTTGACATGTTGTTGAAGTCTTTGTTCATGTCTTTGAGCATACTTTTTGATGACGTTGTCGACAGTTTCTACATTTAGGTCCATATGCAAGTTGTCATTACGGATGCACCAGAGTGCATTAACAATACCACGAAGTAATTTATTTTGGAGTTTTTGAATGATTATTCTGTTGCTTTGGCTGATACAACCCCAGAGCTGAATAAGTTCAGATTGGTTTAAGGACTTGTTGATACAAGAGTAGCTTGTTGTGTATTGACAAGGCTGAGTATCTACCCAATAGCCAGTACATTTTTCTGTATTTAAGATTTAGTTGTTTTTGTTTTTTTTTTCTAACGTGGCTTCCACCTGAGTTTTGCATCAAGAGTTATGCCAAGATTTTTCGCTGTATTCTCGTACGGAACTATTTGTTGATTAATGTATACTGGCTTATGCTCTATACGTTTATTGATAAAGTCGATATGCATTAAGCTGGATGTACCTCTTTGCTGTCCAGCGTTGTATTTCGGGTACTGCTATTTGTAACTTTTCTGTTGACTCAGTATGATTGTCGCCAATAGGCAAAATTGAAGTATCATCAGCAAATGTAGCAACAATATTTTCATTCAATGCCGGTAGGTCACTAGTGTATAGGAGAAAGACAACTGGTCCCAATACACAACCTTGTGGCACGCCCCCTTCGATTTTCTTCAGTTCAGAATAAGCATCCTCTTGTTTGACTCTGTGGTAATGCTCTGATATGTATGATTCCAAGATTTTCAAGTACTGTATAGAAAGGATCACTTTGAGTTTATGGTTCAGTCCCTGATGCCAAACTTTATCGAAAGCTTGTGCTACATCAAGGAAAATTGCGGAGCATACTTTCTTTTCTTCTAATGATTTTTCAATGATACTAGTGATTTAAACCTGATCAATCGTAGAGTGCTGGTTCCGGAAGCCAATTTGATGATCCGGAATAAGATGTTTCTCTTCTATGATTGGTAATGAAATGGTCAATATGGTGTGGCTTTCCAAGTTTGGGTATCATAATAAATTCAGCTACTTTTCATAATAATGGTACAATTGTAGAAAGTAGACGCTGTGTTTTTTAGTATTTGTTCGGCAGCCATCAATAGGTCATCGTTATGTAGATATAATACTTTTATTTGAAACGCCTCAATCCAGCCAACATAAAAACGGATCTGGATTCTACTTTGGTCGACCAAATTAGGTGAGTTCACCAGAAATGTTGAAAAAAAATCCACAAAATGGTATTGGAAGACCGTCGATTGAAAGTGCATGAGCTAGCAGATATACTAGGCATTTCGAAAAGCGCTGTACACGCATGTTGACTGAAAAATTGAACATGAGAAAGCTGTGCGCAAGATGGGTGCCGCGATTACTCACAATGAAGGAAAAACAGCGTCGTGAGGATGTTTCAATTGAGTGTTTGGCGAAGTTTCACAGCAATAAAGCCGAGTTGTTGCGTCGATTCATAAACATGGCTGAAATATTGCTCCATCACTTCACACTCGAGACGAAGGAACAGTCAAAACAATGGACTCAAAAGGGAGAATCCGCTCCAAAGAAGGCGAAGACAGTTCCATTAATTTCCATTGATTATCTTCAGAAAGGAAAAACAATCAACGGCGTGTATTATGCGAACTTATTGCAGCGTTTGAAAGATGGAATCAAGAAAAAACGGCCGAATTTGGCGAAGAAAAAGTTTTGTTTCATCAAGACAATGCACCAGTTTACTCATTTTGTGTCGCGAATGGATTTTCGTGTAGTGGCTCGCTAAAAATATTAGAATAGGCTTATGGAGAATCAGTTATATCAAACCCACATACCTATAAGTGATACAAAGCATTTAAGAAGGCCCGAGAGACCAATTATGCCTCGTTCTGGCCGACCTCCGACTTACTCATCCGATGAGAATATCGAAAAAATACAAGAAATTGTAGTTATTTGATAATCGCCATTCCAGCTTGAGAGAAATTGCTCGTGATCTTAATATCTGTCATGAGTCTATTCGTTCGATTTTGGTGAAAATTTTGCGCATGAGAACCGTCGCTGCACTGCTTGTACCAAAAGAGCTGATTGTTTTTACAAAAATATGTAGTACCGAGAGCAGATGTCTTTAGATCGTGCCAATTTTGATTCCACATTCATAAAACGCATCATAACTGGTGATGAGATATGCGTCTACGAGTTTGACATGCAAACCAGTCAACAGTCACACAGAATGGAGGACAAAAGACAAGCCAAAGCCGAAAAAAAACACGTCAAAATCAGTCAAAGGCAGAAATTTGTGGAGGAACAATTCGTGGATTTAACCCAACCTAATGCACATAGAGTGACAATTGTGACCGAATTCAAGACCATAAACTTAATAAATATCGTCGATCAACCATCATAATCACAAGGTCTGGCCCCGTGTGACTTCTATTTATTCTCGAAATTACCACTCTGTGGTATCCGTTTTGACTTGATTTTTTTTTTTTTTTTTTATAGTTTACGCGCGCCTAAGGGGTTATGAATACCTTTATACTATTGCTAGGGCGCGGGCAGAAAGATAGAAGGAGGAGAAATGAAAGTTCGATGAGAACGGAAACCACCTTAGTAGCTACAAGGCATTCACTAGATCATATCTACCTGCGGAAGTTGTGCAGATCTTCCCGGAATACCCTCGGTAAGTCCATTTGACGTTCCTTAATTTTTGTATTATCTTCTTTTAAGTAGTGACGCGATAGAGAGACGTGTGCAGAAAAAGAAAAAAAAAAGAAAAAACCCATAACCTTAATTTTATTAAAGGTCGGCGTTGCTCAAGCTATTTCCCTGCCCTTTAAGGAAACTGAGTAGTAAGGCTTTATCAGGAAATGCTGAGTACACTCTTTGGGGCAGAAGTTTAATATAAGAGAAAGCAGCTAGTGCTGGCTTGAAGCTCAATATTCTTCGATCGAGTTATGATTCCGTTTATGTTGACAGGCCCTGGGGTAGGGCATATAACATGAAATTTTACGAACTATACGCCAAAATCGAGTTATTCATAGAAGTGAGCATCGGTAGACCGAGATAAAATGCACAACACAGTTACTTCGTATGTTTATTGGTTGGGTACGAGGTCAACTCTGGATAGTAGCGCTGCCTTACTAAGTAATTTAGCCCAGAAATGTTGTCATTATTATTCGGCCATCGATAATATTTCTGTCATGTCATAAGGGAATACATAAGTCGGGCACCATTCTTATGAAAGTGTACAACGATATTTTCATCAGTAGTTTAGACACATCAGTGCTTAGCTATCTTATGTCATTCAGTCTTAGGATTCCCAACAAGTGATTTGTGCTCACACGATCCACTTTAGCTTTCTTTTCACCAATAGGTTTGGAGCGCGCTTACGTTTTAAAATCCCTGTTATTAAAAAAGCTAAAAGCCATAACTGAGTTTTCTCAATACCTCTGGGCCTTTGTGGTAACTTTCATTCGGTGATTTCGATCGATCTGTTTTGTGGTGAAGATTCTCGCTATTCAGTTTCTCTTTTGTGCATTTTCAGTTGAATTTCATAGTTAGCACTACACGGAAGTGGAAGTCGGTTCTACCAATAAAACTGTCTACATACCACAGTTACACCTACATGTAAATCCCTTTACAAGGCGTTCCTGTAAATACTACTCATCTTAAACCAATTCTTTTGACATAGGCCCACTCATTTTCTATAGATAAAGTATCTGAGGACATAGCTCAAATTAGGACTCTCAAACTCCAGTATCTGGTTTCATACGCAATGTCCAACAAATACAACGATGGATAGAACGGCTTCTGCAGGTACCTTAAACTCCACTATTTTGCAGAGTAACAAAAGTGTGTCCAAGTGGCCACGTAACCTCTATACGAGTACTTTATCTCACCTGTGATCTGAATTTTTCTTCCTACCGATTAGGTAACACCACGCTAAAGATGTTCGTCCGTCTACACTCTTCTTATCGTAGAAATATCTTCCATAGCAAACTGAAGATAGTATGGTAACAAGTCAAGATTCAGATAGGTATGGATGCGAGACCATATATCATTTTGGACTATCTTGGACATGCGGCGTTATCGTCCTGGGATCTGTTGATATTTTGCATCGACCACGAACAGTTGTTTCAATTGAACAGAGAGACCACTCACTGATTCTTATCGAATGAATGCAATGGATAGCGGAGGCAATGCCTTGTTGCATGCTACATTGGATCAGAAAATATGAGCTGCCCATTGGCGCGTGTATGTACTTGTACGAGCAGTTAGTAGTCCATGATGAGGACAGCAAAAGATGTAGGTATCATGCCGTAGATACATCAGAAAGCTAGACTTAGAAACAATCTCTTGTTACACAAGAAAATGACAATTTATCAGGCACCGTGCGTGAAGGGAAGGGTTAGTTCCAATTACTTTGGGGTTATTACATTTAAACCAGTAACATGATCATGATCATGATCGTGATGATGAGCTTTTCACTTCGCAAACTCTGTTTACTAAGTTACTGCCATGGGGCTTGGATTTATGGATAAAACACTTTCAAAAGATCCATCTAATGTGACAACGCGTTAAAACGATCTCTCCGACTTCGGAGATCAGACGTCAGACACTTGTTTAATGGTGATCGCAGCATAATGACTGCAATTTGAATAACCAACATAGGGCGATGAAAATGGGAATTTCAATGCCTTCAACTCGTGGTATCATCATTTCATTTTCCAAATGGTACAGATCGATTTATGATGATGAACCATCATTTTGAGTATCTGTATGCAGTCAAATGTTGAAGACCTCTATACAAATTACTTTGTAATTGCAGAAAAGTGCAACGTGCAGCAGGTAATGAGTTTCACCTCTTTCGAGTGAGTTATGATGGAGAAGATTAAGCCAGTATGCTGGATTAAGCCGATGGAATGAAAGATCAAATAAAGAAAACATCGACGAGATTGATTTGATAAATTTATAATTTGTAATTTTTATGAAAGCTTTAAGAGATAAGATCTCAATGTCTTCAGACATAACGCCATGAATCAATTGCTTATCGATCTTTTGAGACAACTTGGGAATACTATAAGCGCAGTTTGGTTGTTGGGATATACACTCATACATATCCTCTTGCACCGTTAATTGAAATGGCAAGGTACGCCCAAATTGGTGTGGCGCAACACTGGTGTTTCTAATATGATGTAAAGGATCAAAGATCTCAGTAAGATTGCTTTCAACCTTCACGGGGCAGCAAGCTCATTCTGAATAGTCTGACGAGGTTCTGCAAGGCTTGTCTGGGAATAAGGGAGACCTAAGCAAAGTGACTTTACTACGCTCAGAATAATACCATTCAGAACCTGAATTATGTCTTCACTTAATGTTTGGAGCCGACGTGTCAAGGCAGAACATAAATCTGCAGTTCCATAGTGGAAAATTAGAAAACTTCTAAACAAGTCACTTGATACCAATTGGAAGGAAGACTGGAATCTGTGCCGATTGAAGCAAAAATAATTCGGATTTTTGCCTCTTATAAAGACTTTTGTGAACATTTTCTGTAAAAATGGCAGACTAATCATAGTCCTCAAAAGGGGGAAATCAATCAGGCTGAAATCACTTAGAAAATGTGACAACACCTACACTGATGCTTGACTGACTCACTTTCTAGGTAATCTAATCAGAACCAGCTCACCACCAACTACTATCACCAAAGCTGGAAGTAAGTTAAGTAACACAACACGCCGTTGACGGATGCGGCTATCAAATACGCTGTCGCTTCGCACTGATAGCAAATATCCAATAACGCTACAAAAAGGTATAAGCAGGTGCTGGTAATTCTGGGTACTGGCATACATAACGAAAACCTGGTGAACATTGGTTGTAGCCTTTATACCAAAAATCAGAAAAGATGACAACAGTAAGCTTTAGGCCTATTACTCTAACCTCCTTCATTTTGAAGAACGTATAAAGAATGGTCGAGCCCATGAAGCAAAATTGCTTTGTGAATTCATCCTCCTCGGTCTAAGCTGCAAAGATGGAATCGATTTTCCTTGTATTTTTGACTGGTTTAGGCCAGAATTTAGGCCAGAACCGATTTAGAATGCGGAGCTGGTGCCTTTCTGCAGGATAACAAGAATGGATTTCACTCCTCACTTGGAAACTTGCGGCGATCCCGCATGTATATATTCGATCCCGAATGTATAACGAATGAGCAATTCTGACGGCAATGAACTTTATTGTGAAGAATAGGTGGAAGAGTTGAAGCATCCGCATCTGCAGAGACAGCCAAGCTGCTCATAAGGCCATGTTCAACTCATTCACGACTTTCAAGATAGATTGAGAATTTTAAGTATATTCATTCGCACTTGAGTGTTAAGTTCTTTTTAAAAAAAAAAAAAAACAAAAGTCTGAAAGCTTAAATCACTGACTATTGTTTGGGACCAGGTCACAAATGGATCACCGAAAAAATGAGACCGCAGATGTGATTGCTTGCAAAGGCCCAAACGAGAATTTTCAGGACCCGAAACTGCGTTAGGGCTGCCTGCACCGGTTATGCTTTCCATTGACATTTGGGTCTTATATGAGCATCCATGCAGAAAGATGACTTTCCACGTTACCGGCAGACCAAATGAATGCCTCCCACGTCTCTAAGAGGTCAGTGACGGACACTATGGTCTTGCTAAGCGTCTAAATGTGCTGATCATATGGGACACAATATCCTGAAATGCTTGCTGTGAAAATGTACTTCTTTGAGTGTCCGGCCTCTACGTATCGCTGGTACCGTATACTATATCAATGAAGCGCTTGTTCGTCTTTCTACGAAAGAGGGATATATTCCAGCGAAAGAACATACAAGGATTACGTTGGACTAGGTCTTTGGAGTGCTCTGTTCCGACAGAAAAAAAAAGAATATTCACACAAGAACCTGACCATAAAACGGACGACCTTGCGATCAACTCAAGGCACTCCTCCAGTATTATAGATGTCCGCAGATTCCGGAGGCCAATGTAAACTTGAACCACTATCTAGTTACAGCCTAGGAAATCTTAGACGTTACAATCTAAATCATGTTCCATGTCGCGGAATGATTTACATACGTTAGTGAAAGCCGATGAAGATATTCGGTCATTTGGAATGCAAAATCCTTCGAATGATTTCAGTCTTATTTACAGCTGTCAGCTGTTTGGACAAGGCCAATCTGCTTGCTGTACACTTTGCGGCCTGTTCAACACTTCATAAATTTGTTTTGTCTCCGTCTAGACTTCAGTGCGTCGAATCTTCAATGAGACGAATCGTGTAGTATCAACAGTACTTAAAGATTTAAGCCTATCCAGATGATATTTGCTTCTTCCAACTGGCAGATGGAAAACAGCACGTCCCTAAAAAAAGCGAATCTTTTCTCTCCTCCTACAGACCGATTGCACTTCCGCCCCTTCTTTTCAAAATCATGGAAATGCTGACAAACCGTCAGCACATGAAATATCTCGCATCATGAAAACTTATCAAGGACCGGCAGTGTGGTTTTCCTAGCAACAGGTACGTACATTGGTGATCCGATGGCATGTCTCCATGAAAAGTGGAGTCAAACCGTGCATCAATCTGAAGCAAACAAGTTAGTTGTACTTGATATTTCTAAGTCATTTGACTAAGGCTCTTTAGTCGCAAAATCGACGAATCCCTTATTCAATGGATTAGAAATTACCTTTCGGAACGCTTGGATGGTTTCAAGTCTGATATTCAGAAAATAAATCCTATAAATCCTGGTGTGCCTCAGGGCTCCGTTCTGTCTCCAACATTCTTTTTAACCGTCACTAATGATCTTTCGTCTTCTACTTATTTGTTCGATGAAGACAGTAATCTCGTCCTTGCTCTTCGGCTGTAGAAGCTCATTCAAATCCGATATAAACAGCATTACTAAATGGGGAACCACTAACAGAGTGGAATTTAGTGCTTCCAAAACACAACGCTTTCTGTTGTCGTTAAAGCGAAATCTAAACATGAATGGGACTTGCTTCGTTGAAACCGAAAAACTTTCCATTCTAGGAATGTGTGTCATTTTCAACTTAAGTTGGAATGAATACATATTTGATGCCGCCAAAAATGCTGCGGAATGTGTAAACTTCCCCTCTTGATCTGAAGTCTGATCTGGCCACAATATGTGAGGCAGTAATCCTCACAGAATTGGAGTATAATGCCCACTGCTAGGTAGGATTCAAAACCCTGCTATAAAAGTTATAGATCATGTTAATATATACCCAGTCAATTGACTCCCTCGAACACTCATGTAATGTCTCCAGTCTCACTTTGATCTATCGCTATTTCCACCATCAGTGCTCCATATAAATCGCCAGTAGCATTACATCCCTTCAAACCTTTAACCGTAGCCCGTCTGGCTATGAATGCTCGTCACTTTACCCTCAACCCAGTTTCGGATCATGGTCCTTTGCTAAGCTGAGCAACTCGCTTATGGATTGCCCTGCCAAGCTCTTTATTTCCTGGTTCATCGGTACGTCCCTTTCTTATGTGAACAAAAAAAAAATCGACGGGTTGAGGAGGAGGAGGTAGAAAAGCGAAAACTACGAGCAGTTGAGTTGCAGTCATCAGTCATCCTGGTGAGGAAATTGAACGTCAGTCATCGGATGTTGCTAAGAAGTTTAGAGCGAATGGATACCAATGTTTCAGCCAGTAAATTTCAATGCAGTAGAGTAAAACCTTGCTTCAAATGGTTCGCACAAGTGGAAGATAATCTTAACCATCTTGCACTAGCAGTTACAGAGGAAGCTACCCAAGGACCGCATTCATCTTTAAACTCCTCGTGGTATCATTCTGCTAATTTACGGCGTGATAGGTCGCATTTTAGACCAACGATTTTTGAAATTTTTCTTGTCTGCCATAGGTTCGATCGGCTTTTCACACGCTCCTGCGTATGCTGCTGTTGTGGAATTAAGCGCCATCGCAAGCTTTATGAGCTTAAGCCCGCTTGCAGTTAAATTTTTGATGACAGTCGTGGCAAATTAAGTAGTAGCTTCAAGGTTCCTTATGCTGATTTGAGCGTCATTTTCCTTGTCAATTTCTTTTTTTCCCCAAAGAATTGGACTATTCTCACCTTGTAATTCCTGTTTCATTGTCAAATAACTCTGCTTTCTTTGCTGGAAACTGCATCGAAAGTGACAAAGATGTGATTCAATTTAAACTCGAATTCGAACCGTCGAATTTTAAAACAATTCACGCAACCAATACCAAAAATACTTCTGGACAATTGCATCAATTATCAGAAGGTGGACAATCAAATTTAATATCCATCTACTGAAAAGGTCAACAAAGCAATGAATCCAATGCTGGGTTCAGGGCAAACGTGGAAATAATCCGTAGATCTTTAGCAAGCCCATTACGTTGCGTGTCCGCAGTGACCGCATTTTCTGCACCGTGTAAGCGCTGTTCCAATTGCCCTTCGTTGATATAAGTAGACCATTACTTTTGAAGTTTTTCTTTTTGTTTGCCTGCGGTGACGATCGTGCAACGTACTTGCACTGTGAGCACCATAACATTAATTCCAGCGAAGCGGGATAGGCGGACGTCATAGCACGTAATAAAATGAATGTACTCATGCTTGAACTGGTAGTTGTCGTCTGGTCTGCAGTTTTTTCCTGGGATCGAGACCTCCTGCCAGGATTTTAATAAGCAACGACCACCTTCAAACAGAAAACGAGTTTTCCCTTTATGATCGTGGAAAGGAGTCACTGTTGCGTTGGCGATCGAGATGGCTAGAAATAACTCTATTACAGGGATCTATGAATACCTCCGGCTTTGAAGCGACAAATATGGACCACCACCACCACCAACCACCGCCACCACCACCACCGATAGATAGGAACTGCATTCATTAGAAGCGATTTATTGTGGTGCGCCTGATCCCAAACTGTCACGACTTGGGCACACTTGGTGGTAATGCGGTTGATTGCTTCGTAATTGCCAATTATTGACGTTTAGGTTTTTTACGCCTACTCTGTGAGTTGCTTACAAAGTTGACCAATGTTGTCGCTACCTTATCCTTAAAGGGGAATAATTCTAGTTTTTTTTGCTGAATTGCTGGATATTGAAATAACTCTGCGGGGAGTAATAATGGCTACTACAGAATTCATTTCATCAGCAAGTTCATAACACAAAAATAGCTGGAAAAAGTGGATAGGCACAGCTACTAAGGAAGGAGCTCTCTGTTCGACACTTTATACATCAACAACTGTCACTTTGCTGTGAGCAGTCAGAGACTATTTATGCATAAGGCAACGAGAAGTTAAACTACTTTGGAACCAAATTGCCTAAAGCAGATCCAGGGAAGACGACGGAATAAGTTTATACGATCCCACCTGCGGGTGGTCGAGTTTAATCTTCGATGATGCTTTATAGAGAGTGATGACCGAATCTAATGGCACAACTAATATCATTTTATATTTGGTTTTGAGATCTTGTTTTTGCGGTTCAACTTTCGCAGATTCTGCACTCGCAAACCGAAACGCCTTCTCCTCCAGAATAAGTCAGCCACAGTATTAGTCAGTAGATACTTTCTCAATTCAGCTAAAAAGGGGCATTTACCCGATGCTCTGCTGTTCTGATGCTGGATCTAAACTCACTGATATGAATAGCAACAGTAAGTACAATACATCACTTAGGTCACAGATAGTGAAGTTGTTCCCTTCTATCTAACTTGGTTCTAGACTTTGCGCTAGAACAAGTTTATTTTTGAATCACAAGTTATTTTGAGGCTGACAGCTCTTTCCCGCCGGCAATCTTGACTGTCAGTCAGTATCATATCTCCGCAGAATGAAATGAATCGCTTTGCAATTGAACAACGTTGGGAAATATTGGAAACTTGTTTCAAACGGGAATGTTGCCATGCCCAAACAGTTTATTAAAAATAAGTTTTGGCCGAAATGTTTGTGCAAAAAGTTCTTCAGACTACCGTCGTCGTACAGTACTTACCGATGAGGATGCGACTGTCGTGGGCGAGAACGTTAAACTCAATCCAGGAACATCGATTCGCCATCGATCTTAACAACTGAATACTTCACGCACCAGCCTGATGAGAATTTTGCACAAAGATCTCGAATTATTCCCTTACAAAGTCTGATCACCTCCGCAATTAAAGACAAGTTTGGGCTTTATACCAGATTTTTCTGACGAGGCGCATTTTGATCTCAGCGGCTACGTTAATAAACAAAATTGCCACATCTTGGGATCGGAAAACCCGCAGACAATAGTCGAGTAGCCAATGCATCTGCAGAGAATGACAGTTTGGTGGGGATTTTGGAGTGATGGCATTCATTGGCCCATTTTATTTCAAAAATGCTGCTGGTAAAGCCATTTCGGTCTACGGTGAGTGCTACAGAGCCATGATTACCGAATTTTTGTGGGCTGAAATTTAAAACATAGCCTTGGACGATCTTTGGTTTTATCACGATATCGCGTCATGTCACACAGCCCATAAAATAATCGATCTTTTGTGCGCTAATTTCGGTAATCAGCCGCCTTGGCAATGCTAAGACTTTTTTTGTGGGATGCCCTTAAAGATCGATGTTATGCGGGCGATCCAGAAACGATTCAAGGGCTTAAAGTGAATATCGTCCGAGCTATGAGTGAGATAGAGCCAGATGCAGTCAACAACAGAAATTAGATTGACAGGATGCGCGGAGGCAGGAGCATGAATGAAATCGTATTCCATAACTAATGGGGTTGTCTGCCGCCACTGCGGCCAGGTAGGCCACAAAGCCGCGTCCTGCAAAGGGGCGTTGCAGTATAAGAACAGCAAGTTTAAACGGGGACCGACTGGTCGCCTCACGGAGTCAGTCCCTTGTACGCACATCATTGCGTTGGCTAGGGCGACATCTAGAAATTAGATTGTTGAAGATCGTTCAGGGGTGAAAATGGTCTTGCCTTGGTTTAGGAGCCCTATACGTTCAATGGGTGTGTTAGGGGTTTAACAGTTTCTTCTCGCGAATGGGACGTTTGCGTGAGCGTTTGGGCCGGGCGTTTGGCAGAATTTTTCTTGCCAGCAGCTATTACAAGTTCAGGGAAGAAATGGAACCATATATTGAGTACGTGAATGGTTTGCTTCACTAGCCAGCAGTCATCCTCCGTGTTGACGAAAATGCGACCTATCCAGACTTTCAGCTGGTTACCGGAACCATGGGCGGTGGGAGTGAGCGGTAACAAACAACGTCCACGTCATCAACGGGCCGAGCGAGTCATATACTTTTGATGTGGTCGGCGTCGGCAGAAGTGACATTGATGTTACATTTGCCAACGAGGCAGCTATTAGGGTGTTTAGCGTTAGCTTAGGGATGAGTGATCAAAACTGGATTCAAGTTGAGATCAATCGCGGTAAAATTAATTGAGACCCGATTTCCGACAGGAGATGGTGTGCTGATGATCTGGTCTAGATGGGCATTGCCTTCCAGCGCTGCTTGCTGAGTGGTTGTGTACGCTAAGGAAAGCAATTGGAGGATTGTAGGAGCAGAAAAACTAGTGTTGAAATTGAAATCATCTGTCTGAATAATACTCGATTGTGGACATACTCGTAGAAGTATTGCGTGGGTGCTTTGCTAAACGAATTCTTCCCCAGAGAGAATCGTCTCGAGGTCTCTTGAACTGAGGAGCCTTGCTGGACTTAAATTCTGCGAGGTAAGCCACGGTGCTTCACTACTTCGATCTAAGAGATGTCTTGGGTAAGATGGAGTAACTGACGAAAGCTTTTGGTGATATCTGAATACCTGGTTTGCCTGTATCGTAGGTGCATTACCCAGGGCTATTCTCCTCCGGATTGGAAGAGGACAAGGGTTGTTGTCCTCTTTAAGTCTCCCGATCGTATCAGGTCCAATCCTTGATTTGTTCGTGGCATCAGCTTGGAAGAGGGTAATGTTAGAAAGGCTTTTGAAAGGCATGACAGAACCTATGGCTTATGAAGAATTCGTCTTCAAAAGAGGAAAAGCTATTGAGTATGCATGGTCTTTCGTTAAAGACCATTCCCAGAACAAGAGAACCAACCGCGCATCTTCATTGATTTGAGAGGTCCCTTCGACAATTTGAGCTGGCACTAATCATAAACAGGTTACGTGAGCTTGGATGCAGGGAAATTGAGCCTTGGAAGAGCTTCTTTTCTGGCATGTGTTGTTGGGGCAAGCGAAAGTGTAGACAAAAATATCGAGCGATTGCCAGAACGCAACAGATGTTGTGGCCATGCAGACGATCTGCTACTACTTTTAAAAGTTCGAACCCGTGTCAATCTGGAAAGATTAGGGGAGAGAATTCTGCCAATTGTGCGAGAATGGGGTGTTAGCGTGTCTCGAGACAAGACGGGTACATCGATGCTCAAGGACACATTTCGAAATCGTCCTCCCACAATGCGTTTGAACGGCATTAGCCTCAGGCTTGTTTCCAAGGTCAAATAACCATCAGGGAGCGCTTCAATTTCAGATCTCACCTGGCGCATTTAAACGAGAGGTTGCTGAGTGCTGTTAGTCGGGTTAGATGGATTCTGTGGTCCAACTGAGGACTTTGCAGACGTGCTCTGCGTATCTTATACCGTGGTCTCTTTTTTGCCTCTGCAACCTTTCGGGTACCGATATCATACAGCGAAGTAAGATCTGAGATGCGTAGCCGGCGGATTTTATCCTGCCAAAGACTGATCTTGCTTGGCTGTTTGCTAGTATGTCGCACAGGCAATGCAAGTATTATAGGGAGGGCCTCCACTGTACTTGGAAATGATATGAATAAGTAGTGGTATCGCCGTCAGGATCAGGAAAGATTTTTTATTAAGTGTGACTGACTGGGTGTCTGCTGGGTTTGTGGAGGATTTATCCTAAGCCTTGCTAGTCTGGGATGCAAGCGAAAATGACATTAGCCTCTTTTGGCGGATGTCGGTGCATGGTCGAGTTATTTTTTTCAACAATTGCAAAATTCACCCGCTGGCTTCTGGGATGAACTTCCACAAGTCATAAGCAAATAATTAGACCTGCCATAAGGACAGATGTGCGTAAACGTAAGGTAAGTGAAAAGAAAGAAATGCAGTCGGGCATTGTAGGTGAAGATATGCAAACGCGCTAGTTCCCATCGTCTACTTTATCAGTTTTGGTAGTTGGAGTTCAAAACAAGATCAAATAAAGGTGACGACCTGCTGATTATGTATAAGAACCAACTCAAAATATAGAAATAACTCTTTTGACTGGCGCTGGAATGCTTAACTGATATTAAATTGTTGTCTAGATAAAATGTACAGAAGCAATAGACTTTTGAAGAGAGAAAACAGAAAAAGGCATCGACTGTGTACTTGTTCTTCCAAGCTGTAAGCATGTACAGAGAAATTCTCAGATATTAACGCCTTAAACAAACTTTAGGTAGAACGCTGAGGGAACCTAAAATGGGCTACAGGGATGCGAACACTATGGCTCCTATATTTGTGCCCTTGGAAAGTGATAGGATTTGAACGAAAAATTGGCAAGTAATTCCTGGGACTTAGGCCTTGTTTAGGTATTTGAGTATGTCGCGTCTTTTTCTGATATAGAGGCGACTTTGGCACAGTCCTTTTTAGACCGACGAGTTTGAATTGAATTTGTTAATTTTCCGAATATGCGGATTGGCTTCTTAAAGGTGCCCTAAACCAACCAACTTATTATTCATTGTCGATCTTCAACTTGAAATATTTAGTTCACCATTCTGCTCTTAAAATTCATTAGGAAATTCATCGAATGTCTCTTATCGCCAAAAGTGGCCAAAATAAAAGAACGCATTGGCCCTATTCTAATCAACATCGACACAAATTTATGTAGTCCAGATGTCTTTCTATTAGCTGCAATATGTTTCTTTAAAAGTACTGATTCCAGCCACTTTATTGACGAAAAGTTGTTGGCTTACTCTGGTATACTGATTTGATGTACTCCCCCATTGAATGTCCTCATTAGAAGGTGGAACTGGGATATAAATAACACACCCAGTACGGTGAAACCAAGTAGAAGTGATCTTATTCTCTACGTAGTTGTATTCGAATAGGCGTGAAAAAGGCTCAAGCGAGGGCGCCTTCGTCTAGGCCATAAACTTGTCTGACGAGATCACAATAAACATCATGACTAAATGTCCTCAGGATACAAGTATCTTTGATCGTGCATAGGCATCGTGTTTGGTAATAAAGTTGTTTTGGATTATGGCCAAGTGTGTGGATCTGTAAGTTCCTTTAGAAGCCATGATCAAAGCCGTTGGATCTGGAAAAGTTAATGGGAAACTGTAGGTGGTTGCAGAATAACTTCACGAAATTGATAGTCACTAGGGTGATAATTAATTGCGGTTACGGGCAATGCTTTGTACATTTTAGGTATGCTCAACAAATTATAGCAACGCCGATAGCAGAGGGTCCGTCTATCTTGATATTTAATTACTATCTCGGTGATTGTTTGCAATAAATTTGCAATAATTATTGGCGCATTTCACACTCTGTGGGAGTAAATTACCATTTAAGTGCTGAAAGAGCAGGATTAGCCATAAATATGGCATAGTTTCGATTCGCTTCCTCAATTTGACAAAACAAATGGTCGACATGTCTACACTTATAGCTACAGTTAATACTTTAGCAGAAATTGGGGTCGCTTGGGATGAATAAAAGATATCTTAAACTACTTCAATTAAATAACTTACTTTAACTACAACCCCGGTTATACGATAACTTTCTTTCCCATTCAGATGTATGCATTTACTCTCGTAATGACTGTCTTTCTTCGTACATCCAACTATCTGATAAGAATCTCAACATCTAAGATCTAGTCTTCGAGGGGCGAAGTAGAGGTAGATTTTCCATTGAAGTATTTATTAGATCGTATTTCAAAGGATTTAGAGAGCAGTGCCGGCCGGTGATTTTTCTACCAGATCCTAGTAGCAAAGACTCTTCGTCTGAACGATGAGTGTCAAGTGATGCATTATGCAGGTTTCGTCCGCACGGATTCTCGTACAACACGTTACATCGGTTCAAACAAATACAACTTATGAGCTATCAGATACTCTAGAGGAGAGCTAAATCGAAATTGAATTAATGAATGTTGCACTTGCTCCCTCTGGGAGAACACAAATAACTGCAAGGCCACTATTGGAAGCACCTGATGCGGCTCCTTATAAAGTAAAAGGCAGACAAGCCAGGAGATATATCAAGATGAAGATAAAATCTTTTGGAATCTAGTGCTTCGTCCGAGTGCAAATTAGTGTGGAATCGTTTTACCTTCTAGGGGATCCATTAGACTAACTCTGTAGTATGTAGGATAAATAGTCGCATAGATAATTGCTTGCAATTGAACTACCAAATGCAACTGATTAGAGCTCAGAGTCAAGGCAAATTAATTTGATGGCATTGGCATTGCCTTTTGTTCTCCGTTTCTGAAGTTGTCTCACATTTGCAAGTCCTAACATTTGCGGCCTAAGTCCATCTGATTTAAAAAAAATTTAATTCATTCAGCCGAACATGTTTCAGACATTGTTGCAATTGAGAGATACGCCGAAACTGACCCTGGAGGGATTATAGAACATAAACAAGACACGCATTAAATTGATGGGAGATAAAAATCGAATACGACAAGACCCTGGTTAATGGTTCCTCCAATAAATTTCATTGGATTTACATCGTCAGAGACTCCTCTGTGGTTACCGCCACTATAATGTCGTCAACAACTTAACACGGCAACAGCATCTCCAACTGATATGCTGATATGAACTCATTTGCGCACCACCTTAATGACGGTTTAATTTCTGAGAAGCGGTAATATCTCGATTTAAAGTGTCACTGGTAATTTATGTCAACGGGTGTTATGAGGCAATTCAAATCTGGAGATGTAAATCTCCAGATGGATGTTCGATTTGAAGCTAGCTAATTAGAGTCCATTCTTTTGAAGCCATTTGAAGGAATGTATAAGCTGGGTAGAGAGCTTCGTTGACATAGACGATACATTCGTACAGTCCAGACATGGACATGGACGATGTTCGGGTGGTGGTTCTGGACAGCATACCTTGTTGGCCTAAGGTTTACTCGTACGAGTACTATAGCAAACAGCCAACTTTTATCCGATATGACTCGTACGTCATCAAAAAATAATCTGTTCATTTCCAGGCCATGTATTGTAGTGGAGAGACTAGGCTTTGTGGTTGTTACCTCATCCATCTAGATGAGATGTGGGGAGATGTCGGGATGTCGGGATGCATGCCATTAGTTTAACTGAAGCTCGTATAGTCTTGCTATCAATAGTTGAATTCGAAGAAATTTTATTGTTCACAGAAAATAGCAAGAAACAACCCTAGGGGCAGTTCGGGTACGGAAAACCGGAAAACTCTTTTCTCGATAAAACCCACGTCTACAACATTACCAAGAATGACTTAGCTTACGTACTTACTAAGATAGCTTTAAAGTCCAGGACGGGGCTGAGCCTCAACAAACAAACTTCTCCAGTTAGTGCAGTCTTTGGCAAACTGCCTGCAGTTGTACACTACAAGATGGTTGAGGTTTTCTTCTTCTTGGGCGACCCACCTAAAGCAGGGTTTCCTCTTTTGCGTCCTCAGTTCGGAAAATCCTTTCTGTCTGTATGTACTAACGATCTCAGTTAACTGACGCGAAATTTTCTCGATATTGTCGTACAGGTCATAGAGTTCGCTTTTATATATACTCTTCCAAATTTAGCAACGCAAAGAAGATCAAAAATCACTCGAAGACATTTGCGCTCAGCACGACAAGGGATTAATTTATCTGCTTTCGCAGAAGTTAATGATCCAGCGCCATGGAACAGGAGATGATTAGGGTCTTGTACAGATACTTCCTGATAAGGAAGTGTAACCCTTTAGTTGTTTTCTGAATCCTTACCAAAGTTAATAGCGGAGGCAAGGTAGACAAATTTTCTTAAAACTTCTGTCTATTGAGACGATCTGTCCAATCCGTCGATGTTGACTATGGACATGCAGTCCAGATCGTCGTTTTGCTCTCATTCACAAAAAGAATCCATTTCGGCCTCTCCTTTTACAGAAATCTTTCAGTCTTTGTACAAGATGAGTAAACGCTTAAGTGTACTAGCACTCACCGCCTGCAGCCTAATATGCCCGTTGGCAGGACGCTTACAGAGATAGTAGAACTCCTGAAACTTTAGCATCGTCTTCTCTGCTGATGGGCAACAGGTAAGTCGCTAATCTCTTGCAAAAGTTGGGAAGCATTCGTGTGGTCTGATTGGGTTGGGCAATCTAAAGTTATGCTCACATGCAACCCAACTGGAAGGTCTACCCGAGGACGCTCTGACTTAAGTTTGGGTCCAAAGGAAAGTAATCTAATTTTTCGCGATCCAGCAGGGTCCTAAACTAAGCAGAGTAAATTTCCTGAATGAGCTTGGAAGTGGTGGGAAAATGAGCAAGGCCTTAAACACTGGAATTGTGGAGGGGGAGCCCTCTATTGATACTCCACGATATACATAGTTCATTGGCATCAGGACTTGCGTATATCGCCCCTTGAAAAACAAACGCAAGTGTTCCTAACGAGGATTAGGATTTTACTAATATTGTCGCCCTCTAAAACGATACCATCAGCTTATTCTAGATCAGTTTTGTAGCTTATACTCTGGCTGAAACCATTCTTGGGCACACAGAAAGGCCGGAAAGACCGGAGTCAAAAGAGAGTTGGTGCGCAATTTCAAAGAGTTGTGTTCCAAACATATTTATTTTTTAAAAGTAGATGGCTTTGAAAGTATAGAACATGATGTGAATGTCAAGAGGAGGGAGATTTATCAATGCGGAGACAGGCATGCTAGGGAAAGCCCCCACGGATCCGAGACAGACCGTTCTTCGGGGTCCGGTAAAAACAGCAATAATGTATGTCCATGAGAGCGTATCTTCTATAAGACAACTGACGGGTAGATATAATTAGCCTTTTTGTAGCCATGTAGATCCAGAAGACCCTTCTCGGTGACAGGCCCCAATTCAGAAGACCGACAGCGCCTTAGAGGCTTTCGACGTAACATGTTTAGCCCAGAGAAGTTTGTTATTCAGAAAGGCACTCAAATACTTAGCTTCTTTTGAGAATTAGATGGTAATGCCTTTAAGAACTAGATGAGTCTAAAGATAGACCGGTCAGAGTCATCGTTCTCGTAAAGAGCACCACCTCAGTTTTGAGAAAGTCTCGAAAGACGCGAAAGTGCACCAATTATCGATTACGTCTAGAGCTGATTGAGCTTTAGAGCACATATCGCGATATCGCTAGGCATGATCCCACAGATATGTGCACATTCTTGAACGTTCGAAAAACTGAGACCATTGGCTGTGAGTCTACCAACATGCACCGTAGCCGTGGAAACAGGACGCCTTGCCAGTAAATCGTGTTAACATAATTTTTTAATTTTAGTGGGGGCTGAGGCCCCCATTTATTGGCTTAATACAAGCTTAATCTAACATAAAAACTAACAGAAAGGCTTAAGAGCTAGGGACCAAGGAAGTGATGGAGGAGATCCTGTTTGAGACGAGGAGTGCTCAGGTGGAAATCAAAAATGAGAGGTTTGAGCTGGCCTTTCGGAGCATTCGGGAGATTGGTTCGTTGGAGCCATAAGTGGTCCGGTGGACCGGTAGATAGAAGAGTCGAGGATAACGTAGATTGCGGGGGTTGCTATTGAAGAAAATGGAGTTCAAAATGGATGCAAAGAATGTCAGCAGTATTCCTACGTTCTTCTAACGAATTTATATTTAGAAGTTTGAGGCGGTCCTGATAGGGAGGTAAGATTAAAGGGTCGTTCCACGGCAGATCACGGAGAGCAAATCGGAGGAATCGACGTTGAATACTCTCGATTCAGGAAACATGAACCCGGTGAAAGGGGGACCAAGCTTGACTGGCATACTCAAGCAGGGAGCGAACAAAGGCAATATAGAGAGATCTGGTTACATACGGGTTTTAAAATTCCTTGGACCACCGTTTAATAAAGCCAAGTGATGAGTTGGCTTTGAGGATCATCTTATCGATATGCGAACGGAAATTAAGCTCACAGTCGAATAATATGCCAAGGTCTTGAAGAGACTCAACCAGGGGAATTGGTTGATCATGGAGAAAATAAAGTCAGGGAGGAGACGGGTTGCATTTACGTGAGAAGTTTATAGATTGACATTTGGCTATATTAAGTTCGGCAGTTTTTGAGGCACCGGACTGAAAACCGATCAAGGTCTTCTTGAAGAAGTGCAAAGTCATTTAGAGAGGGAATAGTGTCGTCAGCGTAAAGGGAGAGGGAGGAGTGTTTAATGACTATCTCAACATCGTTAACAGTAAGAATGAAGAGAAGAGAAGAGAAGATGACTGCCTTGTAGAACTCCAGATGAACAGAAATTGCGGATCTAAACCGAACACTATAATATCGGTATACCAGGTAAGAAGAAATCCGTTTTAATAAAAGCGGTTCAAAGCCGAGAGCTGACAATTTGAAGAGGATCAATTGATGTGATATCTTATCAAACGTTTTAGTGAAATCAGTTGCATTAACATCGATTTCTTTGCCATTTTCTAAGGCTGAGAGAGCAAAAGACACGAATTC
Source organism: Volucella zonaria (assembly GCA_963966105.1). NCBI lineage: Eukaryota > Metazoa > Arthropoda > Insecta > Diptera > Syrphidae > Volucella > Volucella zonaria. The sequence goes on along the minus strand of OZ014531.1, from coordinate 177,426,379 downwards.
AACTAGATTTGTGGTAGTTGATCTACCTTTTAGAAAACCATGTTATCGGGGGGAAATAAAGGGCTTGCCTTTGAGGCTTAAGGCTTCGTATAAAATGCTTTCAAAGAGTTTGGGTATATGAGAGAGTTTAGCAATGAGACGATAATTGGTAACTTCATGTTTAGATCCCTTTTTGTGTATCGGGATTATAAAAGAGGTCTTCCAAATCTGGAGAAATTCTCGCTGTGTAAGGGATAGCCGAAAAAGGTAGGAAAGGGGTAGAGACAGGTTGGAAGAGCATTTTTTAAGAAACAGAGGGGAGAGTTGTGGAAAAATGAGAAAAGAAGTGGAGGATGAAAGTTATCAATAATTGAAAGAGATAGGGGACAACGCGATACTGAGGACTTGATAGGATCAATTGCGAAGATAAGGTCTAATTGCTTTTCCATACAGTTGGAAACGCCACTAACTTGGCATAGACTAGAGTCTATTAGCCGATCTAAGAAGAGGCATTCCTTAGTAGAAATGGGATTGGAAGCGATGAAAAAAGATAGGTCTTCAGATGGAGTCCACTTCAGCTGAGGCAGATTAAAATCGCCGAAGATAATGATAACATCATCGAGTCTGATAAGTCAATCAAATTGTCAATTGTCAATTGCTGCAATAGCAAGTTGGTAGGATTCGATAGGTTGCGCCGGAAGAATGTAACAACACATAACGTACAAGCATCTACGAGTGAGGGTTATTTTAACCGACAAAAAGTCGAGCCTAGGAGAGGATGAAGTTGCAACGAGAGAGGAGTCCAAGCTGTTGTGAATACCCAGTAGGACACCTCGACAAGGGGACTCAATCAAGGGGGGTGTGCGATCATCATCCCGAGAAACATTAAAAGAAAGAGGGAATAACTCCTGGTTTTTTATGTTGGGGATAACATTAGTTCCGGTCAGAGCGTAGATATCAAATGGGAGAGCATGAGATTGGCGGAAAACGGCATGGGGTTTAGAACGCAGTCCTCTGACGTTCGGATAATAGAAGGTGAGAGGGAGGTTTTTGCATGGCTTTTTAGGGTCGAAAAAATTTATCGAGGTCACGCCATATACGCCATATAATGCTAGCCACTGTCAGCATCCGCAATCAGGAATCAGGGTTCTATTCACTCGCACTAATTTTTCAACTCATGAAGCTATGTCGTGTTTTTTCTCCAAATTGCGCTTGTCGTAGCGCTCTACAAGCAGAGTTCTCGAAAGCACCCTCAATGTTAATGAAAATGCCAAGCGCGTAGAGCAGCGTGCCTTCAATTGGTCTTACGTTTAGTGAACTATTGTGACTTTGTGAACTTACACGCCTAATAACACTGGTAGACGCCAACCTGATCTCCTGCTGCTTTCAGGAGTTCGGCAACTACAGAGCACTTTATTTTGACCAGGTAGAAGGAAGTCTTAGCTTTCATTCTTCAAATCAAGTAATTCCTTCTGCCTGGCATTGGAATTTTAATCAGCACATACATAGCACAATTAAGCGAGGTTAGGTACCTATTGTAGTTTATGCGCTAAGATATCACTAGTTCTTAGTACCTTGAGTTAAACCACCAATGTGTCTCGTCAATGCCGTTGAAAGTTCGGTAGGGCTCACAAAGTATTCTTTCTTCGGAATATTCCAAAGAATAATCATTTCATTCTTTATACAGAATTGTAGGAACATGTAAAATATACAACAATGATGCTTGATTTTTGCAGCGCTTAATCTATACAGGCAATGGAACAGACTGGATGACTCTATTTGGCCTTCGGCTTAAGTTCTCTTTCCTCTAGGAAAACCAAGGAAGTAATTTGATGACGCCAACCTGGTAGCATGCTGCAATTCATCAATTTTTAAGGAAAAATAAGCTCAGAGACTAAGGTTACATATAAATACGTACTCCGTGTTTGACGTGCTTTGCATAAAAATGAAAGTTAGAAAAGGAGCCAGAACAGTCTAGAGCAGGCCAAAGTCTATTGTCTTAACTCACTATTCTGTTCGTTTCGTTATTTTGTGCACATAGTGAAATAAAGGATTTTTCGTTAAATGAAATCACGCTACAACCTTCTGACAGATGCAATATTTATGCTTCAAATTGTCTATAAAATTTGTTGTCATTGAAAGATACTCGTATTCGCGTCAACAGCATTCACAAATCATTCCATCCTAATTTTGTGCGTTAACTCCAATTGTCGGCCGGTGTAATCGTCTTGCCAAACGAACAATTCAGAGTTTAGTAAGAAAATTCGAATCGACTTATTCGCTCCATTGCAATGCCAGTGAGATAGCGAAAAGTTAGCGCAAGAGAATGGTGCGGCTTGTACACGAGTCAGTAAGTCAACACCACAATCAATCGATTATGCGCCTTTCTCAAGAGCTGGGCATCTGCCGAACGTCGCTATGGTATATATGTGCGTCCATACGAAGTTATATTAACCCAAGAGCTTAAGTTAATTACCATCGTTCAGGTCGAACTTTGGCTCATTACGTTCTATTGAAGGCGGAAGAAGACCCGGATATTCACTGAAAAATCATCACCAGTGACGAAACACATTTTTGAACAAATTTATTCGTTAATAAGCTAAATTGACGCAATTCGTCAAACGATCAGCTGGAAATGCTACGATAACCACCATTGTATGCTAAAAATTTTGCTGTTTGCTGTGCTGTTCATACCGGCGATATCAATCAACCGGAATTCATTCAAGATAATGCTATCGCTCCACCTTATCCAATTTTTTTTAAAAAAATATGTGACCGAAAGGATTAAATACATGCGGTTTCAATAGGATAGTGCCACCACAATCGTATTATTGAAACCGAAATTCGGAGTCGTCTATGGTGCAATTTAACACCTTTGGACCCTTTTCTTTGGGACTACATTAAAGCTGTGGCCTATACCGACAAAGCCGAAACTTTAGACGACTAGGAGCTGAACATTCGACATGAAATCGCTGGAATATAAAGGAAAATCGGCTGGAATATAAAGAACTTTAAGTCGGCAATCTTCTGCATGGCCTAGCCGAACTCATTGAAAACCCTGATGCCATAAGGATGGGACATATCATATGTGGCGATGCTTATGCTCAGAATACTTTTTTGAGTCGAAGCTGGTGCATTGTATAACGACTCCTAGACCTTATACGATTGTCTGATTTGGATACTACCATTTTTGGTGCTCAGCAATTTTTGTTATGGAACAACGACACCGAATAATAGACTTAACTTCTCTCCCCTTGATATTCATATCATGGGCTACCCTCCCAAAGCCATCTTCCGTCTAAAAGGAAATGGTCTTTAGTACAACACTCACTGGAGCTTTGGTGACCTTGCCCGCGGGCTGTCTTATGACTCTGGTCCTATGGACATGCACTCCGATGCAATGACACCAGAACTCCTATTGCGGAAAAAATATGAAATCGACTTTCCCTGTGCCCAGGACTGGTTTTGGTCAGAATCTGAGCCAGCAGTCGGGTCTTCACGGACGGCTCCAAAGCCAATATAGAATGTAGCGCTAGTGTCTTTCTGGAGGATGACAACGTTAGATTTCATTTCATGTTAGGAAAGCTTGCATTTGTCTTTCAAGCGGAGAGTTACGTAATCCTGATTGCAGCAACTATGTATATTGCGGAGAACCGGTGGAGAGGGCGAATCATTTGGATCCTAGCTGCGGTTAGAGTCTTGCTGAACCTTCTTACGACTTCCAGGCTAGTTCGAGAATGCAAGAGATCACTGAACGCAGTTGGAAGGCTAAATACAATGACCGTTGTCTGAGTCCCAGTTCACAATGGGAGCACGGGAAATGAGATCGCCGATGAACTTGCCAGGTAAAGCTCAGAGGAAAAGTGTTCAGGATCCGAACCTACGTGCGTCCTCGGTTAAGGCTTCCATTGACAGTTGGGTCTCATAAGAACACAACTGCAGATGGTGTAACTCCTCAAGTTGCAGGCAGCCCGAACGAATGCTTCCCTATGTCTCTAGGAAGTCAGCGGCCTTCTGCTGTCCTCAGCAGGAAAAACTACAAGTTGCTTACTGGCGTCGTGACAGGGCATTACACTTTTGCTAAGGCCTTAAATGTGCTGAGCAAAGTGAACACAACATCCTGCGATGATTGCTGTGAAAGCGATGATGGCACCGCGGCGCACTATCTCTGTGAATATCCGGCCTACCCTCACAGGTACTCGGCGCTGACGTGGTGGGTGCTGGTACACTAGGCACCTTATCACTGAAACGCTTACTCATCTTTCTTCGTAAAACTGAATGATTTCATCAAAAGGAACTTACAAAGAATACAATGGACTAGGTCTGAATGCTCTGTTCCTACAGAAGAAAAACAAAACAAAATTATTTAACTAATAGTAAGTCCAACAGGAAAGTTCCATGAAAGGTTCGCATGCCATCAATCTTTGAATCCATCGTTAAGAAAGAGCTTTGGGGAATAGACAAAACTTATTTTCTGAGTAGAACCTGAACCAGGGAAAATCCCTCCAGATTGCCTGATCCTTGGGGGAATGTATCCTGTATTTGTTGCAAAAACTAAAGAAAATCGCAAATCCTGTACACAGATCACTTAATAATGATTTTAAATGAGACTTTTACGGCCAATTTGAACTGAAAAATTTTTGGAAATCCAGTTGCACCTTCATTGAGTCAAAGGTGGAGACTTTCCGTCTTATCATTTTCGTATTTGACAGGAATATGTAGAACAAATCATCTTAGTAAAGGTAGCACGCCTAAGTTAATACCAGTAGTTGTGAGGCCATTAAATACGTTCTTGCGCCCTTTGACGGCCTTAAACCATATGGTAATGGCGGCGTATGTCCAGATATGCTGTCCAAGGATATAGACCAGCTGATGCCAACTTCGAAGCAGATTTTCACTACTAACCGACACAAGCCTGCATAAAATGGTAATGATGTTACTGCTCAAGAGCTTCTTGTTAAAGAGCATGGATTAGATGTTTGAGCTCATGTGCGCAAAACTCCCTTGCAAATGCATCCTTTATATAAACCGCAATATGCATACCAACATGGAGTATCCTGTAAGACTGAGCTTCGAAATCTAGGGGACAGAACTGAATGCGCAATCAACAAGACACTCGTAGAGTACACTTTGGGAAATTTTATCAACATTAATGAAGCGTATGTAACTAGTCAGACAAGACGGCCTAAATGAAACACTAGTCTTGTGCAGACGCTGACTATAGTCAACACGTGACGACAGGTGCGCATAGAGGTGGCAGGCACGACGGCGTCATCTTTCCACTGCTAGGGTGCATACATATATGTTGGCCGACCTCTTATTTCCTGCACTTAATGATTCTAGCATTTACGATAAGACAGATGCAGATTATATGGTTGCTATACTTATCCAATGTAAAGCTGTTTACTCCAAGACATATTCACAAATCCGCTAGTCCAGATTGTATATCTCCCCTCCTTCTGAAGAGGTATTCTTCCTCGCTGGCATGACCACTGCGTTAGCCTTTTCATCAATCCTACTCTCGAGGACTCTTTCCGAGAAGATGGAAAACGGCATTTGTCCAGCGCGTCCCCAAAAAAAGGCGAATCTTCTTCCATCTCTTCCTACAGACCCATTGCACTTACGTCCATTCTTTCCAAGATCATGGAAATGCTGATAAGCCATCAGCTCATGAAATATATCGAAACACGAAAACTTGTTAATGACCGACAGTAAAGTTTTCGTACCAACAGGTCCACTGGTGATCTGATGACATGTCTCACCGAAAAGTGGAACTAACATAAACCCTACATCAGTCTGGCGAAAGAAAGATAGTTGCACTTGATATTTCTAAGGCATTTGACAGAGTTTGGCATCAGGCTCTTTTGTCGAAAATGCGTGCTTTTGGGATCGACGATTATCTTCTTCAATGTATTAGAAATTACCTTTCGGAACATTCAATTCAAGTTGTCTTGGATGGTTTCAAATCTGATGTTCACAAAATAAATGCTGGTGTGCCCCAGGGCTCCGTTCTGTCCCCGACACTCTTTTTAATTTTCATCAATGATTTTATTCAATCCTGCGAAAACTAAGTTTCTAACCACGAAAACGAGGAAACTCTCTGGCAGTTATATTGTGGTTTAAGCCTTCACCCAAATATGTCCCTGTTATGCTCACAGTACTCCGAATAACATTGTGTCATGGCTACATGAAGGTTTTCCCCAGCACACTAGCACTGTAAAAACCATTTTCCTTTTAAAAAGCCTTTGGTATAACTCACACAGTGATTTCGGTAATGCTGATAGCCGACGATCCTTATGGACATATCGTCTGACGCAATGAAATCGGAATTCCAGTTGCTGAAGAAATGGATATGCTTTGGGGCAGAATTTTTACCCAGGATGGCTCTAATAGCGATCTTATATGTGACTCTTCGTAGGGGACGAAAACGTTAGCCTTCAGTCTTAATCAGGTCAAGCAGGCACTGAAGAAGAGGTTACAACTCGATTAATTATCAGCCCTCTCATCATTTTGAAGCTAATCAACAACGGAAGGTTTCACTGAAAGGAGTAAGTATGGTGAATTCATTTTTCTTGTCTTCCAGGTCGCAATATCGACGATGACAGTTTTTGTACAAGGCTGAGGTTATAACTTCTTAGTACCGGAATCCGCGTGAATCCTGATTGTCCTCGGTGAGGGCTTCCACTGGATATTGGGTCTCTGATGAGTAATGATTCTCTAAATTGCAAACAACATCCCGACATCCCGACATCTCTAAAAAAAATCAGCGGAATTCCTGCGGTCCCTCGATACAGGGGTAAAAGGGGCTTGTTTGAGTTAAAGTGCTCTGTTTCGGCAGAGGTCTTAGTTCTGTAATCGTTTGGTAATTTCACTTCTGAGTAGTAGTATTCATATTTAATTTTAGCTCCATAATACGGATGGGTAAAATATTTTACCATATCGAGGACATAGAAACTGGAATCTGAAACGAGATTCGAAGATGAGATCACTTTAATACAAAAATATCTGCAACCCGACATAGCCTCCTTTTTCCTCTAGTGTTATGTTTTCCTCTCAACAGCAACATGAAATAAGATAAAATGTTTAATTAATCAACTCGAACCGCTTCAAGTCCTCAATTGTTCATCCTCGTTAAGAGATCTTTACTTAATTAGCCCCAACTGACGTCTGCGTCATGTTAACTATCATTTCAGTTTCTATTCACCATTGACACCATAGTCTGTCAAGAATTCACTTCCAAGTTCGTAAATTTCGCAAAATCAGATTGCAGATCACTCCAGTTAGTAGCAGAACCCTGTGGAAGTAGTAGCAGAGCAGAGGCGTTACACTACATTCGACATGCAACTCTAAGACCTGCTGCATGTAGGGATAAATTGAATAGATTTATTTGCGTGCATAATTTACAGACCACAATTATTGTACGTGGGCTGCTGGTTGATATTTAAACAGATGGATAGACAGACAACGTTCATGCTTGTGTATGTACTCGTATGTAGGGGTATTCGAGGAATTCTATCCGCAATATCAGGGATATTGCCGTTGAATTAAGTCCAAAATTCATATTCTAGCACTAAAAAAAAATTGTTGCTGGGAAAGGTAGAGCAAGATGGACTAGTGAGCAACGCGTACTATGCCCTCTATGAATGAATCAACACAATCGAACATTTGCTTTGAATATGTACTCGTATCCCCACAAATCTCAATTAGCAGCATCGATACGGTAGTCGTGCAATTGTTTTTAGATGTCAGTAAGACGTTACATATATATATTAGTATATACATAGGTATATACTAGTATATGTATGTCATTGTGAATAGTGTCTATGTGTATATATGTGTGTATTGTGTAGGTAGGTTAGGTAGACTAAGGTTTATTTTAAGCTAGATGTTAAGTTTTTATAAAAAATATGTCCATATGCTAAGTTTTTTGTCAAATTCTTTTCTTAGCCTTAAGCATAGAAAATAAGTATATATAAGTATAAAATGTAAACAAAGTCGAAAGACATAGATATAAGAGTTTAGAGTAGCTTAGAGTGCCTGTGTGGGGCCAGTAAGTTAGTATAAGATTGTTAAGTAATTTTAAGCTAGCATTTAAGCATTTTTTGTTAGTATGTAAGAGTTAATGATTTAGAAAATAAAATGCATTTAAAACTAACTCAGTAAGACGTTTTAGTTCCGTCCACCTATCATGATTGCAAGAAACTATATCTTGGGAATTATTTCAGCGATTCTCGATGTTCGGATGTGAAAAAATTTTTCAAAAAGAATAATTTACTTTCTAAAAAGAACTGGTAGCAGGGCAGGATATTAACAGAAATAGTTTTATCGTGACGGTCTAAGAATAACACTGGCAGAATCCCAAAAATATTCATCCCGTGTTTGCTAAGTAGGTTTAGGCTTATGGTTGCTCTTAAGTCATATAAGAGGCACTCTATTATAGAAATTGTGGAATTTTCCAAGCCAGTCCAACTTATACTGGCCTTTTCAACGATTTAAGAATGTTATACATGCATCTTTTAAAAATCCAAAAAAATAGTTTAGTCGCAAGATAAAAAACTGTCAAGCGTAAAATCGCATTTCCTCAACTTCTGTATTCTGAATTGATTACTGAAACCAGCGAACTGCATCATGGTGCGTTTCTCCGACTTATCGATACTATCATGCGAGTAATTGAACGTTTCAACGTCGATGTTAAAACACTCGAAAAATGTCGGAAAAAAAGACTAGTGTGATAATTTGATCTGTGTTGGAACTTCCTAACTTAAAGCGACATTGATATGGACCAGCACCGTACAGCAGACGGATCTTCTACACGACTTTGAAGACACTTAAAGCTTTATAACTGGCGCAGTTCGAAGATTTCCTTTCTAGATGATATGTAAAGCGATGTAAAGGTTGCATTTATCGGGCATACTTTTGATCAACTATATGCTGAAGGTGAGTTGCTTTTCGCTCCAGCTGTATTAAGTAGCTCGGTGGGTACGCAAAGCTTCAGCAGCTTTGTTGGATTCAAATTTTGACGCTGCGGCGGTACCTTTTCTTAGTCCTGACTGGATAAACGATAAAAGAGAATCTGCAGAAATAAACCTTGCATTTCTTCAGCACTTATTGTGATCTTACTATCATGATCTCTTCTTCGTCTCTGTAGGCTTTCGCTCGGGCTTGGTAGCCCTAAATTGTTCCTTTTACTCTTTCAAACCCTTATTCCTGTAGTAGCATGTTTGTATTTCCGCAACTACGGTGACGTCAATATTGCACAGTAAATTGACATGCTTGAACACCGACGTAACATCTCGTGCCTCAGCTTGTTCCACCGCTATTTTTAATACCAGTGTTCCATTGAAATTGCCAGTAGCATTCCGCCCCTTAAAACTTTCAACCGTATCACCCGTCTCACTATGAATACTCATGAGTACGTACGTAATCTGAAATATCGTGATTCTTTGCTAAGCCACACAACTCTCTTATGGAATACCCTGCCGAGCTCTTTATTTCCTAGCCCTTGTAGCCTTCAAACATTTAAAACCAACGTTCCTTCTTTCCTCAAAAAATATTGAGCGCGCGCAGATTACATGCAAAAAAAAAGTTGGCGCAGCTGAGGGGGTCTCCTATCTTGTGGATATGGCGAACGATACTGAGATTCCATTCATCAGGTATACACTCCTTTGACAAGACCTGAGAATGAGATGGTGAATCTCTCTAAGATGTCATTACCAGCCGCTCGGTACGTGCATAGATGTTGCAATCCTTATTTCCTTTTTCTCAGGTGGACCCAAGTTTTGGCTATCATCGTCTAAGTTGAATGTTCTACTCTGCCTGACGGCGAAATGTTGGTCTTCTTCGCCGTTGTACAGTCTGCAGAAAAAGTTTTTTCTATATTCAAAGCCCCGATTGTGACTCTACTACAAGGTTTCCTTCTTCATCTCTACAGGATTCTATGTATACGGGTCTTCCTGCCTTAACATGTTCTTTTTATATGTTGGTAAGACTTCTGTCACTTCCGTGACTTCCGTCAGTTATTCCTGGAGTATAACCTCTCCATATCAAGGATCGCGCGCTTCTCGTGCTCTGTTTCCTTCTTCGGAAGAAGCCGATATTTTCTCTGCTTCTTGTGCTCGTAAGACTAGCAGCACTCGTCCTTCGTTCTTGTTTAGCTGCATGTTCTCTTTTTTTTTCTTTTTTTTATAATTTGCGCGCGCTCAAGGGATTATTTTTTTTAGTACCCTTAAAATGTTTGCACACAGCGCGGGCGAAGAAAAATCAGGGAGGCTGGAAATAGAGATACCGGTGAACGTTGGTTTAAAATGTTTGAAGGCTACAATGGCTTCCATAAGTTTGCTTGCCGGCATTCTTCATCAAACCAGGGATTTCTGTGAGATGGTCGGGTGAAACCCAGAACATCAGTTGCGACGGTCTCTGATGGCACGTACGCAGTGGTTGTCACGGTTTGAGATTGAACGTCGAACCGTCCCATTGGTGCATCAAGAACTGCTTAGAGCTCAATGTCACCAAATGTCAATCGATTACCTTCTCACGTAAGTGCAACAAGTCTCCTCCCCGAATTTACCTTTTCCACGGCCAACTTACAAGTATATCCCTTGTTGAGTCTATCCGCGACCTTGGCATATTATGAGACGAGCTTAATTTCAGCTCGCATATTGATGAGATATGTAATTACTAGAGCAAACTGATCACATGGCTTCGTTAAAAGATAGTCCAAAGAATTCTGCAACCCGTACGTGACCAGATAACTACCATATACATCACTCACGTTTGCCCCCTTCTCGAGTACGCTAGCCAAGCGTGGTGTCCCTTTCAACGAGTTCATGTATCCCGTATTGAGTGCATCCAGCGTCGTTTTCTTCGATTTGCTCTTCGAGGTCTACCTGAAAACGATCCTCTAATCTTACCTCCCTATCGAGACCGTCTCAAACTCATTAACCTGAATACCCTTGTGAAACGAAGCGACACAGCTGACATTCTTTTCATTCACCGACTCTTCTCAGACTCGATCGATTTCACGTCTCTTTACAATTCCAATTTCTTTAACACTAACCCTCGAAATCTACGTTGCCCCAGTCACTTTTATCTACCAATCCACCGCACCACATACGGCTCTACCGAACCAATCTCGCGTATGCTGCGTAAGGTAAACGACAACCTTTCCGTTTTCGATTTTAATGGCAGCACTCTCTCCCTCAAATTCGATTTCCTTCACCATCCCTAGCTTTAAGCCCTAGTGATAGGATATTGCTAAGCCTTAATTCTTATTAGTTTTTAAGTCCTAGTTTTTAAGCTTGTACTAAGCTAAATAAATGGGGGCGTTAGCCACCACCAAAATTAACCAAAATTACATATGTCTTGTCGAGGAGCTCGCAGAAATATTCCTTGGTGGTGTCGTCCCTATCTTCCGTAGGGGCATAGGCGCATGTTAGGCTTATGTTATTGATTTTGGACTTGATGTGGATTGTCATAAGACGCTTGCTTACGTGTCGGAAGCTCAAGATTTCTTGCCTAAGTCTGCTGCATATGGCAGGTCCGCATCCGAAAAAGCGCTGTTTCTTTTCCCTATAGTAATCACCATAGTATATGTTATAGTTTTTCATCCTCCTTCTGCGCGGCCCATCCCATCGCACCTCCTGGATGGCCGTGATAGCAGTTAAGGGCCTCTGCTAATTGCTCTGCTGCACGTGGCCTATTAAGCGTCCGAACATTCCACGTGCAGATCTAAAGGTCGTTGCCCTTTAAACGTTTGCAAGGGTCGTCAGCAATGAGTCCATTTTTATCTGAGGCCATTAGTTGGTTCGTCACATATCTTAATATCCTCCGTATAGGATTGTGGGCCCTATGACAGCAGAGACTAGTAGACCAGTAGACCAGCATGGTCGGGCATACCCTTTCCATTTTAGCCAAGGACCGGAGACCCCACTTGGAGGTAAGACAACCACTTGGCATTCCCGATCAATCGCTGCACAGGCCTCTAGTAAATAATTTACTCTGACATATACTCGTAAATACGAGTACCTGTATGATAAAACAAAACTCCGGATATGTAGACTGTCAAACTATGTCCTTAGAACCCCATCTGATAGGCATTTCTCATGAATGCATCCATGCAGATTCAAACTACAAGCTTGTCGTAAAAAATCGTCATTCGTCATTCGATTAACCACCATCCTCACGGTTTGATTCATTAGCCTATCGGTACAAATGTCGATATTTTCTTCTTAGAATCATTTGCATAATCACAGCACACACAGCATACTCGTATCACTGCCGCATAGCTGAGCTGTGAAACAAGTTGAACTTTTGATCTCAAAGAAATTATTATGCACGTGCACGATGGCGATTATGAATACATTCCATCGACCATTAGCAAGCAGCAAGCATTTCTCCCGGATCAACATCGTTATCTCCAAAGCAAAATCTGCATTAGAAAATCTTTAATAGCACTTAAGCCAGATGGTGACATGAATGGTGAAAAATCCTGCACTCCAAAGCAATTGAAACACCTGACCTGTCGCCGGTAAAATAATTTATTGCAAAGACACTCCAATGTCGGTTATAATTACACAAACTGAGTCATCCTTGTGGTAATAAATTTATGGTAACGACTTACGAATGGTACCCATAGTCTCTAGCTACAACTTACGAATGAACATACCCCCAAAGTCCTGGTTGTTGTCGTCTCCTTTTTAGTTTTACTTTGAGTTTTACTTGTCGTCATTGTCGATTAGATGAATATTCACCAGCAGCATCTGCTGCACTAATGGATCTATAACTGCGTATTCAAATAAGACCTTCTTGCTGGAGGAATGCCTTCGTTCCGAGAAGATTGTTCGAAGAGCCGTTCACATTTTCAGCTTCGAATTGCCCCATAAAATCTGCTGACATAAATTATCAGTGACACTACACACTGTGATATCATTCGACGGTATAAATTGAACCGTCGTCGTTAGAGAGCTGCTCAAAGGAGTGCAGATCTCAAGTCAAGATGCTGCTGCAATCGTGGATGGTCCCCCTTGTTAAGTTGTTAAGTGTGTTATGATGGTGAGCAAAAATGCTGATCACAGAAAAGAATATGAAGAAGTTAATCTACAGCAATTTATTGAAGGAATCCATTAAGTGGAATTTTGTCGTCTTCGATTCTTATCTTCCGATGCGATGTTTTTTTCTATGTTTTGCAAGTTTGTCGGTACATATCGTCTAGATGCAACAGATCTTTGTTGGTGATCAATCAATGTTAAGTGGACCATTGACTGGTTTATCACATTGGTGAATGCATGTGGAAGAATCGTTAAAGTGACAACTTTGAGGTGACAGATATTGGGTCAAAGTGGGCTTCATTAATAACTCGTGCATCCTGGGGTAATTTCTGATATTTATTGCCTGCGGCCAAGAGAATGTGGTCGAATCATCTTGCTCACCCGTTCATTGATTGATTTATATGATCACTTCCCCGGAAAAACTACTTCTGTTTGAATTCCAGATAACGTATGCGTCTATCAATGGACATTTCGTTTAAATATTTTGTTTCTCTAAGATCTACGATATCTATGGCGAATTATGGAATTCCCAAGAAGTTCCGGTTTCAGCTTAAATGCATAGTTTTATGGCATCTTTAAGCGTAACGATTGAGAAGATACTTCTTTATGAAAAGACACCTTGTACGTTTAGTGAAATCGCCTTGGTTCACACGGATCAAATGCAGCTCGAAGTGGACTGTGAGTTTTAATCATTTCGATTTGTTGCGCACGAATGAGTGAGTACTCCTGGCTCACATCTATATGAATATCTAAATAGAAAGTCGGGAAGTGTTTGGTTAGATGACAACCAGTGTCGGCATTCAGGACACAACTATTTACAGCATAAATTTAACGATTTTGGTTAAGGATAGCCATAGTACATGGGGGCCCAACATGCTACTATCTGGAGTAGGTCTCTGTAGTTTGCTTTATAAATTTTTTCCAGATGTCCGATTTGGGATTTTCCGACTAATTCAAAGTCACACATGGTACAGTTCGAGAGATTCACCTAATAAATGAATAGTTTTCTTCTAAAATGAGCAGTTCCTTGACACAATAAAAGCTGCGGTTGGTATTTTCTACTGCTCCCGTTTTAGATTGTGGATTCCGCAAAACCATTTCAAATATTATGTTCAAATTATATTTCTGTTTCAAAATCGAGTTTTCTTTATCAAAAGTATAGCTGAGGACAAAATTAGGGGCTTCATTGATTTTATTATCATTCATCCTGCGTTACAGTGGAATATTGCAATTCATCTCCCTTGTATAGGCTATTTATTAACAAGAACGGCACTTGATCACATAGCACAGTAGTGGACATCAAACCCAATGCGACCAAAAACTGAGGCAAACAAAATTACAATGACCGAAAGGCAGTAAACATTTTTCGGCGTTCGTCAAAAATATTAGAAATTCTGCCTCATCCTCCATTCCAACGCTCATTTATAATGGCATTCCAGCTGTCAGTTCTTTGGACAAGGCCAATCTGCTTGCTGCACGCTTTGCGGCCAACTTAACACTTACAGATTGTGCCTTGTCTCCGCCTACACTTAAGTGCTTCGAATCGACAATGGGACAAATCCACTTTCCCACTTGTGTAGTAGCAAGAGTTCTCAAAGATATTAACATTCACAAATCCGCTGGTCCAAATTGTATATCTCCCCTCCTTCTGAAGAGGTATTCTTCCTCGCTGGCAAAATAACTGCGTGAGCTTTTTCATCAATCCTATTCTTTAGGACCTAGAAGATGGAAAACAGCATTTGGCCAGCGCGTCCCCAAAATGAGGTGAATCTTCTTCCATCTCTTCCTACAGACCCATTGCACTTACGTCCATTCTTTCCGAATCATGGAAACGTTGATAAACCGGACAGCTGATGAAATATATCGAAATACGAAACACGTTTTCGTAGCAACAAGTCCTCTGGTGATTTAATGGCATGTCTCACCGAAAAGTGGAACTAAACCCTACATCAGTCTGGCGAAAGAAAGAGAGTTGCACTTGATATTTCTCAGGCACTTGACGGAGTTTCTTCAATGGATTAGAAATTACCTTTCGGAACGTTCAATTCAAGTTGTCTTGAATGGCTTCAAATCTGATATCCACAAAATAAATGCTGGTGGGCTCCGTTCTGTCTCCGACACTCTTTTTAGTTTTCATCAACAATCTCTTGTCTACTACTTTTAATCCAATATACCACCTTGATCAAAATGTTCCCGGGGGACACCACCGTGTGGTGCTCCCATTGTTTCGATGTGAGTTATGTTTTTTTTTTTTTGTTAAGTTGGCAAATCTGTTGCTAACACTCCCTCGAAATCTTAGCGTTATAGCTTGACATTTGCAAAAGTTACGTAGCCAAGAATACATCTATCTCTGTGTGTTTATTTTATGGATTTAAATTTGCAACAACGAACTTGCACTCGTATTAAATTTTGCGTATAAAATGGATTTAATGGTGCGCGAACGTTGGAAATGTTGGAAAAGTGTTTCGGCAACGATTCTCTAAAGAAAACGGTCGTTTACTAGTGGCACGAACAGTTCAAAAGTGGTCGTGAGTCAATCGAAGATGATGAACGCAGTGGCAGACCATCGACATCGAAAACCGACGAAAACTTTGATGAAGTAAAAGAAATGTTGGTCAATAACCGCAAATTAATCATCAGAGAGATAGCGGAGGACTTGAACATTGCCTATGGAACCGTCCAAGACATTTTGGTAAATGATTTGGGTTTCCGTCGTGTAGCAGCAAAGTTGGTGCCAAAAGACCTCAAATTCACGCAAAAAAGAGACCGTGTTGACGTCGCGAAAGAGATGATTTGCGAGGCTGAATCCGATCCCACATTCATCAAAAGGATCATTACTGGAGACGAGACGTGGGTTTATGAGTACGACACGCAATCCAGACATTAGGCAAGTGAATGGAGTTCACCAAATGAGCCGAGACCGAAAAAACCACGTCGTTTTCAGTCAAAAAAGAAGGCAATGCTCACGGTTTTCATGGATTACAACGGTGTAGTGCATCACCAATTTTTGCCAGAAGGCCAGACAGTAAATAAAGAGCATTATTTGTGCGTTATGAGACGTTTGCGTGAAGCAATTCGCCGAAAGAGACCAGAATTGTGGGCAGAAAACTCGTGGATTTTGCACCACGATAACGCACCGCCGCACAGTGCCATCATTATTCGTAATTTTTTGACGAAAAATGCAACAAATACCATCCAACAGCCACCGAATTCACCTGATTTGGCTCCCTGTGACTTCTTTCTGTTCAATCGAGTTAAAAAAAACATTACGGAAAAGGCGTTTCAGCCGCCGAGAGGAAGTAATGGAAAATCGCAGGAAGCACTGATGGGCATACCGAAAACCGAATATAAAAAATGTTTCGAGGATTGGATCAAGCGCCTGCATAATTGTGTTGCAGTCTGTAGGGATTACTTTTAAGGGGACAATATATGTAGATTTAGATGAATAAACATGTATTTGTAATTTTCTGAATACATTCCGGGAACTTTTTGATCAGGGTAGTTTTGTTTTGCTGACAACAGTCCATTCTGCTTCTCATATTCGTTCCCAGGCTCATGTCTCTGCTCTTCGGCTGTAGAAGGGGAAAGCCAGCGGAAGTTAAGCTCATTAAATTCAGATGTTAACAGCATAACCAATTGGGGAACTATCAATCGAGTGGAATTTAATGCTTCCAAAACTCACTGCTTTCTTCTGTCAGTAAAACGAAATTCAAACACCCAGCCATTATCCATGGATGGCACTTGAATCGTCGAAACCGATAAACTTTCCATTCTCGGTATGTGTATCAGTGACCACTTACGTTGGAATGACCATATATTCGATGTCACCAAAAATGCTGCGAATTGGCTAGGTTTCCTCAAGCGATGTAAGAAATATTGGCCACAATATATAAGGCTTTCATCCGCAAAAAATTGGAGTACAATGCCCACATCTGGTCAGGTGTGCCTAAAACATCTCTGCACCAGCTAGATAGGATTCAAAACCGTGCGATAAAACCCATTGGTGATACTAATATTAGTCAGTCAATTGACACCCTCGAACACCGACGTAATGTCTCCTGTCTCACTTTGTTTTATCGCTATTTCCACCACCAGTGCTCCATAGAAATCGCCAGTAGCATTCCGCCCCTTCAAACTTTTAACCGAACACCTGTCTCGCCATGTATACTCATCAGTATACCCTCAAGCCCACTTTCGGACGTACTCTAAAATATCGTGATTCGTTCCTAAGCCGTACAACTCGCTTATGGAATGCCCTGCCTAGCTCTTTATTTCCTAGTCATTATAGCTTTCAAACATTTAAAACCAACATTCACCGGTACCTCTCTTTCCATTCTCCCTGATTTTTCTTCACCCGCGCTGTGTGCAAACATTTTAAGGGTTCTTAAATCCCTTGAGTGCGCGCAAATTATAAAAAAAGAAGCTGGTGTATGCTCTCTACAAAGCCACTTAAAGCAGATTTGAATACCTCGGCCGGTAAGCCATCAGGTACAGTCATGGTGAACAAATGGACAAAAGTTCTGGCTATCGTTGCTAAGATCCATTGTCAATTCTGGCTGACGGTGTGATATTGCTCTTCGCTGCCATTATACAGAATGAGGAAGAAATTGTTCAATCTTCTCGGCACCAACTGTGACTTACTTCTAGGTATCCTTGTAAATCTTTGTATGACTGTTGTTGCGTTCCTTTTACTTTTTGGCTAAACTTCCGTACGTTATCCTTGGAACACAAACTCTCAATAACTTCGATTGCGTGCTTCTCGGCATATGAGTTGTTGTCAAGATATGGCTTCGGAAATAATTCTAGCGGCCTCATGGGATATCTGCTTTTCTGCGTTATATCTTCTCACAGTAGTTCTCTTTGTTGTGGCGCTTGGAAAACAAATATTCGTAGAAGGTAGTGAACCGAGACAATATTAACTGCCTGAAAGTTTCGGACGTCCTTGTGCATTGTGCAACATTTTGGAGAAAGTATACAGCCATGGAGTGTACATTTAGCAAAAACAAAAAAGAAACACACTACGGCGAGAACGCACAAGAACAGGAGTGACATGATCCAAATGATGCGCAGAAATCACTTAAATTGCTTTTCTCTATCATTTGAAAGATTTTATTTAATAAAGATACTTTGAATGTATTAACACGCCTGTCCCTCTCCGGGAAATGAAGTATACTTACCATTTATGTCACTTTTTTTAAGTTTTATCTAGCCCTAGCTCTGTAGGCAATCGATCATCTGATCGCCAATTAATGGCGCTGGTCTTATGATTATAGATTAACTTCGAACTGTAATAATTCCTGGTTAAAGCGCAACTGAAAACTCCCATAAACTGATTGCAATGTAAGGTTGTGCCTCCAAAAGATACCTCAAAATGTATGCATCGTCTCATAACGTTTATATTCCCATTTACTCAACTCTTGAAAGCGGAACCTCTTTCACAAAAACCAAAAATCATGCTTCATCATTGGTACCAACTCCATGTGGGCCAATCCTTTTATGCCATCTGAAGCTAAACATCATCGACATACAGATTTGCATTAAAGGTTAGGCTGAGAGCTGCAGATGCGTTTTTTTATAATTTCGTCACGCATTCCTCAAAGGCTGTTTCCATGCAGCCTAACTGGCTTTTATTCTTCCGTATGCTGCATGTATGCTGCAACGACAAAGACTATTCGAACCAAAGAGACGATTGTATCTATTATGCATAGGTGCTTGCTTCACACTCCATAATTGCAAGACGGGTTGAAATTTGAATTTGAATTTGAATATTTAATCGGTTTACTTGATTGCACAGTTTTGAGCGCGCACATCCTTTTGCATATCTAAACAGACGGTCAGACTACACACCCAGTCGCAGTGATTCGTAGATGCATGTTTAAAACTTTTATAGTTGGAGTAAGGACACAGGTTTGTGGTTGCGGCATGCATTGGACAATCTTTTACGCCATGAATATGAAATCAGTTACATAAGGAATAGTAGCTGTGCACACTATGGTATTAGTTGTGGTACCTGTATTTAATTTCTAGGCCCCCATTGCGAGCAACACGAACGCAGATATTTAATAATTGATGACGCTTTGAAAAGTAATGTTTAATGCCAACCTTTATTAGTGCAATTAACAAAGAATATTTTAATTAAAATTAATTTCATAAAAATTACAAAGTTGTCGAATAATTTAAGCAAGTTAAGGGGATATTCCCAATTGTGTAGTAGTCCTGGTAAAAGATTTGAACAAACCATTTGAACAAACCATTTTATTCATAAACACCCCGCAACAACGTAAAATACGAATAAGTTGTGTTGAGCAGGGATTGAAACATTTCCAAATTCATTGGATACACGTTACCGACCAAAATCTGAAGAAAAAACAAACTTATTAAAATTCCTAAAAAACTGTATTCAAGATATTTATAGATAAGATAATTTAGATTGAACTTTAGACCAATGGGTCCTCCTTTCATTCATCCTTTCTTGTTCCTCATCTGTGAAATTAAATCAGAAAAGATAGCCATTCATCTCCCAGGGCCAGGCCGAGTTTCTTCTTGACAAACGTTCATAATGCAGAAGCAACTCACAAGGAGCAGTTCCTTTAATAAACGAGTATCTCATGATATAGCAATCGCTGCCTTGCCCAAACTAGTCCAAACATTAATTAACAGAGGAAATAACGCCAGATTTTTTATGGAAAACACGCCAGAATATTTTCAATACAACTCTGGCCTTTTCTCCTAGGAAGAAAAACCAGAATTTTCTGGCTATCTTTCCGAAGTTTCAGGTCTTTTTTCCAAAAAACGCCAGAGAAAACATGTTTGGAAAAAATACCAGAAACGATATTTCTGACGGTGACGTGAAATAAGGCCCAACGAAATAAAGTCAAAAATGAAAAAATTGGCCTTATTTCGTTTTAAATCTGGAAATAATACCAAATTTCGCTTTGCAAAAAGAAATAACGCCAGCCAAGAGGGGTGGTTTAGACGCTCACGCGACTTCGTCGCTCCGCTAAGGGTACCCCAACAACTGTCAGAAAGGCGCCTATGTAATAGCTGTTAATTGTATTACAGTTTGCTGATATCAATACAAATTCAGGTAAACAAGAAAAAACATTTGGTCTTATTTCGTTGGGCCTTATTTCACGTCACCATTTCTGACATATTTTTCTTTCCTGATAATGGTAAAATACCCGAAAACATCTGCCTGGCCTAATTTTCGTAATTTCTGGCATATTTTCCAAACAAAAATCTGACGTAATTTCTTCCGGTGTAATTTCCGGGAACCCTCCAATTCATAGATCCACCAAATGTGATGGCAACTAGCAAGTACATGTGAGGACCCAGGCATAGATATCAGAGTAATTTGGGCCAAACTCTTACAAGATAGACAGTTTGGCAAATGGATGGACTTAAGGGTTAAATGTTAGGCATTTATAGCGAGAATAGTGTTACGGTTGCAGGTTGAAGGTTTAAAGGCAAAGGGGTTTTAGGAGCACCTGGCCATATGAATTCCAATTTTTAGCGGATAAAGGGCTTACATACATATACGTTAGCGCCAGAGCATGACCACATTGACTACCTGTCATTCCAACGTGGGTTGTCATTCACACAAACAAAGAATGGAAAGGAGCTCCCGTTCTATCGTCGAAGAGTAGAAGAAGAGCGTGTGACTGGAAATGAATATAAGAAACAGGCAGGGCTATCGTATCGGCAGCGAAGACATATACTGAATTAAAAGAACCAGACAAAAGACCATTAATGAGCATCAAAAAAAGTTTCGGAGGCAGGACGCAGGACGCAGCCCTGGGGCACCCCATTTATTTTGTGGATATCAAACTTGAAACCGTTCAAATAAACGTTCCGAAAACGATCTCAAATGCACGTATTTTTGAAACAAAAATGCCTTCATGAGTTGACGTTTTAAATTACTCTAATTTTTCAGCAGTGAATTCTGAGCCAGAAAAGAATTGCAAGAGCTATTCTTTAGTAAATCACTGTCAGTACTGGTGCCCATATCAGAATTTATAGTGGAGCATAGGCAGACAAAGTCACTAACCGCCTCAAGGACCTTCTGAAGTGACGCTCTCTATGTATTTGTCTGTGTTTAATGTACGTTGTTTTACCCTCGTCGACCACTTGACCGATCTGCGCCGCTTGCGAGGAGTTACTCACACAATTACCGATATACGAGTAACTCTGCTCGAACGGCCTTTCGAAATGTTGTTACTTTGGTGCCCACCTGCGAGTTTATAAATTGTTCAAGGATGTTGAAGAAACTGGATTAGATTTTAATGAAATGTGGAGCAAACAAAGTTGAGTTTCCATTTTTTTGAAGATGGTTTGGTGCATGCTCTTTATCAAGTCATTTTCCGCTGTCTTGAATAGCTCGGCAGATAAGTCGTCACCTCCAGCAGTTTGGTTGAATTTAAGTTTCTAAGTGCTATAGGCACTTCATTCAGTCTAGCTAAGAAAAATTATGCAAATCGAATGGTTCATTTTGATTGACAACGGGATTTTGATGGTCATATTCCCAGTACCAACTGCGATTTTACTATTATGTTCCCTTGTTCATGTTTGTAGGCATTGGATCGCTACTCATACTTTTTGCTCTTCTTTCTGAGAAGCCAGTGATCATCCCCGAGAGCTGTTTTACCAGATCTTAGCAGAATGGGTCTGTATACCCTTTGGTTTGTGCTGTGCTGTTGCCCGTGTTATATATTGAATCAACCCAGGTTGTGGTCGCTGAGGGAAATGAAGGACATCAGTAATCACCATTCTTGATGACTTTTTAGCACCGTTCCCACTAGTTTTCAGTACCTACATGATAGAGGAGGTAAAGGATTCATTTAGAGGTTAAGGAACAATCGAATAGCGATTCGACGTCAAACTTCTTCATAGTACTTTTGTATTTAAAATCTTCGGGAAGTGACTACAAATAAGTGATCCGATTCAATGTTTGCTCGCTAATCTATTTGACAGTTGAGTAATCTGTTGTCTTCTAACTCCCATATTGAGATGATGAAAACGCGTCCTAACTACGACAATATTTCGCCCCGCCACAATGTCTATTTGCCTGAATCCTATATCGAAAATGATGTTATGAAGGATAACTTTCTAACATTTCCTGAGTTTGCGTTGAAATCATACAGGACAATTCAACGTTATACCTAGGGTTCCAGGTCAAGAGAATGACTTTACATCTCGAAAACTCAACATTTCTGGCGGAAGTCTGATCCGAATGGCAGTTCTCTATTTTCGTTTATTGTAGTCGGTAACAATCACCATACTATAGTCTATGTCGCCGTTTGTGCTTAGAATACTTGAAGGACCTTGTGGGCCTCCCTTTAGCACTTGGTTGCATGAAATTTGATTTGCGAACGGGTTTACAGATCTGAAGTTAGTGGTCCGTTCTCATACCCCCACCCCACAACATCACTCTTACTTTTTATTACCAGAATGTAAGAGGTCTTCGCTCTAAAACTAATGCAGTTCTACAGTAATCGCATGCTCTTCCCTGTAATATTTACGCTCTGACTGAAACCAATCTGATTCCCGACATAAAGAACCAGGAATTGTTCCTAAATACTTATAATGTTTTTCGCGATTACGATTCTACCCGGCCAAATGGTGATTCCCCCTATCGATGCGTCCTACTGGCGATCCACGCGACCCACAACAGCCTTAATTCTTCACCCGTTATTATTTCTTCATTCTCTAAATTCGGCTTTGTCGCAATGAAAATATCATTCGCCTTCAAGTCCCTTTACGTTATATGTTGCTACATCCTACCAGATCAACCTATTGAATTCTACCAACTTGCAATCGATGCGATCGGTCAGTTAATTGACATGCCTGACTCTATTGACGATATCTTTACTTTTGGCTACTTTAATCTTCCCCAGCTACAGTGGACCTCATCAGATGATCAACCGTTTTTCATCGCTTGGAGTTGGCATTTACTCAGCTAGGGAATGTCTCTTCTTACATCGATTAACAGCAACAATTAGACCTTATTTTCACAACAGATTCAATTAACTCCTCAGTCTCACTTTGTCCCCTGTCTCTCTCAACAATCTATAACTACCAACCTCTCTCCTTTCTTTCATAAATCTTCTGTTCAGCCGATTCCCTAAAACACCTAAAACACCTTCCTCACCCTACGATTTTCATAAAGCAAACCTTCACAAAATCAGTTACTATCTCAGCAGATCTCCCTTTAACTTTGACAACCTAAGTACAAATGATGCCTTATCCAATTTTTATAGAGAAATATTTAATTCTTTTTCCCTTTACGTTCCGTTTTCCCGCCTTAAAATATCATCTACTAGTCCTCTCTGGTATAATCGCAAGCTTCGTTCCTTAAGAAATAAGAAAAACAAGTTATGGGCTGTTTTTCTTCACACCAAATCATTTTCGAACTATACCAATTATCTTGGCGATTATCTTCATTTCACCGAACTTTACGATTCCCTTTACTAGCGCTACCTTAACAATGCGCAAGTCAACCTTATAAACGACCCCAAGTCCTTTTTTGAATTTGTTAACTGCAAAAGAAAGTCCGATGGCTATGCTGCTTCCATCTCTTTCAACAACAAGTTATCAATCGATCCACTCACCATTGCCAACCTATTTTTCAAACAATCCTTCACCAACAACTCCTTTGTACTGGATCCACCGAATATAAGTTACATCAACTTAATGACGAGCTCCATCCGGCCCGGATCACCAACCTGCGATGTTCCTTAAAAAATGTTCTTCCTCTCTTTCCCTTGCACTTTTTAATTTTTATGTCTATCTTTTTCACAAGGTAAATTTCCTCAAGCTTGGAAAACCTCCTTCGTAGCCCCGATCTTGTGGAAAAGGATCACAGAACGAAATAACAAATTTATCGCCCAATCGCTAAACTCTCCCATATGCCCAAACTCTTCGAAAGTATTTTGTATGAAGCTCTAAGCGTCCAATGCAAATCACTTATTTCCCCTAGACAACATGGCTTCCTGAAGGATAGGTTAACCACAACAAATCTCATTGAATTCGTATCCTTTGCCCTCTCTGCCCTAGAGAATGGCAACGAAATCGATGGAGTGCTACCGATTTTAGCAAGGCCTTCGATAAAATCTCTCATCGATTAATACTCTTCAAATTGTCTGCTCTCGGCTTACTACTGTTAAAATGGATATCCTCTTACCTCGAAAACCGTTTTTACAGTGTTCGTTTTAGATCACCCACTAGGCTTCATTTTTGGGCACCTCTGGAGTTCCACAAGGCAGCCATCTCGGTCCCCTTCTTTTTACATTAATCATAAATGATCTCGATAGGATCATCCAACACTCGTCTATCTTCCTTGACGTCGATGATACCGAATTTTTCAAAACCATTTCCTACTTCCTCCTTCAACAAGACTTTGATAGCTTTTCGATCTGGGGTCTCAAAAATTCTTTGGAACCTAATATATCCAAATGCCAATCCATCTCCTTTTCACATAAGCGGCACCAACCTCATTCCCGACTCTACCTTCTCCACAACCAACCTATCTCCTCAGTTCAATCTCTCCGCGACCTCGGCATTTTGTGTGATAAAGAGCTCAATTTCCATTTATATATGGATTGGATAGTCCTTAAAGCCAACTCTACACTAGGTTTTGTAAAATGGTGATCCAAAGAATTGACCAACCCATACGTGACTAAGTCCCTCTACCTTTGTTCGCCTCCTAGAGTACACCAATCAAGGGTGATCACCATATCATCGATTTCATATCTCGAGAATCGAAAGCATTCAGCGCCGTTTTCTTCGATTTGCTCTTCGAGGTATGCCCTGAAATGATTCTTTTATTCTGCATCGCTATCAAAACCGCCTCAACCTTATCAATTTAAACACCCTTGAGAAACGCAGAGATGCAGCCGATTTTCTCTTCGTTCATCGACACCTTTTAGGTCACGTTGAATGCGCATGCCTTCACAACTCTATTTTCCTCAACACTAACTCTCGAAATCTACGGACCCCTCGTCCCTTCTATCTACCAACCCACCACACCTCCTATGGCGCGATCGGACCCATCTCCCGTATGCTACGACAAATCAATTCAAACCCTACCGTCTTTGACTTCCACCGCCCCACTTCCTACCTCAAATCCGTCCTCCTTCACCACTCCAACCAACCTTAGTTTTAAGTTTAAGTTTAAGTTTTAAGCTATAGCTTGTATTAAGCCGAACAAATGAGGGCCTTCACCCCCACCAAAATTTTAAATTTAAATTCAAAAAATCCGAGACTAATGACTACTTTGTCATATTGAAAGCCATAGTGACCCCAAACACAATTCTCCTGCTTCCATAACCATATTCTGTCTTGGATTTCTAGGCTGAAAGTAGTCAGATATTCCGGAGCCAGTAATCCGCCTCAAAGATAATAGAA
Source organism: Volucella zonaria (assembly GCA_963966105.1). Taxonomy (NCBI): domain Eukaryota; kingdom Metazoa; phylum Arthropoda; class Insecta; order Diptera; family Syrphidae; genus Volucella; species Volucella zonaria. The sequence goes on along the minus strand of OZ014531.1, from coordinate 177,400,952 downwards.
CTGCCGTTGCGTTGAATCGTTTGAATTCATCTGGCGCAAGCCCTTCTGCTACGGTTCAACTATAAGTATCACTATCCGCCAGCTAGACCGAGGAGGTAATGTATATAAACACAAATGAACTCTATTCAACATAGTTATACTATGCAGCGTGAAGCGCTACCCCATAAGTAGATAAGCGGAACAGACATTAAAGACTGTCGAGAGGAAAATTCTTCGTCGGATATTTGGTCCTGTATACGAGATATAATCCAAAAGCTGAACCAAACTAGCTCGGGCACATTGAATGAGCTCCCAATAATCCATTCAAGAGAATCTTCGAATCAAAGCCCCCAAACTACAGACAAAAAGGAATCGCGAACCTCTGTTTTAGGAATCTAGAGACAAAGTTTAACTCTGTTTCATAGCACTTAACAACTCTAAGCATTAATAAGATACTTACCGCACATGGCTGTTGAGCTCTTGTTATAATCATCAACATGGCCTTCTGAGTTTTCAGATCAAAATCAAACCAATTCGTACTGTAAGCCCCAAGAGCTACTTGGGTGCTCTGAAACATTGAAACATCTGATATCACTATTCAAATTCAATTGAATTTCAAATATTTCAATTCACCTGATAATGTAGTTCGTTTGCATACCAATACATGGCGGAGATCTGTGCCATGATCATGATGATGTACCCAGCAACAATTACCACTTGCCCCAAACTTGAGACCTTCAAATAAAAATGAACAAAATTCCAGTTCAACTTTCGGAAAATCGAATACTTACTATGTTCAGTAGGAACAGCAGCGCACAGAGCAAAGTTCCAAAAGACAAAAACTCCACCAAGTAAATGTAAGTTGTCAACGAGTTCACCATTTCGATATATCTAAAGGATTTAACCATTTAGTGAAAGAATTTACCAAATTCTTTCTCGTTCACCTTATTATCTGCAATTGATAGCGAATACACCAAACAACCTCAAGCCACACATTTTCTGGTTTCAAGTCATTGAGCTTTGCCAAGTGACTGTGTAGCACCTTATTCATGAGGATACCGAACGTGATGAATGCAACTATTAGATTTGTAAACGGGATGTACATGCAGCAACCGGGAATGGTCACCAAAAATTGAAAAGTATAAAGTATCTCGTAGCACGGAGTGGAGTATTTATCCACCCCAGGGATTAAAGCACCATACGGCAGGGCTACGAAAACCTGATTCTACAAATACAGGACAGAAATAACTTCGACTCAACTTACCTCGGGTGCTAGTAAACAGCGGATACATGACGAATCCCAAACTGGCTAAGATTCCCAGCAGAAAGTTGGAATGGGCGAATCCTCTAGCAGATTTTGTCATCTCATCAAGAACTTTTTTCACTTCTCTTCCCTCGTTTTGATTGATGTCATTATAAGCGATAGATACCTCCTTCAAAGCCAATTCATATCGTGGTCTTTTCAAGGCTAGAACTGTTTGCCTTATCAGTGTATTAAACCAGAGCACCAGGAAATATGCATCTCGAATGACCGTATCAATCGGCTCGCTGGTAAAGAGGATATCCGTAAACTGGCCAATATTCAATAGCAATGATGGTATCACAGCTAAATACCATTTCCAGTTGTAATCAACCAGGAGAGCCCAATATTTCATGGCCTTAATCGAAGTGTTAAACAGCGGTAAGTTTTCATAAATACTCGTAGTCATTTTCTCACTTGGTCGGACACTAAGGATTCTCTATGCTATTTCAGGACCGAGGTCGTAATTTATAGTGTTCTAAGGAACAGATATCTGCATGCATAACCAGAAAATTATAGTCATTGGGGCTAAGAAAGGCGACGACAAGTTTAAATTGAGTGGGTGTGTACAGTGAATAATTGCCAATGCATGCAATTTCTCACATAACCCGAGAAGGAGTCATATGAGTTTGTGAACTCTTGGAGGGTAATTTGACTTGATTGCATACTGACGCCCCTTTGAAATATGAGCTTGTTACCTATCATCATCTAGACAGAGCCTTCCTCACTGTTCCGGATTTACCTTTAGCGTAGTTTTAACCGCTTTTCCTCTTTCTCTCATAAATTTTAATAACAAAACTCCTGAAGGGAGCACAGTGACCAAGGCTATCAGCAACACCTGCAAAAACGACCAAACGACAACCAATTTGTCGCAATTCAGGGTCAGACCAGAACTAAGCTGAAGTTTTCTGTTAATTAAGATTGCCTGTTGATTATCCGCGTCACAGTTATAATATACTCGTATATTCTTGATTCGTTTACCTACTCCAAGCTAGGTAAGCTACTGTTTTAGTTGAGCATGTCACCTAAGATATGGCCTTCCTCAGCTACGAGTAAGTCATGCCTCTGGCGCGAATTCGAAGATTTTGTGTATGTTGAGGATTCACTAATCGAGCACACTTTCTTACGAATTGAAGAGAGAGTTTGCTCCTGGTTTCGCATTTGACTAAACGAATTATTCTTCTTTAAGCTTCTTCTCCGAACAACGGCTTGAAATTGGCCCACTACTACTTTTGCAAGCTGATTTTTCGACCACCTTTGTTGATGGCTACACCACTTGAAATTCTCAGTATGCATGCCGGTACTCTAATGTTCTCCACCTTCACTTTTCTAATGCGGAGGCTCCTGCAAATGCACCTATCTCTTATTAGATCACATTTTGTCAAACCCACTGACATTCGTTACATGTTCATCTCCTTTGTAAATTTGTCCTTTGTATTTCTCGTACACCACCTAACACCGCGTTGCATATTTTAGGGCTAAGATAAACCACTGTCGTGTAAGTCAAACTTTTGAGTTTAACATTTACGTCTTCCGGCGATAGCTCTACGTGCGACATCCTTGCATTTCAGCACTCTTTCTATAGAAAAGATGGCAGGAAAACGGCAATGCAGACATTCGGTCTTAGTAGGACTGATCCGTAATACAGGGTCTCTCAATAGGGACCCTGTTAGGGTATAGCGGCCATGTTGTTAAAGCAACATCTGTCAAATTAATTGTGAATTGATCAGTAGTGTATGACAAATCACAATAGAAGATTACAGCATTGAACAACGTCTGCAAATCATCAATTTTTTTTTTTCAAATCACTGCCACATTCGAGGAAAAAAACTTCTTTAGCGACGAGGTCCATTTTTGGATGAATGGATTGTCGAATTTAGAACAATTCCAATCCTCACAACTCACTGATTGGTGCGGATTTTGGTCTGGCGGAATAATCGGTCCGTACTTCTTCCAAAACGAAACCTGTTATACTAATCGATGATAAGCATCTTTTTGTGGCCTAAAATGGATGATATGGACATCGACGACATGTGGTTTAAACAGAACATCGCCACGTGCCAGACAGCGCATGCCACGGCCGACATTTTGCACGAGTGATTTAAGGGCATCATTATCTTAAGCGACGGCGCGGCGACGTGAACTGGCCACCGAGATCGTGCGATTTAACGTCTTTATACTTCTATCTTTGGTGTTATCACAGGTCTATGCGAATAAACTCCAAATAATGAAAGCCATCCAGCAATTTCAGCCAGATTTAACCATCGACCAAAATTGGGCCAAAATGCTTGCACACAGTGCGGGCGAATTAGAATTAGAGAGGTACCGATGAACATTGGTTTTAAATGTTTGAAGGTTATAATGACTAGTAAATAAAGAGCTCGGAATGACATTCCATAAGCCGGTTGTACGGCTTAGGAGTGAATCATGATATTTTAGAATACGTCCGAAAGTAGGCTCGAGGGTGTACTGGTAAGCATTCATAGCAAGACGGGTGTTACCGTTAAAAGTTTGAAGGGGCGGAATACTACTGGCGATTTCTATAAAGCACTAGTGGTGGAAATAGGGATAAAAAAGAGTGAGACACAAGACGCACCTGACCACTGTATTTCAGGCTGGTAAATATCTTATATATTGAGGCGTGATCAGATGGAATGACGTATTTCTTACATCGTTTGACGAAACCTAGGCATGTCGCAGTATTTTTGACGACACCGAATATGTGGTCATTCCAACGTAAGTTGTCATTTACGCACATACCGAAAATTTAAAGTTTATCGGTTTCGACGATGCAAGTGCCATTCATGGACAATGGATGGGTGTTTAAATTTCGCTTTAACGACAGCAGACAGCTTTTAGAAGCATTAAATTCCACTCTGTGGTGGTTCTCCAATTAGTTATACTGTTAATTTCGCAATTTAATGAGTTTAACATACGCTGCCGTTCCCAGTCTAAAGCCGATGAGCAGGGACGTGAGTCCGGGAACGAATATGAAAAGCAGAGAGTAATGTCATCAGCAGACGAATATATGGGATTAGAAGTAGCAGACAAGAGATCGTTAATGAAAATTGATAAGAGTGTCGGAGACAGAATTGAGCCCTGTGGCACATCAGTATTTATTTTGCGAATATCAGACCTGAAACCATCCAAGGCAACTTGAGTTCCGAAAGGGACTCGTAGTTTCTAATCCATTGAAGAAGAGAGTCGTCAATCCGAAAAGCATGCATCTTCGGCAAATGAGCCCGATGGCAAACTCTGTCAAATGCTTTAGAAATATAAAGTGCAACTATCTTGCTTTCGTCCTGATTGATGTACGATTTGGTTCTACTTTTCAGTGAGACATGCCATCAGATCACCAGTGAACCGTACTGCCAGTCATTGTGAAGTTTTCGTGTTTCAAGATATTTCGTGAGCTGAGGGCTTATCAGCGTTTCCCTGACCTTGGAAGGAAGGGGACGTAAGTGCAATGGGTATTTTCTCTAACTGTGTGATCGGAGTACGAGAAATTACCTGACATGACACAATGGTCCGACGAGCCTAGAGGGGATAGCATATCCACCTTTTATTTGTCAGGGTGAGAAGTCAAAAACAACTCCAGGGTGTTGGCGGTATAACTATCAATGTCTGGTGTTCGTCTGAGTTCTTTCAAATGAGAAAAATAATAAGTGAATATCTCACACCCAACTTGTCCTTGCTGAGAGACCTTATACTGTAACTTGTATACGAGTATGTTTATATATAGTTTTATGAGAGTTGCCCGAAGGGCAGCCACTTGGAAAACAGAAGACTTTTCCGACTCGCCAACGTGCTACTTCAATAGAAAATTTTTCCCGACATTAAAAATTAATGGACTAAGGGCACTGCCTTGGGGTACTCCAGCTTCAAGTTCCAAATCTCCGGTTATTCCCGCTGTTCATTGAACTTTCGTTTAAACGTCATTGCACATGATTCTGAGTTGGCTCGTATGTGGACTTGCTTCTCGCAAAGCCAAATTTGCTGCCATGGAACTAAGTAATATTGCGCTGTTGACTAACTCTGTCGTATGTTTTCACTATGTGAGATAAAGTTTCACCGATAATTAGTTGTTGCAATTTTCCGTAACTTTTAGAGTTGAACTGTAAAGCTCTTCTCCTACAGGTTAGTCATCTCATCGCTTCTCAACTTTTCAAGGTGCTGTTTAATGAGGTCTTCAGAAGCAAAGGTTTTACCATAATAAGTGGAAGTCTGGTGGCGCAAGATCTGGGTTGTATAGTCGATGTAACAATCAACCAACCAAGCTACAACAATTTTTGCCGAGTGACCAAAATTGTGTGTGGTCTCGGATTGTAGTGGTAAAACACCACACCCGGATGTTTCTACATGATGGCATCACTTAATTTCTGTAGCTGCTTACAGTAGATATCGAAATGAATCAATGAATAGAAGACTGGCCCCTTCCAACCCCATCAGACCGACAGCATCGCATTCATTTGGTGGATATCTGCCTTTGCTTGCCTTTCTGATGCTTCATCTCGCCTATTCCAACTTTTTTTCATCTGACATTGTTGTAGAGAATCCATTTTCGTCGACCGTAATCATACGCTTCCCGTTCGGTGAGTTGATCGCTAACGCTTATGCGCTTCGTCAGAAGAATTCAAATATCGAACTTCTTTACGAAGCCAAGCGATTTCTAATGGCCATGAACGCTTCTAATGGACACTTTTAGAGAGGTAGTAAGCTCCCGAACCGTTGAATGCACCAATGCTATTATTTTATCGTCGTCAATCTCGGAAGCCCTACCAGAGCAATGAGCGCTAAGATACAACTAAACGCGGGCAAAGCCATCTATTGTAAAAAAAAAACCGCGAGTTACGAGTATTTAAGTGTCAGATCTACCTTTCGCCAATAGGTTAGTTTAGGGTAAAATGGGCTTCCCTGAGATGCACTGAAGCCAGTCGTATCCTTTGTGATACTATCGTGAGTGGCAATGCAGTGATTACTCGTGATGGCATAAAAATTTCCTGAAGAACCTGTCAAGGTCAGCGGTTTTTATAAAGCAGAAGTTGTAAACGCCTAGAGATTGCATCTAATGCACTTCTTCATCCTTGCACCTTCTCAAGAAATCATGGTGAGAAGAACTGAATTGTTACATTTATTTTTTAATAACACATTGTCCGGTGATAGTATTGATTAGTTTGGATATGGTTTGCTTTCCTGATCGCTTGGAAACGAGTATGGGCCATATGAGTTTAGATTTCTCACTGCTTTTTTTAATGAGTCCACCTATGATCAGCTGTAAAGGCTGCTGGAGCCTGTGTCAATTGTTCCGCAAAGGATATTGGCGGCTTAAAGTTGATAAGCTGCCTGCTATTTGTGTGAACCTAATAGAGTGTGATTCTGTGCGGTTTTGCTATCTCGTTAAGATATACACGGCAGCCTTTTACCACTTTTGAATTTATAATGGTCGCTCTCCTTGGCAGTTTGGCCGTCATAGCTTAAGCTGTTGATTCGTTAGAAGGTCCAGACCAAAAATACATAATATGCCGCGAAGACGTCATTTTACGAACGTTTTGTAGTACGATTTCGGTTTAGCCTCAAAATAGGCCTCTGTTTCGGCGATTACTCCTTCATCGGTCTTAAATCTCTTTCCGGCGAGCATTCTTTTGAGGCCTGCGAACAGGAAATAGTAGCTGGGGGCTTTCGATTTTGCCATCGTTTTCATCGACTTGTGACACGGTGCATTGTCTTGATGAAACAGCACTTTCTTTTTCTTCAAATGCGGCCGTTTTTCTGCGATTTCGTCCTTCAAACGCTCCAAAAACGCAATGTAATAGTCGCTGTTGATAGTCTGCCCCTTTTGAAGACAATCGATGAAAATTATTCCATGTGCATCCCAAAATACGGATGCCATAACCTTGCCAGCCGACTGTTGAGTTTTTGGTCGTTTTGGACGAGGTTCGTCGCCTGCTCGCCACTCAGCTGACTGCCGACTTGACTCCGGTGTGAAGTGATGGAGCCAAGTTTCATCCATTGTCACATACCGATGCAAAAATTCGGCTTCATTGCGGTTGCACAGCTTTAAAAACTCCTCTTGAACACAGCTTTTGCATGTCCAAATATTCGTGTATGATATATCCAACACGCTCTTTTGATATCTTCAGAGCCGTAGCTATCTCGATCAACTTCACTTTACGGTCATTCGTAATCATTTTTGATGTTTTCATCTGAAACAGCCTCTTTTGGACGTCCACTGCGTGCATCATCTTCGGTGCTTGTATGACCACTTTTAAATTTTTCAATCCACTTGCGAATGGTTCGTTCGCAAGGTACAGAGTCCGGGTACTGCCTGGAGCACGTCTTCAATAATAACGAGCAACAACGAAAAAATTCATCTTTGTTGGACCATGACGTCGCCTTAACTACCGTAATGTGTAGACCATTTGTTAGCGTTCTGATTGACCTTTATCAATGCAGTTCAAGGCCTCTTTAGTTCGCAGTTGACCAAATATTCACACTATTGAGATCCAAGAAAACACTCAACAAGTCCAAAATGATACTAGTCACCTCGATATTAATCTCAAGGCGGCAAACAACAGAATCTACAAAAAAGAACCACACAGAGTCATGTTTTGGCATCCCTGGCGAACTCTTCAAATTGTACAGAATGACAATAGCGGATATACTCTGTTCGGTAAAGGTTGTTGGGAGATGTTTCAAACAACACTTTATGTGAAGATTAAGGTTGATATGAGAGCTACTACTGACACATGTCAGCATCGTCTGTCTGTTCCTGAAAATAGGAAATGACCTGAACTGTATCAACTGTAGCAGCACGAGCTTTCTAAGCATTGAATACAAGATCCTTCCTGTCATACTATGTGAACGCCTAAAGTTCGTTAAAAATCTGTGCAATACGATGTAGGTACACCATCGACGAAATGTTCACTCAGCGGCCGGTTTTGAAGGAGGTCCAAGAAAGTCAAATCTGGATACTGAACTCATTCGGTCGCAAAGGATTTCAATGAAGAATTCTCGCTGCTCTTAGACAATAGGTACTGAGGCAGAAGCTGCTAGAACAGAACCAGGGGTCAATAAAAGTAAAACAAAATATCCAACGCCTCTGGCACGATATAACAATAAATATCTGGGACAATTGACGCTCTACCAGGCCGTCATCACCTCTGTCCTGTCGTATCCAGAGTGGGTGAAATCTCTCTTGTACATTACGCTGGCGGAGGCTGCAGAAGATAAAACAGAAGACAACACGCATATACTCTTCAACGGCATAGATCTGGTCAAAAGAATGCACATACAGCAAATTTCTCGTAAATGGCAGGTCATGCATTGGTATACCGCATGGATAGCAGCGCTTCACCTCGAAGGATTTTCCAATTCACCCCGAGAGGACAACACAGTAAAGAAACAAAGCAGGCGCACAACGTTGGATGGAACCTTAATCATCTTGAGACAGGGGATCCAGTTGACCTCCAGCCATGCTGGTCTGGCCTAGGATCGCCCGGTTAGTACGATGCTGTCCAAATTTATGTAACTTTAATACTAAAACAAGTTGATAAGCCAACAACAAAAAGCATCCTTAACATCCTTTTGCAAGTTATCATGTTTATTTGTATACAGCAAGAAGATACAGTAAGTACTAGTATCATGAGGTTAATCATAAAAACGTCGTAAGAGTGTAAAATACGAATACGAAGCATTTAACAGTGATTGAAACATCTCCAAAGTCATTGGATAAATATTGCCAACGGTCATCTGCAAATATATTTTGAATAAATTAAAACACAAATATTCAACTCACCACACAAGGATTCTGAGCTCTCATGATCAGCATAAGAATATTTCTCTGGACTGGTTTCTCAAAAGTAAACCAGCTGGTGTCATAGGCTGCATCAGCAACTTTGCCACTCTGTGAAATCAAAATACAAAATAGAATCAAGGACATGTCCAGAAGACTTTGGGCTTAACCTCTTCCGATAGTTGACTTGCGTACCAATACAACGTCAAAATCTGCGAAAATATCATCGAGATTTGCGTTACAGCTATGGTCACTTGTGCCGTCGTTTCGGCCTGCAAAACCGGGTCTAATTAGCTAACTATTGTTTAAATCTAGCACAAATAGAACTTACAATATTTAGTAGAAATAAAAGGCCACACAACAGAGATCCAAAACAAATGAATTCAACTAGAAATACGTAGGTAGTCAGGTTGTTAATGATGCTTACGTACCTGAAAGGATATTGAAACGTTCAAGGAAAGCCCTTAAGAGAATTTACATTCCCTACTCAACGATCGTCTTTTGATATTTAATGCACCAAATAATCTTGGCCGCCAAAATCATGTCCGGGTCATCGGTTCCATTGAGTCCTTTCAGGCGATGCTGCAGTACCTTACACATGAGAATAGCAAACATAATCAACGAGACTACCAGACTCCCAAATGGAATGTACATAAAGCATCCAATTGGTGTTATGATCACTTGGTACACATAGTAGATTTGAAAATAAGGCGTCTCCACTTCATTAATGCCGGGTATATGACTTCCATATGGTAGCACTGCAACCGGAAACAAAATGTTATTACAAAAAAATAAATTAGACTAAGAGACCGGTGGTATTACTTCTCTCATCAGCAAAAATGGGGTAAACACAAAACCCCAGTACCGTCATCAGTCCAAGGATCATATTGATAATCGCTGTATTTTTCCCCAGAATATCCGTTTCCTTCAACATGTCGGTTATCGTTTTGTCTCCACTGTTCTGTTTATGCACAGAGGTAAACATATTATCTAGCGGTGTTTCATAATAACGCCTTTGACTGGCTTAGATACAAAACTATAAAAAGGAAAGACATATGTGTTGGCATGTAAAGCCAGCTTAGAAGTCAGATTTTTCGCCTGGCTAAAGCAAAATAACAACGCTGAGTCGAAAAAGAAAATATTTCCTGCTTTGCAGACTACTGATTCGGCCAGTTGCACATTCCGTGATCGTAATCGATATTTTTGGAGCCGAAGCGTGTTATCCATTCGCTCTACATTTTCTTTTCTGACCACATCAATGATCAGCCGGTGAAGTTCCTGCTATATCTCCTTGTCTATAGATTCTCTACCGAAATCAGGACCAAAACTCACTCGAAGGATTCTGCGTTCAAAACGACCAAAGATTTATTCATTCGCCTTCACTAACGTCCATGCCATAGAGCAGGACCAGGATAATTGCGCTCTTAAATGGAGTTGCCTTAGTGTTTATTGGGATGGCATTAACACGTAGGTAACTGGCTTCATAGTCCAAAAACACAGCGACTGGCAAGTATAATTCTTCGTTTAATTTAATTTTTAGCCTCAAATGCCTCAAGGCATTATTGACCAGCAGTCGAAAATAGCAGCACTATAAACGGGACAGCAGATGAATTCCCTAGATAGAATCAACGGTGAAGTAAAATCCTGGAACCAAACAAGTAAGACCTTATCCAGGCCACTTCGACATAAGAATTAAGCAACAACAAGCGGAAACAAACACATCTACTCTTGACAACCCCTGCGAATGAAACAAGGACAACGAATTTCGGATGAGCACGTGGAATGTTAGGTCCCTTAATAAGCCACGTGCACCCGAACAATTGGCGGGGGCCCTGAAGAAACGCGATGGGATATCGGATAAAAAAAAGGTGAAAAACTGCGACATCTATTACGGCGACTGTTATCGATGTCAAAAGCAGCGCCTATTTGGATGCGGATTGTCAGAGGCAGACTTAGGCAAGAAGTCTGAAGTTTCCGGCATATTAACGAGCGCCCCGTAACAATCCGGCTAAATTTTTCAACATTTGCCTAAGAAACATGGCGACACCAAACATATCCGTCGCTTCTACAAGCTCTTGGACCAGACTTACGAGCAGTGCTCTGGTTATGACAATAAAATTGCCCTCGTTGGTTTTAATGCAAAGCTAGGAAGAGAGGGCATCTTTGGTAGTACTGGACACTTGGAGAACTCCTAATCAATCAATCGTCAACCGGATTGAGCACATTGACCACATTGCGATCGACGCACTGCACTCCTCCAGTACTGCACAAGGTACGGTTGCGGATATCTCGAACATCGCAAAGGCAAGCTAATACTGTGAGGAAGTTTGACGTCGGATGATTGCAATCGTAAGAGAACATCAAGTGTTGAAGACCAGTGGCAACATTCAACAACAATCAGAGATGCCGCTGGATTTCACATGGTTTGACGACGAGTGTCTGCAAACACATGCAACTAAGCCAGATGGATAGAAAGCGACGCTCACGAGCTCTACGAGCAGAAGAGGAGAGACGAACACCGTCTTCCCAGGAGGAAAAAGAAGGATCATAAGAAGCGTGCGGTCGAGGAAATTGAAAATTGCTACTCCAGGAATGAGATACCAAAAGGTATACAGAAACTCCGATACGAAGCCTTTGGGAAGAGCTTGAAGAGAATGAACCTTTCAACCTAGACGATGTAGACCAACAATTCCGTCCAACCAACCTGGATGAAGTGAAGATGGGCATATCTAAGCTTTAGTTCAACACAGCTGCTGGAGTAGAGGACCTTCAAAGCGACAGGCGATGACTTAATAAGGAGCATATACGAACTCATCTGTAAAATATGGTCGGTCGGAAAGTATGCCTTATGAATGGATTGTCTGTCCGATGCTCGAAAAAGGAGGCCGTCTGAACTGCGCCAAATAGAGAGGTATTAGTTTTCTTAACATCGCCTACAAAATCCTATCTGCCGTATTGTGTGAACGTCTGACTAGTTCACATCAGTGTGGCTTCAGGGCGGGAATGTCCACCATCTACTAAATATTCACACTACGGCAGTTCTTGGAAAAAACCCATGAGCTCCAAATCAATACACACCACCTATTCATAGATTTTAAGGTCACGTATGACAGCATGTATGGAGACAAAGCAACGTGTAGTTTTGTCATAAAAGGATTTAGACAAGGCGATGATCTGTCATGTGATTACTTTAACATTATTCCTGAAAGAATAGTCCAAAACTCACGCGCCAACAAAAGAAGCACAACCTTTCAAAAGTTCTTCAAATTACTCGTACACGCCGATGATATTGGTATAATCAGAAGAAAGCAGCGTGTTGTCAGTGGCGGTTTCGCGAGTATTAATGCGGAAACGGCGAAGATGGATTTAACTACCAATGAGGGCAAGACCAAGTATACCATATGCTGTCAACCAGAAAGGGCACACACCCACGTCTCAGACAGAACGCCGCCCTCGACAGATATAACTTTGAGTAGGTTAAGGACTTTGTTTACCTAGGCTCCACTATTCAGACAACGACAGCAGCGCTGAGATCAAATGCTAATTGTTGCTTCTTTGGGCTAAGAAGGCAATTGACTACCAAAGCCAATTCTCGAATGACAAAAGTGACCCTATATACGAGTAAGACCTTAATAATGCCAGTCCTGCTCTATGGCGCAGAGGCATTGGCTTCATCAAAAATGGATGACGGTACTCTTGACTGCTTTGAGAGGAAAATCGTTATCTGAACTCGCCCATAAAGGCAAATAACAACTTTACCAAGGATTGCTTTAACGAGCTCCTCGTTATTGATGATTTAACGCCAAACTGGGAAAGAAGAGCATTTTTGGGGACACAGTTGGAAAATATAGCCTACACGATTACACGATCAACTGTGACCCAAGCTAATCGGCTTCCTGAGCATGCCGAGGGTAATTATATTTAGCAGACGTTTCCTATACCGTAAAATCCACAAATAAACCTAGCGGTCATCTGATTAATAAACCATCAAGCAGATTGATCACATTGCAGTTAACATCAGACACAACTCTAGTACACTTGTTGTCCAAACATCTCGATAAGCCAATTTAAATTCAAACCACTATCTTGTTGTAGCCAAGGTGCGGATGCATATAACGGCAAAACACCGAGGAAGTACTATGAAGGAATATTATGACGAACGTCTATATCCGCGAAATTTTCCACGGATATGTAAGACTCAAGACACAAAGCCTCAATACTTAAATGTCGAGTAGTCTCCAGAACGAACCATAGCTTGTTTATCTAACGGATTGAGGTGTGGGTTTCCAGATGGCCAATCATCTGTGGAAATTAAGTTCGGAACGCAGTTTTTAAGCCAGGTTGAAGTCGTTTTTGCCGTGTGAGGTTGGAATGTCCACGGTTTATTTGCGAATAGTGCTTGCTTTCTCTAAAACGTCTGTTTGATACACTTTCGCCAGGTTGGCACCTTTCTCGGTACCCCATCATAGGCCACTCCCCACCAAACTACCACAGAAGCTGGGTAGTGGATACGTTGAACTCTCGGAATGAGTTCAGACGCATATCATGATGACAGAACGGTGAAAATTTTCTCGTCAGTAAAAAAAACTTCATCTGCAACCGTTCAACGTGTACTTGCAAAGCAAAGCTTACGATCTTGACTTACGTTTCTGCTTCAATGCTTCTGTGATTTCAGTGACCGGTCTGTCTCTTGCATGCGTTGAGTTCCAAATCTCGTTTTAAGATGAGCGACATCCATCCCCCGAGACATGATTTACTGCTTGCACAGCTAATTTCGGCGAATTCGATTTTTCACGCCTTTTGATGACTTGTCAGTTCGCACAGTGCACCAACGGTCAGATTTTGGACGGTTGACTACTCCACCAGTATCCTCAAATAGCTTCACAGTACGATACACAAGGTTTCGTTTGATTTTCTGTGGCCGCAACATCTGACAGATTTCGCCTTTTTCGTAGCCGCATTTTTGCAGGCCAATTACGACAACACGGTGTTCGAGCGAGCCAAATTGCATGACTGCAAACAACTGACGTCAAAAACTTTTTACGCGGGAACTTTACATAAATTCCACTTGTCAAGTAGCCGTCGTGTACCAAACCATTTGCTAGTACTAGGTAAATAAAAATAACATTTTACATCCAAACCAGTGTGGTTTTCAAAGACATAAAGAGCTTTCGAATAAAAACCACCATGTTCTGGTACTTTTCATTGACTTCAGCAAAGCTTTCGATACTCTAATTCAAGACACACTTATTGAAAGTCTAAGCAGCATCGTTTTGAGGGGTATTGGCTAAAAAGATACAATTATCAGGCTTAGAGCATCAACAACGACGAGCCAAAAGAAAAACAAATTTGTATGGCATTCCACAAGGCTCCAAATTGGGTACAATTCTATTTATTTTGGTAACAAACGAGCTTTTATGAGCTTTTTTTAAAAATAGAAAATGAGTAATTACACCAGAGAGCAACAGTATTTACCACTGCGGCATTCGTCATCGTATTCAGTGCAAACGAAATTCAGTTTGAATTGATTTGTGACTGTGATAAGTAAATAAAAGTGAAATGTCCTGCAAACATCAGCAACTGGCTCGAGACGAAAAAGTTAAAATATTGACTTTGAGTGATTAAGGACAATCCTTTCGTCAGATTGCGGTAGAAATACGATGCTCTCATTCAACCACAGCGCCTGTGCGATTTGGATCCACTGGATAGGGAAAAAATTGAAGACCGACAATATAATAGAAAGAATTAGCATGAAAGATCGCTTTAAAAGTGCTGTCCGTATAAGAGCAGAGCTGTGTGAATTTCATCAGATTGACTTAAGCACCGAAACGATATGCAGACGGCTACAGGAGATAAGTTTACATAGAAGACGACCAGCAAAAAAGCCTCTCATAACCACAAAAATGAAAACAGCTCGTTTGGCGTGGGCGAAAAAGTATTTAGATTGGACGCAGGACGATTGGCGATGTGTGATATGGTCCGACAAAAGTAAATTTAATTTTCGGTCAGTTGGGGAAAGGCTTAAGGACGAGTGCCTAGTCAAGACAGTGAAGTTTCCTCGAAGACAAATGGTTTGGGGATGTTTCCTCGAAGACAAAAGGTTTGGGGATGTTTTTCTTTTTACGAACTGGTCCCTTTGCACTTTGTTAATAAAACTACGAACGCTCAAAGGTATATACAAGTAATAAAAGAGTCTGGTACCAGCCATATCATTCGTATACCTACAAGGACATTTTTCTGCACTTTTTCGGTAATTAAAGTGTAATAAATGAGCTTCTAGACGCCTACCTTATAAATAATAAATAGAGAGGTAACCACAGTGATTCAATAAGACATTTGATGCCCTCATAATATCCAGACTAAACTGGCCAACGAAAAGTAAGGTGGCTGAACGGGATATTATTTAACTTCTAGTAAACTCAATGTCTTCTAGAATAAAAGCGGTTATTACCGCCAAAAGAGAAGCAACCCAATATTGATGATTTTGGTGTTCGGTGCTGTCTCAAAATGGACATACCATAAATGGTATGCACATTTGGACACCATCGAAGCGGAGTGGAGCAAAACGAACATTGTCCACTGTTTGCGAACAACCAGGCCATTGAAGTTCTCCACTGGATGAAGTATTGGGTCTACAAGTAAGTTTCCAGCGTTTGTCAGAGATGGCGCCACCAGTGAATCCCGGGCAGAAATGTCAGACCCCATGTGTTTTATTTGTAGGTTTTGTATCTGTCAACAACTTTGCAGCGTTAATTTGCGCAGTTCGTACATTTTATCGAGCAAAATCATGGCAAGTTTCCAGCCAAATAAACGTCATCTGAGGGAAGCGCTGCTTTTATTCTTTAATATGAAGAAAAGTGCGGCTGAGGCCTATCGTTTGCTTTCGGAAACTTATGGGGCGGAATGTATTGATGAATCGACGTGCCGCGAGTGGTTCAAACGGTTCAAAAGTGGTGATTTTGGAGTTGAAGACAAAGATCGCCCCGGAAAGCCGAAAATTTTTGAAGACGAGGAATTGGACGCTTTACTGGATGAGGATCCGTGTCAGATTCAAGAAGAACTTGCTGCATCATTGGGCGTCACGCAACAAGCCGTTTCCCTGCGCCTAAAAGCACTGGAATTCATTCAAAAGGTTGGAAACTGGGTGCCGTACGAATTGAAGCCAAGAGACGTCGAACGGTGATTTTGCATGTCCGAAATGTTACTGCAGCGGTATAAAAATAAATCATTTTTGCATCGTATTGTCACTGGTGATTAGAAATGGATTTATTATGATAATCCTAAACGCAGAAAATCGTATACAAAGCCCGGCGAGCCAGCCCAATTGACGCCGAAACAAAATATTCACGTGAATAAGGTCATGCTCTGCATATGGTGGGATCAAAAGGGTGTCGTATACTACGAACTGCTTCCGAGTGGTGAAACCATCAAAGGACCATTATATCGAACCCAACTAATTCGTTTGAAGCGGGCATTAAAAGAAAAACGGACAGAATATGAGACCAGGCATGAGTCCGTCATTTTTCATCACGACAACGCTCGGCCACATGTTGCGGTTTCGGTGAAAAACTATTTGGAATATAGTGGATGGGAAATTCTGCCTCACCCGCCTTACAGTCCACACTTGGCACCATCTGACTACCACTTGTTTCGTTCGATGCAGAACGCTCTTACGAGAATACGCTTCAGCTCAGTAGAGCTGAAATCAAAAATTGGCTCGATACGTTCTTGGGTTCGAAAGACGAGAAATTTTTTTGGCCCGGAATTCATAAATTGCCAGAAAGATGATGGAAAGTTGTAGCTTCCGATCGACGATACTTTGAATAAAACATTGTTACTATGTTTTCATAATAAAACTTCAAATTTTGGAAAAAAAACGCTGGAAACTTACTTGTAGACCCAATATCATGGCGTAAAAATCGGCGAGCATTTCCCTTGGAATGACCACATTAACGTCCTGCGCCTTCAACTCAAAAGTACAATATTTCCGATGGTGTATCTAAATAAACACTCCAATCACGACGTACAAAAGCAGGTATTCGAGTGCTACTGACTTGCAGAGTCGCGTATTGGATATGGAATTTTAGCCTGTGGAATGGCGGCAAAAACTCATTTGGACAAAATTTTGAAATTGAAACACGACCATCACAGCACGTGGCCTACAAGTTGCGCTGCAAACAAAGGTGAGGAACAGCAAAACAGACGAAAGGAAGCCCGGCTTCTCAGACAGAAAATGAAAGAACCGGAAAAGCGCTTAATCGAGGCCATACAAAGATGCTACTGCAGAAATGATGGAATGTTCTATTAAAAATATGAAAATCACATATCAAGGACACAAATTCCAATTAGAAGTATGCAGCGATAAGGATACCAACGTAATAGAGAAGTCACAGTTGGTGCTGAAAATTTACAATGATTACTTTTGCAAACTTCTTAACGTTGAAGATAACTTCCGTTGGCAGACCGAATGAATCATACTATGTGGACGATAATCGACAATAGCTTCATTTAGCCGGTGAAGAAGAGGTCTGGATAGCGATATCTAAACTAAAGTTCAATAGGCTGCAGAAGCTGACTAACTCTTTGCCGACTAATTAAGAGCAGCAGCGCTAGATATGTGCACCAACACACCTGTAATATATTGTTGGACGAACGTGTGCCCGGTGAATGGAATCTGAGCATCGCTTTCCCAATCCTCAAGAAGGGAGTCCCTCTAAGCTGCGCCTACTATACTATGAGAATACTTCAAGCCCCATATCTACAATCTGAGATAAGGTACTATATACAGAGCTATATCAAATTTTGATATCCCTGCCAAACTCGTTCGCTGTATTGGAGAACGCTCGTTTTGATCTCAAAAAACATTTCGACAAGATAACACTCTGTCGTTTGATTTTTCCAACACCACACTGTTTGAAACTCACAGACCAGGAGCACAAAATTTCAAAAGTCTGCAAGACTGCTAGCGTATGATGACGCCATTGGCATTAAAGGCAGAAATCAGCGAGCTCTGACTAAAGCGTTTGTACACATTGAGCCAGAAACGGTGAGGATGGGTTAAGCTATAAATGGGGCTAAAGCAAAATACTCGCATAACATATGTATGTTGCCGAAAGAAAGGCCATCGACCACCAACGGCTCGGACAATATGGCACAAACTAAAGTTTTCAACTGATAAAATACTTCATTTACCCGTGACCCACTATGAATTCTAACCACGACATCATCAGCAAAAAATAGCTCTTCCCAATCTGTTTTTTGGACAAATATCACGATGGCCCGGAGTCCCCTCAAATTCATACCAAAGCTACAACACGGTAAAGAAACGCTTCGTTATGGGTGGTGCACTCAATTGGAAAAGGCCCTCAAGCAACTTGCTGTGAGCAATTTGAGTCTATTGGCGTTAAATGGAGTTCCCTCCGGACTGAAGCGACAGCTACCACCTTGGTCAAAAAGTTCCCGCACCACACCACCGTGTGGCGTTTATATTGTTCCGATTTGAGTTCTGTTTTTTTGTTAAGTTGGTAAATCTGTTGTTGACATTCCCTCTTAATCTTAGCATCATAACTTGACATTTGCAAAAGTTACGTAGCCAAGAGTACATCTATCTCTGTGTGTGTTGGCGATTTTTTCTAATTATAAAAATGGGTTTAAATTTGCAACAACGAACTTGTACGCGTATTAAATTTTGCGTAAAAAACGGATTTAATGGTGCGCGAACGTTGGAAATGTTGGAAAAGTGTCTCGGCAACGATTCTCTAAAGAAAACGGTCGTTTACCAGTTACACGAGCGCGAGCGGTTTAAAAGTGGTCGTGAGTCAATCGAAGATGATGAACGCAGTGGCAGACCATCGACATCGAAAACCGACGAAAACATTGATGAAGTACTCGTAAAAGAAATGTTGGTCAATAATCGCAAATTAACCATCAGAGAGATAGCGGAGGACTTGAACATTGTCTATGGATCCGTCTAAGACATTTTGGTTAATGATTTGGGTTTCCGTCCTGTAGCAGCAAAGTTGGTGCCAAAAGACTTCAATTTCATGCAAAAAAGAGACCGTGCCGATGTCGCAAAAGAGATGATCTGCGAGGCTGAATCCGATCCCACATTCATCAAAAGGATCATTACTGGAGACGAGACGCGGCCGTGGGTTTATGAGTACGGCACGCAATCCAGACATCAGGCAAATGAATGGCGTTCACCAAATGAGCCGAGACCAAAAAAACCACATCGTTTTCAGCCAAAAAAAAATTCAATGCTCACGGTTTTCATGGATTACAACGGTGTAGTGCATCATGAATTTTTGCCAGAAGGCCAGACAGTAAACAAAGAGTACGAGTATTATTTGGGCGTTATGAGACGTTTGCGTGAAGCAATTCGCCGAAAGAGACCAGAAAAATGCAACAAATACCATCCAACAGCCACCTGATTTGGCTCCCTGTGACTTCTTTCTGTTCAATCGAGTTAAGAAACCAGTACGGCGAACGCATTTCAGCAGCCGAGAGGAAGTAATGGAAAAATCGCAGGAAGCACTGATGGACATACCGAAAACCGAATATAAAAAATATTTCGAGGATTGGATCAAGCGCTGGCACAAGTGTGTTACAGTCGATGGGGATTACTTTGAAGTGCACAACATAGATTTAGACGAATAAACTTGTATTTCCATATACATTCCATTTTGATCAAGGTAATATAGTCAAAGCAAGGAACCTGGCTGTCCACGTTTAGAAGAAAATTAAAAGCAACACATCCCCAATGCTTTCCCGGATATTTACTGTCAGAGAATCTCGCTGCCATTTGAAAGTACAAATGTAAAAAAATACAAGAAACAATTTATTTTAAAAGTAAAGTATATGTAGTCGTATGTATATATGGTATGTAGTTATACTCACCAACAACGCCTTATAAAGATCAATAAAGTCACTCAGAAACTTCTCATACTTAGACCTCTGCATAACCATTAGATATCCCCTCAAAATCGTATTGAACCACAGGACCAGCATGTAGGCATTCCGAATGATTACGTCCACTGCCTCCCTGGTAACTGACATGTAGATAAACTGACTCCCATTGAAAATCGTCGTTAACGAAAGCGAAAAATATCGTCGCCAGTTGCATTCATAAATCAGACCCCAATATTTAAGAACCCGAATACTCATGGCAACCATAGGAATTGCCTGAATTTCCTTCAAAATCGAATCCTTTGAATTGGTTTTATCCATGACTGGCAACAACTTATGCAACAACTGTAGATGTTCCATGCAAAACTGCACGATTTGTCAATTGCAAAACCTTTTATCCTTCAAATAATCAGGGATACCAGTTAGCCGGATAAAATTTCCCACGATACTCGTACTTAACTACGACGAGTAGATTGAAAACCGTAATTAGTGTTTGCATACAATAAATAATTGCTCAGTGGAGCTCTGTTAATAGGATGTTATTGGCCATCGAGTAGATACTTGGTGTCCTTACTATGTATAACACGTTTGCATAGCAAATTGAATTAATTTACTGTTTGATGGTTCGTTGGTTTTTATTGACCGAAAGTTTACTAAATAGGCAGACAAATATTCTTAACCATCAATTAGTGAAGGAGTACATCCTTGAACATAATTGCTACCCTTATTATACGGAGGACAGTGCCTACACCACTGGTTTGCGACAAATTACCCATCTACGAGTACAGACATATATGTATGTTAGATAGGCTGAACAACTAAAAGAAGGTAGCGCAAAGCCTCAGATAATGATCTCTTCTAAAGCTACGAATATAATCTGTAATATTCTAACGACTGCAGCGAAAGGAATTTCATATATCTCATATGCTCGTATCTTGCAAACCACTTTAAACAACAAATCATCCGCTGCTGTCACTTTCACACTCTAAATCTGGATACATAGTAAAGCATCTCAATTCAATTCCTGTGGAAAGCTGCTAGAAGCAGCAGAAGAAACAGAAGAATGGCGGTCTTCTTGGTCCTAGACGAACAACAGAGCAATTCCGTAGACGGAGTCAATGCTAATACCAGGATGCCTTAGCTACAATACTTTGACATATTTAGAGCGAAATAAGGAAGCTGATCGATGGTAAGTCTGGAGTGAAGCCAGTAGCAGACGATCTCTGAAAAAATGCGTTTTGGATTTAAAGCCAGTAAAAGGTTGTCTCTTTGTAATCCTTATAAAGTCTTAGCTGCAAGGGATCAGCTTAATATGTGCACATGCCGCTCCCGATGTACGAAGTAACATATAATGTCAAAGTCGTACGCGAGAATTAGAACAACGTCTATCTGCTAATTTCTTTCAAGGTAGTTCGCCAAACGGTAATAAGAAGCACTCAGTTTGACGCAGAAACTGCAAGGCTTTAGGACCCCTCCGATAACATTCTCGAAAATGCATAGTAGAGCTCCTTTTTCCACAAATAACAACCGCTATGTGCAACCTCATAAGAGAAGTCGGTCCCGAGGAAATGCCACTAATCACCCTGGAGGGGTTGCCAAGGACATACGACAAGATAGGTGACAGCTAAGCCCCTGGAGAGGCCAGACCTCTTCATAGCAACAATGCAAAAGTGTTTAGAAGAAGGAACCTTTTCCGAAATTTGGCTCTGCTACCAAGAAGCCTCTAATGAGCCATTTTCCGATCGCCTAGATGCCTCTTGGACACCATGGGAAAAATTCTCGAAAGGATAATTCATAATAGGTTGCTAGCAGTAACAGAAGATAAAGAAGCCGTCTCAGAGCGATTATCAACTGCTAGAACGAGCCCAACGTACTATTTGCTAAGGGTAGTGAGGAACTGTCCCGACAACAGGAAGCTGAGCTACAATTCCGATAAGGGCGTAAAATAACGGGTGACTAGATAGCAATGATAGTTTTTTCCAATTGCAATGTTTCAGCAGCTGTGAATGCTACCAATGACATCCAGCTGTCAAAATAAAATATTCAGTAAGGTTTGCCCGTTCATCAAGCATCGTTTTACACTTGCCGAACATGCGGAAATTATTTAAAAATCGGTCGGTCATCATCACGGCTTCAGTGCGCGGGCAAATCTTTAGCCACCAACCAGACAAAGATTGGTGCAAAATAAAGACAACACAGCCCCCGTAGCGGCCAGTATCGAAGAAGACCCAGAAATGCCTATTCGGCGCCGCCGATCAGCTGAATTGGGCGTTGCCAGAAAGTCAAACCGGCTTATTTTGCTGTTGGATTTGGGCCTACATCCGTATAAGATTGTGCTGACGCCATAATTGAAGCCGGACGACCATAGACAACGCCGTGATCCAGATTTTGGCCAAAAAATAAACTTCTCGAACGAGGCCCATTTTTGACTCTGCGGCTATGTCACAAAGCAAAATTGCTGTTATGCGTCCACAAAGATTGACTACTTGGTGTGGTTTATGGCATGGAGGCGTCATCGGACCTTATTTCTCTTGAAACAAGGAGGGAGACACCGTCAATGATCTCAGGTATTAACCTACTTTCTGTGGTCAGAATTCGACAAGTTCGATATATCCGAGCAGTGGTTCCAGCAAGACGGCGATACATGCCATACCAGCGACGCAACGCTCGAAGTTATGAAGGAGAAATTTGGCGACTGGATCGTCTCACGGCGATTTGACACCACTCGATTATTTTGGACGAGCTCGAGGCCAACATTCGACACGCTATCGCCGGAATAACGCCGCATATATTGGACCATTCGCCGAATTTCTTGTGCGAATCAACGCGGATCAATGGAATTTGATGTTCGTGGCAGAGAGCCAAAATGCACAGCACAGCTTGACGTTTGTCAAGGGTTTTGCAGGCTTGATGAATACCATGAACCAAGCCATCGGAAATTAATGACTTTTACAGCACCTCTTGTAGGGCTGTGTTGATATCCATGGCAGCATCAATAACTGGAGCAGCTGAGGGAACATCCACATCAACGTCTGCCATTTTTATTCGATTACGTCGTCGTACAACTTTTGACAACCGGAATATACTGTATGACAGAGTCTCATGAATAACGCTCCGCGGGAAAGTAACGACAATTGGATTTGCCGACGACATTGCCATCGTGACAAAGAACCATCGCCCCTACAAAGAGAACTCCAATCAGTAGATGTATCTGCGGCCAGGAGTAGCAACTGCCCACGGAATATGTGTACGGTAAGAGATACAGCAAAGATGATACCGATGTTTGATCCGAACGCGTATGCTGGGTTCTAATCCGCCTCATGGAAAAGGAAATTAATGGATACTAAGAGAGCATACGCTCGATGAGAAGCTAGGTTTGATGGCTGCAATAACGAAACTAGTGGGAGCAACGAAGCATACTGTTGTATGGTAGAACCGCTGGAGAAATTCTTTGTTGGCTTTTACTAAGACTTCCTGACGTTATAAGATGAACAAACGTGCACGATAAGGTACGTAGGTGAAGACAACGTTCTGCAGAGGATACAGGAGGATACGTTTTCGAGATGAAGGTAATTGCATACAGATAAGCACTCTGATCAAATACATCAGTCAGGGAATTGCGGATGCCGAGTGTTGAGAAGCCAACTGCAGGTTGTTGAGCTAAAAAGCCGGGGTCGCCGTGTAGTAGAAAGGCCTCGTGGGAAGGAGGAAGGATGCGGGACAAGTTGCCAGCAGCGTCATTAGAGGAGATGAGGTAAACTGTTTGGTTGCCAACAAGTGGGTCATTACAAAAGACATTCTCCGTGGACACTAACTGAGGGGTGTACGCGAAATACAGGTGCTGTTAGGCTCCTGGAAGGACCAACACAGATGGTGTAAATGCCACCGTAAATGGATTCAAAGTCGCAGCTTTCATTGACCTAGGTAGTGATTGTGTCACCATGTGACCTACGATTGCAGACGACGGGGGAATCAAATACGTTGCAGACCGGAGGAGTTTAAGTGGTTTCAGAGGTGCAACTTATCAAACCATCGGAAAGGTATTCACTGAGGTGACGGATGATAAACTTACAGCCTGGTGCAAGGTTCTGATCATACTGGATGGAAGCCAACCATGTCCAATGTTAATTGGATGCAAGCTTTTGGACCAACTTCGGGCGAACCTAGTGAAATCATACAAATTCAGCTCGATCACAAACTGCATAAGGGAGACACGCACGTTTTAGCGATGGCTGAGGAGAGGATGTCCCGGAGACTAAAAAAACAATGAGCATCAATAGAAAATCTAGACATCGGGGAAATGGGAAAGGGAGATAAGCACAGGCTTGCGAAAATTGTCAGTGCGTACCGATACTATTTTGCACAGAATGCAGACGAGGTGGGAGTGTATCGCTTTAGCGAGGGCTCAATCGAACTTACGACGAAGACACCAGTTTGCGTACAGGCTTACGAAATACCATTCGCTAAAAGAGAGATTGGCAAAGAGATGGCGTCCAAGATGCTGAAACAGGGGGTCTTGTTCGGACTTTTGTGCTCAGTTACGCTCAGCAAGAAGAAAGATTGTAGCGTTCGTTTTTGCATTGAACAAAGTGACGATGAAAAAGAAATTCCGTATGCCCATAGTTGAGGAATTGGTCGAATCATTGTCTGAGAATGAGTTTTTCATGATGCTAGACCTAGCTTCTGGTTATCACCAAATATGTGTGGAGGAATGCAGGAAGAAGTTCACGGATTTCGCAACGGATGATGGGTATTGGGAATTGGCTAATCCCCCAGCAGAGTTCCGCCTTTCTCAAGACTGACATTGCTTTCCTAGGCTAACGGGTGTGCAGAAAATGGCTTCAGCCAAATGTCCAGAAGTTGGTTGCGATTACCTCTTGATGTCTACATATGTTGTTGAAAGTTGAGCTCCTGGCAATAGTGGAGAGCCTGAACAGGTTCAGAGTGTATTTGCTTGGCAGACATGTCAAGGTCGTCGCGGAATGTGGGGTCATAGTTACAACCAACAATAAGGTGAAATTGATTCCCCGCGTGGGCCGTTGATGGCTCAAACTTCAGGAGTTCGACTACGAAACGATGTACCAGCCTGGAAAAAGGGCTGGTAATCAGTGCGCAGGAACCGTCTGCCTGGATATTGAACGTACATATTTCCAATGAAGGTGGCCACTATGCAATGGCAGGACCAGAAGTTGCGAGCCCTTATTAAAACAGCTCCAAAAAGACTACATCGTCAGAAGGTATCGCCTCTTTCGTAAGGTGAAGCCGAGAGGTGGGTAGTCTCCACAATAATACGGTGAAAAATTCTTAAGCTATGCCATGATGATGCTGGGCATCATGCCGACGAAAAGACGCTCGAGAGCATGAGGCAGACATTATAGTTTCCCAAAATGAGAGGGTTCACCAAGAACTACAACAAGTTGCACGTGGAGTGTACCCACACAGGTAAAAGATGTGGCAGACCTGAGTTGGAGTTGCATACTATAGAACGTGCCCCTCCCCCCTCGACACACTGCACCTCGACCACCTTAGTCCATTTACAAAAGGAAAAGTGGGGACGCGGCAGGCCTTCGCCTTTGTTGATAATTTAAGTAAGTACACAAGTCAAGACCACGAACAGCAAGGGTTCTCAGCATCCCAATCGACGTGGCCAGGTATTTTTGGTCACCAAGAAGAACTATTGCTAATCGAGGGGCTGCCTTCACATCGCGGATGTTCAGTCAGTTTTGTGAGGAGAATGCAACCCGGCACGTGAAAACCGTTGTCTCGACACCCAGAGCCAATGATCGGGTCGGAGGGGCAACCGCACCATTCTAACTTAAGTATCAGCCGTGAAAACTCGTGTTGGTGGAGAATGAAGCTGAAGCCTCAGGGGAGTCTAGGATATTGTAACCGAGATATAGAGGCCCATACATCATCATCAAAGTGCTCGCAAATGGCCGCAAAACATGCCTAATATACAGCGGAATCAGAGGAAGCCTAACACAATCATGCCATTTGATAAAAGTTTCTCGACGAAAAATACTCAGACCTCGAGGACGAGATTGATGAAACGACGGCCGAGTTGTAACATCAAAATCATGTACATAAATCAGCGGTGCAGCTTATAGTGAGGCAGTCAAAAATTATCATCGAAGCAGAGGGTATAAAGAAATAAATGAACAATGAAATAACAAACGGATTTTCTTTTGTTTAATTTCAGTCTTATTCCAAACACTTGGGGCTGAGTCTTGCGCTTCTGACTGCATTTTTACCGTATCGGCTATGCTCTTAAACTGTGTCTGTCACCAATAATTCTTTCCTTTCCTAGATCGCTGTCGATATTATTAACAACGATTCTAACGCCGTAACTAGAAGATTACGGATGCATCTGGCCGAGGAGCTCGTAGAAACAATCTCTAGCAAAGCTGTCCCTTTCCTTGAGCATACGTATGTTTGACAAATTCAACCTTGATACGGATAGTAATCAGGTATTCGCTTATATGTATGTCTAAAGCTCAAGACTTCTTGCTAAAGTCCACATCTAAAAAGCAGTATTTAATTCCCTCTTGTTTCTTGATTTGTAGCGGCCATTTAATCCGACAGTACAATTCCCAACTTAAATCCCAAAAAATCCTCATATGGCCTGATCTACAAAAATGTCGACATAACACAAATGTTACTCCTCCAAAACTTCATATTGTTCTTTGTCTGGATCATCATTTCGAAGCAGACCAATCGATTATAAGGCTGCATTTGGCTGGATTTACTATTCATCATCAAAGGTGCAATAACTGCTTTCGTGTCAGCTGCGCTGATTTATCCGCACTGCACTGCACTAGACAAATTTTTGTATCTCCTGACTCAAGCGATCTATAGCAAACAGACGACGACTTGTACCCTCAGTCTGTTGAAAGCTACAATATTTCTCTGCAGAACTGTCTCAAAACAAGCAATTCTTCCATCCTTGAATTAAGAAAAGAGGCTCTTTCTTGGCAAAAGTGGAATGCAATGTGTGCTAGCAATGTCTGCATGTGCACTGATAGTCAATCAGCTATAAGATCCCTTAAACAGTTCGAATTTGTTTCCTATTTCTCACCGAGATGGCCAACAGTTCATAACCAGAATTTCTCGGGCACCTGATTATTCGGCGAAACTGCCAAACTGATTCAATCTCTAGAAATGTCTCTCGTTATATAGAATCCTTGCTTAAACTAGATGCCATAGATGAAGCCAACTGCAGAGGGACATAATCTCAGACAAACTTAATCCCAACTTGAACTAAGTGAAGTCACATGTTGACCTCCTAGTGGCCATCATCATAGGTGACTGCGAAATTGGCAGATGTGCCAATGTGCTACCCGACCAAGAACTTTTGTAGGAGCCGTTAGAGTGAAAATTAAACTAACGCAACCCTGCTTTCCCGCTGCCTTGCTCAGAAGAAAAACATGTTGATTCCATCTTCTTTACGAGTATTCAAGGAAAACAGCCCAAATCAACGGTCAGCGCGTTCCTCGGAAGTGCTACTATTACCACATAGTTCGTACCGTCAGTTAAAAGAGACCAGAATATAACTGCGGTATTACAAATGGCCTTTTTCGACCTAAGAGACTCACCTCGATCCTGGCTACCACTTAACCTAACCTAACCACAGATGAAAGTTGTAAAGTGTGAATGGCTACAGCAAATCAATATTAAAGCTGGATGCTAATAAAAGATCAGACCTTAGCTGGACTGTTGGACCAACATGTCAAGCGACCAAACAGATCTGCATCTGAATCGCTCTAAGAGCCTGATTCTTCTAAATAGGAAACATCTCAGCGCCATCATAGATGTCATCACTGGACAAGCATGCAAGAAGGCTTGGCGTTTTTACAAATGATTTCTGTAGAAGCTGCATAGGCGAGGAGGAAGAGAAGACAATCTTCCACCTACTCTGTACACATCCAGCTCTCTCCTACGCTTCATCATAAGCTCAAATTGGTTCCATGAGTAAGAGGATCACAGATTCACGTGGCATCACAACGGCCCAATAGACCTAAGTGGGTTGGTTTTTCCAACAGCCACTTTTACTTACTGCCAACTGGAATTCCTTCGATGTACGAGTGTGTTGATCTACTGTGCTGAACGCGGTAATGTTGGCTATTCATCTGCCTAGTTAGACTGGATTTGGGTAATACTAACTCTGCACACAGCACAGTGCGTTACGCAATCATTAGGAAGTTTTGACAATATGGGAAAAAATTTCTTCGTTTATTGAAGAGGACATTCAACGACAGCCCGCTATCTGAATTAAATCACTGATTCCAACACATTCTCGATTAATGTTTGTTCGAAAAAGGACTAAACTGTCAATAAGACCCAAAAAATATCAAACCTAATTGCGACTAAAAGTAGTTCAGCAGCAAATTATATCGAAAAGGCGGAATCTCTAGTATTACTTGTATGCTTCATTGCTACATGATTATTGTCGTGCTCTTTATTGCTTTGCAACAATTTTCCCCGTTCAATTATGCAGAATCCATGCCCATTCAATTGGCAAATTGATACCTTTAAACAAATCGTAAAGGAAAATTACAGGACAATTAAGGATATTCTATAGTGGATTGAAGCAATAGGTAATTATACAACTAGGAATAAAAACCTCTGCTTAAAACCTAACTTTCCCTATAAAAAGCGTCCTTCAATATTTCAACCATTTAAATCCTTCAATTCCTCCGTTGATCCTACTCCAAAACAAATGATTTAAAAATGTTTGAAGAAATTCAAGTGATTTATATGAGCGTTCGAATATTGAAATTTTGGTCCTTAATCTATGACCACAACTGGCGTCGGTATCTGTGCTTATCTTTGACAACATTTCTGAACATGACACAGTTTGCGTACATGTTTCTAACGCACGAGGGAATTGATGCTAAAATTCGAAATGCGTACATGGTTGTCCTTTGGGGTAACACGATTCTGCGAGCCTACGTACTCGTATATCAGAGGTTGAACTATGAGAAATTCCTATCAGACTTTGAACAACTATACTACGAAATCAAGGTGAGATCGTACAATGGTCAAAATATTGTATCCACATTTTTTAAAGGATCTAAATTTTTTAGAGAATGAAAGATGAATATATCCAGAACTTATTGGACGAAACCAATTTGCTGGGGAAACACATGGCGCATTTAAATCTCTTCCTGGGTCTTCTAACTTGCATTGGATTTGGATCATATCCTTTATTTGCTAAAGAGAGAGGTTTAAACAGTCTTAAACTACCCGGCATACCCCATATTCTTTTTTTTTGATTTTAGTTCTCCCGTTTGGAAGCATTGTCCCTGGTATTGATGAATATAAGACGCCTTTCTATCAGATTCTCTACATTTACCAAATGATTGCGACACCGATGGGATGTTGCATGTATATTCCTTTTACCAGCTTAATTGTGGCGTTCATCATGTTTGCTATATTGATGTGCAAAGTATTGCAATATCGCCTACGCAACCTAAATCAAACCAACGATTCAAATGAAATGATTGCTGCTAAGCTCATTTGGTGCATCATATATCAAAAAAGGATCATAAAGTAAGTAAGACATCTCATGTTTTACACTGACTCCGATTGGGCGCCAAATAGTCTTCGCTCGGGCGCCAAAATATTTGCAATTCATTTTCCCTCTGTTGGCCATATGCATGAAACCTTCCCTGGTTGCTTCTACCATCTTTCAGATACATAAAAATCATCAATCAACTAACGACTTACATATTTCTCCTCGAATTTATTGCCTTTGAGGCGTTGCTATGTGCGTTACTCTTTCTTTTAATCATCGTAAGTCAAGAAGTTATTTATTTTCCAAATCCGTTTAACAAATTGTTTCTTTTAGGTGGATTCAACGGCTCAAGCTGTTATAGTCTGTGCTTATATCACCATGATATTTGCCCAGATACTTGCACTTTATTGGTATGCCAATGAATTGTATCAAGAAGTAAGTCCTAGAGAATTTACGTAGTGGATCACATAGATATACAAAGATACTATTTGCTTTTCAGACTTTAAATATAGCTGCTGCCGCCTATGAGACAAGTTGGTTCGAATTTGAGATTCCTGTTCAGAAGTGTGTTATGTTACTGATTTTACGCGCTCAGAAACCATGTTCGGTAAGATAATTCTAAAGATATCACTGACAAAAAACTTTTTCTGAAATCCTTTCTTTTAACTCCAGTTAATGGTTGGAAATCTACACCCTATGAGTTTGGAGATGTTTCAATCCCTTTTGAATGTATCTTATACGTATTTTACGCTTCTCAAAAGGATATATGGTTAAAGCTATTTTCACTTTTAAGTAATTATGTAGATTCATCTAAGCCTCAGGCACAACTTATAAAAATAAAATTAGTAAATCCATATTTCCTGTCTTTTCAAATACGCTCATCTCTGCGCAAGCACAGCTGGGTGAAGTTCAATGCATACGCATGATCTAGACAATGCATAATACGTACGCTTAGGCGCAGGAACTCCCAAGATAGAGTCTATGGCGACTTCAGAGGCAGATCCAGCGATGGCCTCATTTAAGCTACATACTTTTACATACTCCGAACTCAGGTCGGATGAGGATTTCTGCGCATCTAACCAGGTTTTCGAAATAAAGATAGTGATGAAGAAGTTTCAATCGAACCAACAGCAAGTTTCTAGTCCTAGGACAACGAGGGTGTACTATGCACAAAGAAAACTCAGATTCTTAGCAGTCCAGCAGCAACAAAACAATTAAAGGAGGGACTAAAACCTCTACAACGTGCGATGAGACTATGCCCTGCTATAAGGATAGCAAAACTGTGACATCTATTGTACTATGCTGATTGCTATATATGTATAATAGAACGGAAGAAGCCCCCATTTAAATGTAGATTTATCGTCGAGGGAAGGCTTAGGCAAGAAGCCTTAAGCTTCAGCCATCTAAGCAAACGCCTGAAACGGCTGAATTCAACAACAAAAGCCTGATATGCACTCACGCCCCAACAAAGGTCAAGCTGCACTATGAGGCACCTAGTTAAGAAAATGGAGTATCTTTAGAGTTACAGTTGGAAAACATAACCTATACTATGCCAACTCCAAAAATAAACAATAAACTCAAGCTAATCGACTTCGTGATGGGCCGAAATCTTATCATAGGTAGCAAACGTCCACAAATATGGTATACCTGCTAGTTATCCGATCCAAAAACCGTCAACGAGATTAATCACAATGCGATCGATGCAGGACACACTTTAAGTATTCTGAATATTCGGACGTTTTGGGGAGCCAACATCGACTCAGACCAGCCGAGTTGCGAATTTGAATGTCCAGGACAACAGAACACCAAAGAAGTACTATAAACAAGTTTGACATCAAATCATTGCAATTGCACACGCCTGCTCAATCCCTTTCGAACCAGTGCTGTCAGAATCAAGCACAAAAGAGCATGCCATTAAAGACTCGTGTTACCTGGCGTAAAAGAGCGGCGCTAAGGACAAGAGCTGCTCACAAACTCTATGAGAGCAGACAACGGACAAAAGGCAGAGAAGCGCTCGATCGAGATCATGGAAAAGTACTTCTGTAGAAATGATGTTCAAAAGTTCTAACAAACTGTGGGAAGAATTTACCAAGAGTGCAAATACCGAACAGAAGCATGCAAATATAAGGATGGGAACCTAAGACTTCAAATTGCTTGGCACCGATTTATTTATCCAGTAATTAAAGAAAACGGTATAGACTAACTGCTGGCAACTCTGAAGAGAATTTTCGCTGTTAGCCTGTCACTGCCATACACAGCGAAACCCCGAATAGATAGTCCGAAAATCGGACCTATCTGTCAGACATCCTTCACGTTGATGAGCATGGAGAGAATGGTCAAAACTGCTTTGTAAGCACATTCAGTTCCAACGCGGAAGATCATAAACGAGTGCCAGACAACACGGCATAGACCTATCCCAAGTTTTGTGGATAAAAGCAATGCTGGTGAACTGGATGATGACTGCAGCCAATATGAGATGGCGGGAGTAAATAGGAATTGCACACAAGACGGCACGGCGTCCTCTTTCCACTTCTGTAGAGCATTTTGTTCGATTCACTACTTAACGCTGTCAGTAATTCTATGTTTATGCTCAGTCATAAGCATATGATGTCGCTGTATTGTCTGTTAGATCAGCCCTAGATGCAATCGACGGTTGGTGCACTGGAAATTGACTTTCAGTCAATCCTGAAGCTGGCTCGTCTGTGCTTCAACTCGTCTAATGCTTAAAGCATCTCCATCAGTTTCTTAAACAAAGCTAGGTATTTGGGTGTCAAACTGGATGACACACTTCTTTGGACCAAACATGTCACGTCGACAACTTCCAAAGTTCTGTCGGCCTTCTGGTAGAAAATGGGAGATTTCGGAATGGCATGGGGATTGAAGTCGGTGTTCTGCATATACACGGCTATGATAAGGTCGGTTGTCGGGTGGAGAAACCTTTCAGGAAAATACGTCGCTGTTGCTCTAAACGCTTCCCCTAGCGCTCATAATTCTGTTCTAGATGCACTGTTGAATATCTCTCCTTTTAATATTCATGGCATGGGCTGCACTCCCGTCTCCCTTTCAAAAAAAGCAGGTAATCTTTGGTACAACACGCACTGGAGTGTTGATGAGCTTGTGTGCCAAAAATGTAA
Source organism: Volucella zonaria (assembly GCA_963966105.1). Classification (NCBI taxonomy): domain Eukaryota; kingdom Metazoa; phylum Arthropoda; class Insecta; order Diptera; family Syrphidae; genus Volucella; species Volucella zonaria. The sequence goes on along the minus strand of OZ014531.1, from coordinate 177,368,328 downwards.
GACTGAATTCATTGAGTCTTGTTTGAGTCCCAGGTCACAATGGCATCACGAGAGATTTTCTCACGACGTGAACCTGCGTCAAGACTGCCCACGTCTTCAGTTAGGGCTTCCGTAGACAGTTGGGTTTCATATCAGCATAACTGTAGATAACACAACTCTAAATGTTGCCGACAGGCCAGAACATTACCCTAGGTCACCGATTCCCTACTATCCAGCGTCGCGACGAGGATCTAAGTATACTTTTGCTAAGCACTTAAGTGTGCTGGGCTTAAATGGCACAACACACTGCGTCGCTTGCTATGGGAATGATGACACCGTGCAACTCTACCTCCGTGAGTGCCCTGCCGGCGTTCACATCCGGCTGCCGGTACTCGGCGGAGAAGTGTTGAATTCTGGGAAGCACTTACTCATCTTTTTATAAAACACTGAGAAATTTCAGTAAAAGGAGCATACGAGAAGTCCAATGGACTAGTTAGTCTCTTATCCAGGTGCTCTGTTCCGACCGAAAAAAAATTGCGAGCCGTACGAATATATTAACAAATTGAGACTAACTGTATAGAGCCATATTCCTGCCAAACTCGTTCGTTTGCGTAGAATGACCATGCAGAACTCTCGCTGCTCTCTAAAAGTAGGTATTGACACCATCGAGGCATTTGATGTCACAAATGGATTTCGACAAGGTGAATCATGTGATTCCTTCAACCCTATACCAGCGAAAATTGTTCAAAACTCACATGCAAATACAAGACGCACGGTAGTCGGATTTCAAAAGTAAACACAACTGCAACCACACGCTGACGATATTGACATTTTAGGTAGAAGTCACTGAAGCGTTTGCTACCAACGAAGTAAGAACAGTGAGGATGAGTTTAATGGTAAATGAAAGTGAAAGAAATTGCAGCCAAAACCAACGAAGGTTATAACAGAGGTGCCGTGCCATAACGCCAAATACAATATGTATTAAGATATGGGCGCCTGACAGACATATTTCATTTAACGCTAAAATTGACATAAGAATACCACTGTTATGTGCCAAGCGAGCGGGGTAAGCCACCACTCCCTGACTGTTGAGGGTTACGGTTACAAGGATTTCACATTATGGGCGTCTCTTCGAATCATACGCCGGACGGCCTTCTGCCTCACATGCAGGTGCTAAGGACGCGTAGTACACTAGTCATGACATGCATAATTGTCGTCCTTTATGTAGACAATACGTTAACGATCTTTATAAATTTCTTGATGTCTTTTTGGACGAAGATCGATGGAACTTTCGTCATTTTTGAACGTCCAAAGAAGAAAATTAAAGACAAACATTCCCCAATTTAAAACAATTTTAGTTAAATTGAACAAAAACGACTTCCTCAGCCAGATGACGAGCGAAAATGACAACCTGCTAACTGAAGAATCCGTTAAATTTGAGCAATGTCATAAGGACGAAGAAGTTGAAGACCAGGATAATTCGGACAACCCACAAAATTTCGCCAGCGAAGCGCTGATTCTTTGTATTGTTCTGCTGCCGTGTAACCATTTTAAATTATCTTTAAATTGTTATACACAGCTGTCGGAGGGATATAATGTCCAATTTGTCGACAAATTGTGAAAAGCCGTGCGCATATTTATTGCTAGATTCTGTAGCCAATTTACAAACAAGTTCTTAAATAAAACTATTGACAACAACAAGTTATTTTGTTTTTATTTTGTTTTCAATCATTTTAAATTCCTCAGAATGTTTAATGGGGGGTACATATACAGCAGAGCCTCGATATCCGAACACCCAAAATGTATACCCTATTCGGACTAGCGAATCGTTCGGATTATAGTATGCAGGCATTTTTCAAAACACGACAAAGTTTTTCGTAATTTAAAATATATTTTAATAACTTAAAAACGTTATATACGAGAGTTGTCTGAAAAGTTTCCGACCGAACAATGATACATACGAATATTTTTTCTCAATTTTTTTTTGTTATTTTTCTACATCGTCTCCTTGTAACTCTACACACTTCTTCCATCTCTCTAACCCGTCCAAATAGTACTTGGCGTTTTTCTCTGCAAAATAATTGTTCACGAAGGTGATTGCCTCCTCATTCAACGAAAATCTCTGTCCTCCGAGCGCACTTTTTAGATGAGGGAACAAAAAGAAGTCGCTTGGGGCTAGATCTGGTGAATTAACCGTAATTCATGGATTTTCGCCATGGCAACCGCTGAGGTGTGAGACGGCGCGTTGTCTTGGTGAAACAGGATTTTCTTTTTCTGCAAATGTGGGCGTTTTTCCGCAATTTCTACCTTCAGCTTGGCAAGTAATGATGCGTAGTATGCTCTTGTAATGGTTTTTCCTTTTTGAAGATAATCGATTAGGATAACTCCTTTACTATCTGAAAAAACTATCCCAAGTCGCCATCACTTTCCCAGCCGAAAAAAACGTTTTTGCTTTTTTCGTGCCGGCTCGCCCTTTGCAGTCCACTGTTTTGACTAATTTTTTGTTTCGGCGGGCGTATAATGGTGTATCCAAGTTTCATCCACAGTAATAATCGGCGCCAAAACTCGGATTTATTGTGCCTAAACTGCGCTAACAGAGCGTTGGAAATGTTCATTCGAACACGTTTTTGGTGTAACGTAAGCAAAGGCGGCACCCAACGCGCGGACAGCTTTCTCACGCCTAAATCTTGATTTAATATGTAACAAACACGTTCTTTGGACATTTCCATAACCTCTACTATCTCTCTCACTTTAATTCGGCGGTCGTCTAACACCATTTGGTGAACTTTAACAATGTTATCGCCAGTGGTTGCAGTTTTTGGACGTCCCGAACGTTCATCATCTCCCAAGCTCTTACGGCCACGTTTAAATTCAGCTGTTCAAAATTTCTCTGTGGTAAATGATGGTGCAGAGTCCTCATACACAGAGTCCAACTAATTTTTAATTTGCGTAGGCGTATTGCCTTTCAAAAACAAGAATTTAAAAGCAGCTCGATGCTAAATTTTTTCCATTTTCACAAAAAACACTCACATCGACTCACTCAAATGACTGTCAACTAAAAACTGCGCGTCCAAAATGACTGAAACTTCGGCAAGTAGCTGTCAAAAGATGCCCAACTAGCATTCACTAGCTTTTATTGACGAGTGCCGCTATCCTTACGTTGCGATCGGAAACTTTTCAGACAACCCTCGTGCGATTTATGTAATTACGCTTTTTTTAAAAATTCCAACATAGTACTTTGACGAGTGGGATTTAGCGACACTGAAAACGCTTTATCCCTCATTTTATGCAATAAAATTTTTTCTGGAATCGAAATATCGACATTATCCGCTCATTCTAAGCTTGAGTATGTGGAATCCTTGCAACTGGTTCCGATGACTCAAATTCTTCTTCGCTTTCGATGTTCTGCTGATTCATTACTTGGCTTACTATGTCTTCATTAGTTAACGGCTCCTGGCAGCCAATGTCGTCATTGCTTAAAAAGAAATTGTTAGTGTCTACTTCTGAAAACCCTCTGTTACGAAAAATGTTTAATTGGAGATCATCTTCATGATCAAAATCATCTACATCTTGGCTAGACATTTCCTTTGATTCGAATAACAAAGGCCACAAAGGCTTCCAAGACTTTTTAATCAAGTTTGAAGACAACTTTGAGCCAATAGAAACACTACATCGCATTCTGGATCAACTTCCTGCTGACCTAAAATTTGCAATAGCAGTTTTTTCTTGTATGTCACTTTAATGTTTCGAATCACATTTTGGCCCATGAGTTGAATAAGAGCTGTGCAATTAGGTGGCATGTGCAAAACAGTGAAATTTTCGTCGATCGATTGCGGATCTTTTTCAAGTGGATGCACTGGTGCATTATTAAGAAGTAAAAGTGCTTTTAGCGGTAGGTTTTTTTTCAATAAATAATTTCTTTACTTCGGGAATGAAATGTCCTTTTAGCCACTCTAAAAATATTGATCTTGCGACCCAAGCATTTCTTTGACTTGTGTAATGGGCTAGTAACCTTTTGGCTATTGCAAATGCACGTAGCCGTTGCGCTTTGCCAACAACCAGCAAATGTAGTTTGTGCGTTCCGGTTGCGTTTTCGCATGTGATCCTCTCCTTCGATACTTTGAAACCTGGGGTCCTACTCTCTGACCCAGACGACAGCGTTTTGTCTGGTAGCATTTTCCAGTTCAAGCCTGATTCGTCAGCATTATAGATCTGATCTACAATCAGATCTTTTTCCCTACAAACGTTCATAAATTTTTCCTGGAATGGCTTCACAGCTGCTTCATTATTCGACAATTTCTCACCGGTTAGTTTTAGTTGGCGTATATCATGCCTTTTCTTAAAATTATTTAACCATCCTCTACTGGCAATTGGAAAAATTTCGCCTTTTTCATCAATACTTCACCTCACAAAGGGACGTTCTTTCTCCGCTGCTCTAAAACCATGTAAATAAAGCATCTTCAAACTGGGAGTTTTCAGGAGTTTTTTAAGGTTTTTCTGGAGCCTGGACCCTTTTCTGTGTTTATTACAAATAATTTTATTTTGTCCTCCTTGTTTTTAATGTCAAAAATAGTGGATTTTCCAACGTTATACTGCATTGCAACAGCTGATAACGAGATACCGTGCTTAATCTTGTCCAATATCTCGCACTTTTGTGATATTGTTAATGTGATATGTAAGCCATAATTTAAAAAGCACACGAAATGGTCAAAGAAACACCACGCAACAGTGTTAAATAAAACAAAACTGCGCGACAAACCGACTGTAAAAATGTGAGCCCGATTCTATAAATAAAACAGTTTTTACTGACTTTACTTTTAAGGACAATTGATAACCGATGACTTATGACTTAAGAGCCTCTCTATTTATAGTCATCTCGTTGCAGCTATCCACCCGGAAGATACGCAGTTACGCCTACGCAGTTAGCCTGTGGTCATCACTTTGGCCTACTGCGCAACCAAAAATTTACGACCCCCCTTTCTTGTTGGCGATGGTGATTGACAGCTAAAAGGTTGTAATGGTCCTGGATTGAGATGTCATCTTCCACGATTTATGATCCAAATGTTTGTATCTGCGTATTATTTTGATTGTTGATGTGAAGTGATACCATTCTTCGTCATGGTTCTCTGGTACATCTGCTTACTCTGCGCGTCAACTTAAAGTTACTGGAAAAAGTAAGGCCCGGTGCACATAAGCTGCAAAATAGATAGAAAGAAATACGTTGCAGCCCATGTGCACCAGGCCTAAGGCAACAGACTTAGTATTGCGTGGTGTGTGTGGCACTGCGAGTGACAGTAGACTCAAGTTAAACCAATTCTTCGAATTATCGCTTTCGTTCCCGGACCCAGGAGGGTCGTTCGGATTATCGAGGCCCTGCTGTATATTTATCAGGTAAGCAAACTCAGATATACAGTTGGAAGTGACATAAGGCCAAATTGGCCTTACGAAACTGCTCATGCCGTTCATGCCATCCGCAGTGATCAGTTTTCACTTTATTTCAGAGCCTTAAAAACATAACTTGACTACTTACCAGATGAATAGGGGGCATTCCAAAAAAACACGCTCAAACCCCGTCTGAAAATTTACTAATTAGCAAACGGAACCCAACCGTAAACCAGCCTACTAGGTGGGGTGAAAAGTAACTTCCTTGGGAATGAAAAAAAAAATTTTTTTAAATGTTTTTTTTATTTTATTCAATATAGCCCCCTTTTAGTTTGATACACTTATTCCAGCGATTTTCTAACTTCTTGATCCCGTCCGAAAACTAATTTTCCGGAAGGTCTGCAAAATACTCCTCCGTGGCGTCGAATTTTTTATTGATGCGCCATCTTTTGAGGTTTGGGAAGAGATAATAGTCTGAGGAAGCCAAATCGGATGCGATAGCAATTGGAGCCGTAAGTCATTGATTTTAGCCGAGGTTGCGATGCTCTTGTGCGCCGGCGCATTGTCTTGCAAAAACAAAATTTTTTTTCGCTTCATGTGAGGCCGTTTTGCAGCGATTTCGGCCTTCAATCGCTCCAATAATGCACAGTAATACTCGCTGTTGATGGTTTTCCCTTTTTCGAGGTAGTCCACGAAGAGTATGCCATGACAACCCCAGAAAACCGACGCCATAACCTTTCCGACCCATTAAGCCTCCCTCTGCCGCTTCGGAGCACTTGTGCCAGCTTCAGTCCATTGCCGAGCACTTATTCTGCTCTCTGGTGTGTAATAGTGGATCCAAGTTTCATCAACAGTTACCAATCGATGCCAAAAGTCCGCCCGATTCCGCATCAGCAAGTCCAAACACTCTTTCGAAGTGCTGTCGCCTTCGCGTTTTTGGTCATTCGCGGCACCCAGCGGCAGGATAACCTTTTCATATGCAGAATATTGCCCAAAATACGGCGTGTCCACTCAGTGCTAATCTTTGTGGTATCTGCTAGCTCGCTCACCTTCACTTTCCGGTCAGCCAACACCATTTCATGTATTTTTTTGACATTGTCCTCTGTAACCGCATCGGAGGGCCTGCCGTTGCGCACTTGATCGGCGGTGGAGTTACGGCCACCACGAAACTCTCGAAACCAATATTTGACGGTGTAATCTGACGAAGCATTAGCCCTAAAATATTTATCCAACTTTTCTTTTGTTTCCTTCGTCGTTTTGCCTCTCAAAAAATAATGTTTTATGAGAGAACGAAAATCATTTTTACTCATACTCAACATGATGCCAAAAACGTCAACAACAATCAGCTGTCAAAACAAAACTAAAGACAGTATCGCACTGAAATTTGGCATGTCTGCCTAAATATGAACGGACTTCAAGGCATCATAACCTTTTTTGCAGTAGCAGCGCATTCTGGCGGTCAAGGAGGTTACTTTACCTAGTATTCACTGAAATGCTGAAATAAATCAAAAAGGAAGAACCATTAGAAAATAAATCGTATTCCTTAAATCTCCTTTATTTGTGTATTTTTTGTTCTTTTTTTTTTTGTATTCATCAACTTCAAGACATTTTTATTTCTTTTTGTATTAATTTTGTTTTTCGTATACACATATACTATACATATATTTGTTTTTATATTGAATTTATAAACTTTTGTTCGTTTCAATCACACCACACAAGAAATATTATATATAACATAAATTTAAATTAAAAATTAAATCGAATGCAAAAGTAAGACATTTGTTTTGTTTTCGTATTTTGTAACTCTCCGGGTTAAATGTGTACATACGTCGATTAACTGATAAATTGTATATTTATTTTTGGAATATATTGTAAATTGTAAATTGAAACTTTGTTTCAAAATAATATTTTAATTTAGTTTAATTTTTCTTCAATAAGAATACAATAAAATATATAAGATGTTTACATCCAAAGTATTGTATATAATAATATGCTGAGGTTAAATAAGATTATAAATAATTATAACATGATTGTACTATTTTCTTTAGAAAGAAAAATAAAATTTATTGCTAAATAAAAGGAAATAAGGTAAAGAAAATATAGTATACAATTTAAATGTATTTTTAAATTGCTTCCTTACGCTCCAAATACATAAGATGCATCCGCACCGAATTCAACTGAATTCTATCTTTGTTCTCACACAGTTTATAGCACGCTTACTGGGCTTGACGAAATTCCTGTAATCAATCCTGAATACCTATCGGTTCTCTTTCACTGCAGACTAATAAATAGCTAAATCAATTGATGTTATAGGTATGGTGAAAGATGCATACGACGTTTCCAGACATCTTACAGAAAAATACTATGGCATGTAACATTGGGTAATTTGTGAAATTTTTTAATTAAAAAAATATTGCAATAGAAATCCACAAATTTCAAATACTTAAGGCGAAGCTGATGATAATATTACCACTCTTTCAGATCGATCAATTTCAAATAAAGGATTTAGAGATCTATTCAAGCCAAAGCCCGAGCCCTAATATTGACATAGACGTTCCTAGGCTACTCTGAGAAATAGAGGATAAAGGTAGGCGAATCGGTAAGATTATCTATGAATGGACATTTCGATGTCAACAAGCATGAAATAACTTACGAGCCGTGTTGTGGAGCTTTAATCGTAATAGATTAATGTGAACGATTCTTAACCCGGATTATCCCACTGTACCGTCATTACAAAACATGTCAAAACAAAAGCAAGTAAAAATATCTATATTACTATCAACAGAATACAAACCTTGGATTTAGACGGTTCAATAGTCAACAATTGTTGAGCAATTGAACATTATTTACAAAGTCTAAATTTTGTTGTAATTTAGCGGATGTCTTTTTTTGTGTACCATATACGGTACAGTGGGATAATATTGGGTCTACAAGTAAGTTTCCAGCGTTTGTCAGAGATGGCGCCACCAGTGGATCCCGAGCAGAAATGTCAGACCCCATGTGTTTTATTTGTAGGTTTTGTATCTGTCAAAAACTTTGCGGCGTTATATTTGAGCAGTTCTATCGGTGTCGTACATTTTATCGAGCAAAACCATGGCAAGTTTCCAGCCAAATAACCGTCATTTGCGGGAAGCGCTGCTTTTATTCTTTAATATGAAGAAAAGTGCGGCTGAGGCCTATCGTTTGCTTTCGGAAACTTATGGGGCGGAATGTATTGATGAATCGACGTGCCGCGAGTGGTTCAAACGGTTCAAAAGTGGTGATTTTGGAGTTGAAGACAAAGATCGCCCCGGAAAGCCGAAAAGTTTTGAAGACGAGGAATTGGACGCTTTACTGGATGAGGATCCGTGTCAGATTCAAGAAGAACTTGCTGCATCATTGGGCGTCACGCAACAAGCCGTTTCCCTGCGCCTAAAAGCACTGGAATTCATTCAAAAGGTTGGAAACTGGGTGCCGTACGAATTGAAGCCAAGAGACGTCGAACGGTGATTTTGCATGTCCGAAATGTTACTGCAGCGGTATAAAAATAAATCATTTTTGCATCGTATTGTCACTGGTGATTAGAAATGGATTTATTATGATAATCCTAAACGCAGAAAATCGTATACAAAGCCCGGCGAGCCAGCCCAATTGACGCCGAAACAAAATATTCACGTGAATAAGGTCATGCTCTGTATATGGTGGGATCAAAAGGGTGTCGTATACTACGAACTGCTTCCGAGTGGTGAAACCATCAAAGGACCATTATATCGAACCCAACTAATTCGTTTGAAGCGGGCATTAAAAGAAAAACGGACAGAATATGAGACCAGGCATGAGTCCGTCATTTTTCATCACGACAACGCTCGGCCACATATTGCGGTTTCGGTGAAAAACTATTTGGAATATAGTGGATGGGAAATTCTGCCACACCCGCCTTACAGTCCAGACTTGGCACCATCTGACTACCACTTGTTTCGTTCGATGCAGAACGCTCTTACGGGAATACGCTTCAGCTCAGTAGAGCTAAAATCAAAAATTGGCTCGATACGTTCTTGGGTTCGAAAGACGAGAAATTTTTTTGGTCCGGAATTCATAAATTGCCAGAAAGATGGGGGAAAGTTGTAGCTTCCGATCGACGATACTTTGAATAAAGCATTGTAACTATGTTTTCATAATAAAACTTCAAATTTTGGAAAAAAAACGCTGGAAACTTACTTGTAGACCCAATAATATTTTTGAAACATTGAAATGCATAAACGCAAGTGTACGTTTAATATTAACTTACAAACTAAATATCCGTTCATAAAGCAAAAGAATGTCCCGACAGACGTCACGTGTGAAAAGTGCCATGCAGATTTCAGTGTTTCGCTTGGTGGTGCTAGTGATATCGAGAAACATTTACGGTCCGAAAAACACAAACTATCCGATAATGCTGCCGATTCAAGTTCATCGATGCTCAATTTCTTTAAGAAAACAGATTCACCATCTTCCAAGGATTTTGAAGTTGCTGCAGCAGAGGGTGCCAGCTTTCGCTCGAACGATTGTGCGTCTAGTTTAATACAGACATGTTTCGAGCAAAAATTGAAGTGTGCCCGTACAAAATCCGAGGCTACTGTTGTGGATATTCTGGCGCCTATGGCAATAAATGAATTAAAAGAACACCTTCATAAGGCTAATTGTATAACTTTATTAACGGATGCTTTAAACCATGGCTCTATAAAATTATTCCCTGTCTTAGTACGCTACTTTTTACCATACGAAGGAGTAAGTAAAAGTAAGAGTTCCAAGAGCAACCAGGCGAAACGTCGGATATAATGGTTGATTATTTGAAACAAGTGTTGACAAAAAATCAACTAAAATCAAAAATGGTGGTATTTTGTGCAGATAATACCAACTGTAATTTTGGAGGCAAAAATAGAAAAGGAGCTGATAATGTTTACGTGAAATTGAACACGTATCTTGGAAGGACACTCGTAGGTATAGGCTGTGGAGCTCACATAATCCACAATGCAAACAAAACTGCTGCAGGTTGTCTACATTGATTTTGAATGCATAATTGTGAAAATTTATTCATTTTTCTACATTTATAGCATTCGTGTTGAAACCCTTAAAGAATTCTGTTACGCCTCTGACACAGAATATGAGAAACTACTCGGCTACAGTAAAACTAGATGGCTTGCGTTGATGCCGGCGCTAAAAAAAGTATTACAAATGTTTCAGCCTTTAAAAAGCGCTTTTCTGAGCATTGATAAGTGTCCAAATATTTTAAAAGATTTTTTTAACAATCCTAGCTCAGAATTATGGTTATTTCTTATGCACGCTCAGTCAGTTACGTTTCATCAAGCTGTATTAAAAATCGAAGGACAGAACGTATCTGCAATAGACGCCGCGAATGAAATAAATTAACTCATAAGCAATTTAAGCCAAAAAGAAAATTCATGTTTCCTTCCCACGCCACCTGTAATATAATGGCGAAGTTACAGGAAACTGGTGCTGTCAATGAGGACAGTGTAAAAACTGCAGCAGCTCAATTTTACAAGACGAGTAAGGAATATTTAGAGCAGTGGTGTCAGTTTAACTCTGAAGTTGAAATTTTTTTATTGGGCGAACCTAACGAAAGTCCCTTCTTGGGAAGAAGTTCAAAAAATTATGGACTTATTAATTAAACAGAGTTTTCTCAGCAGCACCGAAGATACAGGAGTTTTTGACGAGTTTTCACTCATTTTGAATTTTATAACAATTCAAAAAGTGACAAATTGGAACATCGATAAAATAAGCGCTGAAAATCGTTGGGTGGAAGTATTTACCCACTTTCATGCTGAAGATATATCTCATGCGAATTTTTTTACAATTGTAGAGTACATTTTGTGTCTATCAGGTAGCAATGCCCCTGTTGAAAGAATGAATGACCAGTGAATATGGACCAGTGAAAAAACCAGTTGGGAGTCTCGACTTTGAAATCTATTCTTATAGTAAAGGGTAACATAAATAAATCATGTCGACAATTCCATGCATATTTGAAAACAAAACCTAGTATTTTAAAACAAATCTGCTCATCAGAACCGCAACTGCTCGAGATTAATTTTATTTTTGTGTGTTAATTTTTAAACAAACATTAAAAATAAAACAAAAGAAATGTCTGATATTTAGATTTAATTATTATATATATTTGCTTTAGCTTTTAAACGCAAAAACAAAAATAAAAAAAAAAATACTTTTATGTTTTATCCAATTCATGTGAAATAAACATTAACTTCCCATATTTTGAATAATTTATTTTTAAAAATAAAATAATAAAAAAAAAGAAATAAACATTTGTCCCACTTTGAGATGAAAAAATTATGGTCACCTTAACCATATACGGTACATTGGGATAATACACTACTATCTAGTTTTTTTTAGGTTTACAGTAAATGACATCATCAACTGCTTAGTCGAATGCGATGAGGATGATTTTGATGGAAACATTCCTATTTTGCCGCCAACAGAAGAAGGAGATGTAATAGACGAAGATTCTGGAGAGCAAGATGGGGTGAGTGTTGGCAATTTGCCACGCAATCAGTTACTTGCAGAGGTTTTGGTGCGACCAGAAAATGCTGATGAAGAAGATGATATGCCGCTTTCCTCCTTTACCAAAAGACCTGGAATTTTGGAATATACGTGGCGCTCGGCGCTCATCCTAATCGCAAACTACATTCTCTTTCACGTACTCCTCCTCCAGTGCAGCAACAACAACAACCCTCGAATAGCAACAACCCATGGAAGAACACAGCTAACGATCATGTAAGTGACAGCAATGGGAAGCAAGTCACCAATAATCTCTTCTCTCTCGAAGAAATAAAATCCCTTACTCTTAAGATGACAACATTGTTAGGTAAATGTAGTAGCAAATCTGAACAATTTAATGTCATAGCGCAATTAGCTATTAAGTATTTATATAATGTTAAGTAATATGAATGCGAGCCTTAACATAATTACTTGGAATGCAACAAGCATTCGAAATAAAAATCTAGAATTTTTTGCATTTACTCGTATGTGCAAACATAATATTGATATTGGTTTATTGTCTGAAACGTGGTTATCCGATAATGATAATGATAATGTTAATCTATCTAACAAAAACTATAAATGTTACCGGTATGATCGAAACGACAGAATTGGCGGTGGTGTCGCGGTGATAGTGAAAAGATCAATTCAGCATAAATTATTACCTACCGTCAGAACACAAGTTGTTGAAAACATTGGTGTCGAAATACCTTTTAGTAATGGTAGTAGCTTGAGGAGGTTCCTGGAGGTTCTAGAAACTCCATTTTTAAACGGGAAGCCTTAAAAACTATATGAGGAAACTAATAAATATTAACGGGCAGCTCCTTATCGGTGGCGATCTTAACTGCCGTCATCGAGATTGGAACTGTCTTCGAGCAAATACTTATGGGAATGTATTAACTGAGCTTAGGTCTCGGTATCCAATTTCAATTTTATCCTCACCAAGTCCAACTTACTACCCACCTTCTGCTAGAGCAAATCCATCCATTCTTGACTTGTTTATTACCAACACAGTAGGTTTGATTAGTCAACCACTAACAGTAAATGATCTCAGTTCAGATCGCTTACCAGTAAAATGTTCTGTATTAGTGTCACCAATTTTCAGTGTCACTCGGATCAAAGACTTCAATAGGACTGATTGGTCATGGTATGCATCAGTACTGAAACGCAATTTGTGTTTGGCGAAGAAAACATCAGATTAGACTCTCCGGATTCCATTGACCATGCACTTGAAACGTTAACCTTAGAATTGACGAGGTTGATGAAGTGGTTCCTAGCAAGGTTTTGTATTTCAATGGTTCAACCAAACTGCCTAGACACATCCTACAGCTCATTAAGTTTCGCAATAGCCTACGCAAAAAATGGCAGCAACTTAGAATAGAAGACTACTTACATGCGACCAGGTATCTTACTACAAGAATTAGACAGGAGATACAAATGTTAAAATATATAGAGTGGAACCATAAACTGAGAGACTTAGATAAATGTAGTAAACCCTTTTGGAATATCGTAAAAGTTATTAAGAACAAGCGAACGTTTATTCCTTTCTTGAAAACTTCCACTGCCTCCAATGCAGGAAAAGCTAATATATTAGCCAGTACATTTTTATCGAACCACCAAATCTCAAGTACAGTAAATAATGCTACTGATAGTACTGTTGAAGGTTCTTTACGACTGATAAACAACCAAACTCAGCCTTATGACGCTGATACTGTTGGTCTGGATGAGCTTAAATTGATTAGCACTACTCTAAGAACTCGTAAGTCAGTGGGATTTGACGGAATTAGGAACATCTTTCTTAAATACCTTCCCACGTTGGCTCTTAAGATTTTGCAATCAATTTTTAACGGATGTCTCAAAATAGGTTACTTTCCCTCTGATTGGAAATGCGCCAAAATTATTCCAATCCCCAAACCAGGAAAGCCCTTGAATGATCCCTTAAATTATCGCTCCATAAGTCTTCTAAGTTCTCTTAGTAAATGTTTTGAAAAGGTCATTAAAAATAAATTAATGCTTCATCTGGAAGAATCTAATATCTTACCGCCACAACAATTCGGCTTTCGCTCACATCATAGTACTTCATATCAAGTTAACAGAATAAAAAAACACGTACTTGATTCCTTTTCAGAAGGCAAAAGCACTGGCATGGTTCTCTTAGATGTCGAAAAAGCATTTGACACTGTATGCCACAATGGTCTTGTCCATAAACTCTTGCAATTTAATTTTCCTATGTACCTCATAAAAACCATCCAATCTTTCTTAACGGCAAGGAGTTTTAAGGTATTTGTGAACCAGACTTCATCTGATGTCCAATGGATTCCTGTCGGTGTTCCTCAGGGCTCCGTATTGGGCCCCATTCTCTACAACATCTATACATCTGACTTTCATTCACTTCCTGGATGTCATTCTGCAATTTTTGCAGATGATACATGCATTTATTCGTCTGATTCGATAGGCTCGAATATTGAGTCTAATTTGCAATCTGGATTAGAATGCCTTGCAGATTGAAAAATTAAAATTTTCTCTCGAAAAGAAAATCTTGTTTTTTACCTTCTGGGAATTTAATAGTCTGCGGAAATCAGATGGACTGGGCACCATTTGTTGAGTATCTAGGAGTCTTTATGGACAAGAGACTGACTTTTGGCCAACATACAAATAATGTCGTTAGTAAAGTCAACAACACCATTAAAGTTCTATACCCATTCATTGGTCGCAAGTCTGAATTAAGCAAAGATAATAAGCTTATAACTTATAAATCTATCTTCCAAGCCATTCTGTGCTATGCAGCTCCAGTTTGGGGGAACTGCGCCAACTGTCACCTTAAAAAGTTGCAAGTTCTTCAAAATAAGGTCTTAAAAATGATCGTAAAACTACCATGGTATTTTTCAACTTCACGAAATAGCCAAAATTTAAACGTTAAAAGAAAGAATAGCTCGACTTTCTGAAAAATTTGTCTTTTCATGTAACATATCAGATAACCCTCTCGTTTCTAATCTTGTAAATGTTCTTTGATATTATATGTTTTATTTATTAATCAATGTATTAAGTTATTTCATATATTTGTTTAATTCTATACATGCCTTATGTGCCCACAAAGGACATACTCATATACAAAACTGTAATATTTTGCATGAAGGTTTTTAATTAGCTTTTCCTTCGGCTCCTTTCTTTTGTAAAATTGATATTGTGCTCGTATTTCCATTTTTCATAAGTAAGGTAAACAATAACCATATCTACTCGTATGTACATGTCAATTGTAAAAAATGTAAATTGTTGCTAATAAATAAATACAATACAATACGTGGGAAAAAAGAGATTTGCAGGAGATCTTAGCTGATTTTAAGTACGAAAGTTGCGGCTGGGATCCATCTTGGGCACCGTTGGATCTTTTCACTCTTTTTTTTTGATGCACGTTTGTTCAAAATGTTAGTATCATGCTCAAATAAGTACGTACAGCAACACAATCTCTTAGCTGATATACAAGTTTCTGAAATGAAAGTCTTCATTGGAGTACTGATTTTGAGCGGTTACACTAATGTCTCGCGGCCTAGGATGTACTGGGAAAATGAAGAGGATGCGCAGAATTTACTTGGGTCCAAATCGATTACAAGAAACAGATTTGATCACATCTTTCGAGTACTTCATTGCTGCGACGATATGCAATTGAATCCCAATGATTGCTATGCCAAAGTACGGCCATTGTTTGATATGCTATTGGAAAAATTCTTGTTGTTTGCCCCAGTCGTTGAGAATTATGGTGCCCTACTCCAGACGTTATCCTACAAAACAGTTCATAAGAGGAAAGCCAATTAGATGGGGCTATTAGTGCCAATCTAAGCACAACTCCGAGCATTGTTTGGTTTGACCCATACGCAGGATCGAAAGACTACTCTCGCGCAATAAACAAAGAGCTTCCTCTTGGAACGAAAGTTGTTTTGGACTTCAGCCAAGCGCTAATTTCGAAAGAATTAAACTTGAGGTACCATTTATTTTTTGACAATTTCTTTTCATCGCTTCACTTGTTTGAAGAATTGAATATTTTCAATTTGAGAGGAACTGGAACTGTCAGGGAAAACCGTCTGAGAAACTGTTCTGTGCGTGGATCAGATAAGGTTCCCAAGAAAACAGGCAGGTCGAGGTGCATACGGCTTTGAACTATGTTCAGAACTAAATTGAATTGTTTGTAAATGGCACGATAACAGCATTGTAAATATTATTTCAGCCCACCCAACGAGTGCTGTGAAGCGATTCTCTCGTACAGAAAGAAAGGAAGTGACTGTTCCACAGCCCAAATTTGTGAAAACATATAGCAAAAACATGGGAGGTGTCGATAGGTCGGACCAAAATATTGGTCTTTGCTCATTGCATCGATATGGCGATTTCAAATGCATGGCAGTTGCACTAATATAATCGAGGACACTTGGATAATCTAGAATTACAAGCGGCTTGCTGGAAATGTACGGAAAAAACAACCGGCCAAGAAATTTGAAGCCCTCGAGTGCAGAAAACCATGAGATCCGATTCGATCCAATTTAACAAATGATTGTTGAATAAGATAAAAGAACAAGATGCGGAATTTGCCACTACTTTCTGTGAGAATTCAGATATCCGAAGAAATCGCTGGACAGGAGAAGAACCTTACAGACTGTAATCCGGTCAGCGCAACGGGAAGAAGACCGTGTACCATATGAACACGGACATACGAGTACGTACAACTGATTTACTACATATACTGGAGTAGTGCCTGAAAGCTTCAAAAGAAACATAGTTCTTCCCTTATTTAAGAATAGGGACACAAGAAACCCAAATAACTACAAGGGTATTTCCTTTTTGAATGCAGTTATGAAGATATTCACAGGAGTCTTCCTTCAGCGTTTGACGAATTGGATACAGGCGAATGGTTTGCTGAGTGAATTTCAAGCTGGCTTCCGAAAATAACGCTCAACTATCGACAACATAATTTGCGTTCACAAGTGTTAGGAAATGGTATGTAGATAACGGGGAAAAAATATATGTGTTCTCTTCTGCAAAGTCAGCAAACTAGGAGTTTCCACGAAAACGCTCCACGTGAACCAAAATATATACGAGGACAACTGGACACCAGTGTGGAATGGTAAAAATATGTCAAACTGATTCAGATCGGAAATAAGAGTAAAGCAGGAGTGTTTATTAAGTCCACTTCTTTTCTCAATCTTCTTGGACGACTTGTGATCATACCTCCCTGATTATTTAACGGCTTGAATATAGAAGTACTGATGTATGCGGACGACATTATCTTGCTGGCTGAAACACGAGACATGATGCAAATAATGGTCAAGAAACTACACCTCTACTGCACCACATGGAATCTCAAATTTAACACCAGTTAGACCAAAATAATGGTCTTCCAGAATGGAACAGGCCTTCATACAAGAAGAGAAATATGGTTTTTCGGAAACACTGAATTAGAAGTTATCACTCCCCAACTACCCATCCTACCCATCAACCGCCACAGGCAAGTAATCCCCCAAACCTGGGACGGTTGCTGGCAGGTCAAAAAGAGGACGGCTAAATGACACATCCAAGGCCAACGAAAGCTTCCGCGTTTCTGAAGACCAACGGCGGCTGCTAGAACCAAGAATTCTAGACAACGTCAATAACGCTATCATGAAATCTGGGAATATCCCGTCCTTTGGACAGCTGAACATAAACACGCTGGAATGACTGTGAGAGTTCGTCAGCAACACGAAGCCTCCATGGCTAGAACCCGAACAGGAAGAACTCATGGATCTCACCAGGCCTAAAGGACGGTTGAACATTCCTGGTCCCTACATACCGAAGGGCAGGATAGAACGCAACCTCCGACACCTTAATCCAGAGCTTAGCAGCAAGGAGGTGGAGATAATTAAAGTTGGAAAAAACACCAAAGATGGCATGGAAATTGTGGTCAAACTAAGCCACAAATCTATGCCACTACAAGGTCCGGTGCAAGATCAGACTTTTTTCAGTTGCCTTGCATAAGAGACGGAGGGGGAACGCGAACCGCCATGCTGAACATAGTACAAATAAATCTTTGCCATAGTAAGGCGGCCAGGACCACCTTGTCCACCTTATGACTACGGAAAACATCGAGATCGCCCTTATCCAGACAACTTGGACAACACGAAGCAAAATAAGAGGGCTGAAATCATCCAATCCGAACCAGGTAATGAAAGTAGAATTAGGGCCTGTATAGTTGCGAAATCTTATATCAAATTATCTATCTCTAGGCTCCTAAGCAATGACGACCAGAGAGTAGTCAGCTATGAGAGACCGAATAAACCGCTGCTCAAGCTTGAGTATGAATCGACTGACAGACCCCCTATCGCAATACTCAGTTCACTTAGGAAAGGTTCGATGCGATCATTATATAGAATGGGGTACCACGGATACAAACTCTCGCGGTGAGTTGCAAATGCACGGAATCGGGCGTACATATTAACGGTGTTCCTTGAAATCGAAGGAGCCTTCACCAACGTCATCATTGCCGCTATAAGTAGAAACAAAAGAAATGCTGGAGTTTATCCTGCACTTGAACATCAATGCAACACTTGGTAAAACATTGGTATTGAGGGTCACCACCTCAAGGAGGAGTGATATTACCTCTTCTATGGACCATAGTGATTTATGAAATACTTCTGAATCTGAAAAGGGAAGGTTCCTCCCCATGATCAGTGAAATCCTAAACTATATCCTTAAAATTCATGGAGACTGGGCGGGCCAAGCTCTATGGGCTGGGGATCAACCCGCAAAAAACAGAACTTCTTCTTGGACGAAACTTGGATTCATCACAACACACCAGAGACCAAGGACCAGTCGAGACAGTGGACTTCTCCTGGTGAATCAACACCGAAGAAGACCACAGTGCGTCTGTCGGCGAACAAGGTCATGGCGACAGTTTTTTGGGATGCGCGCGGTGTCATTCACATTGATTACCCTGGAGAGGGTAAAACGGTTAGCGGCGCCTATTATTCAGAGCTTTTGGATTGGTTTGACACCGATTTGAAGCACAAACGACCGCGTTTGGCGAGGAAAAAAGTGTAACGTGCCGGTGCATAAGTCCACAGTCGCAATGGCAAAATTGCATGAATTAGGTTACGAATTGCTCCCTCATCCCGCATATTCTCCAGATTTAGCCCTCTGCGATTATGTCCTGTTTCGAAAGATGAAGAAATGGTTTGGGTCGAATGAAGAGGTCATCGATGAAACAAACGCCTATTTCGAGGGCCTTAAGAAATCGTATTATTTGAAGGGCATCAACAAATTGGAGAAACATTAAACGAAACGTATCTAGCTAAAAGGAGATTATGTTGAAAAATAAAACCTCCTTATTTCAACTTTCGGGGACTTATTGACCCACCCTCATAAAATAGACTCGGCTCCAGGTACCTCATCTGCCCGCAAACTTAACATAACCTAGGGAAGAAGGACATCACCTTAAGCATAAAGTACAAACTTTTCCAAGCGGTGGCAAGATCTATCATGTGATATACATCGCAGGTGTAAGGTATTTTCCAGTATGAAGAGGTTGAAAAATTTGCAAGATATTACTTAAAGAAAATATTCAAACTACCGGAGAATACACAGAATTATATGCGGCACCCAGAAACGGGGGTACTGCCACTGCATACGTTTGCACTTAGATCCCTTTCAGTTACATGTCGAAAGTTATGGCACTTCCAAATTATAGGGTCCTCAATGATTCACAGAATGGTCCAGACTATGTGAAGTGCACAAAATTATCTTCGCGGAGGAAGATACGTCATCCTGGAGAAACAACTTCAGTTATTTTAGGATAAGCTAAAGAAAAGCAGGTCCAATACGATTGCAAAACAGGCACAACAAAGTCAAAGACATTCCGACAGATTTCGAGAAGGACAAAACAATGAAAAGAGGAAATTGCGATTGGAGGATAAATAAGGAAGGTACGTATATTAGCATTAAAATTTATTTCCAAGCAATTTTCACAATCCAAGTGACGAAGAAGAAGATCAAAGAAAGCTAAACAGTGCGGGCACAGGATTTTCTCTCATTTTTTAGATTTGACCATTGTTAATATTTTTATTCTTTATAAATTACGATTATCTGGGACAAGGATATCGTTGAAAGATTTCAAATAGGCAGTAGCTATAAGCCTAATAGGATCCGAAGCTGATACACACAGTTGCTTCCCAACAAAATCTACCGCGCGCTGGAAAAATGGGAGATTGAACACAAACCAACGAATTAAATGTAAACTTAAACGCACCACAAAACGATTTGCCTCGGGACAAAACTCAGAACTAACAAACTGTCAATATGCCGAGCTACGAACAACATATCGATCTCGCTTTGACGCATTTCAACGCCACTGGAAGAATATGGTCATAATCTCTTGCCAAAGGCAACGAAAATCCAGGATGGCCGAATTGTATGTGAGTGAGATGCACTGCGAATATGGGGGCATTGTTGGTGCTGGTGTGTTGTTCACATATTGCACTAAGGTAAATAAGCCAGGGTGATTGACCTTAGAAGAAACAGCTGAGTGGTACATAAGCCATCAGCAGCTTCGAGGGAAGAAGAAATTAAATGTTAAATGTTAAACCACTCTTCAGCCAACAGTCAACCAATAGAGTGTTAAGTTTTAAAACCAAAGGTCACGAGTTTTTTATTTAATCGTTTTTATTTTACTTGCTTCAGTTCATCTAACTGAAGGAGTTTAAACGGTTTTTTCATCTCTTCAGTTCATCTAACTGAAAGGGTAGCCACCGCTTGTGAATCGTCTATTCCAAGCCAGCCTTTTAAATCCCGCTCAGCTCAGTTAGGGACACACACAAAATATAGGAAATGAACTGCAGGCACTTCGTCCGCAAAAGGTTAACTTACTTGTACCATTGAAGCGTAGTCTGATAAAAGAAAAGTACCTGCGGTGTCGTAGGTATTCGTAAATATGTATTTGATGGATATTTCAATAGAAAACATAACATATACTATACAGTGTACTTCCAGAGATCATCAATTAGTCAGTTTGACCGGGCATCGGTGCATCGGTTAACAATAAGATCAGTATGCTAAACAGTGCTGACGTTCCTATTGTCCTGATAGGAAACCACCGCTCGATCCAATCCAATCGACACCCTCCTGTTGCTATGCTATAACATGTTTACCAAACCCTCCTGATCATCCCCTCCATATGCCTGAAACATTTCACAAAGTAGAATCAAGGCTAAAATAAGGAAGAGGTCGATAGCTGATACTCGTAGAAAAGACTTCAGAAGAAGAGTCCTTCACTATGGATTCAAAGCTTCGACAAAAGAGAAAACATTCTATGGCTAAAGTTATTTTTTAAAAAAAAATGGCAACAATAATTTGGACACAGTAAACCCCTTTCAAAACGAAATCAACTATTGCATGCCGTAGAAGCTCCAAATTTACGTAGTACACACAAGCTATAAATTTGCTGCAAATGTTTGCCTGCAATCAAATTTGCATAGGTGAACAGTAGAAAAAACAGTTAGCTGCAATCAAAAATATTTCTAGCAAAAATTTGCGTCAATTTTGTTTGCACGTTTGCAGCTCCTTATGGCAATTTACTGCAACATGGCAGTAAGGACGCGAGAATGGCAAGCCAATACTTAAATTAATCGTAAAAAATGAAACTTCAACCGAATTAGGGGACGTTTCGTCAACGGATTACAAAAATAAATTGAAAAACCAAAGTGCTATGGGCACAAGACCCACACAAAACGCCGACGACCTTATCATATTACGTAGTTGCGTCGTTAATGTAATACAAAAGTGTCGTTGCTGATATTCCTCACGATGTGGTCGAAGCTTAAGAAGTCATTTTTTTTTTATAGTCACCGTGCGCTCAAGGGATTTTTGCACCCTTAAAATGTTCGTACACAGCGCGGGCGAAGGAAATTTAGGGAGGAAGAAAAGACAGGTACCGATGTACATTGTTTTTAAATGTTTGGAAGTTATAACGATCAGGAAACACAGAGATCGGCAGGGCATTCCATAAGCGAGTTGTACGGCTTAGGAAAGGATCACGATATTTTAGAGTACGTCCGAAAGTGCGCTTGAGGGTATACTGATGAGCATTCATAGCGAGACGGATGTTACGGTTGAGAGTTTGAATGGGCGGAATGCTACTGGCGATTTCAATGGAGCACTGGTGGTGTAAATAGCGATAAAACGTCAGTATTCGATGATGTCCATTGTTTGAGTGATATTAGTATCACCTATGAGTTATATCGCACGGTTTTGAAACCTATCTAGAGGATGCAGAAATGTTTTGGGCGCACCCGACCAGATGTGGGAATTGTACTCCAATTTTGGGCGGATGAATGCCTTATACGAGGGCGGGTCAATAATTCTGTGCATTTTTGAATTTCTGACCTCTTTACTGAAACAGCAACACTGCTCCTGTCAACAGGCATTTGTCAGTTGACTCCTGTCAAAATTTAAACTTGCTGCGTCAGTTAGTTTGTGTTTGACAGCTATTTTTATCAGACAACTCACTAATTTGAGGAGAAAATGGAAAAAAGTGAATTTCGTGTGCTTATTAAGCATTATTTCTTGCGAAAAAAAACCATTACCGAGACCAAGGCTAAGCTTGATAAATACTGCACCATCGATTTCAATGGTAAAAAAGTGGTTTACTGAATTTCGTTGTGGCCGTACAAGCACTGAAGATGCCGAACCTCCTGGACGCCCAGTTGAGGTCTCTACACCCGAAACAATCGAAAAAATTCACGATATGGTGTTGGCCGACCGAAGATTGAAAGTGCGAGAGATTGTGGAAGCCGTAGGGATCTCGCATGGCTCAGTGGTTTCAATTTTGAATGATCACTTGGGCATGAGAAAGCTTTCCGCAAGATGGGTGCCGCGTTTGCTCACAGTCGACCACAAACGCAATCGTGTAACAACTTCACAGGAAGGTTTGGCGTTGTTTAATTGCAATATGGAGGAGTTTTTGCACCGTTTTGTAACCGTGGACGAAATATGGATCCATCACAACAAACAACAGTCAAAACAGTGGGTTTCTAAGGGTGAATCGGCGCCAAAGAAGGCCAAGGTGGGTTTGTCAGCCAATAAAGTTATGGCGACTGTTTTTTGGGATGCACGCGGGATAATCCACATTGACTACCTTCAAAAGGGAAGAACAATCAATGGGGAATATTATGCCAACTTATTGGACCGATTCAATGACGATTTGAAAAAAAAACGACCTCATTTGGCCAAGAAAAAAGTTCTTTTCCACCAAGACAATGCAAGAGTGCACACATGTGCAGTTGCCATGGCAAAAATCCATGAATTGGGCTATGAATTGCTCCCTCATCCACCCTATTCTCCAGATTTGGCTCCGAGCGACTACTTCTTGTTCCCAAACCTGAAGAAATGGCTTGGTGGAAAAAGATTTGACTCCAATGATGAAGTCATCTCGTCATTTTGAGGACCTCGACAAATCATTTTTTTTGTAAGGGATAAAAAAATTGGAGAAGCGTTGGACAAAGTGTATAGAGATCAACTGAGACTACGTTGAAAAATAAAATTATTTTTTTATCAAAAAATCTGTTTTAATCCAAAAGTCACGGACTTATTGACCCGCCCTCGTATATTGAGGCCAGATTAGAGGGGGTGAAATATTGCTTACATCGCTTGATTCCATCGCTAGATATTTGGCAGCATTTTTGACGACATCGAATATGTGGTCATTCCACCGTAAATTGTCTCTGATACATAAACCGAAAACGGAAAGTTTGTCGGTTTCGACGATGCAAGTGCCATTCATGGATAATGGCTGGATATTTGAATTTCGCTTTAAGGACAGCAGACAGCATTGTATTTTGGAAGCACTAAATTCTACTCTGTTAGTGGGTCCCAAATTAGTTATGCTGTTAATATCAGAATTCAATGAGCTTAATATATGCTGCCGTCACCGTTCCACAGCCGAAGAGCAGGGGCGTGACTCCGGGAACGAATATGAAAAGCAGAGAGTACTGTCATCAGCAAAGGAATATATTGGATTAGAAGTAGCAGACAAGAGATCATTAATGGAAATTAAAAAGAGTATCGGAGACAGAACGGAGCCCTGGGGCACACCAGCATTTATTTTGTGAATATCAGACTTGAAACCGTCCAAGGCAACTTGAATTGAACGTTCCGAAAGGTAATTTCTAATCCATTGAAGAAGATAATCGTCGATCCCAAAAGCACGCATTTTCGACAAAAGAGCCTGATGCCAAACTCTGTCAAATGCCACTTTTCGGTGAGACATCAGATCACCAGTGGACCTGTTGCCACGAAAACCATACTGCCGGTCATTGAGAAGTTTTCGTGTTTCGAGATATTTCATGAGCTGTCGGTTAATCAGCGTTTCCATGACCTTTGAAAGAAGGGGCGTATGGGCAATGGGTCTGTGGGAGGAGAGAGAAGAAGATTCGCCGTTTTTAGGGACGGGCTGGACAAATGCTGTTTTCCATGTGCTCGGAAAGAGTCCTAAAGAGTAGGATTGATGAAAAAGCTTACGCATTGGTTTTACCAGCATGGAAGAACATTTCTTCAGAAGAAGGGGAGATATACCATCTGGGCCAGAGGATTTATGTATGTTGAGATCTTTAAGTACTCTCGCTACTACACGAGTGCGAAAGTGGATTCGTCCCATTGTAGATTCGACGCACTCAAGTGTAGGCGGGAACATGTCCACCAGATGACAGATGAAGTCACCTTTTTTTTTATTTCTTAGCTTTGTTCAGTGAGGCTGTTCCGGACTGTTCCGAACGGAAAAGTACAAACTTTCCTGTTTCAGTCCGAATCTGTTCTACTTCATGTTCAGTGGCACTGCACTAATCTGTTCGGAACAGAAAATCTTGCACCTACTTTCGAAGTAGAACACAATTGTGAAATGTGTAAAAATCAGCTGTGATTTTGAATTGTACAATTTGTTAACTGCAGTTTGCTTTGTGAATTTGTGATCTTTTTAAAGCTATTTAATAATAATGGAACACTTTGAGATAAAATCGGAGAAAGAACGGTCTGTTCTTGTACAGTGTTCACCAAACACTCGGCAAAATTTAGAAAATAGTAAGTATAAATTGTAGAAAGATATTTAACCTTAATTTATGGATATTCTTTAAGATCAAGAGTTTTGCGAACAAATTTTCGACCAATCTTTTGGATGTAAGGAAGAGGATTTTGTACCGCTAACCACAACGCCTTCACAAGAGGAAAAGCTAAAAGCTATATGGCTTGAGAAGGACTGCCAATTGCTAATAACCCTCTACAAACAAATGCGCCCAAAGCTAGGGAAACAATTTGAAGTCAAAACCAAATGCAAGCTTTGCGAGCAAGTTGCTGAACGAATGACGGCGCAATCCCCCTAATTGAAGGAAAGTGGAAAAGCCTAGAAAGGGGCTTTAAAAAAAACGACAATAAGAAAACAGGAAACGATATTAAATAACTACTTATGTGTTAAACTTTCTGTTAGAAAGGCCAAGTATCTTTCCCACTTATCAATTGGGGAGTTCCAGTGGAAGTGGGAAATCCCAGGTGCAAATACTGATGGAAGCCGAATTGCCTTCGAGTACAGGAAAGATTTTGAAAATCTCATGTATAAAATTCATAGCATTTACTTGTTTTTTAGAAACTATACCAGTTGCTAGTGGAAGTGGTCTTAGTGTTTCGCCAAATGAAGATTTATCCCATAAAAATTTGGAGGAGCCTAAACGAAAAAGAAAGGTTAGCACTGTAGCAGAAGAGCTTAGCAAGTAGAGAGAGGAATTTGCAGAGGAATGAAAGACAAAAAGAGAATATAGGGAGGCGAAGCTGGAAGCTTATAAAAAGCGGACAGAAATTATGGAAAAACAAATGAAGCAGAGGGAAGAACTGCTCTCTGTTATTTTCAATAAAAACTCTGTGCTGATGATATCAACATAAAATAGTTATTTTCCTTCATTATTCGCATTTATTGCTTAGGTTAACAATATTTGTGTTCTTATGTGTCAACATTTGTTTTGGTATCTTTTATACTTGCACTTTTTCGTGCTTAGGCTAGCAAAATTTTTGTACAAATTAAGTTGAAATAAAGTTACTCGGCTCAGTCTTGTTAATTAATCGAACCAAGCCTTTTTACTACCTAATGTGAGGCTGCATTAGGCGATTGAATTAAAAAAATATAAAAATTCTAAATAGTAGAATTTACATGGTCCTTCGAGCCGGATTAGCCGGAACAGAGAAAAGTGATTTGTAAATATTGGTGGTACTAGACCAATCCACAGAAATGAGTGAAATCGAAGACATTGCGTTGAACCAGACGAGAATCACAGAAGAAATGCATCGGTTATGGACTAATTTCAAGAAAGATGGAGAATCCCGATACTCGGTGGAGTATTTCGTAAGGAGACTCGAGCAGTTGGAACAGCACTGGACCAACTTCCAAATAAATAACGGGTATTTGGAAGATCTACGAAAGACAAATCCGCAGCATGAGTACTTTGTGACGAAGTATTTTAGCCAATATGAAACGAGGTATCTCGATATTAAGGGTACTTTCAAGGCAAAATTGGAGGTAATCAGGAAAAGCACACAACCAGCTGTGCAGGCATACAGGCTTCACGGTTATCTCCTGTAAATCGAATTGCAAATCGAAGTGAAGTAAGTCAAGAATCAACATCCGACACAGAAAGAACTAAAGAGTCAACTAACATCAAGAAGTGCCCAGCAAAATTTAAAAAGTTGAATGTGATTAAGAACAACTTTATACGTATTATTGAGAACTTGGAGTTAACTCAGAATACAGTTTACCTAGCATTCAAATTGGATCAGATTAGAGAATACTGGACAAAGCTGGTGACAATGAATGACGAAATCATGTCCTCATTGGAAGAAGCCGATTACGAGCAGGAGTACGTGTCCAACAACGAATTCATTGAGCTGGAGCAAATATATCAAGATGCTTACATCCAAATTAAAGAAGCAGAACAACGACAACACCAACCAGAGGCAGTAACTCCACAAGCTGCAACACATCGGGAAATCAAACGTCCACCAATAAGCATTCCATCATTCGGCGGCAAGTATGAAGAGTTTACATCATTTTGGGAACTGTTCGACCGATTAGTTCACCAGAACGGAACATTAAACGATGTTGAACAAATTCAATATTTAAAAGGAAATTTAAAAGGAGAAGCAGCAAGGATTGTTAATCAAGCAATTATGCAACAGCTATAGAATTGCTAACGAACCGGTTTCAAAATTCACCAGCATTGGTCAACAAACTACATCCAAAAATTGTCTACTTTAAAATCAGTTCGACATGAAAATGCGTTCGATTTGAAAACGATCATGGATATGTCAAGGGAAATCTTGTACGGTATCAAAAATTTAGGGGTCGACGTAAGCTCCTGGGAACCATTAGTGATTCAGTTGTTATGTCTGAAACTTGATTCTGAATCAAGGAAATTATATCAACAATCCAGAGGAACTTCAATAGAAATTCCTAAACTAAGCGAATTTTTTGACTTCATCGAGGCTAGTTTCAGAGGATTACAAAGCAGTCGTGAATTCAACCGTGAACACCAGCAAGTACGAGAAACCATTTGACTACAGTCACAGAGTCGAAATGCGAGTCTCATCAATTGTATAATTGCAAAAGATTTTTAAGTATGAAGACGGAGAACCGATTGGACGTAGTCCAAGGGTCGAAGCTGTGTTTCAACTGTTTGCGAGGTGGGCATACCGCAAGGGAATGTGTGATGAAGAGGGGTTGCAAAATATGCGCACAACAGCATAATTCCTTCCTTCATTTCCCTCGAGGTGAGAGTATAGCAGTTTCGGTAAAAGGAAGAATATCCAGTGAAGAAGCTTCAACACCAACACGAATCGCTACGGCATGTCATAGTAATAGCACGGTATTACTAGCCACAGCCATGGTGTGAACATATGCGTTGGAGGAGAAGTTAGACTCGCACGAGCTCTGATTGATCAAGGGTCTCAATCATGTCAATTAAAAGTTCCATTGGTCAAGTATGAGTCAAAGATCAATAGAATCAACGGTCATGCTACAGAAATCATCGCAGCATGCCGCTTTATCATTCAATCAATTCACGATGAAAAGGTCAACTTGGAGGTAGATGCTCTAGTAATGCCAGTTATTACATCAAGACTTCCAGCACAACAAGTTAACCCAACCAGTGGCTACACACCCAGGGGTTAAAGTTGGCTACAAACAACCGAAGGAGATTGAATTACTAATTGGATCAGACATTTTGCCGCAATGCCAACACTCCAATGGCACAAAACATAAGGTTTGGCTGGATACTATCGTGACCAGTCAGCACCATCTTAACCTCAAGGAAGAAAGCACAAGTTAATATACTCATATCATGCATCAGTGTGTGCAGTAAAGATGAAGGCTTAAAGAAATTTTGGGAATTAGAAGAAGTTCCAAGTGCACAGATCAAGTTTACAGAAGACGAAATGTGCGAGAATCAATACCAAATGACACACAACCGGAATGAAACAGGGCGGTACATCGTCAAATTGCCACTGCTGAAGGATCACATGGTTTTGGGAGATTCACGCAAAATGCCATTAAAGCGATTCTTTGTGTTGGAACAAAGATTCGCAAAAAATGTGAGTCTTCGGGATGAATATTCCAATTTTATTCGAGAATACATTCATCTTGGACATATGGAGGAAGTATCCGACGGTTATACTGGAAAAAGATATTATCTTCCACATCACACAGTGATAAAAGAAGACAGCACTACTACCAAACTGAGAGTGGTATTCGACGCTTCGGCAAAAACAACATCTGGGGAATCGCATTATGATGACTGATCCCACGCTATAAAAGTATTTATTTTCCTTGCTACTTCGATGGAGGACGTTTCCAATCGTCTTCACAGCTGACGTCGAAAAAATGTATCGGCAGATTTTAGTCGATCAGGAGGACCGAAATTTACAACGTATCTTATGGAGAGAAAACTCCAGGGACCCGATCAAAACCGTCACATACGGTACATCTCCCGCTCCGTATTTAGCAATTAAAACTCTATGCCAGCTAGCCGAAGATGAAAAACAAAAGAATCCACGGACAAGCCAAACATTGCTTGACGGATTCTATGTACACGATTGTCTAGGAGGTACAAATTCACTAAGGGAATGCCAAGATCTTCAAAGGGAATTGATGCAGCTACTTCGGAATGGTGGATTTAACTTACGCAAATGGACATCAAATAATGCAGCATTCATAAAAGCGTTGCCAACCGAAGCAATTGACATACAGCCAGAATACGATTTTAATAGTGACGCAACATTTAAAATTTTGGGAATAAAATGGTGCTCAGGAATAGACTACTTCCAATTTAAAGTCAATTTTTCGTCATTCAGAACAAAGGGTACCAAGTGACGCTGGCAAAATTTTCGATCCTTTCGGTTGGTTGTCACCAATTACTATCAAGGCAAAGACCATTATTCAAAGGCTTTGGCTTTTCGGCATCGGATGGGAAAAATTCAAAACGAATGGAACGAATTCAAGACAAGACTATCAACGCTTGAAAAAGTAAGAATTCCACGATGGACACAGCAAACAGAAGGCTCTCAAATAGAGTTACATGGATTCGCAGATGCATCAGAATCAGCGTATGCAGCGGTGGTGTATCAGAAAGTCATTAATCGCGACTCTACAACAATAAGCCTAATCGCGTCCAAGACTAAGGTGGCGCCTGTGAAACAAGTTTCATTGGCACGGTTGGAACTATGCGCAGCAACACTACTTACGAAGCTAATGAAGTACATCAGAGAGCAAAAAGACACGAATTACAGCAAATGGAACACATTTGTCGCCAACCGGGTATCCTATGTGCAACAACACTTTAAAGGACAATGGAAGTTCGCACCCGGAAGAGAGAATTCTGCTGACATTCCATCTAGAGGATTATTTGGAGATGCCCTCGCTGAAAACTCAACCTGGTGGCATGGTCCAGAGTGGTAAAGGAAGATCAAAAATATTGGCCAGCTGACAAATCTATGATGGAAATGCAAGATATGCCTGAGATTCGAAAATCTCACGCTTGCCTGGCAATGCATCCGAGCAGTCCTTCACACAAAGACGACGTTTATCTCAATTTTTCATCGCTTTCAAAACTTCAACGCACAAGTGCATACTGTCTACGGTTTAAAGCCAATTGCCAACGGAGCAAGAGGCATGTACCGTTACAATATGGCGGGCTAACGGTAAAGGAGCCACTAGAAGCAGGAAGAGCGTTGGTAAGGGGTACTCAACGAAGTTTTTCTGAGGATATGAAGAGTCTAAATGCAAATAAATCACTGAAATCAAACAGCAATATATCACCACTGAACCCATACATCAACGCCAATGGAATATTGCTGAAACATGCTCATATTGTTGAAACATGCTCATTTATGAACTGATCAGAAACATCCTATGATTCTATCATCATCGCATCCACTGACAAAATTAATCATAAATAAGACCCATAGGGATACACTTCACGGTGGAGTGAAACTAACTCTGAATCACATTCGAAGAAAATTTTGGATCATCCGAGGAACCAACACTGTCAAGGCCATAATAAATCAATGCATCAGGTGTTTCCGATTTAAGGCCAAGAAATCAAATCAACTTATGGGACAATTTCCGGAGGCTCGAGTAAAGTTCTCACGGCCATTTACACATTGTGGCGAGGCAAGAAATCACATAAAGCTTATATAGCGCTGTTCGTTTGCATGGCAACAAAAGCAGTGCACATTGAACTGACTTCTGATTTAACAACGGATGGATTCATGGCAGCATTGTGACGTATGATCAGCAGAAGAGGATCTATACACCATCTCTACAGCGATAATGGAACAAATTTTGTTGGCGCAAAAAATTTTATTGATGCATTACAATCCACGCTAGCCGAAAACGCAATCCAGTGGCATTTCATCCCACCTGGAGCTCCACACTATGGTGGACTCTGGGAAGCCGGTGTTAAGTCAGTCAAATACCATTTGAATCGCATCATAGGAGAGCAGAAATTAACATACGAAGAGATGAATACCGTCCTAGTGCAAATAGAAGGATGCTGGAACTCGAGACCACTCTGTCCATTAACACACAACATTGAAGATCTAGATGCATTAACACCAGGTCACTTCATTATTGGGTCGCCACTGACAGCACCACAACATGATGTCATTCTGGATCTGGCAGACAGTAGTTTAAAAAGGTGGAAGTTAATTCAAAAACTCAAACAAGATATTTGCAAGCGTTGGTACAAGGACTACATAAACAAAATACAACAGCGATATAAGTGGAAGCAGCCAGTCAAGGATTTGGAACCTGGGCAATTGTTACTGCTAAAAAACAAGCTGGTGACACCATCGAAATGGCCTCTAGGCAAAATAATTGAAGTGCACAGCGGAGTTGATAATCTTATCAGAGTTGTAACAGTGAAAACGCAAAAGGGAACATTCAAGCGACCAATAGCCAAAGAGTGTTTGCTGCCAAGCGAAGAAAACATCATGAAGCCTGATGATAACTTGATTCAACCATCAAATCATCCATCAAATAGTCCCAGAGGGAAGCTGTGGGATAGAAAACAATCAACCAGTTTCTCCATTGCCCTTGTGATTTCATCATTATTTGCATCCATCCCGTCGGGATCTACAAGGTATACAATCACCCACCCGGAAGTTGGATTATTTGTAGAGTAAATTGGAACAGCCAAAATTCAACGAGGAGTACTACGTACGAGCATTCGATTCCCAATCGCAGACATTTTACGTGATCAAGTCAACATGAACAAGACGAGAGATCAAATAATGGAGTTGTGTTTCAATAACACTAAACATACCATAACGGGTCAAATGACCCATTTTGAACTTTTGAATTAAAAATGCACGTATCATCTTATTGCTTTTGCACATTTGACTTCATGACTTTTTCGAACTAATTAATCTACAGTTAAT
Source organism: Volucella zonaria (assembly GCA_963966105.1). Lineage (NCBI taxonomy): Eukaryota > Metazoa > Arthropoda > Insecta > Diptera > Syrphidae > Volucella > Volucella zonaria. Next base: position 177,336,459 of record OZ014531.1, on the reverse strand, counting down.
ATAGTATTGGGTATATAATTTATTTCGTGCGGTTTTTTTTTCAAAATTTGAACATTTATTTAAGAAAAACATGTACAATAGTATTATTCAAAGTATTGCCCATCTGAAGCTATGACTTTTTCCCATCTTTCTGAAATTTGTGAATCCCATCCCAAAAGAACTGCGCCGGCTTAGCAACCAAGAATGAATCAAGCCAATTTTTGATATTCTGCTCTGATGTGAACCGTATTTCAGTGAGGGCATTCTGCATCGACCGGAACAAATGGTAGTCAGAAGGGACAAGGTCTGCGCTATAAGGCGGGTGGGGTAAGACTTCCCATCCACTGTTTTCCAAATAGTTCTGAACCGGAATAGCAACGTGGGCCCGAGCGTTTTCATGATGGAAAATTATTGCCTCGTGTCTGGTCGCATATTCCGGGCGTTTTTCGGCCACTGCTCTCTTCAAACGGATTAATTATGTTCGGTAGCATTGTCCATTGATGATTTCATCCGGTTTTAGCAGCTCATAATACAGCACACCCATCTGATCCCATCAAATACAGAGCATTACCTTTGCGCCATGGATATTCGGCTTTGACGTTGATTTGGCTGGTTGGCCGGGTTTCACATATGATTTTTTGCACTTGGGGTTGTCGTAATGGATCCCTTTTTCATCACCAGTAACAATCCGATGCAAAAATGACTTCCTTTTGTGGCGTTCCAGTAGCATTTCGGACATGCAAAACCGCCTTTCGACGTCTCTCGGCTTGAGTTCATGTGGAACCCAATTTCCTTGCTTTTGAATATATCCAGCTGCTTTTAAACATTTTGAAATGGCTGCTTGAGTGACACCCAAAGATTCTGCGAGCTCTTCTTGTGTTTGGCAACAATCTTCATTGAGTAATGATTCCAGTTCTTTATCTTCAAACTTTTTTGGCTGCCCAGGACGTTCATCGTCTTCCAAGCCAAAATCACCACTTTTAAATCGTGCAAACCACTTTTGGCACGTTCGCTCAGCTAGCGCATGTTCACCATAAACTTCCACCAAAATACGATGACTTTCGGCAGCAGTTTTCTTCATATTAAAGTAATGAAGAAGAACTCCCCGCAAAAACACTTTTTCAGGCACAAAGTTCGACATATTTGAGTGAAAAAAAATTATTGTTGTTTACGCTTCAAATGAATGACATATACTGAAATGACGTACAATGACAGTAGCTATCCAACGCATGTTCCAATACAATAATAACAATGGAATAATACAAGTTACGCCATCTCTTAGCAAACCGCACGAATAATAAGTTATAGACCCAATATTTTTTTTATTTTTTTTTGTTTTGTTTATTTTGAGTAATACTTGTCGTATACTGTTATCTAGCACAACGGGTCATTTGATCCTGAGAGCATTCTTTTGTTTTATAAGCTTATCCCGTCATATTGCTTATCGTTTTAGTTGCACATTTCTGCAAAGACTGTTGCGTAAAGTAGTTCAATCAAAATAGCTGCGAATAATTTCAAGAAAATATCAAAATTTGAAAAGGTAGCAAAAATTTAAAGTTTTGGTAAGTAGCTTATATTTTATTTTGATGGCTTTAGAAACATAGGTCGCTCTTTATCCAGAAAAATGTCGAAGCAAACAAGACAGCACAAGTTCTTAGAAGATATAAATAATATTGGCGAAGAGTTTTCGGAAATTGGTGAAGATGAATTTTCTGAAAATGAAGATATATTGGTTCCAAATGAAAATGAGTTTGATTCTACAGATACTGACGATGAAAAGGAAAATATTGTGAATATATGTTGTGGACGAAAAAAAATAAGATTACTCTCAAGTTCTGAAGAAAGTGAAGTAGAAATAAATAAACAACATGTTGCGAATGATGGATCTGTTTGGGAAGAAATACAAGTAGGTGGCACACCTGGAAGAACACCACTTCATAACATTTTCAGGCAAGAAGTAGGCCCAACAGGATATGCAAAACGTCATATAATGAAAGCTAAAGTTAGTACTGCATTTTCATTGATAATTGACCACCGTATTATGAGCCATATAAGATCATGCACAATAGAAGAAGCAAAGAGAGTGTTAGGATCCGATTGGAGTTTATCTCAAGAAAAATTAGATACATTTATTGCAATTTTATATGCCCGAACTGCATATGGAGCAAATAATTTCAATATTTCTTTTTTGTGGAACGGGGGCCTACATTTTTTTCTGAAACTATGAACAGAAATAATTTCACCGAAATTCTTAGATTTATTCGTTTTGATAAAAAAAAAAAGTCAGCGGAGCCAACGTTTGAAAACAGACAAATTCGCTATGGTATCTACGATTTGGAATTTTTTCATTCAGAACAGCCAAAACTGTTACAAACCGGGTGGTAATATTACTATAGACAAACAGCTATTTCCGACTAAAGTAAGATGTAGATTTACGCAATACATGCCTAACAAGCCGGATAAATTTGGAATCAAATTTTGGTTGGCATCGTACGTCGATAGCAAATACGTCATAAATGCACTTCCATATCTAGGAAAAGATGAATATAGGCTCACTTCAGTACAACTCTCTGAATATGTTGTACTCAAACTCATGGGGTCATTTACGGGTTGCGGAAAAACTGTGACCACAGACAACTTCTTCACAAGCAAATCCCTAGCAACACAACTCCTAGCAAAAAACACTACGTTAGTTGGAACTATTCGGTCAAATAAATGGCAATTACCACTAATTGCGAAGCAAAAGAAAAATTTTCATCGCAAATTTTTACAACAGATAATTGTACCCTTACAATCTATAAAAGTAAGCCAAATAAACAGGTACTTTTACTTAGTTCTAAACATAAATTTGTAACAGTAGAAAACAATGATAAGCGTTTACCTGAAACTGTTTCATATTACAATAAAACCAAATTTGGTGTAGACATGACCGATCAAATGGCGAGAAAAGTTACTACAAAATCTAAGTCTTGCAGATGGCCTTTCCAAATTTTTTTCAATATCCTTGATTTAGCTGGCATAAATTCCTGGTGCTGCTCAGTCTACAAAAATAACAATCCAAAATCATTTCAATTTACTGAATACTCAGTTAAAAAGATTTTGGGAATTAGAAGAGGATTTAGAAGAAAGAAGATTAACCCAGGAAGAAGAAAAATGTGAACAACATTTCCAAAGCACATATAGAAGAAGAGATGATGGTAGGTACGAAGTACAACTACCCTTTAAAAACAATATTCGCCCAAACCTCGGCAACTCCCTAAGGCCTGCAATGGCCAGATTTTTTCAATTAGAAAAAAGGTTCATAGATAATACAAAACTACAGAAGGCATACACCGACTGTATCCAGGAATACCTCACGCTTGGTCACATGGAAGAAGTAACAAGAGGTACGCGAATCTCGAAAACACAACATTACTTCCTTCCACACCATGCGGTTAGTAAGGGATCGAGTAGCACCACAAAATTGCGCGTAGTATTCGATGCTTCATGTAAGTCATCAACGACAATTTAATGATTGGACCACGCTTACAGGCAGATATTATCGATCTCATTGCACGGTGGAGAAAGTATAAGGTGGCATTCGTTGCGGACATCAGCATGATGTACCGTCAAATATGGATGGCATCCGCTGATACCCCTTATCAGCTGATTTTGTGGAGAACAAATCCTATCGAGCCCTTAAAAACCTTCGCCTTAAGGACTGTAACCTTTGGCACTGCATCAGCACCATACCTTGCCGTACGAACTCTACAGCAGCTCGCGGCTGACGTAAATAAATTATATCCTCACGTTACCAAGGCACTCACGAAAGGATTCTATGTGGATGACCTGATTCATGGTGCAAATACCGAATCCGAAGCAATTAAGCTTCAAGGAGATATTCTGGCCACCTTGAAGTCGGCTGGATTTCCGCTCAAAAAGTGGGCAAGCAACTCACCTAAAGTACTAGAACAAATACCTGAAAAAGAGAGGGAAATCAATCTTCCACTAAATCTCGACTCGACCGACACCGTAAAGACCCTGGGAATCAGATGGCACCCAGCACAAGACGTGTTTAAATTTAAAATCAACTTACGGATAGTGAAGGAATACACTAAAAGATCTGTTTTAGCAGATATTGCCCGTCTTTTTGACCCCCTGCGGTGGATCTCGCCTTGCATTATCAAGGCGAAGCTTATTTTGCAGCAGCTGTGGCTTCAAGAACTAAGTTGGGATACCCCAATCTCTAAGGAGACTGAAGATGTTTGGGTAAATCTACGCAATGGATTTAGCGTACTTGAGGAAATGCAGATACCGCGTTGGATACAATATGAAGATGCGGCCAGTGTTCAATTACATGGCTTCAGCGACGCCTCGGAGAAGGCATACGCAGCCGTTGTATACGCGCGAGTAACAGAAAACGGAAGAGAGCACATCAGCATCCTAGCGTCTAAAACATGAGTTGCCCCAGTAAAATGCATTTCACTACCACGGTTAGAACTATGCGGAGCGCTTCTGTTAGCAAAATTATTGCGTCTCATATTGCGAGCAATGCAATTCACCAATCCTGAAGTCTTTGCATGGTGCGACTCAATGATCACGTTAGATTGGATCAAAGGGAACCCGTTAACAAGAACAACCTTTGTAGCCAACCGAGTAGCTGAGATCTAAACCCTCACTAGTCCGATGATGTGGAGACATGTAGCATCAAAGGAAAATCCAGCAGACATCGCATCACGAGGACTTCAACCCGAGGAGCTAATTAACAATCAAATGTGGTGGTCCGGTCCCAAATTTTTACAAAATTTTTCCCTTACTGAATTGCCAGAAGTAAATCCAATTGATACCAATCTGGAAACCAAAGGTATAAACCGGAAACATGAACTTCGATCATGCTTCTATCATTCACAGCTAACACCCATAAAACTTCACTTTACACAGATAGTAGCTCATTGTACCCTAATAAATGTTTCATTTTTTGAAAAATTTTCAACATTATATCGACTCGTTCGCAACGTAGCTATATGGAGAAGATATCTTGTCAACATTAAAAACATAACAAACAAAAAACCACTCACAACATACCCTCTTACCTACAATGAACTGACGTCAGCACACGATCAACTTATAAAACTTGTCCAACAAGAGCTTTTCGCCGAAGACATCAAGTCATTGAAAACAATGAACACTCTTTCAAAGAAAAGTAAAATCCTTAACCTAAATCCATTTCTCGACGCTGAAGGATTGCTACGAGTAGGAGGTCGATTGACAAACTCATTACTTCCGTTCAATCAACGGCATCCCTTGATATTAAAGGATTCGCACCATTTCGCGAAACTTATAGTAGGTGACACCCATCAACGCACACTTCATGGCACCCTACAAATGATGATGGTAGAAATTAGGCAGGTCTATTGGATAACAAACATAAAGAGACTGGTGAAATCCACAATACACAAATGTGTGAGATGCCATCGACACAAAGCGAAGATGCAACAACAATTTATGGGGAGCCTTCCCGCTGAAAGGGTCCGTTGTTGCAGACCATTTACCAACACAGGTATAGATTATGCCGGACCCATTGAAATAAAGCTGTGGAAAGGACGATGCAGAAAAGTTGAAAAGGGATACATAGCAGTTTTCATTTGCCTATCGACTAAGGCTATGCACATAGAGCTTGTAAGCCAGCTTACAGCCACTGCCTTCATAGCTGCTTTTAGAAGATTCGTCGCGAGAAGAGGTACATGTGCAAACATATTCAGCGATTGCGGCACAAATTTTAAAGGGGCATACAACGAGATTAAGAGAGACAGCAAATTCCTCTCGTCCGAATGGTGCATTGAAGTTGCCAATGAATTAGCTTCTCTAAAGACAACATGGCACTTCAACCCTCCTTCGTCACCACATTTCGGGGGGCACTGGGAGGCAGGAGTAAAATCCATCAAGCACCACCTTAAAAGGACTATAGGCAACTCCAAATTAACATTTGAAGAGTATTCGACGTTACTTAGTCAAATTGAAGCATGCCTCTATTCTAGGCCACTGTGTCCCATGTCCTCAGATCCGGACGATTTGACAGTCTTAACACCAGGTCACTTTCTCACCGGGGGGCCAATACACACTGTCCCAGAAAGAAACTTAATTGATCACAACATCAGCAGTCTGGATAAATGGAGATATATTCAACGCCTTTTGCAAGAATTCTGGAAGCAATGGAGCGTATCATATCTCCATCTTCTCCAACAACGACCAAAATGGCTCCAAAGGCAGCCAAACCTCAACGTAGGAGACATCGTGATCGTGAAGGAGGATAATCTACCGCCCTCGTCATGGGCACTCGCGCGAGTAATAAAATTACATCCTGGTTCGGACGGTCTAGCGCACGTCGCGACGATAAAAACGCAAATATCGACACTCAAACGACCGATCGTAAAATTATCCCCCTTGCCGGTATCGGAACCCATGAACTCTTAAAAATAAGCCATAAAATAAAGAGACAAAATTTTAAAATTCAACTATAAACTCACCCTAGGGCAAATAAAACCTCATCCCTCACCATAAAGCAGGATTCCCAATGCGGATAACTAAAAATTTTAATTTGAATTCGGTTTAATTTGTATTTTTATATATACAACATACTCGTACATATGCTCACTAATATTTTTCTTCCAATTTCATTTACATCCCGATGAGTCATTCAACTTTGTTACTTGGACTCCGACGAATGGCACCCGAATTTCGCCAGCAAGAAGGATGTCGCATCCAGGAAATCTCCACACTGAGGGCGGGGAGCATGTTGGTTCCCAACACAACATAAAACATTTAAACATTTCAAATTTTACATCTACTCGTAAGTAGACAAAACTAAAACACCACCGAACACCACGGATAAAAATACGAAATCGAATGTTAACAAATGTCAACATTCTCGTAACAGATGGTCTCCCTCTGGTACACGTATGTAAAACGAGGTCAGCAGTTATCTCACCGTCACCAAATTGATCATGGCTGACCTCAAGACAAGGAGAAAGGATGCATTTTTTGAGGCGATTACTTCCTACATACATGTTGAATAGGGGGGCTTAATAATTGTAAATGTATAACACTTATGAAACATACACACACATAAAAGTAAAATCTTAACATATCAATGTATTGAAAGAAATTTAAGTTCAAGTTTATATGGTCATTGCCCTTCTTATGTAAAATCATAATTCTATGTTAATTTTACAGTAGCACCTAAAAGCGAGGTTTCATGGAAACGAGATGAAAATTACGAGGGCGGGTCAATAAGTCCGTGACTTTTGGATTAAAACAGATTTTTTGATAAAAAAATAATTTTATTTTTCAACGTAGTTTCCCTTGAGCTCTATACACTTTGTCCAACGGTTCTCCAATTTTTTTATCCCTTCCAAAAAAAATGATTTGTCGAGGTCCTCAAAATGACGAGATGACTTCATCATTGGAGTCAAATCTTTTTCCACCAAGCCATTTCTTCAGGTTTGTGAACAAGAAGTAGTCGCTCGGAGCCAAATCTGGAGAATAGGGTGGTTGAGGGAGCAATTCATAGCCCAATTCATGGATTTTTGCCATGGCAACTGCACATGTGTGCACCCTTGCATTCTCTTGGTGGAAAAGAACTTTTTTCTTGGCCAAATGAGGTCGTTTTTTTTCAAATCGTCATTGAATCGGTCCAATAAGTTGGCATAATATTCCCCATTGATTGTTCTTCCCTTTTGAAGGTAGTCAATGTGGATTATCCCGCGTGCATCCCAAAAAACAGTCGCCATAACTTTATTGGCTGACAAACCCACCTTGGCCTTCTTTGGCGCCGATTCACCCTTAGAAACCCACTGTTTTGACTGTTGTTTGTTCTCTGGTGTGTTGTGATGGATCCATGTTTCGTCCACGGTTACAAAACGGCGCAAAAACTCCTCCATATTGCGATTAAACAACGCCAAACCTTCATGTGAAGTTGTTACACGATTGCGTTTGTGGTCGACTGTGAGCAAACGCGGCACCCATCTTGCGGAAAGCTTTCTCATGCCCAAGTGATCATTCAAAATTGAAACCACTGAGCCATGCGAGATCCCTACAGCTTCTACAATCTCTCGCACTTTCAATCTTCGGTCGGCCAACACCATATCGTGAATTTTTTCGATTGTTTCGGGTGTAGAGACCTCAACTGGGCGTCCAGGACGTTCGGCATCTTCAGTGCTTGTACGGCCACAACGAAATTCAGTAAACCACTTTTTTACCATTGAAATCGATGGTGCAGAGTCCCCATAGTATTTATCAAGCTTAGCCTTGGTCTCGGTAATGGTTTTTTTTCGCAAGAAATAATGCTTAATAAGCACACGAAATTCACTTTTTTCCATTTTCTCCTCAAATTAGTGAGTAGTCTGATAAAAATAGCTGTCAAACACAAACTAACTGACGCAGCAAGTTTAAATTTTGACAGGAGTCAACTGACAGATGCCTGTTGACAGGAGCAGTGTTGCTGTTTCAGTAAAGAGGTCAGAAATTCAAAAACTTATTGACTTATTGACCCGCCCTCGTATATAGCCACTTGTCAGTTAGCATTCAATAGAAAAATATAATAAAGAGCAAATTAGAACGTGGATACAGAAAAATTTTATATTCGTGAAGTCATTTTATTTTGAGCTAAGACAACATTGCTTGGGCAATTTATTTCTAAGTCCAACTTGACTTAGAACACCTGGATTTTGTACAAGCAAACGACAGGAGAAAATATCTCGAGACAAGATTTTTTACTCAAGCTAGCAGTAGAACTTGGCGGCGATTTTCGAGAAGCCCGTGAACAACTAAAAGAAAGAACAAATACGAAAGAATCGTTGCCTAAGTCTACTACAGATGCTTATCAATCTAAGAGGTGTCAAATAGGATACTGTAAAGAAAATAAAACCAACAAAATTTACTCTAAATGTACAAAATATGTTTGCGGAAAATGTACAATGGACACACTTAACTGTATGTAAAAAATGCGATGAGCAATGAATTAAAAATTTTTATTTTTTACGTTTATAATAGAAATGGTCAATATATTGGGTCTACAAGTAAGTTTCCAGCGTTTGTCAGAGATGGCGCCACCAGTGGATCCCGGGCAGAAATGTCAGACCCCATGTGTTTTATTTGTAGGTTTTGTATCTGTCAACAACTTTGCATCGTTATATTTGAGCAGTTCTATCGGTGTCGTACATTTTATCGAGCAAAATCATGGCAAGTTTCCAGCCAAATTAACGTCATTTGCGGGAAGCGCTGCTTTTATTCTTTAATATGAAGAAAAGTGCGGCTGAGGCCTATCGTTTGCTTTCGGAAACTTATGGGGCGGAATGTATTGGTGAACCGACGTGCCGCGAGTGGTTCAAACGGTTCAAAAGTGGTGATTTTGGAGTTGAAGACAAAGATCGCCCCGGAAAGCCGAAAAGTTTTGAAGACGAGGAATTGGACGCTTTACTGGATGAGGATCCGTGTCAGATTCAAGAAGAACTTGCTGCTTCATTGGGCGTCATGCAACAAGCCGTTTCCCTGCGCCTAAAAGCACTGGAATTCATTCAAAAGGTTGGAAACTGGGTGCCGTACGAATTGAAGCCAAGAGACGTCGAACGGCGATTTTGCATGTCCGAAATGTTACTGCAGCGGTATAAAAATAAATCATTTTTGCATCGTATTGGCACTGGTGATGAGAAACGGACTTATTATGATAATCCTAAACGCAGAAAATCGTATACAAAGCCCGGCGAGCCAGCCCAATTGACGCCGAAACAAAATATTCACGTGAATAAGGTCATGCTCTGTATATGGTGGGATCAAAAGGGTGTCGTATACTACGAACTGCTTCCGAGTGGTGAAACCATCAAACGACCATTATATCGAACCCAACTAATTCGTTTGAAGCGAGCATTAAAAGAAAAACGGCCAGAATATGAGACCAGGCATGAGTCCGTCATTTTTCATCACGACAACGCTCGGCCACATGTTGCGGTTTCGGTGAAAAACTATTTGGAAAATAGTGGATGGGAAATTCTGCCTCACCCGCCTTACAGTCCAGACTTGGCACTATCTGATTACCACTTGTTTCGTTCGATGCAGAACGCTCTTACGGGAATACGCTTCAGCTCAGTAGAGGAAATCAAAAATTGGCTCTATACGTTCTTAGTCTCGAAAGACGAGAAATTTTTTTGGTCCGGAATTCATAAATTGCCAGAAAGATGGGGGAAAGTTGTAGCTTCCGATGGACGATACTTTGAATAAAGCATTGTAACTATGTTTTCATAACAAAACTTCAAATTTTGGAAAAAAAAAAAACGCTGGAAACTTACTTGTAGACCCAATACTATTTTTTTTTTTTAATTATAATAAATTTTATTTTTATGTTTATTTCCTTTCTAACATCCATATTTCATACATTCAAGCGGGAAAAGTGAAGTCGGGTCATTTGACCCGCTATGGTAGAAATAGGTATGTAAAACGTGTTGGTATGATTAGTGATGATAATACCTAAATTACAAAATACAATCAATGAAATTACAAAATTTTGTATTTGATGTCATTTTAGTGATACTTGAAGTGGGGGTATGTCATGCCCTGTCTCATACTTGGTGTTACGTTTTCTTACCACATGCTCAAGGTGAAGGTAATAAGAAAAAGCCAAGTGCTTTTAAAGTGGAAAATACCAAGGATCGGAATTGCTTTGGATGAGGAAAGCCTGGGCATTTTAAGAGAGATTACCGAGACTCTTGGCATAGAGGAACCGGCAGAAGCTTCAGAGGTGGTGTAAATTTGCAAGAAGGTGACAGGGAGCCACAACATCAACAGCAGCAGCTACAGCCACAACAGTTCCGTGGCCGCGGAGGTAGAGGCGGTAGAAGTGGTCGACGTGGTTTCACGGCAGAGGAAGAAGTTGGCATCAGCGCAACGATGGAGAGACGCAACACGACGCGAGGTACAGTTATAAGTTTATAACAATAGCGATCAAGCAACCTTTTTAGCACATATAGAGTACGGTAAGGATGCCGGAAAAAATGTTGAATCTTATATTTGTAATTCGGATAAAATAGATTGGATTTTAGATAGTGGGTGCTCCAATCATATAGTTAACGACGAATCTTTTTCTACTGAATTTGGTGATCTAAAGAAACCTATAAATGTTAAAGTCGGTGATGGTAGAATTTTGAAAAGAATTAAAATTCGGAAAATTTTAACTTACTTTGTTGTTAATGGAAAGAAAAAGCAAATTAAAACAACCAATGTATTTTATGTTAAGGAAATGGATGGAGATTTATTGAGTTTTGCGAAGGTAACTGATTATTTCTATTGAGGATACATCGAAAATCTATGACAAACGAGATAATTTGGTTGCTATAGCGTATAAGAAACACGGTTTATATAGAATGAGTACTTTTGTTGACAGAAATGAATGTTATGCTACAACAAGAGACTTTAGGGCAATGACACAAAAAGAAAAGTGTCATAGTTGAAGGTATGACAAATGAATTAGAATCAGTATCCTGTACACAGGATAAAATACATAATTTACCTTTTGAGAATAAAAGGAATAGGGCAACAGAAATTCTAGAGTTAGTGCACACAGATTTGAATGGGCCACATACGACTATGGGTTTTGATGGGTCGAAATACTTTTTCGTAACATCCGAAACTTATTTCCAATATTTTATTTCATTATAAACATTTGTAATGTTTTTAGTTTTCTTTATTTTTCAACAATATTTTATTATTATTGCATCTGAATTCCTAACAACTTAATATTATTTCATTATTATTTTAAAATCTATTAAGCGAACTATACAAGACAAACAAAGGAGTAGGAACCCTACGTTAAAGTAGAAAATAGAAAAAGCTCTGAGCCAAAAGCTTTCACTAGAAAAAGCTCACCTCTTCACATGGGAGAACAGTATAAAAGCCGAGCGCATGCATATGCATGGTCACTCACACATTCATTCATTCATCACTCCAGTGAAGTGACTTGTGAAAGAAAAATTAAACACTTGCAAAAAATAATAACAATAATAATAATACTTAATATAAAATAATAAAATTATATTATTTTTTTATTTTCTTTTTTTCTCTCTTTTTTGTTTCTTTTTAATCAAATAGGAGTAGATCAACCTTATTCCAGGATGGCAACCAGTCTCACTCTCGAGACGGCCTTAGCCTCCTTGGAAAGCACCACCAGAATAATCAGAAGTGAACTCGGACCCAGCTTTGGACACCAGATCCGCGACATCTTGAAGAAAATCGCCGAGGACGACAAGGATGTGGGCATGTCCACTGAGTCTGACTCGACAGACATTGGGTCAACATACGACTCTGATTCCGAACCAAGTGGCGATGAAGACAAATCTTCAAAAACAGCACCAGGCAGTGATCCAGAAGAGGCAAGCTCATGTGGGTCTCCGGGACCCGGGAAAAAGCGTGTGAAAAAATCGGCCCCCAATCAGAGAAAACCGAAGAAGAAAAAGGCAACGACGCAGACACCTGCACCATCACATAGCACTACGGCCCCATCACCAACGCCAGCGTGCTCCCAAGCTCGTACAGGATCAACAGAAACTCCAACTGGCCCCAACCCCCAACCATCACATAAAAAGGCAGGAATGCCTCCAATCTACTGTTTCTCCGCTAATATGGCAGAAATAAGCAGGTTTGCTAAGGGGGCAAACATTAAATTTAACATAAAAAACATAAGCACGATTAAGGCCATAATCCATACAGAAACTCGGGAGGGTTTCGAGTTACTAAAGGACTTCCTAAAAACTAGGAAGATCCAAAGCCACACATATACGCCCCGAGAGGACAGGAAAGTACTGCTTTTATTAAAGGGTATACACTACTCCTACAGCCCTAAAGAAGTGGCTGATGAGCTAGCCAACGAAGGCATACACGTAATAAAAGTAACGCCTTTTACATCAAAAAAGGCGACGGGGAAAAATTTCAACTCCTTCGTGATCGAAGTGGAGAAATCCAGCGAAATCAGCAGCATTTACAAGAAAACCCTGCTGCTAAACCAAAGAGTCCATTGGGAGCGGCTAAAGAGCAAAGAATTAACCCAATGCAGAAATTGCCAGCGCTTTGGACACGTTGCTACCAATTGCGGAATGAGATACAATTGTGTAAAGTGCAGCCAACATCACCAACCGGGAGAGTGCCAGAGGAAAGAAACCTCAAGTCCATCAGTCTACTGCGCAAACTGCAAGAAGGAAGGACATCCCGCCAACTACAAAGGTTGCCCCATATACAAAGCCAAGCTGGCAGAAAAGGAAAAAGCTGCTAAGGACAAAAAAGCCCAACAACAATTTGCTGCGAAGTCTGCCTGTGTCTTCACCAAACCAACAATTAGTTTTGCAGAAATGGCCAAAGCAGGCACCGCTAAACCAGGAAATAAACTACCCAGTAGGCAAAACATCGTTGTTCCGAGGAAAACTGAAAATCAACCACATCTACGGAACACCTCAAAAACAACAAACCTAAACAGCGAAGTACAACGCGTATTCGGATCCGATCTTGCCAGCATTATGCAAAACTACTCCCAGATGGACGATAAAAACAAGTCAGTGGCTCTAGCCACGTTTATATTTCAATTATGCAGCGCATAAATAGGCTACGGATAATTGCATATAACGTTAACTCGTTATATAGCAAAGTTAAGCGGACCGCGTTCTCCCTGTTCCTGAGAACCAACCAACCAGACATCATTCTTGCCAGTGAAACCATGCTCTACGATCAGAACAAACTGGAGTTCAAAGGATACCTTGCACACAGATCAAATAGGTCAGAAGGACGAAGAGGGACTGCCATCATCTATCGTGACTATCTGGATATAGACAAAGTCAACATACCAAGACTATCGACTTTAGAAGCTACCGGCGCTACTATAAAGATCAACAGTGAAGAAACACTCCTACTTGTCAGCATATACAGCAAATGCAATGCAAGTACTGGTAACATAAAGCAAGACTTGCTAACGGTTAACAACCTAATAAACCAACACACATACGGACTTATCGGTGGAGATTTCAACGCAAGACACCCAATGTGGGGAGACAATTGCACAAGCCCTGAAGGCACAGCCATAGCTGATTGGATGGAACAAAACGGCGACCAACACTCGTTGGTAGTAATCTCTCAGCCCCACCCAACTTTTCCCAGAACTCCGTCGTTACTAGATTTCTTCATGGCCACCTCCAATCTAGTCAACATTCTACCAGAGATAAGGAACTACGAGTGTAAGATTTTACTCAGTGACTCCGACCACGAAGCAGTGCAACTAAGCTTAAAACTTCATCAACCTATTTTTACGGCCAGAAGACCACCCAATAGGTACATAGATTTCGCTCAACTGGATAAAAGTCAATTACAGAGCAAAATAGAGGAAAATTTGATAATCCCTACATCTATAAGAAATCTCTCGAACGATGAAGTCGAAACAGCTGTAATATCATTCGAGCACTCAATAAAGAGAGCTCTAGATGAACAACAGAGGCCCAGAACATCAAGAGATGCATACAGCCACCTTCCGGTACACATACAAATACATATGCTCATAAACAAAGGCTAAGAAAACGCCTACAACGAATCTATAATCGTGAATGGAACAACAGAAGTGCAGATTATCGAACAGTTCAAAGTGAGCTCAACTGCACCAACATCATGCTTCGAAATGCCATCCAGGACTACAACGACAAGCAACTAGAGAAAAGGCTCCGGAAGATAAAACCCGGTCCTAACACGTTTAAAGAAATTAACCGCATCATCGGCAAAAAACCGCACCTCCCGGAGAAATTAACCACCGATCAGGGAGAAGCTACGACCCTTGAAGAAAAGTGTTGTGCCTTTGCTAACCATTTTGAACAAAATTTTATGCCATCTCCACCTAACAATATATCTTTTGATTCTTTCATTTCAGAAGTCAACGAGTCCGTACAAAGAACTATGGACCAAACAGATCAGCGTATAACAAACTTTGACTTTCACAATCGATCGGACAACCCCCATAGCAGTTGTGAATTTGCCAATGCCGAAGAAATAGATGAAAATATCAAGGATGGACACGCAAAGAAGTCGGCCGGCCCTGATAACATCCCCAATGTCATCCTTAAACTACTACCACATGCTGCCATCATCTACATAACAATCATAATGAACAACTGCCTAAACAACAGCTACTTTCCGATCAGATGGAAGACAGGGAAGATTGTAGCAGTCCCCAAGAAAGGAAGAAATACCAACATAGAAGGATACAGGCCAATCTCCATCCTAAGTAGCCTCAGTAAGGTACTTGAAGAATTAATACTCCGCCGAATCAAGCGCCACTGCAACAGCCATCGCATCATCCCTGATATCCAGTTCGGGTTTCGAGAAAAACACTCAACGCTGCACCCGCTCCTAAGATTTCACCAAGATATTATAAGCGGACTCAACGCTCACAACGTGACAGTGGCCTGTTTCCTGGACATACGGAAGGCCTTCGATACCGTCTGGATCGATGGCCTAATTCACAAATTAAGGCAATTCAACTTCCCGGAAGCCCTGGTCAGAATACTGCACAGCTTCCTCAGCTGCAGATCTTTTTATGTCCAAATCGACCAGACGAAATCAACCACGAGAGACATCAAAGCAGGAGTCGCCCAGGGATCCAAACTGAGCCCAATTCTCTACAACATCTACACGGCAGATCAACCCCTGCTGGAGAATGCGACAAGATGCTGTCTATTCGCAGACGACTCTCTCACATACGCTAGCTCGTTGTCCCCCCTCATAGCCACACAAAAAGTGGAACACCACATTGGCAAATTATGGAACTACTATGAGAAATGGGGAATCAAAATTAATGCTACAAAGACTGACCTCATGTGCATCAGGAGGCCAGTCAGAAGAAGTGGATCCAGATCAGCAGCCAAATGTCGGGCCATTAAACTAAAACTACCAGACGGCACTGAGGTATTAACAAGAAGAACAGCCAAATACCTTGGAATCTACTTTACGGAAAAGCACAGGTTCAACCCCCATGCAACAGCAGTAATAAAAAGGGCCAATTACGCATTTCATCGAGTATATCTGCTGATGAGAAAACAAAATGGGCTAAGCATAACGACCAAACTACTCTTATACAAGCAACTAATAAGGCCAATTATAACCTATGCATATCCAATCTGGTTTACAATCACCAAGACCTATATAAAGAAGTTAGCTGTCTTCGAAAGGAAAATCCTTAGAATCTGCACAGGTCTCCAATATAACAAGCTAACCAACAAAATTCCGACAAACAAAAAAGTATATGCAGAAGCTCGTGTCACACCGTTAGCTAAATACGTGGTTCAACTATCCAGAAGACTTCTACACAAATCTGCCAACCATCCAAACCAGCTAATCCGGTATCTACTCCACCAAGACTAAATCTTGGAACACAGGTATCTGAGCACCCTGGCACTGCTCAATGGAGACATATTTAACCTTGACAACGAAGAGGGACATCTGGAGTTCTACGAACTGGTTAACCGACTCTACCACAGAGGATAGACCATATACCTGAGAACCATGAACTCCCACTTAACAAATAGGTTTGAAAAACGAATAGTGTAGCTCATATGTTGTCAAGACCTCCATGCGACAACGCTGAACCCACCAACTCTGAATGCAAATTAAGCAGCTTCCAAATTGACATACCGTCGAAAAGACCGAAAGAAATTCGGGAGGCTCAGTTGGGAGATGTTCAACTAAAGGCCATCATAGAATCATTTGAAAATAATGACAAAAACCTCAACCGATGGACATCTCGTGGATGCTTATTGAATGATGGCATTCTCTTGTGATGTGATGCTGAAACAGCCCAGTTACTCATACCAACGGACGAACGACACTCGATCTTATGACGCTACTTCAGGTCATTATGGCGTAGAACTATTAGCCTGGGATGCGAAATGGATTCACCAAACACATCGGTAAGTGTCTTGCATGTCAGCGATATAAACCAAGCAACATGAAACCATTTGGGTTACTCCAAACTGTCTGAAGTAACCAACGATTCGAAGTAGTTGCAGTCGACCTATTTGGACCCTTACGCACTACTCAAGATGGAAATCCGTGGATCCTTATAGTAGAAGATCTTGCAAGCCGTTGGGTTGAAATATTTCCCCTCAAGGAGGCGACTGCTGAAAACCGTGCCCAGACCATGCTAAACGAAATTTTTCTACGTTATGGGATACCCAGACGCCTTCTAACAGACAACGATCCGCAAATCATATCTTTTTTAATGCAGCAGCTTGCCGACTATTTTGGAATACAGCAAACTTTGACGCCTGTCTAAAACCCAGAATCCAATCCAATAAGTAGAAAGGAAAAACAGAGACATGAGAGCACAGCTTGCAATTTTAGTGGGCACAGACCACACAATGTGGTCCGACAACCTACCTGCCATACGATTTGCAATGAATACAGTAAAATGCCAAAGCACGGGTTACCCCGCTTCGTATCTTATGTTTGGACGTGAGCTAAGAACTATCGACGATGTCAATCACGATCTCAGACCAATAATAGAAGACGAAAATGTGGTCCCTCAGTTAATTCCGAGATTGCTGAAGCTCACTGAAGTAATTCAAAACGCAAAAGAAACGACTGAAATGACCCAAGATCATAATATCTTCTCATTTTCTTAGCAAAGCTTCGAAGGGCATGACCTCAAAATTTATGCCAAGAAGAGACGGACCTTATATCAACATTAGGAAAGTGGGAGCTGCAACCTATCAAAATGCTACCAAAGATGACCTTACAGTACTATTGGGAACGTACCATGTTTCCTCTATAACGAGATAAACTATATCATCCAGAAGACAGACAGATGTCGAACCAATACAACCACTTCGTAGACGAGGACGACCACAAAAGACAACCTCTAATTCTCACCGTGCCGCATCATCGAGACGATCTCAGCACCAGAGGGGGAGATTGTAACATCGTAAACTTATTTCCAATATTTTATTTCACTGTAAACATTTGTAATTTTCTTATTTTTCTTTATTTTTCAACAATATTTTATTATTATTGTTCTTAACAACTTTATTATTTTTTTATATTTAATATTATTTCATTATTATGTTAAAACCTATTCAGCGAACTATGCAAGACAAACAAAGGTGTTGGTACCCTATGTTAAAGTAGAAAATAGAAAAAGCTCTGAACCAAAAAGCTTTTACTAGAAAAAGCTCACCTCTCCACTTGGAAGCCGAGCTCATGCATATGCATGGTCATTCAGGTTTGGTATTTCGCCGGCATAGTCGGGAAGTCCACTGAAAAGAAAAACATCACACTTGAGCTGGTTTCAGTACGACGCACAGTGTGACAATTCGCACATTTAGCGGGATTTAATTCAAAACTCGACATGCACAAATGTAAACAAAAAATGGTTTCTCTTAAAGCTTAAACCTCCCACTGAATGACTGCAAAAAAAATTTATGTTAAAAGCATGTGCAACAACAAAAAATGACATCAAAGATCAAGTTGTGTTTAATTATTCGGTAAGTTGTTTTGGGATAAAAAGTGTTTTCGTAAAAATTAGGGGTGCTGGAGAGTAAATTATGTGTTTTATGTGTTCATTAGACCAAAAGTGTAATTGTTCAGTGTTTTTCAAGGTTGAGAATATTTTTGTTTTAAAGCCTTATATATGTGGAACCAAAAAGTGTTTTGACTTTTTGCGCACAGGTGCGACACCCATACTAAATTTTTCGTATTTAAGGATGGCAACCGAAATTACGAAAAAACAAATTTTTGATGTTTGGATTTCCAAAATGAAAATTAAGCGCTTCGATGCTGTATTTGCTTTCGTAATGGATTGTTTCAATAAGTTTTCATTTTCTGAAGAGGCAATTAAGTCATTAAAAGCAACCTTGAAAAAATTATGTTTGAGGTTTGACGAAAAAATGGCCAAAAATGGTCGCCATAGAGAACACTTCGAAAGCAATAATTGTGCCAATAAAAAAATTCCAAGAGTGCTGTGAGAAGACCAAGAGGAGAAAAGTACAAACACTTCTAGATTCATTTAGCGCTGAAGAAATCAGAACTACGAATGAAATAAACCTTAGGAAAGCTGGAAAGTGAAATACTGCTATTGCAGTTAAGCAATTATCAATATGTTCTCCAAAAAGAGGTTAGTTTTTTGCTTAAGTCAATTTTTTTTTTCTTATAAATTTTATCATTTATACCTAAGGTTCAATTGTAAAGAAAACGCTGGAAACACATACAGCTGGCTTTTTGCCAATATCTGCAGATGATGCATTAGCAATGGTAACAGACGCACAGCTATCCACTCATCAGTACGATATAATACGTCAAAAAAATTAATATAAACGTTCCAAATCTACTACCTTCGTACCACAAAATTAAAGAGGCTAAGGCAAAATGCAGAACTGTGAGTGAGTCTCCTGCTGAATGCGGCTTACAAAGCTTGGTAAATCATAGCATTGAACATTTATGCAAAAGATGTTTTAGGTTCTGTTTCGGATTTTAAAACTGGGCTTAAAGAATTGTTCCTGCTCATAAAATGGGGTTGCGATGGTGCTCAACAAAAACAAAACAAACAAAAATTTTCATCAGGTCATCATTTCGATGAAAACCTCTTTAGTATTTCCATGGTGCCAATTCAGCTATATTTCTTACAAGAAGAAAATAAAAAAGTGGTTTGGCAAAATCCAGCTCCATCATCCACAAGATACTGCCGGCCTATTGAATTGAACTTTGCAAAATAAACGACAAGTTGGAAGTAGATTCAATAAGAGAACAAATTAAAATGTTACAGCCAGTTGAGATAAATACTGACAGCTTTCATATCCAAATAAAACCAATTTCCTTACTTACCATGATCGACGCGACGACAAAATATGTACTGCTTTATCACCTATAACTTCTTCGTCACAAACCTGTTATATTTGCGCAGCAAAACCATCTGAAATGAACAATTCAACCAAACTTTCAGAAAAGCAAGTGGACCAACAAGCAATGTCCTATGGGCTAAGTTCCCTTCACTCTTGGATCCGATTTATGGAATGTATCCTACATATCGCTTATAGACTGGATGTTAAAGTTTGGCAGGTTAGAGACTAAGAGAGTAAAAAAAAAGGTTAAAGCAAGAAAAAAGTTGATTCAGGATAGATTTAACCAATAAACTGGGTTATTGGTTGATATGCCAACAGTCAGGCAATACGAATGATGGAAACACGGCCAGAAGATTTTTCAGAGATGAGGAAAATACTGCTGAAATAACAGGGATAGATGAGGGAATTATCAAAAAATTTCACATAATTTTAGAAGCGATTGGGTCTGGGTTTCCAATTGACATAGATGCTTTCGAAACATTTGCAAGAGAAACGAGAGAGCTATATATCAGGAAGTATGGCTGGTTTTGTATGACAGTAAGTGTACATAAGGTATTATTTCAATTGTATACTAATTGGACAACTTTCCGTGGAAGCTCAAGAAGCTAGGAACAAGAAAAATAGGAAAATTTAGGGAGCTGTTTACCAGGAAAACCTCGCGGGTGGATACAAATACTGACCTTCTTAATAGGTTGCTAGTATTCTCCCTTTTTCCATTTTGGTAAGTCTTCGATGCATTCCAAAAACAAAAAAAAACATTAATTGAACACGAAGTTCTACAATTGTTAAATATACCAACTGAGTAATAAAATGCAAATTATTGGCTGTTGTATGTTTTTTTTTCATCACAACTGTTATAGATATGTTTACAAAATTTATTACATTTCACTCTATAAACAATTCTCATAAAATTAAGTAAAAAACATTTCACAAAAACATTTAAATCTAAGCGCTGTTAATTTAATCCCGCTAAATGAGCGAATTGTCACACTGTGCGACGGTCAGGTTATATTCTACCGTCTACAGTTATTTCTGTAAGAGAATTGAACAAAGCTGCGAGCATTTGGTGTCCACCGAAATTGTTGGTGGTGGGAGTTGCGTCACGGACTTCCCACGCCTCTTCCCGGCGAAAGCAGTAGTCTCACGCTACATTTTGACTTTTATTGACGATTATAGTAAATGCGGGTTAGTTTAACCAGTAAAATCAAAGACAAATATTTATGATTGTTTTATCGATTACATTAATAAAGTTGAGAATTTTACAGAGAAAAAAATTAAGAAAATGAGATGCGATAAAGGAATTTTTTAGAACCATGCCCACCGAATGTGCATGAATTAAATGAGACGGCTGAGCATTATAATAGAACAATTACGAACTCGGTTAGATGTTTGTTATATGACGCTCAAGTAAATCGAAGGTATTGGCCGGAAGTAGTTAGAACTGCAGCTTATTTAAAAAATAGAACGGTTGCAAACACTATTGAGAATAAGAATAAGACACCTTTCGAAATTTTCTTTAGAAAGAAACCTAATACAGTGGAAATTGCTTATACCGGCATCGGATACAACGTCTTATCGTCTTATACAATGTAAAAAATTATCGGATACAACGTCCGTATTTTGTAACCGCCTGATTAAATTAAAACGGATATAAAGGCTGTCACGTGCCGTTTTTAGAATTTTCTTCGAATTGTTGTCAAATGAATAGTTATTTCCAGACACTATGAACCGTTCTGCGGTTGTCACTTTTTTGTAAGTGCTTCAGCTAGTCGAAACTGTTTTGGATTAAGTGATTAATGCCCGATTTCACAGTGCGAGCTTAAATATTGGTTTAGTTAAATATAGGATTAAATATACACTTCACCTAAGAAGTTTTGGTTTTCACAGTCGATATTTATGGGTGATTGAGTTAAGTCATTAATTGAGTGCCATTGTGAACCATTTACGGTAATTAGTCATTGTGATTAAGGACGAAATGTCAAACCAAATTCGTTATTAATTCTCGTTTGAAGTGCTTTTTGTGTGAAAAATAAACTTAAATAATGCACATCAAGGAAAAAAGAAGAAGCCCTAATTTTAGTGTTGTGGAAGTGGTACTACTATTACTGTTGGCATCACTCCTAAACCATAGCGCCATCTGGCGGAAAAGAAGAGAGCAATCTAATTTGACAGGAGGGACGCCTCAACGATTCATTCCATTTTTGAACACCAGAGCGAGGAGACTAAATTTGAAGCCCTTTTCGGTCTTCTTCCATTTTTTTCGTATAAATCATACTTTGTTTTCTTTTAATAAATTGTCAATTATAAAGTTTTATGGATTAATTTTGGGAACCTACAAACGTCTTATTGGGAATTACACGGAAAGTTGTTCCTGCTCATTTTCAACAATTACAAATCTGTAAAACACCGAAATGTAATAGAAAACAAAAGCACGGACAGAGTTTATGCGAATGAAAAAGCCGCTGCATGGCTAGAAATAGAAAAAGAATTCAATTGTACTTACGGCAACACCAGTGTTTTGAAGAAAAAATATGAGAACTTAAAAAAACAACGAAGCAAAAATATGCTAATGAAAAAAAAAATATATACCATATTCTACAGGAGCAGGCCCGCCGCGGGACTCAAATAAACGCAACGTGGACGAGGCTCTGCACGAGCTTCTAGAAACCCTTCTATATATGACTCGGATTTCTTAAAACGAACTCAAATTGGTATACTATTGTATATATAATCCAACTGTTGATCTAAAAGTTATCCCATGAGAGTTTTTTTTTTCAGACACAGAAAACACCGGTGAAAAACCGACTTGCAACATCTATACAAAGGAAGACAAAGAAAATGTACCGAACAAAAAAACAAACAATATTCTTCAGGTAAAGATAAGATTGTAACAATGTAAATAAATGTTAATGTTCTCTATTCTTAGAATTGCACTCCGCAGAATCTGACAATCAACAGCTAACCCGAAAAAAAAGGATTTCAAAAAAATCAACAGCGGGTGCGAAATGGAGAGAGCTAGCAGAAATAAAAATTAAAATAGCAGAAGAGCAAATGTACCATAACCGCGAAGTTCATAAGCTCCAAATTCAATACATGGCAAGAGAGCATGAATTAAAAATGAAGGTGCTGAAGTCCCAGCTACTCTCATTGCCAGATGCCAAAAAGCGATTGAAACAAACTATTGTGTGAAAGGGTACAACGTGCAATTATTTATTTTCTAATTTTGGTGGGGGCTGAGGCCCCCATTTATTGGCTTAATACAAGCTTAATCTAACTAAAAACTAACAGAAAGACTTAAGAGCTAGTGACCAAGGAAGTGATGGAGGAGATCTTGTTTGAGACGAGGAGTGCTCAGGTGGAAATCAAAAAGGGAGAGGTTCGAGTTGACCTTTCGGAGCATTCGGGAAATAGGTTCGTTGGAGCCATAAGAGGTGCGGTGGACCGGTAGATAGAAGAGACGAGGACAACGTAGATTGCGGGGGTTGGTATTGAAGGAAATGGAGTTCAAAATGGATGCACAGTCGATGGAACCTGAGAGAAGACGATGAATGAAAAGAACGTCAGCAATATTCCTACGTTCTTCTAACGAATTCATATTTAGAAGTTTGAGGCGGTCTTGATAGGGAGGTAAGTTTAAAGGGTCGTTCCATGGCAGGCCACGGAGGGCAAATCGGAGGAATCGACGTTGAATACCCTCGATTCGGGAAACATGAACCCGGTGAAAGGGGGACCAAGCTTGACTGGCATACTCAAGCAGGGGGCGAACAAAGGTAATATAGAGAGATCTGGTTACATACGGGTTGGAAAATTCCTTGGACCACCGTTTAATAAAGCCAAGTGATGAGTTGGCTTTGAGGATCATCTTATCGATATGTGAACGGAAATTAAGCTCACAGTCGAATAATATGCCAAGGTCTTGAAAAGACTGAACCAGGGGAATTGGTTGACCATGGAGAAAATAAAGTCGGGGGGGAGACGGGTTGTATTTACGTGAGAAGGTTATAAATTGACATTTGGCTATATTAAGTTCTAGGCAGTTTTTGAGGCACCAGATTGAAAACCGATCAAGGTCTTCTTGAAGAAGGGCAGAGTCCTGGGGAGAGGAAATAGATTTAAAAAATTTCGTGTCGTCAGCGTAAAGGGAGAGGGAGGAGTGCTTAATGACACTCTCAACATCGTTAATAGTAAGAATGAAGAGAAGAGGGCCAAGATGACTGCCTTGTGGAACTCCAGATGAGGCCAGGAATGGAACAGAAAGGGCGGATCTAAACCGAACACTATAATATCGGTTTACCAGGTAAGAAGAAATCCATTTTAAAAAGAGCGGCTCAAAGCCGAGAGCAGACAATTTGAAAAGGATCAATTTATGAGATATCTTATCAAATGCTTTAGTGAAATCTGTTGCGATAACATCGATTTCTTTGCCATTTTCTAAGGCTGAGAGTGCAAAAGACACGAATTCAACTAGATTTGTGGTAGTTGATCTACCTTTTAGAAAACCATGTTGTCGGGGTGAAATAAAAGGCTTGCATTTGAAGCTTAACGCTTCGTATAAAATGCTTTCAAAGAGTTTGGGTATATGAGAGAGTTTAGCAATGGGACGATAATTGGTAACTTCATGCTTAGATCCCTTTTTGTGTATTGGGATTATAAAAGAGGTCTTCCAAATCTGGGGAAATTCACCCTGTGTGAGCGATAGACGAAAAAGGTAGGAAAGGGGTAGAGACAGGTTGGAAGAGCATTTCTTAAGAAACATGGCGGGGAGTCCGTCTGGGACAGGTATAAATTCATCCTTAAGATTTTGTAACTTTTCTTCAATAACTGCAGGATCGAAATTTTGAGTGAGAAAGGGACCAATAGAGAAATTTGGTAGATCATTGAAGTAAGAGGGATCTGGTACGAAGGAGTTGTTGGCAAATGATTGTTTGAAAAATGTAGCAAAAAAGTTGGCGATGGTAGGAGGATCACATGAAGTTTTGGTTTCGAAAGCGAGGGAGGAAGGATAACCATCGGTCTTACTTTTGCAATTGACAAATTGAAAAAAGGACTTGGGGTCATTTATGAGATTGGTTTGCGCACTATTCAGGTAGAGCTGATAGAGAGAGTTATAGAGTTCAATGAAATGAAGATATGTACCTAGATAATTTGAATAGTCGGAAGAAGAGTGGGTGCGAAGGAATACCGCCCATAACTAGTTTCTTTTGTTTCGTAGAGAGCGAAGTCTACGATTATACCAAGGAGGGGATGTAGAAGAAGTTTTATGGCGGGAGTAAGGCACATAAAGGGAGATGGATTTGAATATTTCTCTATAAAAAATGGAGAGGGCATCAACCAGAGATAGATTGGTAAACTCAAAAGAAGCACTGCTTAGATAGGTATTAATTTTACGGAAATTAGCTTTGTGAAAATTGTAAGAAAATAGAACTGCGGGGGGAGGCGACTGAAGGGGAGAGTTGTGGAAAAATGAGAGAAGAAGTGGAGGATGAAAGTTATCAATAGTTGAAAGAGATAGGGGACAACACGATACTGAGGAGTTGATGGGATCAGTTGTGAAGATAAGGTCTAATTGCCTTTCCATATAGTTGGAAACGCCACTGACTTGGCATAGACTAGAGTCTGTTAGCCGATCTAAGAATAGGCATTCCTTAGTAGAAATGGGATTGGAAGCGATGAAAAAAGATAGGTCTTCAGATGGAGTCCATTTCAGCTGAGGCAGATTAAAATCGCCGAAGATAATGATATCATCAAGCGATTCTGATAAGTCGATCAAATTGTCAATTGCTGCAATAGCAAGTTGGTAGGATTCGATAGGTTGCGCCGGAAGAATGTAACAACACATAGCGTACAAGCATCTACGAGTGAGGGTTATTTTAACCGACACAAAGTCAAGCTTAGGAGAGGATGATGTTGCAAGGAGAGAGGAGTCCAAGCTGTTGTGTATAGCCAGTAGGACACCTCGACAAGGGCATTCAATCAAGGGGGATATGCGATCATCACCCCGAAAAACATTAAAAGAAAGAGGGAATAACTCCTGGTTTTTTATGTTGGGGATAAGATTAGTTTCGGTCAGAGCATAGATATCAAATGGGAGAGCATGAGATTGGCGGAAAACAGCGTGGGTTTTAGAACGGAGTCCTCTTACGTTCTGGTAATAGAAGGTGAGAGGGAGGTTTTTGCATGACTTTTTAGGGTCGAAAAAATTTATCATGGTCAAGGCGACTGCGTTGGAGGTGTGAGACTCTTTTAGAGTGTACATATTGGCGAAGAGCGGCAAGATCGTCTGCAACTTTTTGGGGGGGCGTATTGAAAATCTCGTGATACTTTATATAAAGTTTCCTGAGACTGGTAACGTCTGTAGGGAGGCCTTCCTGCTAGCGACATTCGGTGGTATCGCTAGTTTGCTGCGTTAATTTAACAGTGGGTGGCGAAAGGGGGTCAATAGAAGAGGGAGTGGTTAATGAGTTCGGTGTCGCAAAGGCTGGTTTTTCTGAAATAGGGTTTAAAATGTGAGAACTGATGAAATTGGGATACTTAGCTCCAGTTCTGAGGTCGAAATTAGGGAAAGGCGTGTGTGTTAGGGGTTGAATGGTGGGAGTTTGAGTGGCAGGAGTTTGAGTTGTAGGGGTTAAGTCGAAAGAGACACGTTGACGTTGGGGCTTGACTCGAGGTGGAATAGGGGGAGTTGGAGTTTGGGTGGGCGGCTTAAAATTAGGAAAAATTGTTGTTTTAAAACTCCAATTGGAGCTGGGTTTGTTGTGGGAAGAGGAGGTGGGTTTTGGCAAATTGGATTTATTTACTAACTTATTTCTTGGTTTAGGTATAACGGACTGCTTGGCTTTATCCTGCTTCTTGGGCGTATTTTCCAACCATTTGCAGACACGCATCTTTCCAAGATTGAAATTGTTGCTGGCAGGATTATGGAATAACCATTCGTACTTGGTTGGAAGATTTAGCTTGAAGCTGCGCTTGCTTCTGTGGTGAGATGTAGGAAGCAAATTGCAGTGGCTAATGGTAATGCCATATTTCTTTTCGAAGAAATTTGAGATCCAATCAACATCAGCGTTTGGGGGGGCGCCTTTGATAAGAAGCGTAGTGACCAATTGATTCTTCGAAGCAAGCTTATCAAGTCTACGTTGCCATTCGGAAGGTGTCCAAGTTGAATTAAAATGACTGATAAGCTTCCGTGGGGCAGCGATTGGAGGAGCTGACATAGAAATATTTTCTGCTGTTAATTTGGAAGAAACTTCGCAGGAATCAGTGGGTTGAACCGTCCGCAGATGACTTATGTGTGGGGGTGAGCGTGAATCCACTTCAGGTTCCATTAATTCAGCCATGAGTGATGTATTGTAGGGAACATTCTGGTAAGGCTGCGGCAAGTTTTGTGTATCAACGATTTTGCTGTTTATTGTTGCGATGTGATGTTCAATATCGCATACGAGGGATCGAGTCGCGGTAAGTTCGTCGCCGACATCGTTCACTTTATCGAAGATAACTTCGAGCATGGGATCACAGTGTTTGGGAGAGAGTTGTTTGTGTGACGAGGACTGAAAATGAATGTCTATGTCGTCACGCAGGGAGTTTATCATCTCGCAGGTTTTTTGGTTGGAGATAACCTGCGCAGAACACATAGCTTTAATGTCAATCAACACTTTATCGAGGTGACGTAAGGGAGTTTCTTCATTCCTGGATCTCCCGGAGTCTAACTCGATAAGACCAGCAATTTGTTTGTCCGTGTGCTTTACTTTGGATTTTATTACATCGGCTGAGTTCTGCACTGAGTTACGTAACTCTTCAACACTTTTAACACTGTTTTCTATTACCGAAATTTTATCCGTAATCTTTTTGGCGAGTGCGTCCTGGTAGGAGTCATTTGAATCACTTAGGCATTTTATTGCCAAAAGTACGTGTGAAAGTGAGATACTCTTACACTCATCACAGAAGAAAAGTAGGTTATCGGAAAATTCTTTAATAAACACCGTGTTTCTTTTATTTAACCCGACACAAACGGCATGAAAGGCGTTCCCACAAATGCCCTTGCAAACTACCCAGTCAGCATTGCTGTCATCGATTACACGATTGGCAATTCCGCAAGACATATTCAAATTGGTTGTGTAGGTCAGTGAGGGTATAGATATAGGTCGAGTTTTTTTTTTTTTTTTTGTAGATAGGGGCTTTTATTTGCACTGAAATCTGCCAGTAGACAAAAAAAAAATAATGAATTCGAGCACTGGGGGTTATTAACCGGAAAATGCAATTTAACGAGATTTATAACTGAAAATTGAACAGGGGAATAGGGAGAACAAGAAAAACACGTCTAACTGGTTTGAGTCGCAATGAACAATGTGACTCTGTACAGAGACAACTGCTCAGAAAAATTTCAATATGAAATTGAGTTGCTGTCGCGTCAACATAGAACACTCTTTTAGAATATTGAAACAACGGTTCTGGCAGCTTCATTATTGCAAGATTAGGGGTGCTAAGAAATTATGCCATTTCATAAGAGCATCCTGCAGTATGGAGGGAATACAGGAAATACTGTAAGAGACGCAATATGTGAAGAAATTCAAAATTTCTTTTTAAATAAAACTTAATAAATATAAAAACAAAAATTCAATTTAAACACATTTGCAATTAAAAGATCAGTTATCAGTCTTCTCCAGATTTGCTGCTATTGCCTCAAGCAGCGCCAACTTGCGTTGAGCCCGTTCATCATGCATTTTTTCTCTTTCTTCTTTGTTATCCAGAAACTTGAGAATTTTAGAGCGTTCATCCCGTAGCGCATCAACTCTTTGTAGAATTTTCTCCTGAGAGGTTGTTGTTTTCGGTCTTTTTACTATGGGTGTAGTAGCTGAGCTTGAAGACTCTTCCTCGGTCGCATGAAATGTACCTTTGTTGAAAAATAAGAGATAAGAATCCAATGTGAATGTTTTCATGATCTATGTGTAAGAGAGCACAAGGCGCATGAGTGTTTGTGTTTGCATGCTGCTCATCTTTTATTCATTTTGTTCTTGTGCTTCACTGAGTTAGCACACGAAAGGCACAATATGCAATTTTTAATTCGTTTATGAAATAATAATAATAAATCTCATGTTTATTTTATATGTATTTTGGTTGTTTACTTAAAAACATTGTTTTTAACAACCTTCATAAAATCAGCGAGTTAAGATTCAATACCATTTACATTTTGCAAATCTTTTTATAATACCGGAAGTTGATGGCTGCAATTGCAAGTCAGCAGCACTGATACCGGCACTTGCTAACATCATTTCGCGAGAAATGTCATCGTTATCTTCGCTATCTAGAACGAATTCCGGATACAAACCCCTCTTCTCTCCTAAAAGTTTGTCTAGCTCAGTTAAATAAGAAAGTATATAATTCATTAGACATGTTCATTAAGATTGTTGAATGCAAATACGTTTCTTTTTGAGAAAATATTACCTTTCATAAGGACAGATCTCGTCCAGTTCTAGAATTGTGCAGTTTTGTTTTTTTATACTGCCTCTAGATGGAGCAATATTTTCCCTGCACCTGTAGTTCTGTAAATTCGTACCCTTCTTAATCCTCCAAGTTCTACGTATCACAGGTAACTTCTGCTACCACAATAGGAAGCAGAGGCAGAAGCCCTTCCTCACCATAGAGGAAGGGCGTGAAGTCTTCGCTTTGGCTTTGGATAACTTGTTGAGTCACTTCATTACTATACTCCTCGTCTCTAAAATATTTTACTGAAGTTTAAAGTTCCTATTAGTGGTTTTAAATAACAACTTACCTGTTTTAATACGTTGGAATGTCCTAGGTGAGCATGAAATTTGCATTTGAGTTTTTGCTTTTTCCATTTTCCATTTTCACATCTAACACAAACTTCAATCAGAAAAAAAAACAAATTTTCGAATTTGACAGATAATACAATTCTTAAGCCCCCCATACACACGACACTAAGTGCTAACACATGTTGCAGTGCATCGAAATGTTCCATATGTATGCCTAGGTGTTAACACCGATTTCTTAGTGTTGACACAAGGGTCATTAATATCAAAACATTTTGATTTTTTTTTACGGTGTCAACGCATGTGTCATGTGTATGGCGAAGTGTGCGAACTTTTCGTTGTTTTCAGTAAACATAGTAGCTTTTCTTCAAATATTTAGTTAGTTAGTGAGAAATCATTTTTATTCGAAATGTCGGTTAGACAAAACGATTTTTGAAAGGATTTCATCAAAATTTACCAAGACCATCCAGAATTGTGGAAGGTTAAAAGTATGGACTATAAGAATCGCGATAAAAAAAATTAAGGCCTGGGAAAGTCTAGTGGTTAAATATAAAAAATTTGAGTCAAGCGCAACAGTGGATGAAGTAAAAAGAAAAATAATTTCCATGCGGTCTTCATATAGGCGAGAGCTGCAGAAAATAAAAAGTGAAAAATCGGGAGCTGGTGTGGACAATATATATGTACCAACGCTTTTGTACTTTGATGAATTAGAATTTTTGAAAGACCAGGAATCGCAAATAGAGGGGATTTCAACAATTGACATAGATGAAAATGATAGCACGTCAATAGGAGAAGAATCAGTAAGTATACACAAACACCTTCGAGAAGCTAAAAATTGTATTTAAAAGAGTCAGTTAACAATTGGGTTTACGATCTGTATTTATTCTGCCATAGAACCGCTCCTGCTGAGTTAAAATAACTGCAAAACTTGTCGCGAATTTTTTTTGGCATTCACCGTAGGGTTTCTGCCTCTTGATGGCTACAATTCGTGAAGGTGCCCCTCTGATCGCCACGATCCGTAACGCATTTCCCCGGTGAAAGTATTTTCCATATCAACGTTGTCTTTTAAATAGTTCGTGGGATTTTGTTGCTTTAAAAAGTTGTGTAGATAACAGCATGTAAGTACAATTGTGGATGACTTCTCTGGAGATATATTTATTGTACTTACAAGTATTTTGAATCGGCTGGATAATATTCCAAAAGCATTTTCCACAATTCTTCTTGCTCGTAATAGCATATAGTTGAATACTTCTTCTTCTTTAGACAATTGCTTACGACTGTAGGGCTTCATTAGGTTTTCTAATAAAGGAAATGCATCATCTGCAACGTAAACATATGGAAACGACTCTTCACTTAAAGGAATTCTTTCAGGCCTTGGTATATTCAATTCCTCGTTATCATATTTTTGTTTGAATGTTGTATGAGCAAATACACCAGCATCAGAAACTCTTCCATTTGTTCCTACTTCAACCATCATGAAGTCATAATTCGCGTTGACGATAGCAATCATAACAACACTAAATGTTTTCTTATAGTTAAAAAAGATCCTGATCCTGATGGCTTTTTTATTTCTACATGTTTGCCATCGATGGCTCCTAATTGCATTGCAAGTTCCACGTTTTTTCAAAATCTTTAGCCAACAACTTCCAATCTTGTTCAGTTCTTGGTATCTAAAAACAAAGTAACAAAAAAAAAAGAAATAATCAAATTGCATTTTTCACTTGCTACATACATATGTACGTATATGCTTTAAATTTTCAGGTTGGAGTACAAAGCACTCAAAAAAGAAAAAAATGCGTCATGTCTGACATGACTTCCTTGCAAAAGCAATTGATCATTTAGATCAAGTGAAAAAAGTACGCGAAAAAGAAGAAGCAGACATTTATTCGGAGTCTTGGAGAGTACTTTTTAGGAAGTTGGAAAATGATCAAAAAATGTTTGCCAAAAGAGCCATCGAGGAATTACTTTGGCAAGGACAATTAGGAAGGCTAACCGTAGACTCCGTCCAAAATTTACCGGCAACTTTAGGAAACCCAAACTCTCAGTTTTCAAGACAACCAGCTGCTAATTTCATTCTTCACTCCGTACCAAGAAATTCAACAGCGACTAGATCTTCTACACCATATTCTGTAATATCGACTGGAACACATGTGGCTAGTGAACTTTTCCAACAGTTAACCATTTATATCGACAACAGAAAATCATGTTGAAGGAATAAATCAGGGAAGACCTCAGTCATTTCAAGACTTATTTAACAATACTTCTTATCAGTAGAAAAGGTTTTAAATCATTTCTTGCTTCGATCGCTTTGTTTATTTGAATTATTGTTTTTGTTATCGTTTTTATTTAGTTTATAGTTTTGTATTACTTCAGAATTTAAATTAAATAAAACAAATACCTTTATATATGTTTTCCATGTCTTTATAATAGCTACACAGGTTTCCATAATTAGTCGACCCAAACACTGGGGAGAAACAGCTGTTAGAAATTTTAAGTCTTCAAAGCTTTGTCCGGATGCGAGGAACCGCAAAGTAGCTGAAAGTCTTTCGTTAGGTGAAATAGCGTCTCTCATATGCGTATTTTGCTTTTTAATCAATGGTTCCAATAAAAGAAGGAGCTCTTGGTATGTGGCAATATCTATCCTTAGAAAATTTTTATAATCTCCAGGTGAAGTTTCTTTCAATTCTCTTAGAAGTCCCACGTGGGAAAATTTAGTGCGCTAAATACCAATCCTTGGCCCAAACTCGATTCTTTCTTTTTTTTTACTATCTTTTTTATCTTCCAAACACGTATTAATCATAAGAAGACACACTGTAACATCAGTTCCACTATTCATGGCGTTGTTTTTAGTTCGAAAGTCAGCAATCAACTAATGTTCGCGCACTTGGGGCTATGTGTGTGGCAAATAGTTTTTTTTTGTGTCAACACCCAGGTGCTAACACTTGGTGTCATGTGTATGGGGGTTTTACCCACAGAAATTTGTTGGGTAAAAATTCGTAACTTTTGACACGGAGGGGAAATGTTTTACTCTCTCGTGTTCTCTCTCTTTTACGAATTTTTTGTGTACGGGAATGCAGTTGCACTAAAATCCGTAACAATTCGTACGAATTTTCAGGTAAGGAAACAGACCATTTTATTGTAAATTCGTAAAGGAAGAGGTGTTCGAATTTGAACTGCCGACAGCATGGTAAATAATTCCTAGAAAAAAAATAACGGCGCTTGTAACGAACCCTAAAATTCTTACACGTCAAGCACACGTACCACTTTATTTTATAACAAAAGAAAATCTAACGTTCTGGCACAGATGCTCACTCGAGAACTACTTATTTCCGACTGAGCGAAAATCGGACATTTCATGTGGTAAAACCCAATACTTCGTGGTACTACTAGACGTAGAAGCAAAACTTCGTTTTGAAGTGGAACTGTATGATTGACGTACTGACGAGATACGGATGTTGAATGATACTCTTGAAAGTGTATAGCGACCGAAATTACACGTTACAGCTGTGAAGCAAAGTATCGCCAAATGTCAGAGAATTTTGTGCAACTGTCGTCCAACGAACAGTGAAACAGCCCGCAAAAGTGCATGTTTATGACTGTGCGCTGCGTGAGACGGGATTCGGAAAACGGACACGTTCACCGCGAATATCGGTACTCAAAAAATGATCCAGCTGTGCCAAAAAGAATTGTTGACTATACGGACGTAGAAACCATGATTGCCTACTAAAAGAGGACAACGATCCCAAATATCTACGTTTTTGTCAAGGCTTCAAAGAGTAAAATGATTTTCATCTCCACATGTCAATGAAAATGTTTGGGGATTTATGAAGCAAGCGAGAAGAGAAAAGATGTAAAAACTATAAATCAGCTTTTAAAAAGAATGTAGCTACAGTCCCTCTAGGACTATGTAAAAAAAAAACTAAAAATTGGCTGTATGTTAGCGAAAATGGTGTGAGGCGATAATTATGAATAGGGTCCGGATTCTCATGCAAATGCATTTTTTTTAGGCTAACAAATTTGCTCTAAAATGGCATCGTCTGTGTATGCATATTTTTGTATATTTTAACATATTTCGCTGTTTTCTTTTTCTTACCCCTTTTCTCAATCCTCTTTGCGATTTACCCAACATCTACCGACAAATAGGAGAACAGGCAATAACTTGCATCTGAGATCTTGAACACGCCCTCAAATGTCAGCTGTCTTTTTCAAGTTTTGACATCAACGGCCAAAAAAAAAGAAAACTGCATTTGTGTTTGGTGAGTAGATGTTGATGCAAAACAATAAACGACACTGTAAGTAAATTACAACCTTTCTTTAAAACTACATACTCTTATGCCTGATTATTCTTGTTTTTAACAAAAATGCCAAAAGTGGCTGCTAGTCTAAGCAAATATGTGTGCGAGCATCCGAATGTTCTCAAGACTGATGGTAAAATTCTCTTCTGTAAAATTCGCAACAAGGCTTTAAATTGCGAAAGGAAATCTCAGCTGGATCAACACATGCACAAGGAGCTGTATGAGCGTCATTCAAAAAAATCTAGTCAATCCTTGCTTCCTAGCTCATCTTCACTTTTGGTAGGTACAGGCAATACATTTAGTACGGAATTATGTGAAGCTTTTGTCGCCGCCGATATTCCGCTAAGCAAATTAAACAATCCGTATTTAAGACAATTTTTAATAAAATATACACGCAAGAAATCATACCAAGTGACTCAACCGTTAGAAAAAACTATGTCCAAAAATTGTATAATTCTCAATTGACTGAAATTAAAAAGGTTTTAAGGAATAATTATTTGTGGGTGTCTATATTGACGAGACAATAGATATTCAAGGGCGATATGTAGCAAACGTTATCTGTGGAATATTGCATGAAGATGAAAACCTCAGCAAAACGAAATATTTAATAAACGTAGTTGAATTGGACAAACTAACCACTTTACAATTGCGCGCGCGTTCAATGATTCTATCAGCCTATTAGGAGAAGATTTTGATAAAACCGAAATTCTTTTATTTTTGACCGACGCAGCGTCTTATATGATAAAGTCTGCCCGGGCATTGCAAGTTTTTTACCCAAAGCTGAGACATGTAACCTGCTTAGCTCACGCAATGCACCGTGTTGCTGAAGAAATCAAAAGTTGTTTTAACGAAATTGATACTTTAATATCAAATAGCAAGAAAATATTTTTGAAAGCACCTTCACTCGTAGAAATTTTTAGAGAAAAATCTCCTCTACTGCCACTTCCACCACAGCCTGTTGTTACTCGGTGGGGAAGGTGTATTGAAGCGGTTGGATATTATGCGACAAACTACGAAGAATTCGAGGCAGTTATTAATGAGCTCATTGACTTCGATGCTTCTTCAATTAAAAGGACAAAAGAAGTACTTAATTTCCCATTACCCATCATATATGATACATGGACTGTGAACGTGTTAATTGATTTTTAAGCGTAAATATGCCCTGCGCCGAGACGCTCATGTATCACATATGATACACATCGCACAGAAATTTGCCTCAAAATATGAAACTGAACGAGTTACCCTAAAACAAAGAAATTGTTATGGGCGTCTGGAGAAGGGACTGTAGATCATATTACAAAAATAAATTTTAGTGATTGAAGGTTTATTACCAGAAAAATTAATAGAAATAAAAATTGTACAAAAATTCATATAAACTTGCGTAATTTACTTCAACGTAAACTTTTAATGAGTTATAATTTTATTTTATTTTACTTTTTGTGATAAAAATTGAAACAGTTAAGGCAAAACGGTTTGTCACAGAGTTTGCACTCAGTATTTACCTGCTTGGCTTTTGAAGGTGGCTTGTTGCTGTCTCTGAGCATCTTGTAGCACAAAAAGCATCGCTTTCAAATTAATTTCCGATCTTTTCTTGGGATTTCCGTGAGAAAATGTAGCGTAGATACATTCCGTGGATGTTGGCAAGGACCTTGGAATTGTATATTTGTTGTTTGCAGATAATGACGAACAATTTCTTCTTGCACTTTGAGGACTGAAATTCGTTTTTGATTCACCTCGTTATGTACAATCATCGTGTTTACAACGGTGGTGCCAAATATGATGTCAGCAGCAATTTTTCGAAACCAAACAAGTGTCTTTCGCAGTGGCGAATGGTAGCTACTAATTTGATCAGCAACATCTATACCTTTTTTGGCTTTGTTGTAGTCGACTATCATTTGTGGTTTTTGTTTGCGTTCAAACCTTCCAACTACCTCCTCCATCTCATCTCCGTGGCTAGTGAAAATCATAAGAACATCACGTTTGTCGTGCCACTTCAACACGGTTATATAGCTATCTTTCTGCCTTGCAACATATTCTCCCTTTCTTAGTTTGGTTTTAGTAACTTCCTTAGGTACAATAAATCTTTCCTGTTTTTGCGCAACGTGTCACATAGGTCAGTGTTATGATCCTTTAAGTAAGTTGCGAGAGGCACACTATTAAAATAATTGTCAGCGGTTACCATCCTTCCTTCGCCGAGCAAGCCTTCACATAGTTTTACCACAACGGATCCGGGCTTGTCCAATCCTTTAATCGCGGAAATAGAACCACTGTAAATCTCGTACGACCAAGTGTAGCTTTCGACAGTACATAGCTTGTATATTTTTATGCCATACGGACTGGATTTAGCCGGATTATAGGTTCTGAATTTCAACCTTCCTCGAAATTTTACCATGACAATCGTTTCACCAGGTAAATACAATTTTTTTATGTTTTCGAATACTTTTTGGCACAGTAGTTCGATTTTGTACAAGCAGTTTGGATTGTTGGGTTGTGTTTCAGCAAAATGCCAGCACTTCAAAATGGTTGCAAATATATTGTAAGACATGCCTATGTGATGAAGGAAAGAATGATAATAGAGCGGATCCTTTTTCCAATAATGCAGGTAGGAAGGAAGTTTAACAAGCCCGGTGAACATGAAAACTGCAAAAAACCTTCTGATTTCTGCTCTGTCGACATTTTTCCACCGGTGAATTCTGCTAGCCTTTTGACTTTGACGAGCCGCTTTCAAATTTTCTGCATATTTGTTTGTGCAATCCACCATCATATCAATGATATCATCATTTATGTAATATTCAAATATTTTTATGATGTTTGATTGGCCGTCATCATCACATATGCGTTGCAGATCCTGCACACCCGATCGTCCAACAAATTTTTCCTTGGAAATCGGTAGTATAACCGAATTCCAATTCTCATCGGTTGGTTTCCCAGCTTCTTCATCAAAGCTCGAAGCAGAGTCAGACAAATTGTCTAAGAAAAAAGAAAGGCGTTTTACGTGTTTGTGTAAAGTACAATATTTCGTCACCTACCACTCTCGTCACCAGTTGATGATTCTACTTCTGGTGGGACGAAATCATCGCTGCTGCCATCTCTAAAATCAGCTCCCTCCAGTAAGGCTGAAGCTTCTTCACCTTCTACAACTTCATCTTCCATCTCAAGAATTCGCAGCGTTTCCTCCCTCGATACAATTTTTCTTGAACGACTCATTTGTTTAGCTGGTTTCCTCGAAAAATTTCCTTGTAATATTCCAAAAGAAAAACACGCGATTTTACACTTTGACTTTGGCACACTTCACATTGACTATTGAACGACTTATTGCAGTAATATGATAAGCCACAAAAAAGAGAAAAGGGGAAAGTAGAAATGCGCAACGAGTAACTAAAAAAAAAGAAGATTGATCACATATAATACAAAGGGCGCATGGTTGTACTATCGATGCCATGCGCCCCATGAGTCATACATGCACATGCTCATATTTGATACATTGGGCGTGCGTGTAAGTTTCTCGATCCCTACGCCCATATATCACATATGCACAAAAATAGAAAATTGGAAAATGAAAAGGAAAATCCCAGTTTTTCACCAAAGTAATATTAGAAATATAACTTTAGAATTTATTCTAATCGATTTTTACAAAAAAAAGTGTTGGGCGTACTATTCAAATTCACGAATTTATCGGAATCGAATGTGGACTGTGAACGTGTTAATATATATATATATGTAAGTTCCAATTTTGGATTTCTAAGCGAGATTATAACTAAATTAGAAGGGCGGAACTCACTTAACACACAAGTTCAATTAGTTAACGATGCGGTTCGTAAAATACATGCTGTTGAAGGAGCCATCGCCCAGCAAATTCAAAAGAAAATGGATAATGTTTTAAAGAAAAATCAGGGCTTTCAAGACATTAAAGAAATCGCCAACATTTTCAATTTGAGCACCAACGATCAAAACAATTTTAAAAGTAACTATACAGTAAAAGAACTGCCTTCGTTTAAATATGCTTCCATTACTTCTGTGGATGTCGAGAGGTCTTTTTCGATGTACAAACATTTTTTAAGACCAAACAGGCAAAATTTTACCTTTGAAAATTTCAAAATGAATTTTATAATATGACCTTTTGATAAAAAAAATGTGATAGGTACCTACTTACATGTGCAGTATGCAACCTGAATGTGCAAATGTTTTTTTTTTTGTTTTGTTTTGTTTCCTATTATAAATAAATGTTAAAAAAATTAAATGACTGTTTTTTTAAAGCTCTTTTTTGGGTGGTTTTAATGCATATTTTTCGATTTTGCATGCATTTTTTATTTTTTACTGCATGAAAATCCGGACCCTAATTATTAACAAAATAGACTGGACATGATTTTATAAATAAATAATTTGGTTTCCCTAAGGTTAACAGTTGTTTTCGTTTAAAATACACGCTTTTGTCAAATACACCTTATTGACGGTACTTCTTCATAATTTAGTTGATTCAATGTCAAAACAAATGAATGGGATCATCAGAAATAAAAGGAGCCAATACCAAGTATTAATATGTTACCAAATTGAATAAATGCGCATGTTCTTGCAGGTGAATTCCAATATCTGCAGACTTTATTGCCTCTAAGGCAATGAATAAATGCCCAAAAGATTGTTACCTACTGCGAAAGAAATATTTGTTTTTTGTTTCTGGACACCAAAATTCCCTCGATTTCTGTACCTGTAGCAAATAGTTCTGGGTATGGTTTTATTGATAGGAAAATCGAAAACAATAGTGGGAAAATACTAATTGGTTCATGGGCAAAGTTCGAAGGAATGAAGAGAGATGTGGATTGCTATTCGTATTGGAATTTCCGAGTGGACTACTATATTTCTTATAATGCGGTGAACACTTTACTCAAAAACAGTAAAAATAATTAATTGCCCCTCGTTATTCATTTACGTAAATCAAAAAAGACGAACTCTACACTATTCCCAAGGCGATTGCAGGAGTTTCGCCTAGCCCCGTAGATGCTATTTCATAATTTAATTTCTCTTTGTTATTGCATCATAATAACGATATTATTATTATTTCTCTTTTATCAACAATAAAATTGTAATAGATACAATTTTTCTAATATAATTTCTAATAATAATCATAGTTAATAATAATAATTGCAACTCGGGTAACTATTTTCCGTTTTTTGTTTTGCTTTTATCTTTAAATTGATACTCCGTAGAATTCTAACGATTTGTTTTTTCTATTTTCTTTTTACTGTTTCATACATATATGTATTTTTTTTTTTAAGGAAAGGATATACACTATTATTATATATATATGGACTTAAATAATAAATTTTCTCTTTTGTTATATATTAAATTTGTCTCTTAATTCTCTTGTAATAATTTAAATAAAATTTGAATATTTATATGTATCTTAGATTGTATAATTATTTTTTTAATTTACAAACTATTTGAATCAACTTTCGGTACTTTTATTATTTACAGTTAATTTGTAGCAAATCCTATGCACACAATTTATTTTTCGTCTAAACATTCTTATTTTCTTGTTCTTTTTTTTCTCTCATTTCCATTTAATAATATGCATAAACTACATAAAATGGATTTTCTTGTTTATAAAACTCTATTTCTAAGTCTACGTTATAGATGTAAAAAATACAAGGATAATATAATAAACTTTATGCATACATTTAATTTTTTGGTGAAACTGTGATCAGCTTATGCGGCGTCACTGGGGATATCTGAAAGAATAAAATATAAACTTTTCTGATTAACAAGCATTTCAGTGGCATTCGTTGACGTTATCATTTTAAGAAATCTGGAAATAAATTCAGAAGGAAAGTTCTCCTAAAGTTATTTTATATATGAGCTTTCATCGGAGCTTTGGGACGATTTTAGAATCGTCCTATTTCTGAAAAAATCTTTCGCGCACGATCAAAGGCTGTCCCGGATAATTCCGGAAAAAAAACAAAACAAAACATTTGTTTACACGATGTTGAACTTGAATCGGACAGCCGAATATTCGTAAATGAAAGCTTATCGACAAGCAGTCTTATTATTCTTCGTAAAGCTCTCTCCCTAAAACATCAAAAAAAAAGCTTCCGAGTGTG
Source organism: Volucella zonaria (assembly GCA_963966105.1). Lineage (NCBI taxonomy): Eukaryota > Metazoa > Arthropoda > Insecta > Diptera > Syrphidae > Volucella > Volucella zonaria. The sequence continues at coordinate 177,296,440 of OZ014531.1, read as the reverse complement.
TTCACCCGAAGCGGTACAGTTTATATTCGAGTCACTGAAGCAGGAAAAACACTTTTAATCGATAAACTGGAAAGCTTGATTTCAATTGCTGATAATACATGTATCGATGGTGCATCGGATGATGGAGGAAATGAACAAGATCGTGATCGTGCGTTTACAAATGTATAAGCTGCATTCTATGGCGGTTTCTTTTTTTTTATCCTTTTTTTTGTATTATATTTTATTATGAATTTTTTATACGTACATCTGCCAAATGTCTAAATGTCCTCGTCTCCTTTGCTTTGTCTTGTTTTCTAATTGTCATTGGGGTATATTCTTGCATGATAATCTTTTAAAATGAACAACAATAACATATTACAGGGTGACTTACTCGAACTATGACTTTTTAAAATGCTATAATTTTTTTATTTTTTGATAAATTTTATTGTGCCACAGCAAAAAATGTTGGAAAATACATCAATTTTCAAATTGTATCAGTAGTTTTCAATATGTCCACCTTTGGTGCGAATAATGGCCTTGAGACGGCCGAGGAAAGCATCGCACGCTGCACGCAAGTGGCTCTGCGGTATTTTGGCCCATTCCCGGTGAAGTGCTTGTTTGAGGTGGTCCAAACTTTGGTATTTTTTAGTGCCAACCTTCGCCTTCAAAATACCCCAGACAAAAAAATCCAACGGATTTGCATCCGGAGAATTTGCAATCCATTGTATCGAAGAAATGAAGTGTAGAACATTGTCTTTTAACCAATCTTGGTTGACGCGCGCTTTGTGAGACGGTGCCGAGTCTTGTTGAAATGTCCACGGTCTCCGACCGAAATGATTGTTTGCCCAAGGCTTGAATACTGCCTCTACGACAGTTTCACGGTATGCGATCGCATTAATTTTGACGCAACGGTCCAAAAATATGAGCGGAGAGCCACCATCGGCGGTTATGGCCACCCAAACCATCACCATCGGTGCTGCCTGCTTTCTGGTGGCCGTCCGAAGGTGTAAATTTTCGAAGGACTTCTCTGGCAAGTAAACTTGGTCATTTTGTTTGTTGACATATTGCTCGTCAACAAATGGCGACTCATCGGAAAAAACCAAATTCGGCAACTCTCAACTTCCGTGCAAGCGTAGCAACTCCTTCGCTCTTTCGACTCTAACTTTTTTCTGTTGCGGTGTAAGATCGTGTGCTTGAGCCCAAGCTCATTTTTCAATATGTGTTGCATCCGTTTCAACGATATGTTGAGCTCACGAGCCATTTTTCTTCCACTTCGATGCGGATTTCGCTCAATTCGAGCCTTCACTTTCCGAACCATTTCTGCTGATGTTGCTGTTTTTTTATGACCACCTCCATGGCGTTTTGCAACGCTGCCAGTATCACGGTAACGAGCTATGGTTCGAGATACAAATGATTTATTCACGCTGAGGTGCTGGAGGGCTCTAACGATAGCTTCTTGTGGTTTTCCAGCCAAATATAAAGCAATCACACTATCACGTTTGAATTCCATCGCGGATAAAAATTTTTCAACACAACTGAGACGCAAATCGTTTAAAAGTCTTGTAAATAATAAAATTATCTGTCATGTGTCAAAATTTGAGCTCACTGTCACGAACGGTTTGGAAAATATAGAAGTCTGAAGTTGGTTGCAGTTAGAGTCATTCAAGGTGTATATGTAGCCGATGACGTCAACAACAATTTGCGCTTCTTGCTTAATATTCTTTGTAAACGATGTATCGGCCTTAGAGTATGCCATATTAATGCACAGAGTCTTTATCCTAAGATTGATTCAGAAATATGTTTCAAGGGTCAGGTATCGATGTAATATGCGTCTCGGAGACGTGATTTCCCCCCAATATTGTGGATGCTCTGTATGAATGTAGGTGGAACTGCTATGTACATCAACAGGTGTCTTAAATACAAATTTGTTACTAAGTCTTGTCCCGATTCTCCTATTGACGCGGAAGTTACTGTTTCTAGTGGAAACAAATGTCTGCTTGGTGTTGTCTATAGGCCAAATAGCAACGTGGACTTTTCACAATTTTTAAGTGTACTTGAAGAATTTTCACCACTTTATTCAGAAATAATTATTTGTGGCGACTATAATTGTGATATCCTCTGATACATTTGGTCTAGTGACAATTAACTCTGATAATCCAACTCATTCCATAGCTTCCGCATCAACATTGTTAGAACTGTTTCTTGTCAATGATCCTAATAATACTCTTCTATACTCTCAGCTTTCAGCCCCGGTTTATTCTAGGCACGATTTAATTTTTGCAACTTTCAGGATGATGCCTGAATCTAAACCTTAGTCAACTAGAACATGATATATATCAGGTGAATTGGCAGCAGGTTTATTTCATGATCTCAGCGGATGACCAAGTTAGCTTTTTGCAAAATGCAGTAGATAACCTTTTTAAAAATACGTACCACTTAAACGGAAGTTAGTACGTAATGACAACAGTTCTTGGTTTCCAGTTGAAATTCAGGATGCCATGAAACTAAGGTTTCTGGCCTATAAAATTTCGTCTCGCCGAATTTCACAATGTTTTTTGTGTCTTGCGAAACAAATTTCGTGCTAAAATCAGGGAAGCGAAACGCCGATTGTATAGGGTGAAATTCAATAAAAGTTTTGCATCTAAAATTTGTGGAAAAATATTCGCGAGCTAAGTGTTGGACGTCAGAAAGCACAGCTTCCTGAAAACATCAACGTAGAATTTGCCAGAGTTCAGTACTCCTCACTAAATGCCTTAGTACCAGATGCATTTGAAATATTAAGCGACCGTGTGACAATGAATTCTTTTTTCAAAGATTAAATGAAGCAGATGTTGTACGAGCTATATTGGATATCAAATCTAAAGCTGTTGGTTGTGACGAAATAAATCCAGTATTCATTAAGATCATTTTGCCTCTTATTCTTCCAATACTTACACATAAACATAACATTATTGTATTAACTTAATTTATTCCGATTGCTTGGAAATTTGCAAAAGTTGTTCCAATACTCTAAAAATCTGCTACCCGTCTTTCGCCAGCCGTTACATAAATGTTATACAAGCAGATGTCGACTTTTATTAAAATTAACAAGCTTCTGAATCCGCATCAGTCTAGTTTTAGAGAATAACATAGCTGCACATCATCCATCTTAAAAGTAGCTAACAGACAATGACCAGGTGTCCTTTCTTTGCCGTCTTGATTTTCCAAAAAGCACTCGATACGATTAATCACAAAATTTTGATCTCAAAATTGAGAAATCAATTTTGTTTCTCAAAAAGTGCTGCTACACTGATGTTGTCGTACCTTTCTGACCGGAGACAAGCTGTCGTTGCTGGTAAAAACTCGTCCCGTTTTCTAAATTTATTGTCTGGAGTGCCTCAAGGATCTATTCTCGGTCCACTACTGTTCAGTGTGTTCATAAACGATCTTCCGCTCGCAGTCACAAACTCAGGAATTTACATGTATGCCGACGATGCACAAATCCGCCTGAGCTGCAAGCTTGGAATGATCGAGGACAGGGCCCAAACACTCAACAGTGACCTTAAAGGCATTGCTCACTGGTCCGAAAAGAATAAGCCTTTTTTAAGCTCAAAAAAATCTCAAAGCATGATTCTTTATAAAACTAAACTTTATTTTCCTGTCTACAATATGTGGAGAAGGTTAAGAACTTGGGCATCTGGTTTAACACTACGGTTAGCTGGGACCTTCAAATTCGGTCAGTAATTAGCAAGATATATGGTTGCTTACGAACTCTATCGCTATCAAAAAATTGTACACCCCAACATACGAGGGCGGGTCAATAAGTACGTGACTTTGATTAAAACACAGATTTTTTGATAAAAAAATAATTTTATTTTTCAACGTAGTCTCCCTTGAGCTCTATACACTTTGTCCAACGCTTCTCCAATTTTTTTATCCCTTCCAAAAAAAATGATTTGTCGAGGTCCTCAAAATAGGCCTTTGTTTGCGAGATGACTTCATCATTGGAGTCAAATCTTTTTCCACCAAGCCATTTCTTCAGGTTTGGGAACAAGAAGTAGTCGCTCGGAGCCAAATCTGGAGAATAGGGTGGATGAGGGAGCAATTCATAGCCCAATTCATGGATTTTTGCCATGGCAACTGCACATGTGTGCACCCTTGCATTGTCTTGGTGGAAAAGAACTTTTTTCTTGGCCAAATGAGGTCGTTTTTTTTTCAAATCGTCATTGAATCGGTCCAATAAGTTGGCATAATATTCCCCATTGATTGTTCTTCCCTTTTGAAGGTAGTCAATGTGGATTATCCCGCGTGCATCCCAAAAAACAGTCGCCATAACTTTATTGGCTGACAAACCCACCTTGGCCTTCTTTGGCGCCGATTTACCCTTAGAAACCCACTGTTTTGACTGTTGTTTGTTCTCTGGTGTGTTGTGATGGATCCATGTTTCGTCCACGGTTACAAAACGGCGCAAAAACTCCTCCATATTGCGATTAAACAACGCCAAACCTTCCTGTGAAGTTGTTACACGATTGCGTTTGTGGTCGACTGTGAGCAAACGCGGCACCCATCTTGCGGAAAGCTTTCTCATGCCCAAGTGATCATTCAAAATTGAAACCACTGAGCCATGCGAGATCCCTACGGCTTCCACAATCTCTCGCACTTTCAATCTTCGGTCGGCCAACACCATATCGTGAATTTTTTCGATTGTTTCGGGTGTAGAGACCTCAACTGGGCGTCCAGGACGTTCGGCATCTTCAGTGCTTGTACGGCCACAACGAAATTCAGTAAACCACTTTTTTACCATTGAAATCGATGGTGCAGAGTCCCCATAGTATTTATCAAGCTTAGCCTTGGTCTCGGTAATGGTTTTTTTTCGCAAGAAATAATGCTTAATAAGCACACGAAATTCACTTTTTTCCATTTTCTCCTCAAATTAGTGAGTAGTCTGATAAAAATAGCTGTCAAACACAAACTAACTGACGCAGCAAGTTTAAATTTTGACAGGAGTCAACTGACAGGAGCAGTATTGCTGTTTCAGTAAAGAGGTCAGAAGTTCAAAAATGCACGGAATTATTGATCCGCCCTCGTATTAGGCTCAGCTTATCGAAAACCCTTTTTATGCCGATCGTTACATACGGGTGTCAGATTTTCTGTTGCCGTAATACTAAAACGAGACGAAACCTGATTGTAGCCTTTGACAATATAGTCCGGTCTGTGTACAATCTTAAACGGTTTGATCACATAATTGATCACATGTTTTCAAAAATAACAAAGTAAAGGAGTTTTCTTATAAAATAAAAATGAATAAACTCGCTGGGCTTCAATGTTAAAAAAAATTGAAATTGATTGCTGATTCATTAAAAGAAGCATGTGATCAATTTTGTGAGTTGGACTTACTTTAAGACTTCTTACTGTTTTTATATTTTATGTGGCCTCCTTTAGCGGATAAAACATTTTTAACTCTTCTTGCCAGGGAGTTTACGAAATTTGTACATACCTCTGGTGGTATGTTATAGCACTTAATCTGAACTCTGGACCATAATTCGTCCAGTGTCTTAGCCGCAGCACCATACTTAGACAGTTGCCTTTTAATGTAGCCCCAAAGGTGTTCTATTGGGTTTAAGTCTGGAGATTGAGGGGGCCAGTCCAAAACATCAAACCCATGACATTCTAGCCAACCTTTTGTGATTTTGGCTGTGTGTTTGAAATCGTTATCGTGTTGAAACGTTAACGCCCAAAATCGATTTATCCCATTTTTGTAGATTTAGTTCTAGGTAAGGTGTCAATGTACATCTGAGCGGTCATCCGCCCCTCGATTCTCTTGCAACATGCCTACACCATGAGATGTCATGCACCCCGAAAGCATAAGGCTACCTCCACCAAATTTGACCGTTTCTTTAACCAGCCTCTTTGAAAGTTGTTGTGCCTTCTTCTTCCATACCCAATCGCGCCGTCTGAACCAAATCGGTTTATTTTGGTCTCATCTGACCAAACAATCTTAGCCCAGTCTTTTTCTGTGTATAATTTTATATTTGTTAGCAAACGCTTTTCGGAGAGCCATGTGCCGTTTTGTTAGTAGAGGCTTTTTGACTTTAGCTCTACCCTTCAAGCCAGCTTTTCGAAGCACTCTTCTTACAGTTTCAGCACTAACAGCAACATTGTCATTGGATAATAATGAGTGTTGAGCTTCAACACCATTACTACACTCTCCAAAAAGTACTTGTCGTACAAGTTTTCTTTGACAAGGCTGGGATAGGATTTGTTTTCTTCCACTTGGGTTTGTTTTAATCTCCAAGCTTAGTCTTTTTCTTAGTTTGCTGATGAAGCCTACAGAACATTTAAATTTTTTGGAGATTTATCGATGACTTAAACCTTTTTTAAGTCGTTTTCAATCCCTTTCTTCACGTCGGTTTGTATAGCTCTCATCCTGTAAGTCCCTCTCTTTTAAAACTTGAAAAATTTATCAAAAAGTGGAAAAGACATAATTTGTTCTTTTAAATCACACCTACAAATGCTGTAATTTATTTACTTAGTTACACTTAGAACTTAGTTTTTGTAATAAATAAGTTCTTTACCTTTTAATTACAAGAATATCAAAACTCACAAAATGGATCAGATCGAAAGTCTAATTAAATCGGCTGTAGATCTTCTTTGCAGCACAGTACTTTTCCGATAACTGCAACAAAATTGCTAGTTGCGTAAATAGCAGACTTTAACATATAAACAATCGAGTCACAGAACTTAACAACGGCGAGATAAGAGTACAACGTAGAAATATGAAACATGTGATCAATTATGGGAGTTACTGTATATGCATATATGAAATACTGTTCCCTTAAGACATTAAATAATATGCTGATCAATAAAGAGCCATTGTACCTCTATGAAAAAATAGAATTCTGTATCTGCAAACGGTCTTATATGTTTATTCAACCGACATCTAATTGTAACAGCTCTGAGCGCCAATTTTTTCTTTACGTCAGCTGGCAATGGAACTCCCTACCCTTTGTATATGTAAACTTTTACAAACTTAAAGGCTTTGAGTCTATATGTAAAAGATGTAAATCAATCAACAAATGAAATGAAATTAAATATTGGGTACTTCAGTTTTTAAAAGTAAATTACGCTGTTTGTTGATTCTCGCTCTTGTCAGTTTTTTTTTTTTTTTTAAATTCGATAGTTGTCACTTTAATCTTAGAGGTGTACTCTATGGAGTGCAAAAACGAGCATTTTTTGCTTTTATATTCCCGTAAAGACATTAGAGATACTGAGTCTCATAAAAGGATGTGTGAAGTTTCTGTTTCACAGAACGCAGGTATCAAACTTGGTTTCAGAATTTGGTTTTGGAGATTTTTCAACTTAAACATGATCAACGGCACACAATTGAAAATCGCCTTAAATGTCTTGGAGTCCTAAAAAAGCTCCATATTTTTTGTGTTTCACAGGAATTGAAAGTGTTTCATTTAACACAATGAATCAATATCTGCGATATACATCTCAAACGCAAGGAAATTTATCCTTTTTTAGAACAGATCATCACTAGTGGTGATGGATCGTCTATAACAGTATCAAACAAACGCGAACGTGGTCGTAGCGTGAGATTATAAAGGTGTTTAAAGTCAACAACTAATGAAACTTGAGGAAGCAATCAAAGAAAACGGGGCAAAGTTTGCAGATCGTAAGTGGATCGTGTTACATGATGACATGACAGCCCATGAAAGCTTATTGAACGTTGGTTGGGAATGAGTCACATCCACCGTACACCCTCGGCTTTTCACTATTAGATTTTCATTTGTGTCGGAATTTGCAAAACTTTTTGAATAGTAAAATGTTCATCAATAATGATGACCTGAAGGGCCAGAAATTCTATGTGCACTGAATCGTGGTAATATAAGCACACTTTTCCGACATAAATGCGATTTTAACAAAAATTTATTTATAAAAATGAAAAATATTTGTGTTTGAGGAACAATATCTCGAAAATGAAAGCATGGATGGTAATTGTGTTTAAATATGAATTAACCATTAATCAATTGGCTATCAAACGAGCCCAGCTAAGTTGGTCTAGGTTTAATACACTTCTCTAAAGGAACTTTTTTAAACACCCTGCAAGTCAATGGGTATTGAAGATAGACCCCACTCCCATATGATTCTGTTCATAACATGTACCAATGAATCAAATCCAAAAATATTTATATCCCAAACCGGACCACCCTGTATCGAACTGGTAAATGCTGCACGTCTGATGACACGTGCTAGGGATACTCTACAGCATAACTAATCCCCATGCAAACGTTCATTAGAACTCGCCATACTCATACGAAACCAGCCATGATTCTATGTACCCATAATCGTGTGTATACTATAGTATGGACACGAGATGGAGCGTCGGTATACAACGCGCGAGATATGTATTTTGTCCCGCCTTACAAATAAAATACAACTTATTTGAATAATATCATTTTACTTCAAGGGCTTTCACACGACTGACTAACTTAGGATAATTCCTAGAATAATATAAAATATTGAAGAGTTGATAGTTAAAAGTTAAAAATCATGTTGATTTGCTTGCATAGACAATGCCGGTATTCCCAGACTAGGTTAACCGATGTCGCTGGACTGTTCTATGGTGTTACTTCGTTTTGTGTTGTTACTAAGTAATGTCGAGGTAGGTACATTGACATCGGTAACAATGATGATGACGATACTGTCGCTTTTTTGTTTCATCTAAGTTTTAGCATTCACAACGAGATGGGTATTAAGGAGAATTTGAAGTGAAAGACCTTTATTGGCTACGTAGGAGCACTACTGGTGAAAATAGCGATACAATATGGTATTGTGAAACAAAGAACACTTCATTCTTGTTGGATAATATTAGTGTTAATTATAAGTATTATCACATGGCTTTGGATGCCATCTAATGGGTGCAAACGGGTCTAAGAATTAGTTTCATCGGAGTTTGGAATCACTTGATGTCGCTTTTTAGTTTCATCGGCGTTTAGAACTACTGCTTAACAAGCCATAGGAAGTTTCACTTCAAAAAAAAAAGTCTTATTCAACACTAACAATCCGAAATTACTTTCTTGTCGACCCAATTACAGCGATAGGATCATGGAACGGGAAGGACTGTCGTTAACTGACTCGATGAAAATCTTCCAGATTTGATTAAACATAAAACCCCGGTACTATCAGAGGAAAGCAGCGGTGTTAGTTTAAAACATCTTTTCTGCTTTAAAGATATCTGCCGGCTTCAGCTGATGCAACTTCCTCTTACAATTACTGAATTGAACAGCGTTGAATGACGGCATCATAAGGCATGATGTGGAAGCCAGAATCCGGAATGCTACTTTTGTTTGCTACCGAAAATTTGGAACGGAAATGTTTTTCGCACTATGACCAAATACGACTTTTTTGCCCCAAGCGTTACGTTAAGACTGCTATTTGGGTATAGTACGAGTAAGAGTATAAGGAAAGCAGTCATCATAGTCGCTCGAAAGCTGAAGATCTTTGCAAATATGGTTTATGTTTGACAGTATACTGTGAGGGTTTTCCGGCCAAACTGTGAACAGCTTCACATGAGAAAAGCTTGGCAGCTTGTTGATATCACTTTACGACAAGCGATATGGGAGTGGTTCGACGATAGCTCAGGACGCGACGACAACTCCAAGTTATGCCGTGGAATGAATAGTAGAAAGCCGACGCGTACTGCGGAAACTCAAAACTGTTAGAGCACCTGAATTGCTGAAGTCATATGTTCCATGGGTAGAAGAGAAATCCTCGACCTCCTTAGGGTTGAGAATCCTTCAACTGATATAAAAGGAAGTCTCCGGTGTCGCACGGAGAAACAGACATACAAATCTATTCCAAGGGACTGGAAAACCTACTCTCATAGGCTCTGACGCCTCTCGATTCAAATAACAAGAACGCATTTAGAAACTCATACAGGGCAAACTTGAAAATTTTCAATCGAGAATTTGGTAAATCACTGGGTCAGTGTCCCATAGGCGAAATCTACTAAAGCAGCTCACGAAGCGTGAGCAATAAAATCCCTTACTTCATCTACTGATGTAGCAAAAGACCGCTACATCAGTAGATGAAGTGCTTTCCTTTTTTAGGGATTGGATTTTGCCTTTTTCGATTCATGCGGATATTCAGAGGTGGTAATGATGTGATTAAAAATATGAGTCACGGACGGCAGAATATATGGAAGCAGAAGATTTGTGAACCTGGGATCAATTCCGTCGATAACTGTTGCATTAGACTTTATTGACAATACAGCCTCAACAGCGTCTGCGTCACTTACGCATATGAAGCCAAAAGATTCATTATTGGCATCAATTTCTGATGGTTCAAAGGTATTTTGCCCGTGTTCGGTTGTGAGAGATGTAGGCATTGTGATAAATTTTTTATTAAGAAGGTCGCGATCAATTTCGTTCTTTTTTCTAATTTGTAGGTCTTTTAAGGTTTTCCAAGTGTTTTTTGTCGGCCTATTTTGACTCAATCTATTTTCGGAGTAGATCGTTTGCGCAGCTCTCATCTCTGACATTACTTTATTACGCAGATGGCAATACACACGATGCAATATTTCAAGTTTGTGTGGCCTGCAAAGATTAAAAGATCTATCTCGCTCTTGTATCAGTTGTATGATACTACTGCTTAACCAAGGTGGTGATGATCTACGAATAACATTAGACTTCACAGCAACGTTTTTATCAAAAAGAAATCGAATCTGCTCTTGAAGAGATAGTACTTTATCATCAACTGACTGTAGAAAGCGAACATTATTCCAGTCTGTACGCTGCAGGTCGTGCACCAGACCTTGGTAATTTACATTTTTAAAATCTCTGAACTGGTACCTAAATTCCGTGGGTTTATTTTGAAAATCTAAGGTTAAAAAGTGTCTGGAGAAGCAGGGGCTTAGATTTGATTGTAATAACTAATAAACGTAAGAGTAGTAAACAAAGCCCTAATCTCTGCCCTAGCTCTGTTGTTCGTCTTGCCATTTTGCACACGGTTGGAAATTTCTGCTAAATTCGAACTTCGAAGGACATGAGGAAGAGATTATCTGCTGTAAGAATGACGACGTGAGAAAATATTTGATTTCCGTTTTGTAATAATCGAACCAATTAACCGCTTAACCAAATCAAAAACTAAGCGAGTCTGTTGTAATTAGATGACATGCGGTAGACCAGAAGAGTTGGTAGCAAAAATGCTTCCTCAAAAAAGAGGAGCTTTACCAAAGGACTCGGTACAATGACAAAACAATGAACCCGAACTAGTACCCAGTTCCACGATTGTTAAGCAATCCCATCTGAGCCATCACAATTTGGTAGCCAATAGAATTTAGCTAATTCCATCTTCAACTTATGAAATTGAGGTTTATCACACACACGTTACTGAAATCAGAAATAAATACATATCTTCGAAACAGGGAAAGGAAGAGAAAATTTCGATAGCTTATCTATCAATCCAAATTCAATGATGTACATTTGTACCTATCTTAACAACACATGCCATTGCAATTCATAAGGACCAAGCTGCAATTCTGAAACCAATACCAGAACTACACAAAACTGAATAAAGGATTAATGAAATGTTGTCCCTTAAGAAATCAAAATTGAAAATTGCAGCCAAAAAGAAACAAAAAATATGCATTCGAGCACATCCTGCATCTATGTAATATTCGTTTCTTTAAAATCAATAAATATTAAAAAATTTAAAAACTCACCCATAACGAAGGACTACTCAAAAATGAATCATCATCCTCAATCAAGCTGTGACTCTGTTGATCGATATATATTAAGGTATCCTTGCTGCACGTGTTTGCTGAATTCCGTAGCATTGTCGACAATGTATCACTGCATTCCTTTAGCTTATAATTCGAACTATTTGAGAATGAATGTCGCAAATTTACACAATGATTGCTTCCTCCATTCAGACAAATGCTACTGCCACTGCCATTAATGCCACGATTATAGTCATGTCCCAGAGATACCATTATACTGCTGCTATTGCTCTTCAAACTACTTGAAAGAGCCTCTTTGAAATTTGTATTACTAATGCCGTTAAACTTATGTGACTGGGATGATGAGGATGATGATGACGCCATCGATATTGGGGACATGGCATGTGATGGGGTTTTGACATCAATTGGGGATGAAGCGGTTGGCTTACGTGGTGTTGTTACCGGTGTTGTTGGTAGGTGTACCTTCTTTGGCGATACCGGTGAAATTTCTGCAGAAGTTGACGCAATCGGTATTGCTGTTGCAGTTGGTTTAATATTTTTCAATTTTGGAGATACTTCTTTTGCAGCTTCTTGAATTTCCAACACATCTGCATGGCCATTCATGTGTTCATGATCGACCCCCCCATTAGTTAACTTCTCCGTCTTAACTTCGGGAAGGGATTCTGGTGGATTCTCATCGACGAATTCAATTCCCTCAATGTCCACCATTTCGTTTTCGTCTGTTTTCTCAATGATCACAGTATTCGTTGTAGTTTTGGGCGGTTCTGGAATCGGTACGACCTTAACTTTGGCAATATCTTCAGTATTTTCGTCTTCCTTTTGTTTTTCTGGTGAAGAGCATTCCTCCGGTTTTTCTTCGATTTTCGGTGCAACTGTTGTAGTAGCTGAAACAGTTGTTGAAGGTATTGCAATCTTAGAAACCCAATGATCGCCAGATGTTGAACTTGAACCCGAACACTCCACGTTGTCGCTAGAGCGACGCTGATAAAACAACATGTAAGCCTCGTTATTTATTATTTCCTCCTGAATAGAATCGGATGGCACTCGAGAAACTCGCTGATCATCAAATTTATACCATTGATGATCGTATGGATTCTTACAGGCTGCTGTGTAGTGACCCGTCTCCAACGTGTCACCCTGGTGATAACACACCGCATACAAATCGTATCGAGTGTCCTTGTTCTCCTTTTCCACCCGATTTCGATGCTCACGCGTTTTTTTCCAAGGACTCCGATGTAAAGTGTTATGTAGTACAGTTGCATTTACATCAGAGTTTAGAGAATCAACTGAGTTACTTCCTGTCCCACGTGCCAGATGCGGCGACATATCAAACGCATTCAAGGGAAACTTAACCATTGTTGTTAGTTTGGCGGCATCGGGTCCCTTCTCGTGGTGTTGACGGAATCTCTTAAAATGAATCACCAAAATATCCGGCAGTGACCAGAGGCCAAGAGTTTTCACTACCGGAAGGTACTGCTGACAATGTGGACAACGCCATGCATCTTCTGCACTGAGCGTCTCCGCTTTGGTATAATGTTCCAGACATTGTTCCAACGACAGAGCGGTATCTGTTACCTTATTATCTCTCAGACGCGATACACTTTCATGTTCGACAATGGGATCTGTCATTTCCGCAAAGAATTCTTCAGGATTATTCCATTCAAGCAGTAGCTTAATATGAGCAGGTCCAGCGTCACTGGATAGCACCGACAAGGCTAAATCAATCATCTCTGTAAACAGTGGATGTTCCACCTTCTCCAGATATGTATCTGGATCAGCCGATGGATCTTGCAATCGCACTTGAAACATATCACTTAATGGAGTGCTATAAGCAAATACTTCAGGTTTCATTATTGATGATATCTCCTTTAGCAGCTTCTTTTGCAGCTCCATGTACGAGCTATCACGTGCCACTTGTAAACAAAACGGTGCACCTAGAAGTGAAAACAAATTGTTAAATGAAAAATTATACGCAACACTTATATGGTATTTCTTACCGAATCTCTCAAAGCTCCCGTCTTTTGTTTTGCGCACATTCGCAATGAGCAACATTAAGTCAGTTGAATCACTACTTACTTCGGGAATCTCTATGCAGTAAACTGTATCTAATCCCTCAAGTGTTGACACGGGTTGAGTATCAAAAAATACTCTACTAAATCCGTGACTATTTATTTCTACTAGAACCATTCGATTGCTGGGAACCCCCGTATCTTTTTGTAGCTGATCACGCAGCGCAACTATCGGTGACCCAGCTGGAACGGTTAAGCCCAATTTCACTTGTCGCGGATGCTGTTTCATATATAAAACGGTGACGAATACTGCTTGTTGCGTCAATTGCGGCAGCTGCACTGATATGCAGTGGAAGGGATCAAAGGTATTGCTTTGTTTTTTACACCGGGGACATGTCAGAGAAGAACGAAATTGTGCTTGAAAGACAGCTTGAACAAAGGAATTATTACAGCGGATGTGATTCGCTAGAGTTTCGGCAGCAATCACTTCGTCCGATCGGCCATAGTTGTTCTGAAATTATAAGAAAAAGTCAAAATTATTATAGTTTTCAGATACTCGTATTATAGATTTGTATCTTTAGGAGACAAAAATTATGTATGAGAGCAAATTCTAGTTAGAAACAAATATGGAGTTAATATCTTTCAACCGCTTGCCGTGGCACGACTGGAGCAGACATTTCAATGTTTCAACAATTTGCTCTAAGGAATGTATAGGGACACAAGTTCTTGACGTCAGATATGCAATTGAAATATTAAACATAGATGACAAACGAAGAAAATTGATGTCTGGCGCTCGATATATTGTACAAAATGAAAAAGAGATAGAATCTGTGGTCCGGTGCTTCTGGAGAAAGAAAAATTGAGTAACCAACCTCCGCAGATGTATCTTTAAAAGTGAAAACATGGTCAATTAGAAAAAGGTTTACATTATCACAACTTACATTGTTATAAGTTGTTTTACATCCTTCCATCTTATAACACTGCAAAACAAAAAAACTCTGCTTCAGTTCTTAGAAGAACAGCAGAACGTGCTTAGTTTACTTTACGGGCTCCGGAATTGTGCATGAAAAACTATTCCTCCTGAAACATGGCATTCATGGCCTTCCATAATCTTCGGTTGAAGGATTTTTTGTTCATTGTCTCAAATTCTAGAGACCAAGCGCCCTGACACCTGCGAAAGCGTTATTGTTAAAAAGGAGGTTCGATCTTCTTTGTCGTCTCGAATCTGGGGCTGGCATTCGCAAACCCTCTGGGATGAAGTTTTAATATCTACTCGCTCTACTCGCACTTGTAGTCGACGTGTTTAGGTTTTTTGGCATGTGTAACTCGACCACGGAGTAGACAAATCACTAGTTTCGTGGATAAAAACAATGCTGGTGAAAGGACCCTGACTGATTACGGATGCCGACTGCGGCCAACATGTGATGGCGGGGGGTAAACAGGGTTTGCCCACAAGCCGGCGACCTGTCTTCACTGTTATGGTGCTGTCATTCTGTCTGTCATCTATGCAGATGAAGTTGTATCTACTGTCTGTTGAATCGTGCCTAGCATTTAGAGCAGACAGTAAAGTGCAAGCAGCCCTAGACGTGATTGACGATTGGTGCACTAGGACTGCGTTTTAAATCAAACCTCTTGGAACTGAGGATGTTCTCTGTACAACTTTGACTGGTCTGTGTCACCATCCATTTCTCCAACGAACCTAGGTATTCGGATGTCATCCTGGACAACAAACTTATGTAGACTAAACATGTCACGTCAAAAACATCCCAGACGCTGCCGGCCTTCTGGCAGTGTAAATGAGCTTTCCATAAGACATGTGCCTTGTCACCTAGGATGGCCCTCCGTCTGTCTCTGCTGCACGGGGATTGGATTTTTCCTAGTATGCTTCACTCTACTCTAGGGGCACTGATGGATCTCCCTCCTCTTGATATTCATATCATGGGCTACACTCTCAAAGCCATTTTGCCTTTAAAAAGAAATGGTTTTTGGTTTAACACGCACCTCGCACGCTGGTTTCCTTTTAACTCTGGTGGTATGGACAGGCCATCTGACGCAAGAACACAGGAGCTTCAGTCACGGTTTAGGCCAAAATGGTGAGCCAGAAAAAAATGTTGTCGAATGCTTAGGACTCCAAAACCGATTTCGTTTGCGCTGTTGATGTCTTTCTGGAGGACGAAAACGTCCTCGCGAAAATATACGCAATCCTTATGACAATGAACTACGAGTGTTGTCTGAAAAGTTTCCGACCGCAACGTAAAGATAGCGGCACTCGTCAATAAAAGCTAGTGAATGCTAGTTGGGCATCTTTTGACAGTTACTTACCGAAGTTTCAGTCATTTTGGACGCGCAGTTTTTAGTTGACAGTCGTTTGAGTGAGTTGATGTGAGTGTTTTTTTGTGAAAATGGAAAAAATTAAATTCTTGTTTTTGAAAGGCAATACGCCTACGCAAATCAAAAATGAGTTGGACTCTGTGTATTAGGACTCTGCACCATCATTTACCACAGTGAAATTTTGGCCAGCTGAATTTAAACGTGGCCGTAAAAGCTTGGGAGATGATGAACGTTCGGGACGTCCAAAAACTGTAACCACTGACGATAACATTGCTAAAGTTCACCAAATGGTGTTAGACGACCGCCGAATTAAAGTGAGAGAATGAAAATGTCCAAAGAACATGTTTGTTACATATTAAATCAAGATTTAGGCATGAGAAAGCTGTCCGCGCGTTAGGTGCCGCGTTTGCTTACGTTAGACCAAAGACGTGTTCGAATGAACATTTCCAACGCTCTGTTGGCGCAGTTTAGGCGCAATACATCCGAGTTTTGGCGCCGATTAATTACTGTAGATGAAACTTGGATATACCATTATACGCCCGCCGAAACAAAAATTTAGTCAAAACAAAAACTGTTTTTTCGGCTGGGAAAGTGATGGCGACTTGGGATAGTTTTTTGGGATAGTAAAGGAGTTATCTTAATCGATTATCTTCAAAAAGTAAAAACCATTACAGGAGCATACTACGCATCATTACTTGCCAAGCTGAAGGCAGAAATTGCGGAAAAACGGCCACATTTGAAGAAAAAGAAAATCCTGTTTCACCAAGACAACGCGCCGTCTCACACCTCAGCGGTTGCCATGGCGAAAATCCATGAATTACGGTTTGAACTGTTTGACCATATTCACCAGATCTAGCCCCAAACGACTTCTTTTTGTTCCCTCATCTAAAAACTGCGCTCGGGGGACAGAGATTTTCATCCAATGAGTTGGCAATCACCTTCGTGAATAATTATTTTGCAGAGAAAAACGCCAAATACTATTTGGACGGGTTAGAGAGATGGGAGCATCGCTGGGAGAAGTGTGTAGAGTTACAAGGAGACCATGTAGAAAAATAAAAAAAAAATTTGAGAAAAAATGTCTTGTATCACTGTTCGGTCGGAAACTTTTCAGCCAACCCTCGTATATTATGAAGGATCAGTAGAGCGGGCGAAGTATCTTCATCTGCGACAGCCAAGTTTTGTTTAAAGCCTTGCTGGACCCTTTCACCACTTCCAAGCTGATTCGAGAATGCATGGCCTCTCTAAACGCAGTCGGAAAAGTGGAATCATTGAGTCCTGTTTGGAACGCAGGAAATAAGAACATCGATCAATTACTGTCCAACACTAAGGAAACGAACCAGTTTTAGTTCTGCCTGCATCTTCGGTTAGGGCGTCGTTTGGGATGACTTTCTAGAATGCTTCCAGTAGGAAAGACTTCAGAAAGACTACACTTCTGCTAAGGGTCTAAAGGTACTAGGCATAAGTCACAAAATATACTGCGACGCTTGGTGTGAGACTGACGATAACTCTGCGGAGTACATCGGATCTTACGTCCCATTAGGCGAAAGGCACTAGACGTTGATGTGGTGGATGCCCTACTAAGGGCAATTTATCACTGATTACTCATCGTTTTTCGGAAAACTGAAAAATTACATTAAAAAGTAGACATTACTAGCTAGTTTTGTCGTTGGGTTCATTCCTTGTTAGTACCGTTTATTTCTTCTGTTGAGACGTAAGGGCATATCGGGCTTATGTCAGCGAATTTAGCCTTAATCCAGGTTGTACAAAAGCGCAGAACTTCTTGCCTTAGTCTGCCTTTTTGAAATAAATCCGCGCCCATACATTTTATCCGGTCCATCCCACCGCACCGCTTGGACTGTGTGTTATAACAGGCTAGGCCATCTGCTCATTGTTCAACTGCACCTGGACTGTTTTAGTTGCACTTATATCTATTGTTTCGATGCAATGGGCTTTTACGTAGTCTAACTTCACGCACAACCCCCAACCCGGAAAGCCAGGTTCTTTCTGACACCAGTTGGGTAAAATGGACCGTGCTTCCGTTGACCCACTGAGAGTTTACCCAGTTCCAAATACGTTAGCATATACATTTATGTAAATAAACTACCACGAACTGTATAAATTATGAATCTTTAGAGTTTTGCATTTTAAGTCGCCCATTTTAGGTATTGTGGGCGGTATACCATAATTCTGCGTTACACAAGATTGTATGCAACTCACCCCAGATGGCAATGACATTCCACTTCTGTATAATTTAAAGCATTTCAGTGTAAGGAAAAGGACATAGTGTAAACCACAATACCTTTGGCGGTAAAAAAGTTGGCTCCCAACTCTCCACAAGGGTTCTTCAGATTCTGAAAAACTGTTTCTGTTCTCCTTTCTCCTGTTTTGGAGTCTATAATTTATACATGACGATACAAAGAACTCTCTCGGCAAAGTAGCAGCTTGGTATCGCAGAAAAAACGACGAGTGAAGCAGATTATTCGAATGCATTGAGCCTTCGGCATTTCTACTCTCATATTCATATTTCACGCAAAGAAACGTCATCAAACCGACGTCAGATAACTCTCTGGCGACAATGTTTTACAATTCTGACGTAGATCCCCCATTGCAACAAGTTTCTGCTTCCGTTCAATGCATATCTTTCCACAAATCATTCGACGACTTATCTATTACGCCTCTATTTATAGCCAGTAAAGCCTTGAACTTTGAAGAACTTTACACGCAATGTACGAAAATTGTTAGGAATCATCAGTCGACTCCACCGTTCGAGTATCCACACATTTTACTCGATGAAGGTGCAAGCTAGTCAGAACTCACACCGAGTCTATCACGAAGTGCTCGACTGTTCATTTAGCAAAAAAAAAAAAAAAAAAAAACAAATAAATAGTAGTGGCCTTCTTTCCATTCGAGTGGGTAGTGTTCGCGTTCGATTTCCATTCCAACCACATGAAAATACCACCTATGGCCACAGGCCACCTCACTATTGCATCATACAAGTACAAAGCACACGAAGTACAGTGAACAATGTTTTTTTTTTTTCATGACGCATTCAAGACGGTAAAATTTTGGGCAAAATGACTCACTACACGTCATACTTTCAATTTACTCCTCCGTTGCCAAAATTTCCCTAACACTGAAAAAGAGCACCAAATTCCACGTGCACTAACAGCAAAGTGAACAATCTAAGTCGACGGCCGACATGCAGTTATCGTTCCGCAGCTTGAAGGCAATCTCTCCATCAATGCCATTCTTCATCATCCGCACTGGAGTACACCAACTAAAATAATAACAAAACATTAATATCAGACGTTTTGAACAATGTGCAGATAAAAAAAAATAACAATAATAATAAAATAAAATAGCAGTAGCAGTAGCAAAGTCCCAACGTACTCTCCTCAATGAAAGTAGACACAGAGTGCCATTGAAATTGAGGAGAATACTCATACCTACCACCCTACTCTCAGTTAGTGTAGCCTGCTCTGAAGCACCCGGTTTTTCGCCACCAACACTACCTCTCCTCCTTTGATATTAATGAATGAACGTTAAATCAATTTGTTTGTAGACTACTACAGCACTATTATGTGATATACTTGTCGTACTGATGCTAGATGGATGTCGGGTATTGGTCGTATTCCTGTTCAGTAGCTTGCTTTTCGATGGCTCTTCATCGGTAGTGGACTAATATCGTGAGTACACCGGTTAGTTGCTCTTGTGCATAGTTTTGAGGTCGCTTTTGTATTTTATTTTTTTTATTTTTCGAGGAAAATCGATTTGTAGTGGTGCTCATAATTAGGTTTGTATTGGGAAATTCTTAAGGAAAAAGACAAACGAAGGCGTATCGAGGACAATCGATTTCGTGAAATGCGTTTGAAATTCGACTCTTAACCTTAAGTCCGAGTCGTCTTTTGAGTCTGTTCTGAAAGACATGAGGTAGGCAATTATTTTCGAGAGTTAGGACTATGCCGAACCAAAGAGAATTGATCTTAAATCTGTTTAGATGTCACCAAATTGGACAGTTCTGAGTTTCTTTTATGTTCGAGTATGTAGGTTCGTACACACAAGTACTGCTGCATGAATGTGTCCGGTTGCTTGGACCTTTTCAATGCCAAACTGATGATTTGCTTAAAATCCTTGACTTTGCAAATATAATGGCAAACTAAGGTCGGTTTCATGTCGGTATTTCTCTGTTCTTCTTTATTGGTTCGATAATGATGCAGTTGGTGACTGAATGTTTGTACGATTAGGGTAAGCAATAAGCGGCGTAATCCTGGCAAACACATGCTTACTTTACCCCCTCTGGGTAGCCACCGGGCACTGATTTCGTCCCACCGGATTTGACTTGTCAAATTTGTAGATGGGAGTGTTAAGCAGGAAAAAACAACTACACTACAATGTTCTGCTAGAAATGACAGTCAGCATGGCAGGGTCTTTATATGACCTACTTCAACGTATTTAAAGCTGAGGTCAACTAGGATTTTTCGGGGCGAGTCAGGGTGTTGAAATACGAAGGTGAGGATGATCCTTAATGGGCCCAGCACAACTTTAATACCTCCGAAGCAGGTTACTTGCTCCGGAATACCCGGTCTTTTTTTACCAAAAACTTCTATGAGCTCTTGACGACATTTATAGGGACGAGCCATGTCCAGTTAGTATCCTAACTGTCAAGCTCGTCACAGGCATAGAATTGACGGTGGAGAAGACTCACTATTCAAAAAAGATTGAAACCAATCTCACCTAAACCTTTGATGTCAAAAAAGGCTTTCTTAACGAGAAGAGAAGCACAACATCGACCGAGTCGGACAGAACTTGAGGTTGTACCTCAACTTCGCTATTAAATCCGATAAGGACACCTCACCATAAATAAAACGATGAGTTACACTTGCCAATCCCTGTTCTTTTGTTCTAAGAAAGCAATTGGGTAAGAAGGTCTCGTCAAGAAACATTATGGAGACTCCATATAAGACCCTAATCCCGATTATTTCCTTATAAAGCAGAATCACGGACGTTATTGAAGGCCGATAAAGATATTTTCGATCGTTTTGAACCTTTGCGTTGACAGGTTTTGGAGAAGGGAAAGAAATAGCAGCGAACTATACGAGCTGTACAGCCACATCGATGTGATCATTTTCAGAAGAGTTCGCATCAGTCGCTTAAGATGGCTGGGACATGCGCAGCAAATGAATATTATCGCTCTGGTCCAAAGAGTCTTCAGACCTTGTTTCAGATTGCCTCTAGGAAGATTAGGAAGTAATTCTATTTGCCTCTTGAATTTCATGGAAGTAATAACGTCCTACTATTCTCTCCAAGGCCAAGGCTCGGACAGAGACACATCATCTGCCGTTGCAGATGCCGTCAATATTGAGTTTTAGTTTCATCTTTTCGATTTCTTATAAACTTGTGGCTAGTTCTAGTCATACTTTAGCTAACATCTCTGTGATATTATGAATATGAATAAGAATATGGTATATTGTAATTGGGTTTAATCAAGAGGTTGTACTCTTCCCATTCTCTGAAATGGGATAGTGGTCGATAGTTGGACGTGCTGTTGCGGTCTGCAAGTTCGTCGGCCATTTAATTAGCCGTTATGACCTGTGAACATATGTGAAGTAAAGATGTACACTATGGTGTGAGTCAAGAATTTGAAGTTCTTCCTGATAGCTTCGAACTAACCTTAATTTGATTTCAATAGCAGAACTTGCTTCTAAGACTGTGTGGCACTCACTTAGTATGGTGATATCATATTCCAGCTTCTGCAGGGGTCTGCAAGTTTTTAATATCTCGAATATATTAAATATGCGAATATGCCTGCGTAAGTAGCTAAATACGTATATAAAGACATAGACTTGTATTTCATTGTTACTGGATTTCGTATTCTTCTCTATACGGAAAGCTACAGGAAAATGGTCCTCAAGAAAGGGATAAGAAGGAGACTGCATCTATTGAGTATTATGGTACACTCTTGCTAACAAATTGCAGCATATAGAATATGTACATATGGTATAGATAGTACCAGAGGTAGTAGGTGGTGAATGGCTTCCAATTCAGCAGAGTTGAGTTGGCGCAATTAAGAGGATCTCCTTTATTGTGGATCGGGCAAACGATCCTGCATTTATCAGATATACATATATTCTTCCGACGAAAGCTGGAATTTCTCTCGAGGAGGGGAGTTCTTTTGCTATATGAGAATATCCGCACTCTTCAGCAAGCTAGCGGCTTGGAGGACGTTATTGGATGAAACCGTGCACGTCAATTGCGGCATTCCTAATGGCTTTTTGTCATTGATGTCACTGACATAAAGCAGGTTGTAAAGGGGTAGACTATTTAGTATTTGAGTTTAGTAGGTTTAGTGAGATAACCCTAGACGTACCTCGTACCTCGCGATCTAATCAATTTAAAGTGAATACTGAATACAGGTCAGATTTCTCCGTCTCAGAAAGTTAGTTGGGATAAGTCAATCTGCGGATATGGTCTTCTGTAGGTTATGCTTTCCAATTGTGATACCTCTTTTCCTAATCAAGCATTAAAATCACCTTAAACGTCATAATTAGGACATTTCTCGTAGATTTTGTCACACAGTTCATCCTTTGTTAGAATCGTTTATTTGGGTGTGAACACACATGACATGATGCGGATTGTGTATTCGTTCACGTTGCCGAAAGCTCAAGACTTATTGCCTTAGTCTGCCGCTTAAAATCGAAACTGTCTTCACATTCCTTATGCAGACTCGAGCATCACGATCCTTTTTACGTTTTGTAAGTCTTTCAATACTAAATCGGTCCTTATTCGAGACTATTCCTTCATTTTTACGTGACGCGGTATTTAACCCCACGCGAATTTATACTAGTCAAACCAGTAACCGGTGGATACCATCAGAAGCTCAAATAACCATAATTGTTGTGTAGTCAAACTTAGTGTTAAGTGTTTCTAGATAATTTTCTAACGATTGGGTAATGGTTGGTAGGAATTTTCCTGTTACAAGTACGATATGAGCTATATTACATCAACTACGTAGATAACTACGTTAGTGGCCAGGGAGGAAAGTCCTCCTTGCAGAGTGCTTAAGGCAATTATTTTCTCTTTACTGTCGCTTATCTTCGCACAGATATTTCATTCACTCAGCATGCACATAATCAGATGAACGAGAACAACGAAACGTTGAAGTCCTCCTGTGCATTATTCACTGGCATAATCGAATGTTATTCCAATATCAAGAAATGCACCTTGTACACATATATCCTTTGTCTTAAAGTAACTTTTCTTCTGTAATGATTTTGTCTTGAAGTGTTGTACCTTCAGTTACAACGTCTTGCTCAATCTAAATGTGATAGTTATACAAAAAATGCTAGAACTTTTAAGCTCTGTCAACGATGAAGAACCTCCTTCATAAAAAATAAAGAAAGTAAGTCAATTGTAAGAAAACAACCGAATGAAGGTTTATAGTGTTTGAACCAACATAGTTTTCTGGTAAGGTCTTCCTTCATTTTCATTTTAACTTACAAAAGATCTTGTTAACTGTGTACAAATTTCAGGGCGTGATCTCTGCTAGACCACCAGCTCGAGTAAATCAAAAACACTTCCAATGCAGGCATTTTTGAATCGTTAAAATAGATTGTTAAACCTGCTACCTACAGAAGCATAGGAAAACATTCATTTCGTTTTACAATAAAATATGAAGATAAGATAAAATAAATTACCATTCATTTCCATCACAAAATAAACTACCTACAACGTCTCAAAGCATTCCAAGACAGCAAGATGTACAATATTAAGCCCAAGTGTAAAAAAAAAAAGAAAAAAACTTTCCATCGGACACCTTCAAATAAACTCAAACCATTATCAGTAACGTGCCTGTCTCAGGTTGATCATTATTTTTGTCTGGCTGGCGTCAAACATTATTTACCTACTTCCAATGTCATTACTTATGCAACACAGTAACGTGTTCTTAAGATTTCATTATACGAACAATAATAAAAACCGATAAACTTTAATTGCAGCTTCTACTTATATTAACGGGTGCCCTGAAGTTGTTTCTAATTACAGTGACTTCATTTCATTTATTAATTACTTAACAACTTGACAACTCAAGGAAGCAAGAGATAACTTTGCGTTATCAGATAGAGTATTTTTCGTTTATCGTTTTTTGTCTCCAAAAACTACAAATACGGGTAAATAAAAATTAATAATAAGAGTTATTTTGTTCAAGGTTAAAGGTAAATATTTGCCAGTTATAAGTATCTTATTAGAACGGGTTCGACTACGTACCTTTACGCTTTTATATCGTCGCTTTGTGGCTGTATTTAGATCT